>JAQFVV010000101.1:978724-2178724 GCA_028023455.1 Epiperipatus broadwayi | reverse complement strand
AGACAGCAAGGGAGGCAATTCAAGGAGAAATGGGATGGTTAAGTTTTTAAATGAGAGATGCAAAAAGTAAAATGAAAATGTTTGGTAGGTTGCAGTTTATGGATAAAAGAATAACCAAAATAGTATTTAATTGAGTTACAAGTAAAGGGCAGGCAACAAGATGGGTGAGAAAGATAATGTGACATGCAAAAGATTTGGATAAAAAATTTATATCAATATATTTGTACAAAAGGTGAGATGGTTGTCTTAGGAAGATTGTTGAGTGTTATAGTGGTAAGGAATAGAATAAAAGAATAGATACATTAATAAAAAATAGGAAGTTGGAGAGATGGAGAACTAGTATGGAGGGTAAAAAAGTTTAAATATATATAAAAGTAAATAGAACCTTAGGTGCAAGTTAATTTATGATAATAGCAAGGAAAGTAGTTTATTGATTAAGATTTGAATGGGATCTTTATCAACAAGAGAATATACAAGTAAATGGAAAAATATGGGTGATTTAGTCTGTAAGTTGTGTAAGGAAGGAATAGAAAATATTAGACATTTGTTAATTGAATATAAATGCTTGAAGGCAGAAAGAGTACAAATAATGAAGTTATGGAAGAATAAATATGAACAAAGTGATTATACAGAAAGTAGGTTATTGTTTTTTATGCTGGGTTTGGGAAAAGATAAGTGGGATTTAGATATAAAGGCCATAGATTTGACAAAGATTATGTTGTGGAAATGTGGTGGAGCAGATTATGGGAAAACTTAGGGTGGGGAATGAAAATGGAAGGTAAATTGGCTAACCGGTTTTTCTGAGCACAGTTGTTGAAAGATTCTTGACTCAATTTAAGGAGAAGTCACAGTGTATCACATCACATATGATTATGTAAAATGAAACATCGTGAAAATGTCCCATTAAGGAATGAAAGCCAGAATGATGTATTAAATAATTTTTTAAATTTATAATGAATTGTCTATTTCAATTTTGTTTTAAATTGATTATTTTTAATTTTACTTGCTATAAAATCTTAACATTTTTTAAAGTATGAATCTTATCATTGATCAGGAACCTGGTCTTTTTGAAGAAAAAAAATGAAACAAACTAGGTTACTGGCTGATTTCTGGTTAAATGAAATAAAAGTATTTAATGAGTTGAGAAAATAATTCATTTGTGAAAAAAAAAATGTATCTAAATGAATTTTTATCATCATCATCATCATCATCAACCATTATCAATCCACTGCAGGATGAAGGTCTCTTCTAGTTTAAGCCATCTTCTCTGATCTTTAGCTTCTCTTCTCCACATCACCCCTGCATACTTTCTTATTTCATCCATCCATCTCACATGTGGTCTCTTTTTGGGTCTTTTACAAACTCTTGGAATCCAGTTTAAGATTTCAATTGTCCATCTATTATCATCTCTTCTAGCAATATGTCCAGCCCAACTCCACTTCAATCTTTTAATTTTTTCAATGAGGTCAGTAACACCTGTTTGTTCTCTTACCCTTATACATTGTGAGAAAACAAAATATGTCTAAATGAATTTTTATATATATAAAAATCAGAACTTTTTTTGCTAAAATTTATAAAAAAGTGTTTATTCATAGATTATGATATTGATATACATGTGTAGTAAATCAAAAGAAAGGTTTAGCATTTTGTCTACTAAAATTATCATCTTAGAACAAAAAAAATAGTGCACTCTTATGATCGGTTATCCTTGCAAAATTAGAAATGTTTAGGCTGTTTTGAAACTGTCTACCAATATTATTTAAAACATAATTGAATGACATATTGTTTAGGAATTCATAAAAAAATTGGGTATTGGAAATCACACTTGGAGCTACGATTCCTGGCCTTGAACTCAAAACTCTATTACTGTAACACTGTAATAAATTACACAGTACAAAATGCATTATTTATTATAAAATAATATTGATTTTTATATCAACTGAGAAAACAATGTCCAGAAAAGACTGACGAAAGTTAAAAATTGCATTACTAAGTGTTATATATAAATGTAATTCAGTATTTGCGTCCTTAAATAATTTTTCTATAATTCCATATCGCACATATATCACTCCCACCTACATATGTATAAAGTACTTGGAATAACATGTATTTGATTTTCAAAAATCAATAAAATAATTGACCTTTAATGATTTTTGGCTATTTGTTGTTCAGAATTGTGATATACACTTCTTAAATTGATTTTCAATATCACTGCTAGTTTAAATGTTTATTTTTCTTTGTCTTTAATGCTTGGGTTAGATAAACAAATGACTGTTTATATAAAAACAAAAAGTAATGTGAGAATATTATAACTTGAAAGCAGCAATGTCATCTTTAGAATAATAATGAAAAAATAAGTCAACTCAAGAGAAAGTAGAGTTCATATTTGAGTTTAATGTACTGGACATCAAGATTAATTATATTTGTGCCACTGTTGTTTATAATTTTGGTATTTATAAGATATTTAATTACCAAACATTTATAAATTTATGCAATAAAAGACGCACATACTTCTATATAATTTTTACTGCAAAATAACGGATTTATTAGATCAAATTCGTACGTATAGTTAGTTTAGCGCAGTGATAAAATATCAGACTTTGAAACGTGATAGCCTCGGATTGATTCCAGTACGGTTACTTCCGGCTTTCGAACTTCGTATAAACTTTCTATCCATTTTATTTATAAGATGCATAATTATGACAATATTAATAAGTAACATATGCACTGTACAATTATATCAATCAATTTTGTTATGATTACAGAAAAATATATATTTATTATGTATTCCAAAAAAAAAAAAAAGATTTATCTATCCGGATTTGTAAAAAAAGCATAATAAATCGAATTATTAGGATATCAAACAATATAAAGACAAACTAACATGTATAGTGTTTTCATGAAGGTTTGTGATGATGGTATTCTAGCTGTATTTTTATATTGGACTATTTCCATCATCTAATATGTGTGTTGAATGTCTTTAGAAAAGTTTAATTTTATTTAAATATTCCAAATACATTCAACTGTTAGTAATATCACAGCAAACAGGTTAGTATATGAACAACATTTCGAGAGGTATTTTTTCCCCCTCTTCTTCTGGTGTTGCTGGCCTGACCAGTGACAGTACTAGCATGGGATTCAAACCTGGGTCCTTAGATTCTTGATTATTGAATTTTAAGGTAATGCTCTAACCCCTCGAAACATTGTGCATACACTAACCTAGTTGGTGCATATACTAACCTGTTTGCTGTGATATTACTAACAGTTGGTATATATACTAATCTGTTTGCTGTGATATTACTAACAGTTGGTACATATACTAACCTGTTTACTATGATATTACTAACAGTTGAATGTATTTGGAATATTTAAATAAAATTACACTTTTCTAAAGACATTAGATGATGGAAATAGTTCAATATAAAAATATAACATGTATAGTGATCAAATGTATAAGTTGCTTTTTGATACTATTCTATTGTCTTATTTGCTAAATTTGTTTTCATAGATATATCTTAGATAGAGTATCTCGTGACAATTGGGTTGTGGAAATAAATGATATGCACTATATATACATAATTAAGGAGAATAATCTATCCTCATGCTTTGAATAAATAACTCCATATGTTTAGCAAGTTACTCATGTCAACCATAGTGGAAATTCAGAATCAATTTAATTTACTAAAATATGTCATCAATAATTGTTAAACTAGGAACAAATTAGATAAAGATTTGAATTTCATTATATATATATATAATTTGATTACCAAACATTTTTCTCTTCTGTGACACACAATAGTTTTTTCTTTTTGTAACTTAGACATAGTTAGGTGTACTTTCAGTAAGATTTACAGAATCATAATTCTTATAGATTGATTAAATGGCGCTCTATTTAAACAGTGAGATGATTATATAGGTGCTTATTCAAATTAGAAAATGTATATATTCTATTTGCTCATTTGCTTGAAACTGTTTCCCTTTTTGTTAATTATGTTTTTATAGTTGCATGTCTTCTTAACCTTTATTTTCCTGTCATCCCACTCTATGCACATGAGATTAACCATCAGTGGAGCAAACATGTTCTAAACATTATTCATGCTTCCAAATGATGGATTTGTAGTTGGGATTATTTTTAGAACACCAATATAGGTATTTGTGCTATGCTAGTCTTTGTGGTTATATCAGGAAATAACAAATTAAAGAGGTGTGGTTGATAGCCAATCATAACAAGAAAAAAGACAGTTTCTAGTTATCAAGCAAATGATTATGTAAATTTTCTAAATTTGAATAAATTGCCTACATAATCATTTCACTGTTTAAATACAGCAGACATAATTAATCTATGAGAACTATGATTCTTGTGGACTTCACTGAAAATGCATTCACCCACGTACAAGTTGAAAAAAAAAAACCATTGTGTATTGCAGATATGAAAAATGTTTCACAATCAACCTACAAACACAAATGAAGTGAAAATTTAACATTACATACATATATATATGTAACTATATAATAAAGATGACTATTGCCTTTTATGTGAGTTGCTGTGCTCAAGCAACCACAAGGCTCCCTAGTTAGTGGGTAATAAAATAACCAGAAATGAGAATTAGCTTATGAATAAAAAATAAGCAGTGCATGACTACAGTTCTTCCTGATCTCTTGTAGGATAACGTGGATTTAGTAAAGATGAGTTTTCATTCAAATACAATCTTTTTGGTCTTATTTTTTATGCGATTTTTATGCCATTGATCAGCTTCTTATACTAATTATGACTAGAGCTGTGTGTTTGTGCAAGCACATTTCTATACTCTTTAATTTTCCTTTTTATTTTTTGTTTATCTCAAATATTTGCAGATTAAGAATCAGATTTAATAGCCGGTTAATCCTTAATTGTGATCTTTGCATGATACAGTGTGGATACTAATAAGTCAGTTTGAACTGGATTTGAGATAGTTGGACAATGATTATATATTTAAGTAGTCCTATTTAAAAAAACCTCAATCTATCATGAAAGTGGGAAGCATTTACAGTTTGTCCATCACAGTCTGACTCATTTGCTGAACACATCTGATTACTCATTAAAGTGATAGTGATAATGTTTTGAGTAATGGTGTCAAAGCAGGAGACAGTACTTGCACTGAAAGTAATTATCAAATATTAAATTCAACATTAATGTATATGAAATAAAATAGGAGTTGGCTTAGAAGGTTCTAGTTGCGAAATAACTACATCATCTGCCGTAGTGTCAGCAAACTCTACTCTTTGGTTTTCTAATGTTAAGCTAATTATTTCACAGCTGAAGGAATCTTTCTCAACTCTTGTTCCTTTTCATAAAAGTATTTTTTTTTTTTTTTAAAAAAAGAGATAAATGGAATGTTCACATTTTATGTGATTCAGACTTTTCAAGGGCAGAATACAGCTGAACAAAGATGTTACAATGCCATCAAGATTTACATTTAATATAGCTACTCTTTGTAAATGTCATTTTCCATTGGAAAAGGTGGATGGCTTCTAGTTTTTGAATAGTAATCAATTAGTGGGGGAAAAAAGCATGGTTTTGAATTAGTGTAAAATTTAATTTAATACTATTTAGGTTTGTTGTAAAGTCTCTTTTAGCATATTCTATTTTCAGAATTTATTATTAATAAAAGACTGACAGCATTCAAACTTGGATTAATGCTCACTGTATTAGTGCATATGCTTCAACATCAAATTTGGAGATTTCAGAGAAATAGGTCTTTCATTCCCTAGAAAACAACATTAGTACTGTAGTGCCATTAATTTTTCATCTTGTAATAAACTTTAGTGCACATCTTGATATAAATAGTAGACTTTGACCAAAAGTTTTTGGGAAAATACAATATTAATGTTGTAACCTGAAATAGTCTGCTCAACATCTTCTGGATTGAAGAACATGGATGCATCCAAACTCAAAACAATGGCATTTAATAGGTTACATCATATTGAGAAGTCAGAATACAAGGTCATATTAGGTAATCATTTACAAACACAGATTGTTGAATAGATCGTAGATTAATACATTCCAAAGATAAAATGATAGTGCACTAAAACATGCATTCAATTAATATTTCCCAAGAAAATTGATGTTCTTTAGAAGTATCTTCTGTAAGTTCAAGTTTCAGTAGCTAATACTGAAATTGGTGGTTGAGAGGTCAGAACAGCAGTCTTACAAGCAATTGTCCCAGGTTAGCGGGTTTGCTTCCTGGCCGATGCTGTGATGCTCGAAAAAAAAAGCAAGGAATTTTCTTAAAGAGTGAATTGTGAATGTAAGAAAACTATTCTGATAATGATCTTATTATTAGTGATATAATTAAAGATGATATGTGAAATTTTCTGATTGGAAGAATAATAAGCTGAATATGGAGCTTTATAATAAATATACAGATTTAAAGGCAGAAGTTTGAAAGATGACGAACAGACTTTGGATTAATATTGTGAAGGAGATACAAACATATACTGATCATTGCCACAGTAGATCCTCTTTTGATGCACTGAAAGCAACATATAGACTTGAGAAACATTATCACAATTCTATTCAATCCAAAATGGATATATTTTTGTATAGTGATAATGATATTTTGAACAGGTGAAAGGAGTATTTTGATAATTTTCTTAAATAATGAGATGCCAAATTTTAATCATAAATCCATTTTACATACTTAACTAGATTTGGGCAAAGATATCAAGATTTGTAGAATCAACACAGTTCATTGTAATTTTAAAAATAGAATGTCTACAATTCATGATAAGATATATAGAAGGAGTTTAGGACATAACAGCAATATGTTAGCTTCAAAAATATTGAAATTTGTGTTTAGGAATATGCAGACACAAGAAATTGTGCAATCTGATCTTAAAGATGCCCTGTTTCTCTAATTTTTGAAACTAAAGGAAATAAACAAGATTGTAGTAATTATCATTGAATATCATCATTATCCACTACAGCAAAGACACAGTCAAGAATATTGGTGTCATCAAATGGTTTCAGTGATACCAGAAACTCAAGGTGGTTTAGAGTACCAAGAAACATTATATGCATAATTTTTGCTGCCAAATAATGCAAAAAAAATGGTGAAACAAAAGAGTGATTTATATATATCATTAAAAAGCAGTCAATATTCTGATAATGCAATACCAATGACAATCAACAATTTCAAACTGTTGTTAAGGCAACTTCTTTTTAACAATAAAAATAGAATCCTATATATATATATATATATATAATAGCAAAAACAACAACAAATTAAATCATATATCATGTGACTTAACTTTAAAAACTTATATTACAAATCTTATACAACAAGCATGGTAATAGCTCTAAACAAGTTTTTCTGACAAATGGCATAAGAGAAAGCATTTAAAAGTCTCTATCTAGAACTATCCCTATTCCAAAACCAGTTTTGAGCTGTTGGATTTCGTCAATGAGGCACTAGGATATTCAGACACTAGATCTAAAATACCAATTCAAGGCCAGCACTTATCTAATACTTAGCTATTAAGTAGAAAATCTGAAATTTTTAGAGACCTATATCTATAGTTATGTAAGTTAGATTCCTAGATTTGAAGACATATAGGTTTCTGAAAATTTCTGATTCTCTACTTAATAGTTAAGTATTAGATAAGGGCTGGCCTTGAGTTGGTATTTTAGATCTAGTGTCTGAATATCCTAGTGTCTCACTGAGAAAATTTAACAGCTTGAAAACAGTTTGGGGATAGGGATAGGTCTATATAGAGATTTTTAAATGCTTTCTCTGTAGCATTTGTTAAAAAAGCTTGTTTTGAGCTATTAAGTTAAATTTTTTAGATCTTTTGATGATTAGAAATGTAAAGACTAATTGTTTAATATGTAGTCATTATGTTAAATGTAAAGAATTAAGGTCTATAATTAAATCTGATAGCTATCAGTCTGTATCTCATAAAGTAGCTGCTTTAAGAAATTATTGCTATAGGAATAAGAAATTAAATAATTCTAGTGGGTAGCTTTGTTTCAGAAAAATCAATTTTATAAAGATTATTTGAGTGTTGGCTACTCTGATAAATTTGTTAAAAGTATTTTATTTAATAGTAATATTTGCAAGGATGTAAAGGATAAAGAAAAATATGATTTTATTTCTTTGCCATTTATATTGTCTTCTTATAAAATTGTATGTAGAAATAGTAATTTGTTTGGAAATAAGAAAATTTCTTGGAAAAGAGGTATTACATTGAATAATTTATTAAATAATACAAAGGGAATTTTTGATAGGAAGACTATTCCTAATGTAGTATATATTATCCCTTGTTTTTGTAAGAAGGTTTATATAGGTCAGAGTAGTTTGAGCTTAAATGAAAGAATAAAGATACATGAAAGTAGCATTAGAAATAAATTTCTTAGTTCTGCTTTGTATGTCCATGAAAAAGATACAGGCCACACTATTAATTTTGTTGAAGATATGGATGTCTTCTTTGAGAGAAATGAAATAAAAAGAATAATTAAAGAACCTTTATTATTGAAAATTTATTCCCCTGAAGCAATTAACTTATTTAAAAGTTTTTTTAATATTACAGGTGGATGGAAAGCAAACTGAATTGTGGGTAATGTTTAATATAAATATGGTGTTGCTTTGTAGTTCTTTACACTTGAGAAATCTGCTTGTAGCAGTGAAACCATTGGTTATATTTTTGATTTTATTTTCTTGGCTAGTCTGGTTGAGTTTTGGATTTGGGTAATTTTAATTAATTAATATATATATTGTTGATTTAGTCAAGACATTGGATTCAATTAATCAAACAGGTCTATCCACATTGTATGAAATTTGTTGGTTATTCACCATAGTATATTCACTCATCTTTTTCACAATGGAGTAACAGAAAGTGTTATCACTACTGATAGATATTCCAAGACATTTAAAATAAAAACTGCTGTTAAACATTATTTTTGATTTTTATCACAGTGTTCTTTGAAAGTGTTTGTAAATAGCCTAATAAATAAGGATTAAAATGTGACATAGAGTTAATGATGGAACTTTTAATTTGAATCTATTTAAAGAAAAAACTAGAACAGTTTGCTCATGATTTAGAAGTGGCAGTTCAAAAAATAATATACTGAAGTAATTTCTTATTTTGAATGTGACATGTCGAAATAATGACTTAGTAATTGAGTTTATTCAAGTTTTTTAGTAGCTGGTAAATTGAATGAAAAATGCTAAGTAAATTTTAGCCTGAATACAAGTCAATTGAAATATATTAATTGTTTTTTTTTTCCATATGTCAAATGCGTTGACCGGAAAGCGAACCCGGGTCAGCTGCTTGGAAGGCAACCACTAGGCCACCGGGTTGCAAGTAGTAAAGTGAATTTTGAAAATATATTGTGCATTTATTATCAATCTAAATAAAACATTCATTTAGCCAAGATGGTTTAAATTTAATTGTATCAAAGTAAAATGTTTTCTTCAGCACAAACTTATGTTATTATAATAACAAGTAAACATTTTGAATCATCAATATTAAAAGTTCAACTAGTAAAAAATGGCAAAATCTAGATATATATTTTTCAGTAACATGATTTATAGTCTATATGGACATGTAAATTAAAATTTAACTGTACATCCTTAATTAATCTTGTGTATACCTTAAAGAAACAAACGAATGTTTAAAGCTTCTATATAGAAAATCGACTAAAAACTTAATAAAAAATTAAATCTAAATCTGGGACTAATTTGATCATTCTATAAAAATGGTGAAGAAATATTTTAATTTCTACAAAAAAATGCTAAGATTTACAATCATCATCATCATCATCATCAACCATTATCAATCCACTGCAGGATGAAGGTCACTCCAAGTTCAATCCATCTTCTCTGATATTTAGCTTCTCTTCTCCACATCACCCCTGCACACTTTCTTATTCCATCCATCTCACATGTGGCCTCTTTCTAGGTATTTTACAATCTCTTGGAATCCAGTTTAAGATTTCAATTGTCCATCTATTATCATTTTTTCTAGCAATATGTCCAGCCCAACTCCACTTCAGTCTTTTAATTTTTTCAATGAGATTTACAATAATTTATAATATTGTTTCACCACACTTAAGTCAAGATTGCTTTTTTGAATAACAAAAAAGTATTGGATTAAAAAATCCAATTCTTATGAAATCCCAAATAAACTTCTTTTTCCAGATTCAAAACAACCATGATTGTTGTGTCATCTGCTTTATAAATGAATTTTGACAACCATGGGTTTATGTTAATATGAATAAATATAAACAATGAACCACTTATTGGTACTGCTGAATTTATGATTACATTAGTATAGTGGAAGGACGTAATGAAGCTACTACTGAATTTATCTCGTTGAAATCTCTATAAGCTCTGTATGATTAATTTGTTTATAATTAAGCTGTCTAAAAATTTCATATTCTAAATAAATAGATAAATATATTTCCAAATTTAAACCTATAGCTTTTCCACACAATGCACATTTAATTTAAAAGATCAAATAAGAAAACAAAATTTTTCAACATCCATGACTGGTTAAGAGACCTCAGAAAACAAAAGATGCTAATAATACGGGCATTAAACACTTTGAGAAAACAATATTAGACAAAGAGCTATTAAATAATAAAATTTTATAAGTATTATAAATAAAGAATTTACTATAAAAACATGGTATAAACAATTTAATAACAATATAATTTACAAGTGCAGTTTTTGTTAGTAATTCTTAATCAGAAGATAATCAGTCTTCAACATGCACATTTCACTTATGTTACTAACTCACCGATGTTATAGAGAGTGCACATGACACTCTCAAACTCAAATGCAAGATTTTTTTTAAGTCTTAACCAGAAAATAATCAATTTTCAATATGTATTGTTTACTCTTGTTATTTTAGTGAGTATGGAAAACAACCACAAACCTGAACACAAGATACAGACTTTTTAAAAAATAAGGTAGCCATTATTGCATTTAGTTATAAAGATAAGATAGCTTTGGTTATCCTTTAAAAAGTTTCCATTTGGCATTTGGGTTTGAGATTATCCTGCATACTCACTATAACATCGATGAGTTAGCAACATGACTAAATAGTGCATGTTAAAAGGCTGATTACCTCTGATTAAGAATTACGAAAAACATGACAAAAATGTCTTACTACGATTTTTCAAATGTTATTGAAAAAATTTTGACTAGTTACAATAGTAGTTACATGCATTTTTATCTCTATATTTAAATCATATTTAAATTATAGTGATCAATTTTAGGATCTGTTGATAAAGTATCATAAATGTCTTTTAAACATCTTTAGTTTTTATATTTAGTATGGAATATAGATAGAAAATCAAAGTTTTATTACAAAATTAAAAAATATATATTAATATTTATAACATTCACCAGAATACTTTTTTGAATATATACACAGTGTATGTATCAGAATACTTTTTTGAATATATACACAGTGTATGTATATAAATATAAAACAAAAAAATGGGAGCCATATATCTTTATTACTTCGTGATAGTTATATCACTGACAGTATTTTTCTGTTACATATTGTAATCATTTGGCTACACTGCAGTAATAAACATTAACTATAATAATGGATCTCTATTTAATTTAAATATTTCACGTACCACTGATAATATGGGAATCCCCAAGCATTAAATTTTTAAACAACAAAATGAATATTTTAATAAGTTGTATAAATGTTTGTAAAAGAGAGAGAAATGTATAAAATAAGATAATTTCTTTTGTTCTCTCTTTTCAGTAATTATAATTAATTACTAGTTTTAATTTTTAGCTTTGAAAATGTATTAAGAGAATTTTTTTAGCTTCAGTAAATTACTTCATAAATTTTAATCCTAAGTTTTAAAAGCGATAAAGCAGATAAAATTTTGTTTAGTAAATCATAAAAAGAAAAAAAAAATATAAGATTAACATTTTTGTTAAATTTTACATTAATAAATCAGAGTTGTTTACAATTCAATAGGGGGTGGTTATCAAATCAATGTAATTAACTGATTATGTTGTCATTTTTAAAAATAACTAAAAAAGAATGTCAGAATTTTCATGATTCTAATATAACTTTTTGACTTGTTGAAGGAGGAAAACAGCTGAACAATTGTATGTGTAAAAATTGACATAGTTGGTTATTATTAATTGCCCATGTTAGAAGGAGAATTGTGAGTGGCTTGAAGATGGGGTTGTTCCAAAAAAATTAGGAGTAGTAGATTGGTCAGAAAACTTAAGTTACTTGTGAGAAACATTCAGTGTTGATCCAGCTGCTGAAAAAGACAGTAGGACAAAATAAGTTCCTGACTTGACTGCTAATGAAAAAAAGAATCCGAATTCTTAACAAACTGCTACATAAAATAGAAGTTTAACTTGTTTATGATCCTTGGTGCCATATTGGATTTTTAAAAAACTGACTTGAGACACAGTTTTCACAATAACTTCAGCTGTCATAATGTTAAAGCAAAAATCTTTACATTGATAGAATCTAGAAAAATGAAAAAAAAACCACAAGGCTAAGACAAAAAGTGATTATCATTAAAAAGTACGGGAAAAAATTTCAACACCTGATATAATTATTACTTTATTGTTTGTTCATAATTAAAAATTAATCATTAATTAAGTTTAAATTACATCTTTATTGATAATTTTGTTGTATTCTTCACAAAATTCTCATTAAAACCATATATCACACTTCTTACCTGAGATAATCCATAGCTTCAGAATCTCCAAAACTAGTTGCATAAATTTTTTCATTTTTATCTTGTATTCCAAAAATTAACAAATCTCAAAGGTGTCTATAAGAAAAAGATTCATCCTAATAAAACATATAAAACAAATCATTTCCAGAAGGTGGATATGCGTCTGTCATTATAGAAATTAGCTTCTTATCACTTACCTGATCTAAAACTAAAAAATGTAGGCTACTGTTTATATCAATGATAAGACAAGTTTCATCTCTTCATTTTATTTTTGTGTACACCAATGATGTTTATATTCTATATGCACACCATTGATACTATTTTGTTATATTTATTGTTCCATAGAGATATAATTTATTTGCATAGACCTGAAAATAATGTGATGCACAATGTGGCAAAACTATTGACTCCACAGCATGAGTATCAAAGCATAGGCAAGAATCAGAATTTGATTTTTTGCCCTTATACAATTCCATGTGGTATATACATAACCATTGTGGTTATCACCATACATACCATTTGAAATCTATCTTTATTGGTTTTGAGGGTTTATATTTTTACATGGTACTATGCCCAGTAAATTTTGTGATTGCTTTATCAAGTGCAACCTTTTTTTACATCTGAAATTCAGTTTTAAAATTTATATTGCATTGCTCTATAATACTTTAATGTTATATATGTAAGTCATTACTTGTTATATAAACACAAACATGCCAGTATAAACACAAACACACTAATACAAATATAAACACACTAATAAATTATTAAACCTTTTGAGAATCATTATGTCTATAATATAAGGTTGCCTCAAACTTTGATCAGAGCTCCAAAATTACACTGTACATAAAACACATTTATTATGTTTGAATACAAATTTATATACTGTATAATAAAGAGCATAAATAATTTAATATATAATTTTTATACTGCACAGACATACCAATACAAATGCAAACACATTAATAAATTTTACTATATATCAAATAATTTTAAAAAATTAAAATACTATTCAAATAATTAAAAAAATAAAATTGAATACTTACAACTGGATATTCTGATTACATTTCTATTGAGATGAACGTCTTGAAATGTGAACCATTGGTACATTTTTTGTCCATTTTAGTAACAAGTCTGGCCAATAAAAAAATTTTGCCTTTGTGTGCTTCATAAAATCTAGTAAACTGAGCAAAAAAAAAAATTAAATGAACCTATTAATAAAAATATTAATTAAAAATGCAAATTTTGTCCAATTTCAACTTGTGATATGCCATTTTAAAGAGAAATTCAAACAGCAACCAATGCTGGGATTTCTGTTGATGTCATGTTTATAATTTTCATGCAATTTAAAAAAACAAAATTTCAACAAATCAGCTGCCACTAGCATCTGATACACTACACTCACTCAATCCATTAAACAAGCTTTACCTCACTATGATTTGTTATAAAAATATTTTATACAATGAAAACCATATGCTAAGTTAGCTGAAAGCTAAACATCATCTTTCTCATGTAATCTGCCTCTCTAAAAAATGTAAAGAAAAACTTACACATGAAGTAATCTGGAATCTTGTCTCCAGCCAAGAACATAAGTACATTTGTGCATTACACCTGGAAAATTTATTGAAAAGAAGATGGATAATTTCTTGCTGCTTGTTAACCTGAAAATACTTCATACTAAGAAAAGAATAAATTAATCATGTTCATAGTATAGAAGCTTTCAATAAGAAAACCAACATGAAAATTGAAAAATTGTAACTGCAAAAAAGGACCCCCCAAAAATTTAAAATGATGATTAAAATTTTTTGTGTACATTGTCGTTTCAGTTATAGCTAAAAAAAATTCATTATAAAAGTAATAATTTTATAAAAGAATTGATAATTTTGAATAATTTTATTAATTTAACATTTTCTTCTGAAACATATACTTTTTGATTTTTCCTCCAAAACATAGCAAAGGATTCATTAAAAATTTAAAGATTGTTATATCTGATTTTGAAACAGTTGTTGTCTAACTTTTATTATTTAAAAAAATTTCTTAATGAATTAAAAGTCAATTAATTTAATGAATAGAAATAAACCGGGCAATTATATTCTTTATGAAACTTTATATTTTTGATCAAATGAATAAGTTTAATTTTTTATATTATCATGTCATTTTCTAATTTTTGTTTATTATTAACCAGTTAGTATATTAAATAAGTGTTTTAAAAAGATTCTAGCATTAATGTCTTTATTCCTCCAGTTATCTGTTATATTACTTGGCAGTGTATGACTTGATTTTAACTTTTTCTGCTTTGTGGGCGATAAAATCATGCCTCAGGAGTTTTTCAGATGATGTTTTGTTTTCTTTCTTTACTGTCGTAAAAAGTATAAGGATGACATAGAAGAAAATACTATCTTTTGAAGGCTTAGTCACATGGCTTTCAGAAAATGTTTACTTTATAAAAATCGGTTAAAATTTAAATTTTTGGCAGCAGTTTTAATCGACCACAGTATTTAATTTTTTTGTTTTTTTAATAATTTTTGTACTTATCACGAAGCGATAAAAGACAAAAATAATTTATGGGCTGCAGATGACATTTCTTCGGTGCTACTCACAAAGATGGCTGAATGGCTGACAACAGATGTTCAACGTAATGCTGTAAGTAACATTTTTAAATTTAAAAAAAATTTTTTTTTCATAAAATTATACATATTTTTTTATTTTTTACATAAAATTATATTATTTATTAACTTTAGTTTGTAATTTGTGTGTGTTAGTTATTTATGCTCATATAGAATTCGGTTCATATCTAATGTTCTACCTACACTATTATAAAAATGTTTTTCAAAAAGTATAATTTATTACGAAAATCATTAATTATGTTTATATAATATGGTTTATAAGTAATTTGTTATAAAACTAATAATCAAATGTATACAAACATAGACAAACATATAATCAAATTCTGATTCTTGTTTATGTTTTTCAAGTCTATAGCTAATAAATGATCTGTATGCAAATAAATTATATATACGTGGTTCATGCTTTGGTTTTGCTATATGTTTCATAACATTATTTTCAAGTCTATAGCTAACAAATACACATATGCAAATAAATTATATCTATGTGGTACAATAAATATAATAAGATAGCATCACTTCTGCGCAAAAAGAATATAAACATCACTTGTGCATGCATAAAGAATATAAACATCACTGATGTACATAAAAAAATATAAAATGAAGAGATGAAACTCATTTTATCAGTGATATAGACAGTAGTCTACAATTTCTAGTTTTAGATGAATAAGAAGCCAATTGTTATGATGATCTCTTTTGTATCTTTTATTAGTATGAATCTTTTTCTTTATAGATGCCTTTGACATTTGGAACTGTTCGGTACAAGATAAAAATAAAGCATTCATAACCAACTTCTTTTGGCCATTGTGAAGCTATGGATTATCTCAGGTAAGACATGTTATACATGTTTAGAAAGATAATTTTGTGAGGAATACAAAGAAATTATCACTGAAGATGTATTTTTAATTTTAGTTAATGTTACTTTTCAAATTATGAACAAACAATAAAATAATAATTATTTTGGATGTGAAAATTTCTTTTTCCCTTATTTTTTATATAGTTATCACTATTTATTTTATGTTTATTGTTTTCCTTAATGTTTCTAGTTTCTAGCAATGTAATTGTTTTTGCTCTAACATAATTAAAACTGAAGTTATTGTGAAAATTGTGTGTCAGGCCAGTATTTTAAAAAGTTCAATATGGCGGCTTGAAGGTGAAGTAGTTAATATAGCTTAAAATGTAGAAATTTGTAAATCATTCCAGTAAAACTATTTAATTATAGCAGGTTAAATCTATAAATTATTTAAAATAAGTTGTCATATTTATTTATACCCTTCTCACAGTAATAGTTCATAAAGTTCTTCGTTCCTATGCTATATTAGAGCATAATGGTTAGTTATAGAGATTAGAGGTTCATGTTGATGTTTGGACATCCAGATGAAGTCCATGCACCATATTTCATTTAATTTTTTTAATAGATAGTTGGCCAGTACTTCAATAATATTATATGGCCAGAACATTAATGATAATCAGCATGTTTCTGTATTTCAGCATTATTTTTTTATTGTTATATTCTGATGGATAGACATTTAAGTGTGTGCATTCAAATTGTTGTTTACATAATTTGCTCCAAGTTTGGCATTGGATAGATATGCAAGATGTGTAGCTTGTTTGTAAATGTACCTCTTTTAAACTCAAACACAAGGCTGACTGTTGATTTTTGTTGTTGATTGTTTATGATGATTTGATTACTTTTATTTCATGCTTAGTGAATTTATAATTAGTTTTATTCTCTGTTTCTCTTTCATGCTCATTACTTTTATATTTTATTTGATTTGTTATTTTATGGGGATGATGGTGAAATTTTTCCATCTCCTCTTATTTACCCCATGTTTACTGCTTTTCAATCAGTCCTATTACAATATTAAACCCCACCATGTTCTTTTTTATAGTTTCTGATATCACTATTGTGACAGAACAGGTTCAAACCCAGTCACAACTAGCATGTTAGGTGATGGTCATTATATATAGATAGTTAGGGGATATATATTATTATATTATGTGGTGGGGTCATACAAAATATGTATATAGCTTAGAAAGGGGGGGGTGCTCTGTCATTTTAAAATGGTATGTATGGGTGTGTTATAGATGTACGTATGAATGGGTTTGATTGTTGTAGAGGGAGGAAATGAGGTTTTTTTTTCAATTATGTTCTAAAAGCCTAGAAATTTCTAAAATCCAGTTGGGCAGAAATCAGGGACAGGAAGTGGAAAATGAGTAAAGGTCTAGAATAAATGGAGGGGGCTATAAAAGAAAAGAACCCAGAATGCTCTCTCTCTTGTCCATGCAGAAATTGATGATCAACATAGCAGGATCATTAATGCAGCAAAGTTAATTTTATAATTTTTGTTAACTTTAAAGATGAAAGAAATGGAAAGATCGGAGTAAAAGCCTAACATATTGAGCTCAAACCCCATCTCCAACACTCTGTATGCTGCTACACTCAATAATGAAAGCCTCTCTGGATTTGAAGCAACCACCAAGATCGAATAAAGAAAGAAAAAGCTCATGACGAATAATATGTTTGCCTGTGCTGATCTGAGCAGCAAAGTTAATTTTATAATTTTTGTTAACTTTAAAGATGAAAGAAATGGAAAGATCGGAGTAAAAGCCTAACATATTGAGCTCAAACCCCATCTCCAACACTCTGTATGCTGCTACACTCAATAATGAAAGCCTCTCTGGATTTGAAGCAACCACCAAGATTGGAACCGTAAAGTGACAATTTTCAAAAATGAAGACCCCAGATCAAATAAAGTAAGAAAAAGCTCATGACAAATAATATGTTTGCCTGTGCTGATCTGAACTATAAAATATTATTCCACAAACTCCTTGGGGATGAGCAGGTAGTATAAACTTTGCATATTGAGTTATTACTTTAAAAAAAATGAATAAAATAAAAAGGAAATCAGTTGCCGATTCTATAGATTTACATAGAAGACTTCCAATGAAATGATATTAATAAATGTATCTGTTTGAAGGTGTTTAGCTTTCATGTTATTATAGAAGACTTCCATAAGAAATTTTATAAGGAGATTGTTTTATTTAAATTGTGTAAACCCATTATAGCTATTAGTGATTGAGGAAACACTTGTATGAAATGAATTGTCTTCAACTAAGTCTAGAAGAAGTAAATAAAAAAAAATAGTGGAAGGGAGATCTCTTTCTGTCTGTCTGCAACTTTTACACCATTTGTGAATAATGAATTGTTTTATTTTGAAAGTGTGTGTGTATATGTGTATATTATTAATCAAAATGTCAGAGCTTTAGTTTTATATGTTAATGGGTTAAAATTAAATTATTCTTTTTATGTTTGTATACCGATACTTGATATTTAGCATAACTCTTAATAAATATTGGTTATAATGAAACCATGTGTAGAAATCTGTTATTGAATTGTTCTTATTTTTTTTCTATTGTATTGTTAAAAAAAGAAAGAATGCTTGTTCCCATTTGCATATACTCCCAGCCATAATACCACACACCCTGAGCCTGAAGTATCTGAGGGTTAAACCTCTCACATTTTATTCAAGACTGTGGCTGTTTATAAGTAGTCTCTCCCTTCATCTAATTCTTATTTAATATAAGATTGGTGCTTGGAATCCTAGTGACATCCATAAATATGCATTGGGAAACTGCTACATTAATTTGATTAATAAAACAGAATAATATATATATATGTTAAAACGAAGATTTGCACAGGTTAAATATATAAAATACATATTTTGCGGGTTCATCCGTGTTAAAAACTTTTAATATCAATATACTGACGTTTCGAAACGTCAGTATATTGATATTAAAAGTTTTTAACATGGATGAACCCGCAAAATATGTATTTTATATATATATATATATATATAGGTGCATGCATATACACATAAATATAAGTATATAAGGTCTTAAGAGAAGGAAGAAGGGAGGTTTTGTTACAATGGCCCCCAACAGCATTCCAGATGTTTTGCCCATTTTTGTTAGGGTCAGAAGTGATCATGATGACTGATCATAAGAGCCTGGAGTTTATATATCACAGCTACCTTACCAACAGCTGGCTGATACATTGGATCTTGCTACTGCAAGAATATAATTATACTGTTCAGTATTGTAAGGGACCAGAGAACATTGTGGCCAATATTTTGAGCTAGAATCCATCTGCTTGTCATCCTGGTTGTCCAGGTGTGGAAAACTTGTGTATTGCCAGTATGGATATAGGAATGGACAAGAGTGTAGAAGAGAAGCTGGCTTATTTGGAAGATTGGCAGCATCAAGATGAACAATTAAAGGAGATAATTGAAATGACTGGAAAAGAAAACAAATGGTGAGAGTTCAAAGAAGATAGGAGGGGAAACCAGGTACCAATTTTATAAAAACATTTTGCAGTACTGGATGCATAGGACCCAGAGCAGTGAAAAACAGTTATACTTCATAGGATGTGGAAAGATGTGACAACCTATATTCACCAAGTATATGGCCACTATAGTGCTTTGAAAATGGAGCATTTGATGTGAAAGTGGTTTTACTGGCCTAGCATACATACATCAGTCATAAGCATGTTGAGAGATTGTGAAAACTGTCAAAAAATCAAACTGGTGAATCAGAATTACACAGCTCTTATGCTGTTGATGATACCAAATTGACCACAAGAAATGATAGCGTTAGACTTTTATGACCCTCTGCCAGCATTCAATTAAAAATATCTTGTCATGTACGACTTGTTTTCAAAAGATGTGTTGACATATCCTAACACACAAGCAAATCCAAAGAATGCCATCAAAATGCTAGAGGGCAGACATTTTACAGAGACCGGAAAGCCCAAGAGCATTTTATCCAACCATAGTACTCCCTTCACGTCCAAGGAATGGCACGAGTGGAACCAACATTAGGGGATTAAGCATAATTTTACATCAATTCATAATCCTCAATGTGACCCCTGTGAATGGGTGACAAAGGAGTTGGGGTGCCTATTTTATACCTATATGGGCACGAATCATAAGAGATAGGTAAAATGGACTCTTCAAGTTGTGGATTTTATAAACAGGAACATAAATGAATCCACTGGTTTCACCCATTTCACCTCCAATTTGGACAGCACATACCAGTCAGATCAAGATCTTGATACCAGGGATGGAAAAACCTCATATTTACAAGAAAATTGACCAGGATAGGGCATATCAGACCCTACAGCAGGTGAGCCATCAAAGAAGGCAAAAAGTAAGGCATAGGGTGCTTATATTTAAGGTAGAAGATTGAGTCATGGTTAAAATCCCTCATGTCAGTGACATGGGTAGGTTTGTATGATGAAAATTTTGCAACTTATGTGAAAATCCATACACCATCTGTCACAATCAGGGGAATACCACATTTTGGGTGGACACTGGGCACGAAATCAAGGGGTCATATAATGCTTGATCATTAAAACCTGCCTAGCCCTCTGCAAGCCAAGGCAACTCGAAGAACCAGCAAATAAATACCTAAGTAGACAGAAATTTTATAAAAGAGAGCCATTCAAATATATGAGAGGTATTTGAAGGCTTTTAAATGGGAAGGTATTGTGACAGAATGGCTTCAAACCCAGTCACAACTAGCATGATAGATGGTGGTCATTATATATAGATAAACTAGCATAACAGGTGGTGGTCATTATATATAGATAGTTAAAGGATGTATATTAATTATTATAATATGTGGTGGTTATACAAAATATGTATATAGCTTAGAAAGAGGGGAGGACTCTGTCATTTTGAAATGGTACGTATCGGCATGTTATAGATACACGTATAAATGGGTTTAATTCTTGTAAAGGGAGGAAATGAGGTTTTTTTTCAATTATGTTCTAAAAGCTTAGAAATTTCTAGAAGAAATGGATTTTAAAACAAGAAAGGCCAAAGGTGCTAAAAGCCTTCACACCTTGGTCAAAATCCGGTTGGGCAGAAATCAGAGGCAAGAAGTGGAAAATGAGTGAAGCTTCTAGAACAAATGGAGGGGGATAAAAGAAACCCAGAATGCTCTATCTCTGTCCCTGCAGAAATTGATGATCAACATAGCGGGATCATTAGTGCAGCAAAATTAGTTTTATAATTTTGTTAATTTTAAAGATAAAGAAATGGAAAGATCGGGGTAAAAGCCTAATGTATCAGGCTCAAACTCTGACTCCAATACTCTGTATGCTGCTACATTCAATAATGAAAGCTTCTCTGGATTTGAAGCAACCACCAAGATTGGACCAGTAAAGTGATGATTTTCAAAAATGGAAACCCCAGATCGAATAAAGAAAGAAAAACCTCATTATGGATCATATGTTTGTCTGTGCTGATCTGAACTATAAAATATTATTCCACAAACTCCCTGGGGATATGCAGGTAGTATAAACTTTGCATATTGAGTTATTGTTTTTAAAAAAATGAATAATATAAAAAGGAAAAGAAATCAGTTGCCGATTCTATAGATTTATGTAAAAGAACTCCATAAGTAATTTTATAAGGAGATTGTTTTGTTTAAATTGTGTATACCCATTATAGCTATTAGTGATTGAGGAAACACTTGAATGAAATGAATTGTCTTCAACTAAGACTAGAAGAAGTAAATAAAAAAATAGTGGAAGGGAGATCTCTTTCTGTCTGTCTGCAACTTTTACACCATTTGTGAATAATGAATTGTTTTATTTTGAAAGTGTGTGTGTATATGTGTATATTATTAATCAAAATATCAGAGCTTTAGTTTTATATGTTAATGGGTTAAAATTAAATTATTCTTTTTATGTTTGTATACCGATACTTGATGTTTAGTGTAACTCTTAATAAATATTGATGATAATGAAACCATGTGTAGAAATCGATTATTGAATTGTTCTTATTTTTTTTCTCTATTGTATTATTAAAAAAAAAGAAAGAATGCTTGTTCCCATTCGCATCTACTCCTGGCCATAATGCCACCCACCCTGAGCCTGAGCTAGCTGAGGGTTAAACCTTTCTCATTTTATTAAAGACAGTGGCTGTTTATTAGTAGTCTTCATGTAATTCTTATTTAACATAAGATTTGTGCTTGGATCCTAGTGATGTCCATAAATATGTGTTGGAAAACTGCTACATTAATTTGATGACTAAAACAGGATAATACATTCACCTTGCAAAGTGATATATGTATAGGTGCGTGTGTATATGAATAAATATAAGTGGATAAGGTCTTAAGAGAAGGAAGAAGAGAGGTTTTGTTACACTATATATTGTCAATGTCTTGTAGCACATATATTATGAAAGGTAGATTTCAGAAAAAATAATTACCTTCTTTTAAATTAGTCATTAACAAATTCAAGTTTTTTATCTGCCAATGAATAGAAAAAAATCATCAATTTTTAACTTGGATGATCATCAACATGACTTTGGTAGTTTAATAAATAGAAAGAGAGACTTAAATATAGTGATACAACATACAGTCCAATGTACTGCTGCTCTTAACACATTGAAAGATAAAACATTTCATCAGAGAAAAATAACCACTGCAATTAAGTTAGTTGTGTGTAGAGTTATTTTACCTAACTTATTGTATGGATTTGACCTTGTACAACTTATTAATACCATATAAAGCCATTAGAAATGATTGATTTAAGCATGTTCCATAAAATTTTAAAAAGACAAAGGTATGTTTATAAAGTCAATGACTATGTTCTTAACTTGCTGAAGGTAATACAATAGAAACCACCGTTGTAAAATCATACCTGTATACATTGGATTTGACATAAAAAATATCTGAACAATGCAAAACTTTCTAAGATGATGTTTGTGGTGAATTTATGTATTGGTTTCATGGAAGAGATAATATCCCTCTGCATTCAAACAATTGTCTCAAAGTTTCTAAAGAAGTGTGATTTGTAAAGATATGGCAGAGAATATATAACATTGGAAATCTGCAATTACATGTGGTGTTAAAGTAACTTCAGAAAAAAGATATTTTCTACTGAAAAATTTCAAAAACATTATGCAAAATATTAAAACAACAGAAGAAAATATTAACATATTCTATATGCATGCCTATTTATGCTTCATAAAATGGTTTATTGCAAATCTCATTTCTAGAATTGTTGTTTTTTTTCTTTTTTTTCCCCTTTCTTTTCTTAGATTTAGAATATCCTACTCAATTATGAATAATTACTATATGTGTGTATGTATTTGGTGATCAACAATTTTTTTAAATTAGATTTGTACTTATGCAAATCATGCTAGCTCATTGCAAAAAGTTTATATAGATATACTTTCCTTGGCATCTATACTAATCTAATGGGAATCCACATCATCCCAGACAATTTAAAAAAAAAATCAAGTTTTGCAATTTAGGTAACATGATGTTTTATTAAGAAGACAATTCTCTTTTAATGCTTACTTGAGCTACCAAGGTTTTTGTTATGGGAATAATCTTTATTTTAACCAAATCGTAGAACACAATATTTTTTAATTTTAAGAAAAAGGTAGTCTTTATTCTTTTTTTTATAAGACATCTATAATTTCTATTTTCCATGAACTCATCTACAATTGCTCGATGTGCTTTACTTATAACTAGGCAGTATATATACAATTTTTTAAAATATTTAGGCAATTCCAAGTTGAATTATTCTTGTTATGTTGTAGTACGATTAATATTAAGAGAAAATACGTTTGAAACTGTGTGTACTCCAGAAGTTAAAAGTGTTAAATAATTACATGTGAAAGTAAAGGAGTAGATTTAATAAAAATGAAAATTAGAAATTACAAATGGTTTTTCATATAGATATTTTATTAAAAGCAAGGTGTAAAACAAGATGGAAGATCCAAATAAATAATTAATTAAATTAAGGATTAAAAATGTAAAGAACAATTTAATTAATTAGTTCAGAAATAGGCCCAGAATAATTTGGTGATTAAAATTGATAAGGAATAAACAATAGAACAAAAAGTAGATATAATCTAGCAGAGAAAGGACAGATTAGTGTGAGTCCTAATTTTCTGAGAGACTAAAGTGTAGTGCAAATTCAGAACAGGACCAACGATGGGAGGAGAACCAGATATTTAGGTCTGAAGGTACCAAAGACCGACCTGAGAGACTAAAGTGTAGTGCAAATTCAGAACAGGACCAACGGTGGGAGGAGAACCAGATATTTAGGTCTGAAGGTACCAAAGACTGACCTAGGGTAATTATACAGACTATACCTGTCTTATTATTATTTTTGTAAGCCTTACAGGTGCTAGTAGAACTAATGATAATTCTGTTTATAAATGATTGTTATTTTTCATACTAATAAAATCTTGTATCTGTAAGTGGGATATCTTACTTTTTTGCAAGAGAGTAATCATTACTTGAATTAGGTGTATTTGGTTGTTTCTCATAAGTAACATTAAATCAAGTACATCACAATTTTGGTGCAGTCAGGAGAAAACCTGTTTTTCAAGCTTATGAAAGAAATACACCAAACAGTAATTCAGAAGTCGGTGAGTTGTTAAAGAATTAAAATGTCTATAGGACAAGCTAATATATTGGAATTTGGGATAGATAATCCGCACGAATGGCCCTACTATGTGCTTCAATTACAAAATTATTTTAAGTTAAATAGTATTATTGAAAATGACAGGAAAGTAGCAGCGTTATTATGTTTGTCAGGTAGAAAAGTTATTGAAATAGTAAACAAATTGTATAATGGACAAGTTACAGATAGTAGTAACTACGATGACCTGGTTCAAAGACTAACAGATTATTTTAGCCCAAGACCATCGAAGTATTTAGCTAGGTTAAAATTGAGGAACCACAAGCAAGACAAACTCGAATCGATAAAGGAAATATGATATTGTTCTACGCCAATTAGCAAAAAATTGCGAGTACAGCGACTTTGTGGTTCAAGTTCTTATTGACCAGTTATTATGGGGAATGAAGGACGATAAATTGTGTCAATCATTATTAATTTAAACTCAGATGACTTATGAAGGTGCTATTCAAAAGAGAATAGTATATGAATCAGTGGTAGAACAAGCTTTAGCTTTTTCAAATAGAATGGAGGAAAACTCTAGGAATACTATTTTTAAAATAGAGAGAAAGGATAAGGATTGTACTAAAGAAGGGAAAAGTTTTGAAATAAAATGTTTTTGTTGTGGTAAAGTAGGTCATTTGTCTAAAAGCTGTAATTGGAGGAACGAAAAATGTTACAACTGTGGGGGCAAAGGCCATTTAGCAGCAGTGTGCAAAAAACTTAAATGAAAATCTGAATATGGTAAAGATCAGAAACAGTGGAAATCAGTAATTAAAAAAAATATCTTAAAAAAGGAGCAGGATCAATTCATGCTAGAGATTAAGTTAAGTAACAAAAGAGTAGAAATGGAAATATATAGTGGCTCAGGAATTTCATTAATATCTATAAAAAAGTGGAAGAAAATATCCACAGAGAGCCCTCAGATTAAAATACAGAAAGCTAACATTAACGTTAGAGATGTCAACGGGAACCCGATCAAGTTAATTGGGAAATCCGAAGTAATAGTTGGTTTTAAAAATAAAAACTACAAATTAGCTATATATATATAGTAGATAAAGATATTAGTCTGTTAATAGGTAGAAACTGGTTTAAAGACTTAGGCATTAAATTTAATATAGTTAAAAAGGTCTCAGTGGAAAAAGAAATGATAGAGTTATATCCGAATTTATTTACGAAAGATTTAGGTTTGATAAAATCAAAGCCCATTGACTTGCACTTAAATGAAAATTCTAAATCGGTTATTTGTAAACTGAGAAAAATACCTTTTGCACAAAGGCAGTTAGTAGAGGAAAAAATAGAAGCATTAGTTAAAAAAGATGTTTATCCCCAGCCAGGAGGCAGATTGGGTCACGCCGATTGTTGTGTTAACAAAACCAGACGGAAAAATTAGGCTGTGTGGAGATTATAGAACAACAGTAAATAAGTATCTTAATAAAGGAGCTTACCCGGTGCTGAATGTATGTGAGATTCTCTGTAATCTAGCTAAAGCAAAAAATTTTGCGAAATTGGATTTAAATTCGGCATATCACCAACTTAAAAGTTATGGATGATACAGCTCGGTTAATAACAATTACGACCCCTTTTGGATTATTCAAATGTAATCATCTCCCTTTTGGAATTACATCAGCTCCAAACATATTTCAAGCAAAAATAAATTCAATATTACAAGGCTTGGAAGGAGTGATGCCATATTATGACAATATTTTGATTGCTGCGACATCACCAGAAAAATTAATAAGTAAAATTCGGGAAGTATGCGAGAAACTAAATAACGCAGAGGTAAAATTAAATGTTAAAAAATGTGTTTGGGAAATGGAAGAATTAAAGTTTTTAGGCCATCTTATTTTGGAAAAAGGGAAAAGTCCATTAACTGAAAAAATTAGGGCAGTCAAAGATGTTCCAAGCCCAATAAATGTCAAGCAACTTCAAGCTTTCCTAGGTTTGATTAATTTTTTCGAACCTTTTCTAAAGAACAAAGCAATGGTCACAACTCCTCTATACAAACTGCTACACAAAGATCAGAAATAGATTTGGAATACCAAACATGAAAAAGCATTTAAAGCAGTTAAGGAATTGTTAACCTCTAGTAGCTTATTAGTGCATTTTGATAGCGACAAAGACATCACTATTACTATGGATGCATCACAATACAGAATCAGAGCAGTTTTAGCACATTAAATAGATGGGCATGAAAATCCTGTAGCTTATGCTTCTCAGACTTTGTCTAAAGCTGAAAAAAATTATAGTCAGCTAGACAAAGAAGCTTTGGCAGTCATGTTTGCTGTGAAAAAATTTCACCAGTTTATATATAAACGGAAATTTTAATTAGTAACAGATCACAAACTTTTGTTAGGGATTATAGGAAAAGATCATCTGATGCCAGAGCATTTAAGTCCATGCATGCTCAGATGGGCTAATACACTTACTGCTTACGATTTCAATCTAAAATATCAAAAAGGAAAGATAATTCCTCATGCGGACACTCTATCTAGAGTGCCCAGAAATAATGACAACTATGAAACTGATGTGGAAGTTAATCACATTGACAATATGAAATCACAAGTCGTAAATAGTAAAGTAGTTCAGTTATGGACAAATAAAAATGATGGGTATGAGTTACTTAGGAAATGGATAAGCAAAGGTTGGCCTAATAAAAAACCTGATAATGTAGCAATGGGGTTTTGGGTCAATAGAGACCAATTGTCAGTCTGTAAAGGGTGTATTAATATGGGAGTCAGGGTAGTTATATCTCCTATAGGGAGAATGAAAGTTCTAGAACTTTTGCATCAGGGGCACCCAGGCATCGTGCGAGCTAAAGCTCTAGCTCGGAGTTATGTTTGGTGGCCGCAGATAAGTAATGATATTGAAAAGTATATTAAGAAATGTGATAAATGTAAGTCTGAAATAGATCTGCCGAATAAACAATATTCTTCTTGGCCTAAACCAATATATCCATGGCAAAGACTTCATATAGACCATGCAGGTCCAATAGAAGGAAGAAATTATTTAATTTTAATCGATGCTTTCTCTAAATGGATGGAATGTCACTAGGTTAAAAATACTAGTGCAAACGAAACAATAAAATGTTTAACAAACATATTTTATATACATGGATTTCCACAAGTAATCATCTCTGACAATGGAACTGGATTTGCGAGTGAAGAATTAAAAATACAATTTGGAAAATGGGACATCAAACATGTATTTACACCCCCTTATCACCCTGAATCAAATGGTTTGCCGGAAAACACGGTAGGGCAAGTGAAGAAATATTTAAGAAAAAACAAAAATACAGATATGAAAAATGTCTTACAGGAATTCATGATGTATCAATATATATCTCCATCAACAACGACTGGAAAATCGCCGGCTGAAATGTTATTCGGTCAGAAAATACGAACTAATTTAGATTTTGTGCGACCTGATACACATATATATATAAATATAACCAAGACCCAGTGAAAAACTTTAACATTGGAGACGTGGTAATATTCAGAGATATACTACGTAAACAATGGGTTAATGGAAAAATTGAACAGGCATGATCATAGCAAATTTATGATATTAAAGGCGAAAATGGAAACATATATAAGCATCACAAAATTCACATTCATAAAAGTGAAGATGACATACAACTAGATATGTTCCAGCAGTTCCAACATGCAAATGAAAAGAATTCAGATAAACAGATGATACTGACCGACATCGAAGAAGATGCGGATGAAGAGGATAAAATACAGATTGAAAAGAGGAAATCACCTAGACCAATACGATGTAAAAGAAGACCTTTGTACCTAAAAGAATATGTATAAGATGGATAAACCGTAACTTCTGGAGTGGGGGAGGAATTGTTATGTTGTAGTACAATTAATATTAAGAGAAAATACGTTTGAAACTGTGTGTACTCCAGAAGTTAAAAGTGTTAAATAATTACATGTGAAAGTAAACGAGTAGATTTAATAAAAATGAAAATTAGAAATTACAAATGGTTTTTCATATAGATATTTTATTAAAAGCAAGGATTAAAAATGTAAAGAACAATTTAATTAATTATTTCAGAAATAGGCCCAGAATAATTTGGTGATTAAAATTGATAAGGAATAAACAATAGAACAAAAAGTAGATATAATCTAGCAGAGAAAGGACAGATTAGTATGAGTCCTGATTTTCTGAGAGACTAAAGTGTAGTGCGAATTCAGAATAGGACCAACGATGGGAGGAGAACCAGATATTCGGGTCTGAAGGTACCAAAGACCGACCTAGGGTAATTATACAGACTATACCTGTCTTATTATTATTTTTGTAAGCCTTACAGGTGCTAGTAGAACTAATGATAATTCTGTTTATAAATGATTGTTATTTTTCATACTAATAAAATCTTGTATCTGTAAGTGGGATATCTTAATTTTATGCAAGAGAGTAATCATTACTTGAATTAGGTGTATTTGGTTGTTTCTCATAAGTAACATTAAATCAAGTACATCACAATTCTGCATATTATAGTCACATAAATACACTTCAATACTGAATTTTCTACTGATTTTGCTATATTTAAAATATACATATTGCATATTTCTATACCCGCAAATTTAATACAATAAATAGAAACTCAATTAACGCTTAACAATATCTGCAAGCGCCTTTCAGCATAACAAAAAGAAAAAGGGATATGGTTTTATTACTCAGGAATCCATAAGGAGTTCGGGTGCCAGATTCAATCCAGAGATCTCCTGATCTTTCCAGATGTTCTACCAACTACACCAAACCGCACAGGGTAGCATAACGGAAAATAAACAGAAATCAAAAGCTTTATAGTTATTTTCTATAGTGTTGAAAGTTTATGGCAGATATAGCTACATTTTAATTGATTTTCTGTTATGTATATATTAGTGGGATCTGTATACATAAATATTCTAAGACTGATAGATAGCTAGATTAACTAGAGTTTTATAAGATTTTATCTTATAGCCCTCTATATAAATGCACGCACACATACTCATATGATTACACATGTATCCAATATACATGTATATTCACATATAATTTTGATATATTTTATTAAAGAAGTACCTTAAATAAAAGTAGTAAAAGACTATTGCAAACATTTTATGTTCAGTAAAATCTAACTTGTCCATTTGGAGAAAAAGAATAGCCTTTATCCCCTAGACCACAGGGATGGAAATGCTACTCACTTTTAATTGTTTCTAATGCTAATATATATCTTGACATTGAAGGCATTCAGGAAACTCCATTTAAAGATGTAGAGTGGTTGGCAAACTGTCCAGCAGGAACAATCCCTAATGCTAAGCTATTAATCAAACACGGTAAATGGTTAAACTGTTAAAGTGTTAATTCTACTCAAAGAAGAATGGTGTGAGTCAAAGGAAAATTGATAGACCCCCTTTTGTCAAAATTGTATATTTATTTTCTTCTTAAAGACTATTTCTGAATGTCATAATTAATTAAGAGAAAAACTCTTGTCTGAGCGTGTAGCTGAGATTAGCCCAGCCTTACATATCTTATTAGATATTTATGTGAAACACTTCACATTTTAGGTCAAGATGGCGATCATTAATCCTTTTCTTGTGTTCATACTATACATATATTTTGAAAAATCACTTGTACTACTTAATACTTTTTATTATTGTTATTAAAAATATGTATAGTCACGATTATTGTAGATGTTAATCAGATTATGTTAATGCATATATTAGTAATAAAGAAAAAAATATTTATTTATATACCCGTTTACAATAAACTCCACGTGAAGAAAAAATAGAAAAAATACTAACATTTAAAACTTAAAATAAAATAATTAAATTAACAGTTAAAACAAAAAACAAACAAACAACTAAAATATAAACAAAATAATTATAAAATCAAAATAATATAAATTTTAAAACTCGTTATCATAATTATTTATTTCCATAAATTAATCAAAAGATAAATAACAGCTTGGCATATCTTTATTTATATGAATTTAAAAAGAATGGGGAAGTATGGAGGTTGTTTAATATATCTATAAAGATATTACACATGGGAAAGAGTTTAAAATTAAAAAATAAGATGTATTAATCTTTCTCTGAGATTTAAAGTTTATATCTGTACTAGAGATAATCTCTAGTTTAGAAAATGATTAGTAATAATCATTATTGTATTTATCTGAGGTGGAGGATGTCAAAGATGTGAGTGGAGTGAGTTTGACAACGGTAAATAAAAATATAATAATTTTTAATCTCCAAGCAAATAATTTGAACTTATTGGCTGGACATGATTTTGTCAATACTAGTTATGAGATATTCTTTTTTCTTTTAATAATAATAGAAAATGACTTTCTTAAAATGTTTTGATAAAAAGTGTTTAAACTGATAAATAAGCTATTAAAAATAATTTTATCTTTGTCAAGCTAATATTAGTGGTCGAGAGGTCAACGACAGCTGCTTTATAAGCAGTTGCTGCAGGTTAGCGGGCTTCCCGGCTGATGCTATGACACATGAGAAAAAAAAATTATCTCACCAAATTTTTTAATAAATATTCTTATTTAATCATTGCATTTTTTTCATTCCATATCCATTTGTCCATGAATATAGTTTTTATGCATCTGCATTTATATATATCTGGCTGTTTTCTATAAACTAATATCCCTACTTATATGTAAAATTAGTTATCATGTTATGTATTGAAGGAAGTTTCTATTTCTATTCTCAAATTGTTTTCCAAATTTTGTAGAAATTCATTAGACTGGAAATTATTCACATTAAGTGGATAATCTCTAGTCTAATGAATGATTAATAAAAATTATTAATATATTTCCATTAAGTGGTTTGTGCCAAAGTTGTGAGGGTAGTAAGTTTGGCACTTACCAATTAAACTGTAGTGATTGACTATCTGTATATACTTAACAATGATAAATATGTGTAAGAGATCGTAGTCTGGGCCAACTGACGAGTGCTGGTTCAGCATGAAATATGCATCTTGGGGATTATTCATTTTTTTCACATGTCTTTAATCTTATGTTTATGATTACATTCCTTTACAAGGTATTAAAAATGGATAGAAAACAGTTCCTACCTTATATGGAGTGATGTCATGAAAATATTAATACTACAATGTTTGACAACTGTAATAATCATAACTTTTGTACATTGCTTTTAGTCTTCAAATTTTCTTAACTTATATTTTTAAAAATGAAACATATTTTAAGAAAATATAAGGGTAATCATTAAATGCTGTCTAATACTATCATCATCATCATCATCTACCATTATCAGTTCATTGCAAGATGAAGGTCTCTCCAAGTTCAATCCATCTTCTCCAATCTTTAGCTTCTCTTCTCCACATCACCCCTGCACATTTTCTAATCCATCCATCTCACATGTGGTCTCTTTCTGGATCTTTTACAATCTCTTGGAATCCCATTTAAGATTTCAATTGTCCATCTAATACTATACTATACTATACTAGTATTTATAAATAAAATAGAAATTCATATAACATTAAAATACTAGCCAAAAAACAAATTTTACTAAAATTCTTCTACAATCGTAATAAAAATTTGTTTTTTTGGCTAATATTGTAATGATACATGAATTTCTCTTTTAATTGTAAACATGAATATATTTCTTTTTAATAATTATAATTATTTTATAAAAATAATCATAAGTAAATAGGCAAAAACTCTCCATATAGTAGTGCCACCTTGTGCTAACCAGAGTAATCAATGGATGCCAAAAGGCCTGGTTAGCACAAGGTGGCACTACTATATGGAAAGTTTTTGCCTGTTTACTAATAGTTATGTGCTAGCATGAGATGGTGATCATGTGATATTTAGTGGTTTAATCATAAGTATTTAAAAAAACTGACAAATAATGCAATTATCTGCCCTCATTGCTAACGGCAATGAAAAGGAAGTTTATAGTTATTTTTATATGCGCAAGTTCAAAGAATCTACCAATCAGAGACTGTCTAAACTCTTATTGGCTTGTATTTTTTTTCTGTGGATTATTTTGTGGATTTCTGAGATCTTCAGTTTTTTTAAAATAATAAATCAATAGATATTGTTTACAATTAAATGAACCTAAAAGAAGCAAAAATGGTACTAAAGAAAGCTGCAAAAGAGTGATGTAAAGTTGAATTTCAGCAACACCACCATCATACTCCATTATTCACCAATTATAAGTGTCAGTAAACTAAATTAGGAACCAAAATGTTGTCATTGAGATTAATATTTTTCTTTTGATATTTTGAATTTATTTTATATTAAAATTATAACATTTGTCCTGGACAGTTTGGCACAACTGCAGACTGAGAAATAAACGTTTTTAGATCAAAGCTCAGCTTGTAATTTCAGGAGCTTGAACATCATATGACCCCCCCCCATGTAACTTATTCAATAATTCCTTGTACAGCTGAATCCAATGGTAAAATAATAGACTTCAAGGTTGAAGGTTTCTGAATTAAATCTCAACTTGTTAGTTCTGGAGCTTGGACATCATATGACCCCCCAAGTAACTTATTCAATAATTCCTTGTATGACTGAATCCAATGGTAAAATAATGAACTTAAAGGTTAAAGGTTTCTAGATCAAAGCTCAATCTGTCATTTCTGAAAGCATATGACCTCCTAAGTAACTTATTCAATAATTCCTTGTATGACTGAATCCAATGGTAAAATAATGAACTTAAAGGTTAAAGGTTTCTAGATCAAAGCTCAATCTGTCACTTCTGACGCTTGACCATCATATGACTTCCTAAGTAACTAACATTCAACTGAATGCAATAGTAGAATGAGAGATTGAGAGCTAAAGTTTCCTGGATTAAAACTCAACCTGAGATCATCTAATGCTTAAATATCACACAACTTTCTAAGCAACAAATCATGCAATGTAAAATAATAGACTTCAAGGTTGAAGGTTTCTGAATTAAATCTCAACTTGTTAGTTCTGGAGCTTGGACATCATATGACCCCCCAAGTAACTTATTCAATAATTCCTTGTATGACTGAATCCAATGGTAAAATAATGAACTTAAAGGTTAAAGGTTTCTAGATCAAAGCTCAATCTGTCATTTCTGAAAGCATATGACCTCCTAAGTAACTTATTCAATAATTCCTTGTATGACTGAATCCAATGGTAAAATAATGAACTTAAAGGTTAAAGGTTTCTAGATCAAAGCTCAATCTGTCACTTCTGACGCTTGACCATCATATGACTTCCTAAGTAACTAAGCATTCAACTGAATGCAATAGTAGAATGAGAGATTGAGAGCTAAAGTTTCCTGGATTAAAACTCAACCTGAGATCGTCTAATGCTTAAATATCACACAACTTTCTAAGCAACAAATCATGCAATTATTTTTAGTAAATGGTATGCTCATATGCGCTCATATCTAAAATGTAGGTGGGCTCATTCTATATTTTACGTTTACTGACAGTTAGTTTACATATAGCTTTCTGGTTGTTTTTTTTTAAAATTCTGCATCATTTCATCTATATTTTGCCATTAAAAAGTTATATTCACATCTGTTAACTGAATATTAATTTAATATTTAGAGATGGTTAAATATGAGGCTTTCCCTCTGATTAGTTAGAGTGATTTCAGAATGGCTTATAGTTGTCTTGAAATTATGTTATCGTATATAAATCATGCTGTTTAAGCATGTAAGTAAATGGTATACTTATAGATAGGCTCATTCTACATTTTATGTTTACCCAAAGTTTCATCATCATCATCATCATCAACCATTATCAATCCACTGCAGGACGAAAGTCTCTCCAAGTTCAGTCCATCTTCTCCAATCTTTAGCTTCTCTTCTCCACATCACCCCTGCACACTTTCTTATTTCATCCATCCATCCATCCATCTAACCTGTGATCTCTTTCTGGGTTTTTTACAATCTCCTGGAATCCAGTTTAAGTTTACATATAGCTAATTAGATTTTTTTTAGTACTTCCGTATTATTTCAATTTTTATTTTTATGACTTTCAATTTTGTAAACAACGTTTTTTGAAAAATTTATATATTAAGAAGTATTTATCATATCATAAACATGCATTTAAAACCATTAATCATTTTTTAAATATAAAACTTTCCCATATGTTTTCCCCTTCCTCCAATTTCCAAAATTATTATACAGTTCATACACACAAAAAACAACAACAGCACAACCCTACATAAATATTATCCATTATTGGGTAATCTCTAATCTAATGAATGTCTAATAAAAATTAACATTCTACATTGGTTGTTTAATGAAAAAAGCTTAATTTCGTCAACAAAGTAGTCCTGCTATATATATAAACTTAATCACTTTGATTAATAAATAAAATAATTATCTAGTTTTTTAAAATATATACCACACACTTTTTTTTTATGTTGAAAGAAATGGTATACAGTCACGACTTAACACAAACAGGAGGATGAGTGAGATAAGAGTTAGTCAGGTGTGTGATTGGGTGAATAAATCGTGGAACAGCGCCAAGAAATAAATCATTAGAAAATCTTTCAAGAAAACTGGAATTTTTAATGCCAATGGTGACTCAGAAGATGAAGCAATTTATAAAGAAAGTAGTGATGAACCAGATGAAAACTGATATGAATGAAAATAAGGACTTTTTTCGTTTCTATGAATAAAATGATTAATAAATCAACTTTCATTATAGTAGTGTTATTCTTGTTTTCTTTTTACTATTTGTAAATCGAAAGATTTCACGAGTATTAATGTGTAATAAGAAATGTGGACTTAATTAGTGAAGTATTGAATAGCTTCACACTCTCAGATCGAACCGCTTCAGCTTCACCTATTTAAATAGAAAGTAGGTTGAAGTAAAGAAGGGTTCCCCTCTTTTCTTCCAATGACTAAGCTTGTGGTTTTAAGACCTGTAGAGGTTCCTACTATCGCATTTTATACGCATGTGCTTGAGGCTACAGCCTTAATGAATATTATTTTATTAGTATTATAAATATATATATAATAGTTTTTCACTGAAACTAATCGAGTGTGAATCATATGCATGTATACAGTGTGTGTATGAAAATATAGTAATTTATAAAGAAAACACATGACATTTGTGGTTTAACCCAAAAGCTTTTATTTCTTGATTATAGTCCTGAAATCATGTGATAATTGAATACCAGAACATTTAAATTCTTGATACATCATTCACTACATTTTTGAAATCTAATTTTATGCCTTATTATAATGCAGTCATTTGCTTATGAGTAATATAGCATCAATTTTTTTCTTTCTATATATATAATTTTTAGTAGCATATATATATAGATCGAAAACAAAATACACATGTGAGAGAACATACAGGACTTACTGACATCTTTGGAAAGAATTAAAAGGCTGAAGTGGAATTGGCCTGGACATATTTCTAAAAGATATGATAATAGATGAGCAGTTGAAATCTTGAATTAGATTCTAAGAGATTGTAAAAGACCTAGAAATAGACCATATGTAAGATGGTGGATGAAATAAGGGAGTGTGTTTTTAAGATGTGGAGAAGAGAGGTTAGAAATCGGAAAAGATAGATTGAACTTGGAGAAACTTTCATCTTGCATTGGATCGGAAATATTTGAAAATGGTGATATATATAAATACATTTTGGAATGAAATATACATTTAAATTTCAGTAGCAAAAAGGATTTGAGAGATTGCTATTAATTTTTTGCACAAAAGTGGGGATAATTTTTTAAATATTTTATTGCACACACAAAAACATCAATATGACATTTATAATTAGTTACATAATATTTTAGATATTTTTTGCCCAACTTGATGATAGAAAAAAAAAAGATTTTGAAATTATTATTCTAGAAGTTGTTTATTAATGAATACTAAATATTTGTTTTAAAAGATCTTCCTGTCAACCCAAAGATAAAACTATTTCAATTTTTTAGGAATTGCAATTTAATTGTATACATTTAAATGTTATTTCTTCATAATTAATTAGTCTACTAATGCTTAGGTCAAGTTATTAATCATTAAATCTACGACGGAGGAGAAAAAAATGCTAACTTCCTGGTGGAGTCTAAAATTTAATTAATAAATCATAAAATCAATTTAAAGCTGTGTAATTCTCATTTAAGATTTTAAGTAAAGTTTTCTTCTGATAGATAATAAATACATATACAAAATAGGGCGTAACTGTAAATTTAAAAGAAAAAAAACTTAGTTTTTTTATTTTTATTATTTAATTAAATCATTTGTTTTTTATCAGTGTATCTGAACTTCCACTAAACGTAAGAACAAGTTTCTATTCACGTGTTTTAAACTTGTGGAGCAAGATACATTGTAAGTTTTAATATATCAGTCCATCATTTACCTTAACTAAATCCCCCACGACCATCCATCAGCCCAGAAGTTAGACCAAATTCACACACTATAAACATATTAGAAACATATTCTTTTTTAGGTTAACCTTATAACACATGTTACAATTTAACTTCATATACACATTCATCATCAAACATTATCAATACACTGCAGGATTGTCTCTCCAAGTTCAGTCCATCTTCTCCGATCTTTAGCTTCTCTTCTCATCACTCCTGCACACTTTCTTATTTCATCCATTCGTTTCACACATGGTCTCTTTCTGGGTCTTTTAAATCTCTTGGAATCCAGTTTAAGATTTCAATTGTCCATCTATTATCATCTCTTCTAGAAATATTTAGTTAGGGTGAAACACTGCACAATAATTAAAAATATATACAAACTGTCTTTATCAGGTGTTATTGGACTAAACTGCCTTTAGTGTGTATAAGAAAGTTGATGTATGCACATAATATTATTATTAAAAATTTATCATGTACTTTAAAAGGCAGTTCAGACATAAATTTATATGAATTAATTAATAAAGATGTGAACAACAATGAGTGTGTGTTTATGCATGTATATACTGAACTTTAAATTGAACATAGTTCAGTGTATATGTAAATAAAGAAAGTAAATCACCCTCCCCTGGCTAAAACACTCTAAATGTTGAACAAAGAATCAGGAATAGAATGTATCCACATATTCTTGATAGCACTGATATTTATAAGCATATCTTTATCACCACTATCACCCAGATGGTATATGGCACTTAAGAGCTATTAATCTCATAAATAATTATACAAGGCTGAAAACATACACATATACATTGAGTTATGTTTAATTTAGAGTTTACATACTGAATCTTTTGTAATTCAATTGCAATTATTTTTTCTTCTTTTCTGGGTCAATGTAATAACTACCTTTTCTGTGTGTATTTTCATTTTACCCGATACCATATTAAATCCTGTTTAATTATTACAATCAAGATGTTAAAATTCAGATGCTGTCTGCAGCCTTGTATAAACCACTAAACATCACATGATCACTATCTCATACTAGCACAATAATTGTTATTAAACAATTCAAAACAAAACAACACTCTCCATATAGTAGTGCCATCTTGTGCTAACAAGAGCAATCAATGGATGCCAGAAGGCTTGTGCATAAAATCCCTATCTAGTGCCTACTCATCATGCACAAGCCTTCTGGCATCCATTGATTGCTCTTGTTAGCACAAGATGGCACTACTATATGGAGAGTGTTGTTCAGCCTTGTATAATTAATTATGAGTTGAATAAGTCTGATTTCATTTGGTTGATAAATTAATTTCACGCTAAATTACCATCAATGTTGACAAAGTATGCTCATAAATATCAGTGCTACCAAGAATAGGTAGATTCATTCTATTCTTGATTTTTTGTTCAATATTTAGAGGGCTTTCAAGTCATATCCAGGGAAAAAATGATTTATTCCCTTTGTTTACATATACATTGAGCGGTACTGGTTGATTAGACATGCACAATGCTTGATGGCATTGTTTAGATGCTAAAACATATAAATATGCTGTTTATATGGCCCAACTTTTCATTGTGAAAAAACATTTTCTAAAATGGAATAATTAAATTTTTAAATTACATTATACATTTCATCGCGTGTTGACATTTATCAAACTACTTTAAACAATTTACGACCCAACATTATTTTGTAAAATGGAATATGTATAGTTTTAAATTACATTATAAATGTTAGCACATAGTGCTGGAAGGTGCGGGGCTGGAAACCAATGTTTTTGATGGTCTGAAGGATCGTCCAAAAGATGCAGTACTGTGATCAAACCAAGCTTCTGATTTCCAAAACAACATGCAAACTTAGCCATTTAATTTGTCTCATAGCTGTTCTTGCACAAACATGCCTTTTCACACGAATTGTGTGAAATTGTGCTTGTCCCTACACTTGTGCTCTTTTTTTCACTTTCCAAGCTGTGTAGGGAAGCATGGCGATGGGCTTACAATTGTTAGTATGTAATACTACATCAGATAGGGTGTAAGATCATTACTTACAATGCAGATTACAAGAGTTATGGTCAATTGAATTCCATACATTCTCATCTGATATGTGTGCAACACAATATAAGCCTGCAATGGCTAAGATGAACATTACTGTTCTATAGGCCATAAACTTCAGGCCATGTAAACAGCATTTTTATGTGTTTTAGCACATAAACAATGCCATCAAGTGGCATGCATATCTGATCAACGAGTACTCATTGAGTTATGTTTAATTTAAAGTTTACATATTAAATCTTGTTTAATTATTACAATAAACATGTTAAAAGTGCGATGCTGTTTCCAGCCTTGTATAACTATGAGTTTAGTGCCATATTCCATCTGGTTGATAAATTAATTTCACTCTGAATTACTATCATTGTTATCAAAGATATTCTTATAAACATCAGAGCTATGAAAATAGGTGGATTCATTCTATTCTCGAGTCTTAGTTCAACATTTAGAGTGTTTTCAAGTCATAGCCAGGGGAAGAGTGATTTATTCTTTTTTTCATATATATATACTATAAATTAAAATAATTCCCATGAGATTAAAAGAAAAAAAATGTATGTTGTAATCATATGAAAATGTTTGTAAAGGCAATGCTTATTATTTGCTCATTTACTCTCTGTGAGTAGAAATAATAATAAAGGAGAGAGTAAAGACAGAGAGAAAAAAAGTTTGATCATGAATCGGTTTTAAAATATGTGGCTTATATATTTCAAGGCTGAATTGATTTTTAAATAAAGTCTTGTCAATGCTTACAGAAAATAGAATGGGGAATTCAAATCTAAAATTAAAAATTATGAATTAATTATATTTGGGAAATTAGAAGTGAAAAAGTAAAAGTCATCCAAGAATTTTTTTTCTTCCTGCATTATAACATAGGCGAGAAGAGAAAAAGAAATAAGAAAGAGTAAATTAACTGTTTTAGTTCTTTTTTCAGTATCATGTAATATGGGATATAAATTTATTATAATATTATATAGAAGTTATCCCCACCCCACATGTTTTAGAAGAGAACAATGGGATATTTTACTCAGGGTCCAAAATTTTCAAATGGTCTACATTATGGTTCTATTTTTGGCAGGTGATGTAAACAGTGGGCAAAAAGATAATAGAGAGGTATAAATAGAGTCCATTGAAAATTCTTGGAGAATGCGGTCATTTATTCTGATGTTAATTTTGTTCAGTAACCGCTATCCATATTCCAGATTGTCATTCCAGATTGTAAGTTAAACTTTAAAGTCATATTGAAATAAGCTGTCTGGGGAAGAGATTTTACAACTAATTAAGAAAAAAATGTTTTTCAATGCTTATAACTGAAGGTTATTGACTACTATAAAGCATTTCTCAATATTCACAGTCATAACAGAGATAATTATATTTGCATCCAGTAGTAAATCATTTACCATGCCAGGCTAGGCAAAAAATAGCACATCAGTTAGAAGATCCAGAGAATGCAATCTGATCTAGTAAATAATATTGAAGTCTGCATAAACCAATCATGATAGCCTCTAAGATGCCAGCAAGTCTCTATCATGTTAGAAGAAGAAATCTACTCACCAAGTGAATTTATAAAGATTAGAGTAAATACAAACAGGAAAAAAAAGATATCTGAAAACCATATTTATGAGTAGAAATATTTTATTGGAAAGATATTTATGTTATAACATTAAAATGGCCTTAAACATAAAATGGAAAAAACGTTAATTATTACGATGTTTGATTTTATCTACCAACTGACTTCTTTTTTTGATCAATAAATTGTTTCAATTACAATTTTATTAAATTATTGATTTGTGTTGAAAATCAGTTCAAACATTTATAATATAAACACACACATGTTCATTTATAACTCATTCACAACCCTGGGATAACATGCAATTCACTGGAGAGTATGCTGGAGGTCACAGTAATAATTTGCAGTGATGGTCCACAAATATTCTAAATAAACTTCTTTTTTGAAAAGATTTGGTGCCTGGAGTTTCTGATTATTGAAACCTAAACAAAATATTACTGGAAGGACTTGTGATTATAAGTCTTAATCATCATCACCCCATTGGTTATTATTATTATTGTTATTAAAATTTTGTATTATTATTGTAATTTTATATAATTATTCAACTTATTTATGTATACATTTGGCAGATCTCACAATGTAGATTATATATATATATATAGTAACGTTTATTTATATACGTTGCAAATATATTGGCATTTGGTAAAAGCTAAAAAAAATAAAAGTAAATTTAGATTTTTTTTTTGACTAATTTTTTTTTAAAAAAAAAATAACGTACAATGAAAGTTAAATTATTCTTTCGTTTTTTTTTATGTAATTAGAAATAAAAGTTAGAATTGGAGAGAACAAAAGACACAAATTACCAATCTAGATAAGAGAAAGTAAAAATATTTCAACTAATTAAAGATGGCAGAATTATGCTGAAAAAAATAAAGACTTTGTAACATAAATTTTATAAAGAATATATAAGATTATCAACGTATATTTTGACAAACAAAAGATTGTGCAGAGTCTGAAAACTGGACCTCTAGTATAAAAAGGAGGGATTCGGTTGGAGGAACGTCTTGGTTTAGCTGATATTCTTTTGGTTGGTTTTGGATTAGAGAATCCAGACCACTTTATGATGAAAAAGTTATTCATACGAGAGTAGACTGGAGCTTTAGCTGACATTGTTACCGATGGACACCAGAGAAGCTTACGCGACTAGCCTATGGAACCAGCACCAAGATCAACTAATAATCAAAGGCCGTGAGCTCAATTCAACCCCAAAAAACTATGCATAGTTATCTACTACTGAATTCACAAAACTTACCGGTAAGTAATGCTTCATTACTCCTGATTGTGACCAAATTAAACGTTTTCAAACAATTTCTAAAAGTATGTTTAAACAATCCCGATAGAGACATTAAATTTCTTGTACAAGAGACATTCATTTTTTAAGGAAATTTCTAGAAGAAATTTAGATATGAACAGTAATCGTAAAATTGTTTTTTATTAATTGATTCACGTCTGAGTGGTGTTCTCTCTAATTAACTTGATAAGTAATTTATTTCAAATATTTTTTAGTCTATTAGAATAAAAATATTTCTAATACCAATTTTCATTTGTGCGTTATTAATAGTAGTTATTATTTTTTATTATTAAATCTATTAGTAGTTTAATAAGATTTAAAAATGTAATTTACCTTTGCCAATATGTTTGAATAAACCCAGGAATAATAATCTTAAAAAAATAATTCTCATTACGGTATGATGTAATACCGATTAGTTTAAAAGTATTTTTTTTATATTTGCGAGATGTTATATGACAATTTCAGCGAATTCTTAAGAATTCTGGCGCCCAGACTAAATAAATTAAAAGCTGATTTCATCAATAGCACAATTCTCAACAATTACTAGGCTGAGTTGATCAGGAAATATAGCTGTGTTTTTAGGATAGAAATACAACTTTCTTCTTTTTTTGACATAGCTTGATTAACTCACACGCAGTTTATATTAGCGTGTAGAGGCCTAGCAAAACGTTATAATATATATATATATCTTTGATATTATAGTTGGTATCTTGGTATAATGGATACAGGTTCAAACCCATTTATGCTAAATATTAATATCAACTCCATCTTTCATCTATATATAAATATACAAATTCTTATATTGTGGGACAGTAGCTATTACAGTATATATATATTGTAATGTTTTTGGTCAATTTAATCATTATATATTATTAATTATTAATATATTTGTTAGTCAAGTTACATCTGCATTTATTTATTCTAGGTATTAGAAAGCTTCACGGAACATAACTACATTTCCAGATTAACTCACCTAATTTTTTTTCTTTGACTTTGCATTGCCGGAAGAATCAGTTTTTTATTTATTTAAGAGGGCGCCAGGATCTGTAGACTCACTGATACTCATTGCATTGCATAGCATATTTTTACAATAAACAACTAAATGTAATATTTTTGAAGAATTTTCCTCAGTATTCATATATTAAATGAACATATTGTCAAGGGTAATTTATACATTTCTTACAGCTTTAAAATAAAATCTAATAAACTAAAATTAAGAATGTACAATGAAAGGGTTTTATTAATGATAAATATGTTTATTAAACAAATTAAAATATTTAACGATAATTATAAATTATTGATAAATATAGAAGAATCATACACATGCCCATACAGATAATACTAATCAAATAATTTAACAGTTAATATTTCACTTCTTTTATGTTTCTTCTAGAAAGCAATCCAGGGATAAAATGTCTTTTTATTGGTATTTGGAATTCATAGTTAGGGTTTATATTTAAATTGTTTGCAAACATATTGAATTAGGCACAAATTAGGGTATGAATAATAACTTACTGGTAACAATAAGTTCCACAGGTTTATGTAGATCATGCATGGTTTTTGGGTTGAGGATCTTGTTAGTATGTTAATTTTGATTTTTTCTGTTTGACATTTTCATGTTCCTGGTTTATTTTAAAGCTAGACACGAAAGTTTTTTGGAATGACCTCTTTATGGCAAAAGAAGGTATCCACAAACTCTCCAATTTTCATTCCCACATGTTGACTTAGTTCAGCAAATGAGTAGTCCTGAATAGAGGCAATTTTTCTATCCAGGATCCATGAAAAATGCCAGTCAGAAGAACAAAACAAGATCCTGCTCAAAGTTATTTCTTCTTTTTATATCCTCGACCAGTTTTGAGATTTCTCTGTGCATATATTTGTTTTTATCTTTTGTTTTGGTATTAGAAGGGATTCTTTGTATATTCTTTTTTTTTTTTCATTATAGCTATTAAGTTCTCTTTTTGTCCTTTTTATAAATTCCTTCAGCGCCCTAGCGTTATAAGGGTATTACCCTAAGGGTAATCATTTGCATTTGGAATTTCTTTCGTTTATCTGGATAAACAATCTGTATGCATTTCTATTCCCCTCAATTTTAACTTTAATTAAATAGATAATATCAAGCACAAATAACTTTCATTATCTAAAAAAAAAAAAAGAATTACATAAAAAAATTAAATAGTATTGTTTTTTTTTTAGCTTTTAAATATTACCCTATGTCAACTTACTTGTACCTTATATATATAAATGGTACTATATATATATATATATTTAAATAGATTTTTAAATTTGTGTTCCATCACGTTACCGAAATATATGAACCAAGACATATAAAAAAGACAAATGATTCCCAAGATGCATATTTTATGCTAAACAAGCATTCATCAGATGGCCCATAATTCTATTTATTAATATGATTTAAGAAGATGCTCTGGATGTCATTAGATATTTTAGTACTCAAGTAGCAAATTGATTACACTATTTCCATTCAGTTAACTATACCTAGATTATGTTTTATGTTAGACAACTTAGAACTCACCCAAAAATCTTAGGATTTCAAATCTGCAATTTACTCTTTGAATTAAAGCACTTAAGAATGCTTTTATTATGTATAATAATCTACATTTCTACACTGAAAATTTATTATCAAAACAAACAGAAACAGGAAAAAAAAATGAGAGCAGTTTCTAATATTAGGAGACATTTTCATCAATCTAATTGAAAAAGATCAATTTATCATTTTAAAAGACTGTGTTACAAATATATTCTATGATCACATGCTTTTCTATATCAACTTGATTGGTAATCATGCTTGGGCAATAAAACTGTCGCTATATTGTTTATGTTTCTATTTGTTTGAAAATAAACTTTTAGTATAAAACTAAAAATTTTTTACATTTGGATAATGCTCAAAATTCCAAATTAATATACATTTTTTCAGAGATTATGGAAAAAATTACGTTTCTTTATAAAATGTATCTTATAGTCATTACAGGATTTGATCACCTGATTTGCATTTTCAATTAGATTAATGAAAGGGTCTTCTAATATTAGAAACTGCTGTCATATTTTTTATTGATTTTAGGTCATGCAAAGGTGAGAGTCATTTTATAGTCGTTATAACATTATAAGCTCTGATCACCTCATTTATTTTTTTAATTAGATTGATGAAAGTGTCTCCTAATATTAGAAACTGCCATCATATTTTTTTCTATTTCTATTTGTTTTGATAATAAATTTTCAGCATAGAAATGCAGATTTTTCTTAATTTTAGGTTATGCAAAGGTGAGAGTCGATATGTTTTACAGGTAATCACATAACATATAGTTTAAAAAACAATTTGACTTAACTTTTAAACAATTCAACTTTTCCATTGATGAATACATTATAAGAATTTCATTTTTTATCATGTTGGTTCTTTGAAAAGTAATGTAAAAGCAGGTTTCAGATTCACAGTAGTCTTCTTGTATATATATCTACATTAGAAAATATGGGACATTTGAACACAGACTTTTAAACACCCTTCAACTATCCACACTATCTCATACAACTGATACACATGACCACACACATGTAGAAAAGATATATAATCACTAATATATGTATTTTGTGCTGAACTAGCACTCATCAGTTGGTCCAGATTATCATCTCTCACACACACATATATATAATCAGTGCTCAGTTTATATTAAGATAGAAAATCCTCATAGCTTCAAACTACTCCAACCTCAACTCTTCAGCCATCCATACCATTGAAAATATGATGATGGAAAGCCCAAATCCCATGCTGATTCCAATGTGATATGCACAGTGATTTAATGAGATTTAATCAGTTTAAAATTTTTCACAATATCTAAATCAATAATAGTTTTATCTTATTTAACATATGTTTCAATATGAATATATTGAAACAGCCAAAACTCTCCATACAGTAGTGCCACTCAGTGCCAACCAGAGTAATCAATGGATTCCAGAAGGCTTGTGCATAAAATCCCTGTCCAGTGCCTATTCATCCAATATCCCCAGATTAGATTCTGGCTTGTGGACTTCGTCAGTGAGGAGCTTTAGATCTGAGAGCACTGCACCTAGACCTTAGGATCTAATGCAACCTTCTAGCAGCCACCTAGCTCCTCACTGACGAAGGCCACAAGCCAGAATCTAATCTGGGGATATTGGATGAATAGGCACTAGACAGGGATTTTATGCACAAGCCTTCTGGAATACATTGATTACTCTGGTTGGCATGGAGTGGCGCTACTGTATGGAGAGTTTTGCCTGTTTTAATAACAGTTATGTGCTAACATAGGAAATGGCGATCATATAATGAATATATTGTATAAATTTGTCATAGTTTTTGTTTAGATATTAATATAAAGTCAATCAGTTTATAAAAAAATATAAAGAGAGAAAATGAAAATCATTTGATTACATCAGAGGGAATACAGTTGCATACTGGTAATAATTCTTAGAATTCAAATAATTGGTAAATTATTATTTTACTAACAAAAACATTGTAAAGTTTAATATTTTACATACCGTAGATATAAAAATCAATAGTTCATCATGAATAGTTATGTATAATAATACCTTAATTATTTAAGTAATAATTATAGATCAAAACTTTCAAAGATATTAAAATTTTACTTCAATTAGAGATGTTGCATAAGGTTTCTCTTCAAATGGATTCACTTCTTTAAAATTGAATATTATTATAAAAATTGTTAAAATTACACATGCAGTTAATAATTTCATTGATGTATTTTATACATATTTGAAGAATATAAATGTCTTTTGATACAAAATTACAAAATATTATTATGAAAGTTAGCAAAATCAGATATCACATGATCACAATTTCCTATGCTTACATAAGCTGTTAAAAACAATGGCAAACTCTCATACAGTAGTGCCACCTAGTGCAAGTCTTAGTAATCAATCACTGCAAGAAGGTTTGTGCATGAAATTTTTATCTAGTGCCTACTCACCCAACATCCCAGACTACTTTCTAGCTTGTAACTTTCATCAGTGAGGAGTGGATCTAAGAGCACTACATGTGGATCTCAGAATCGAATGCAACTTTCCAGCAGCCATCTTTTATCCTATATGGAGAATTATAAAGCTAGGAACCCAAGATGAAACACCATAATGTTTCCAATTCAGTCATATAGATCTAAACTCAAATCAGCATCTATACATTTTAGTGTCTTTGGTTTTCCGAAAACCACAGTCACCATTATCCTATGGACAGAATAAGTATAAAAAACATCACATGATCACCATTTCATGTGCTTACACATAGCGTTAATTATCAAACTCTCCATACTGTAGTGCCACCAAGTGCAAGCCTTTGTAATCAATGAATGCAGGAAGGTTTGTGCATAAAACTCCTATCTACTGCCTACTCACCCAACATTCCAGACTAGTTTCCAGCTTGTGGCTTTCATCAGTGAGGAGCTTTGGATCCAAGAGCACTGCAGCTCTGGCTTATCTGAATATTAAATGTTAATTTGATGAGCATATGGAAGTAGAAACTTTTTGGCTTAAAATGCATAACTTTTACATAAATACAATAATTAAAGATTTACTTTGTTATCATGTAAACTATAACATATATATGTACTTTGCACAAGGATAATGAAGTTCGTAAAATAAAGTAAGACTCAGCAATTTAATGAACTGAGTGCTTCTGGAAGGCTTTATGCTTCCATAATCATAGCTACTAAAATGTTGAGAACTATACAAATGTAATTTGCAAATATATGCAAATTAATGCAAGTTGATTAAAGGGACCATTTTCGAGAGAGAGAAAAGCATGCATCTCATCTATTAATTGATGTGAAATCATCTGCCACACAGCATGCCCTCCAACTTCATGCCTGGCATCACTACCCTCAGAACAGACAACAACAGCCATAACGTTGAAAAACATGGCCAGTGTCCCGCCCCCAAGTCCAGCAAAACTGAATTACCTTCTAATCTATTTATAGTCCTATTATAAAAGCACCAATGCTGTGCAACTCTGATGGCAAAGCACATACACACATATATATTATAAATACAATAAATAAAGCACTATTATGTGTAATTCTAAAATCCCTAACTAGAATTATAAAATATGTAGCTTGCATATAACAGTTAAAAACTATTTGTCAAAAATATTTCAAAGCAATGATCTTTCAATCAATGGATTTAATGGAAGATTAAAATAGTATTTAATCTCCACATTAATATATAAAAATATACTTTAAATTTTTCATTAATTTTTCAATAATCTTTAAATTATGAAAAAAAAACATTTATGGATTCAAAGAAACGATCCACTTACGAGGAAGTACACAAAAAATTCTGGAACTAGTGTAATAAAAAACTGTTTATTTATTTTTTTGATGTTCTAAATTAAATCTACTTCAAAGTATTGCCATTTGATGTAATTCACCAGTCTAATTCTGTTTTCCCACTTTTTGAAATAGTCCTGAAACTCTTGCAAAGTGATGCTGGTTAATGCCTCCATTGTCTTTTTTTTCACCATTTACAAGTTCACAAAAGTATTTCTTTTGCAGTAATTTTTCTTTCAGGGGATAAAAACAAGTCACATGGATGAAATCATGTGAATGTAGCTGATGGGTAAGCTAAGTTATGCTATTTTCAAGTAAATATTGTTTTACATTCAGGCTATGTGGTCTCGTACATTAGTATGGTGAAACATGCACTCCCCATTTTGCCACAAATTAAAACATTTTCATTTTAGCATATCACACCAAATGTTTTAGAATTTGTAGGCAAAATTCCTGATCATGAATTCTAAGAGAACAATGACATTTGAATAAAAAATATGAGCAGCATCCTGATTTTAGACTTTATTCACCATGCTTTTTTGGGACAAGATAAAATTGATGCTTCCATAAAACCACTCATAAACTTGTGTTTTTCCCAAATATTTTCCCCAAAGTCATTTGCTTGTAAGCTGTTTTAAGTATTACAACTGTTTCCCTTGCCTTTTTCCTTAATTATAAATTTATTTAAACACACATTAATTACGTAAGTAATATCTACTAAGGCTGTAAACCTCAGGAATATGTGCATGACAATGCGAAGGTAGGGACATCTACAGGTCTTTTTCTTTCAAAGCATAAGCTTGTGGTTAAGACCTGTAGAGGTCCCTACCTTCACATTTTCACATGCATATTTTTGACTTTTTCCTTAATAGAAAACAGAATTTTACATTGTTTCATATTTTCAGCCATTATAAAAATCAACAAATAAACAAGACACAATAAAAACATTTGCTATACAGAACCATGTCTTCAATTGATGATAATGGTCAGAAGACTGATGTAGAGGATATTTGTAAGAGGCATCTAGTGGGGAAAATATGTACTACAATGTGCTCACTTTCCAGAGAATGATTCCAAGTTTTTTTGGTAATATTTTATAATGTTACCGATAAGGTCTAGTAGATACATTAATTTCAACAATAAAGGTTTAATTTCAACAATAAATATTGTAGTAAATATTATATTATTTATGGGAAACATGTTAAAAAACAAACAATTTGAATCTAGGCAATTTAGCCATAAAAAATCATTTAAATATTAGACACTTATTTAGTTTTTATTTAAGGTGTAAAAAATTATGAAAGCTACTTTCTCCATTCCATCAAGTCTGAAGTTAACTTATTTAGGCAGACTTTTCATTATGTATTTATACAGGGCAACTGTTTCATGTAATAAATAATTAGTCAGCAATGTAGAAGAGTGGATATAATTTTTAATGAATTTGGAAATGTATATCAAATAAATAATTCTAAGGGCCAGAAATTTAATAGAAGTTATTTATGATCTACCTAATTTCCTACATTGACACAAGGGTACTATAATGATAGAATAGTATATAATAAAAAGCATACAATCAGATTTTTGAAACTGTTAAAACTTATACAAGGTATAATATTAAATCACCTATGCTCTTTATTACTGTTTTACAATGCTTTTATTACAACCCACTATGACAATTTCGATTACCCAGCAATCTTCTTCAGAACTTCTACTTATATTTGCAAACCTTAACTTAATATTATATGGATTTGGCAATGCAATAAGAAAGATAAAGTTATAATACTTAAGGTAGTAATATTTACTGAGGCTATAACCTTGATAATATGCGTATAAAATGCGATAGTAGGGACCTCTACAGGTGTTTTAACCACAAGCTTATGCTATGGAAGAAAAATGTAAGCTTGTGGTTAAAACACCTGTAGAGGTCCCTACTATCACATTTTATACACATATTATCGAGGTTATAGCCTCAGTAAATATTACTATGTAATCAATGTGCGTTTAATAAATTTATAATTACAACTTTAATACTTAAGGTAGTGAAAATCTTAATAATCAACATTTTCTTGTTTATATATATATATAAAACTTAAAATTATTTCAGTATTTTTTATTATAATTTTTTTTGATAATTAATTATGAGAAAATAATTTATAAAAAAACCTTTTCATATTGTAATATCATTTTTAATGTTAAATTTTTACTACGTGCATGCATATTTATATGATAAATAAACAACAACAACAAAAGCTAGATAAAAAGATGGCACTGATAATGTTTTGTGACTTGCTAGAAATATGAAAGCAACAGACATATTGTTTTGAAGGTATATTGTGGAGAGAATCAATTACTATTGAGGACAGATATTTTAATACATAATACATACAAATTGTATTCTTTAATAACCAATATTAAAGGAAAAATGAATTATTGTATTTTTTTAAAATTATATTCTGAGTTTCCAATATATATATATACAAGTCATATTGGGTCCTAAATTAGTTTATGCTGGCAGCCATTTTGAAATGTAAAAACCACCACTGACACATCCAACTGATAAATGACATAAATATTGAATAAAAGTAATTCAAATTCATATTTTCAAAATTATAAGCTAGTAAAAATAATATGCTTTATTTTATTATGGCTTTTTTAAAAAAATTTACCTTCATAAAATATTTGAAATATGATGGTGCAAAGCGCTGAAATTTGTGGGGAGGAATAAAAGTGGTTTGGCCGATATGTAGTACCATCCAAAAGTTTCAGAAGTCTGATCAAACAAGGATATAATTTCCAAATACTAAAAGATTACACTATATGCCATATGAAATAAAGCATCTTATTTTTCTAGCTTATAATTTTTAAAGTATGGATTTAAAGTACTTTTATTCAATATTTATGTCTTTTATCGATTGGATGTATCAACAGTAGTTTTGGTTGGTCTTTAGATGAGCGCAAACTAAATTGGTACCATATGTTGTCTATACTGAACTTAGTGTAATTAAAAGGGATTTGAACTCAGACTTTCAAGCTCCCTACATCTATTCACTCCATCCCATACCACCGATATCCCACATACATGTCAAAAAGATAAATGATCTCTAGTATACATATTTCGTGCTAAAACAGCACTCATCATTTGGTCCAGATCATTACCTCACACACACACACACATATATATATAATCAGTGCTCAGTTTATATTAAGATACCACATTTTCAAACTTCTTCAACCATCCATATATTTACTATCTTAATATAAACTGGGCACTGTTTACATATGTGTGGGAGATGATGAGTGATGGTTCAGCATGAAATACATATATTGGAGATTATTTATCTTTTTCACATGCATGTGGTCATGTGTATCAGTTATATAAGATGGAGTGGATAGATGTAAGAAGCTTGAAAGTCTGAGTTCAAATCCCTTTAAATATATATTTATAATTCTACAGCAATTTTTACTTCTTTTTTTTACTATGCAATTCTATAATAAGCATTTGTTTGCTTCCAAAGAAAATATTAATATATATTTAGACTTTAAATAATAATTAGCTGTGAAATGCTTTCAACCAAGAAGGTCATATTCATATTCAGACACGGAGTTTGAAAACTATGAATATGACCTTCTAAGTTGAAAGAATTGCTCAGCTATTCATTATTTAAAATCTAAATAAATTAAGCTTATTCTTGGAAGCAAATGAACACACCATAGAATTATATAGATTTATATTTTTTTGTGTGTTTACATGCTGTTGCGGCAAAATAACACAATCTTTCGGAATAAAGTGTTTATTACAGAAACAGTTAAAAGATAAAATTGCAAGACATCATCAGATTTTCAATTGAATGGATGGTTGAAGAGTTGGAGTGTGGAGTGGATTGAAGCCTGTCCATTAAAGTATGAAGATTGGCTATCTTAATATATATCTGAGCACTTATTGCATATATGTGTAGAGATGATAATCTGGACCAACTGGTAATTGCTGGTTTAGCATGAAATACGTATGTTGGTCATTATTTATCTTTTCAACATATATGTGTTCAAGTGTATCAGTGTTATGAGATAGAGTGGAGAGTGGTAGGTCGTGTGAAAGTCTGTGTTCATATATCCTATATATTACATATAGTGATACAGGCATATAATAAGCCTGTATTTCAGTTATTGCGAGACAGCAAATAAAGAGATCAAAAGGTCAGCAAAAAAAATATGGGGGATATTATTTGTGGTCGTCTTTATTCTTTATTTTTTTCGAGTTTAAATTATTAATACTCATTTATAGATAGACATTAATAATGATGTCTATTATAAAAAGTATTTATATATCACTATACTTACTTATGAATGATTGGTAATGGTGATGGCTAATATATTTATAAAAGGGTGTAAATGTATTAAAATATATTGCTCGAAAGTTCCAACATCGGAAGAAATAAATATAGTCCGTACTTTATAGATCTTGGACTCCTAAACGGGGCTACTCGTCCACTATAATGTTGAAGCATGTAACTATTTTTAATCAAATTTGGTGATAATAGTATTTACGATTGAAAATAATGTTAAAAATCAGCCATTTGTATTTAATGCGATATCGATTTATTCAAATATCAATTTAGTAAAACTCAAGCATCACAGATGTTTCAAATTTAACATGCTATATATAGTATATATTTGCAGCTATACATAAACTGCAATTAGGGATAATCATACATAAACTGCAGTTAGGGATAATCATACAATAGGAGACTTAAAAACTTAAAAGATCATGGATCAGTTCCGAACCCACCCGATTTGCTGCTAAAAACTTACACTGATTATTAATAAATAATTTATATATATATTTTTAAAATATAAGATTGTACCTCACATTAATCAAAAATAAGTATTATTTATTACTTTCGTAATAAGCATAAATAAAATTGCGCTTTTGTAGTATTGTATGTGTTTTGTGCAAGATACAGATGTACTTTTGCGACTTGACATTTGACATCATTAGTTTAACTGGTAATTATTGTTTGAGAATTTTGCTTTATATTTTTCGTTTTAATGTTTTGTTTTCCACCTTTCTATCTTTTAAAGTTGATGTTGTTTGTGAGATATTTAGGATCAATGGTATTGTCTTTTCTTTTTTCTCTATCACTCTTTTTTACAACTAGCCTTTATGGTTTCAGAAAGCTTTATAATACAATCAATAAATCAATGTTAGGACAATCAAAAGCTTTGATGATAAATCTTTTTCGAGATTTTTAAAACAATGTACATTATTTCTTTTCTAATAATGAGAAATACAGCTTGGACAGTTATTCAGTTTAGACTTCGTAAGAACGACTCTTATTTAGATAATGTTTTAGGAAATACTTTTATAATAATAATATTATTACAACAATTATTATTTTTATTGCTACTATTATTACCGAAATTGTTAAATTTAAAAGAATCAATTTTTAAAAGTGCATCTTTATTTTTTTAATTTTGATAATGGAATTTATGTTTTCTTTTGAATTAACTTATTCCTACATTGAATTTTTTTGTTTTATGCTTTTGTTTCCATTCTTCCTTTTTTAAAATATTTTAAAGCTGTCTGATTTATTGATTATTAAAGAAAAAACAAAGCAAAATAAAAACAAAAGCCTGGTTTTTTTTCCCTCATTTTAAAAAATATGTGTTGTATTCTTGATTGTTATTATGGATAGCAGAATGGATTTTTTAAAACATGTTTTTTAGAAAAAAGGAAGCAGGTTCAGTTTTAGACATAAAACACTACAGAAGTAATATTGTTAGAGTGATTGTAATACTGGATTATTATTTTCTCTTATTAAAAGCTTTTTATAGCAATGATAATATTTTGTTTAATTTGTTAAGTATATGTAATATATAAATGTTTGTTTACAATTTATTATTAACTCCAGGTATATAAATTATGACATCACGTGATCACCTTCTCTTATGCTTGCACATAACTGTTATTAAAACAGGCAAAACTCTTCATACAGTAGTGCCACTCAGTCCCAGACAGAGTTTTGCCTGTTTTAATAACAGTTATGTGTAAGTATAAGAGAAGGTAATCATGTGATGTTTAGTGGTTTAACACCAATACTGCCTAATAGGAAAGTGGTGGCTATGGTTATTGAAGAACCAAAGACACCAATATGTATGGGTGCTGAAATGAGTTCAGACCCATATGACTATATAAGTTATTGAAGTTAGATTGAAAATATTATTGTGTTATGAATCTTATTCTCATAATTTTAGTTAGGTAGAGATAAAAGATGACTGCTAGAGGGTTGTAGTAGATCCTAAGATCTAAGTGCAGTGCTCTCAGATTCAAAGCTCCTCACTGACGAAGGCCACAAGCCAGAAACAAGTCTGGGGATATTGGATGAGTAGACACTAGATGGTGATTTTATGCACAAGCCTTCTGGCATCCATTGATTACTCTGACTGGCACTGAGTGGCACTACTGTATGGAGAGTTTTGCCTGTTTTTATATAAATTATACTTGTATTCAATCAAACATTACAAATTTTATTACTTAATAAATTAACCAAAATATTGCCACCTCTACAATGTAAGACTTTGTTAACAGTTCATTATTATACTCTATGATATTTTTTAAAAAAAAAACAATCTTGGGACTAGTTTACTCAGGAGCTCATATGATATTTGATCGATAGTTTGTGTAAGCCGGTGAAGAGGCCAGAAGTGACTTCTTTAATTACACAGGTTCAGGGACTCCACAAGTATTTATTTAGGTTTTTCTTTTCAATTTTATTTTAACAAATATGTGTTAGTTGTTAGGTTGAAAAAAAATTAATAAATCGATTATAAATAATGAAGCAGAGGTTCATGTCTTTTTTATTTATGTTTGTTACATTTTTATATTAATAATTTCACTTAATAGAAAAAAATATTTAAGAAATAAAGTGGAAATATAAATAATTTTGCACAAAATTTTCTTTTTTAAAAATATCACCAATAAAAAAAAAAACTGGAAATATTAAATATAATCTACTTTTTTTCAGCCATTTTGTTTTAGACATTTATTTTATGCCCCTGAAACTGTATAATTAAAAAAATTGCTTCCAGCCTTGGTTTATCAGGTTATACACAGGTACATATTCAAACTGACAACAGAATGGGACTTTATTTTTTTTAATAAACTCAGATACAAGTTGATTCTGAAACTATTAGTTTTTGAATCCACGACTCTGTCGTTACATTAAACCACATATCAGTTAGTAATAGCCCAGCTTTCTGCACAGTTACTAGAATGTCCAATTTGAGATTGGGAAGTCCCAGAATCAATTCTTTTTATGAACTCCCAAGCAATGAAACCATATTAAAAAAAAAAATCAAAGTCATATATCACATGACTCAATTTTTATTTACAAGCTTAAAAATTGAGTCATATCATATATGACTTTGATTTTTTGCTGACTATTTATAGTCTTTGCTTTAAAGTCTTAAGCAATGTTATATTGCCAAGGCTATTAATATATGGTTTGGCTAAAGATCTCCCAGTCTTATATAGCTATTTAAGTTAGATAGCTAGGTTTGAAGACATTTAGGTATCTAAAAATTTCAGATTTTCTACTTAATAGTTAACGTTTAGATAAATGCTCGCTTTGGCTTGGTATTTTTAGATCTAGTGTCTGAATCTACCCTGGCACCTCACTGAGGAGTGCCAAAGCATGAAACCATTGCTCTGATGTTAGGGAGTGGTTTTCAAGATAGAGATTTTTAAATGCTTTGTTTAGCTAGCATTCATCAATAAAACTTGTTAGAGCAAATTAGCAGAGCTCTTTGTTTTTTAATAAAGCCATATGTCTTTTTTTTAAAAGTGAGTAATAGTTTTTTTTAAGTCATTGCATTTGAAATTTTATTTTTTAAAAAAATTATTAAATATTAACATCTATTTATATGTATGAATGTAAGCTAAAATTTCTATTCTAAGTCAGTCAAAAAGTATAATGTATTCATTACTGATAGATGTTTTGCATGCTTTTTACTCTTTATGTGTGCTGCTGATATTGTTTTGACTACTCAAAAGTGATCTTATCTGGACATAGAATAGTATCCGAATAAAGATAAGAAAAAAAATGAAAATGTTTTCAAAGAGTGAGCTCTTGTTTCTAATACAGTGAAGACAATATATGCAGTTTTTTACCCAAACAATAGGGAATCATTTTGTATTTTGAATATAATCATTTGCAGTTGTAGTCTAAAATATAATTCCACTCCATGCTCTTTAGAGTAGCCTTGGATCATAGTCTAACTTATTTTCCTCTATCTATGGTTAGATTAAAATTAATTATTAGTAATCTCCTTGAAAGTTGACTGGCACTGCTTGGAGTTATGAAGCAAGTACTTTGTGGAAAACTTCCTTAGCATTACAACTTTCCATTAGTGAATATTGTTCCACTGTTTGGAAAAACAGTTATTATATGCAACTTTTAGATACTCAATTAAATATTACCATGGGAAATATTACTGGTACATATTAAGTCTACTTTTTTCTTTCTTTTTTCATATGCCAAAGCATCTGCTGGGAAGTGAAGCCGCAACAACTGTCTGCAAGAAACTGCTTGCAAGGCAGCTGTGTTGATCTCTCAGCTACCATCTTTTTGGCCATAGTTTTCTGTTCTTTCAAACAATACTCCATCATATATCAGAATGGAAATGGCATCACAGAAAATGTATAAAAAAGTATTAAGCAGATCACACCTTCCAATATGTCAAGATATAGTTTCATCATCTAAAATTCAACCCAAATCAAGATTCTTATTTTGAATGTTTATGAAGAATATACAATCAAAGGATTATGATATAAGAAATGGAATTCTTACAGGATTACAAATAAATTTCTTTTTCTAAATGCAACAATAAAACCAGCTGGAGTTGACCTTTTTATACACAACTGGAGTTTCATCATTATATTCAGGACAATTTATGGTCATTGTGCATATCTGTTTTATAAATGAGATTTATCAGCCACTGACTTTTGAAAATGTGAACAAATATAAACTATGTATCATATTATTGATAATTGACAGATATATCGTTATACAATGGCAGATTGCATAACTTAATAAAGCCACTAGTGAATATTTCTCTTAGTTGGAATATGCACAGATTTCTCTATGATATGTTAATAGTCAAAAAATCTTGCTCTCAATAAATAAATAATACTATTTAATTTAATTCTATCATCCTCTTTCTATTGTTTAGAGCTACATTATATAAAAGACAGGGGCCGCCCATGTCACTAAGTGATGTGCAGCTTTTTATGAAAATTTGGCATATGCTTTCTATATTCTCTGAATTAAAATCAGTTTATTTATATCAGGATTGCTTATAAAAATATAATTAATATTTGTAAGTTTACAATTAAAGTATATATGCAATTAGATGAATATAAGTTCATTCTACATTCAGTGTCTTTTTTAAAAATGATATTGTTTAATTTAGTAGTAAAAGTTTAAGCCGTATGTTTTTTCTATAAATATTAACTATACTAGTCAAAATAAGAGTCATAGATCACATGATCCTATCTCTTAAGCTTGTAAGTTATAAACAATGAGGATTGCCAATTCCTCTACAAGCTTTATGATAAATGCTTAGCCAGAGCCAGCACTTAAAATATCTCTGTCAGGAACCCCCACCCCTGACCATGGTTTCGTGCCTTGGCACTCCTCAGAGAGGTGTCAGGGTAGGTTCAGACAGTACTCGCTCTGGTTAAGCATTTATCATAAAGCTTGTAGAGAAATTGGCAATCCTCATTGTTTATTAACTATACTGTTTATTAAAATTAAATCCAAAATAAAGTCTAAAAGAAAATTTGTATGTATATATAAAAAGAGAGGATATTGGTTTAAAATGAAATTTTACACCCAACCACACATATACAAAAAGATCTAGTATGTTTGTTTGTTTTTTAAAAAAAAAGAACAATATATATATATATATATGAAAAAGTTTAATCTTTACACACAATGTTATATGATATATATATTTTTGTAAAATCTATAGTGATGATCAAGTAATACGATATTATATAGTGTATTGTATGTAATTTTACCTTTTATTAACTTACTTTGTTTTTTAGTCCATCTATCTATCAGTTTGAAATCTTATAACACAATTTTTATTTATTTTCCAACTTCCAATCTAGTCAAAGCTTTGCATACACATCTATTCCTGATGACCATATATTTGATTCGAATTTTAATTTTTTACAAAAAATAGTGGAAAAATAAAATTTCATATGGATGATGAGATGTACTGTGATTTCTTCTTTTTTGAAGTTAGAAATGTCTCAGCTACTGTGCCCAGAGAAACCTGTTAGCCACTTTATCTTCTCTTTCCATTCCACACCCTAAGTTTTTCCATATTTTTTTCTATCCTGCTCCATCCCATTTCCATAACATAATCTTTGTCAATTCCACACCTTTATATCTAAATCCCTTTTATCTTTATCCAAACCCAGCATAAAAACCAAGAACCCTAGTTTCTATATAATCACTTTGTTTATTCTTCCACAACTTCATTATTCGCACTCTTCCTGCTTGCAGACATTTATATTTAATTAAAAGATGTCTAATATTTTCTATGCCTTACTTAGGCAACTTGCAGACTAAATCATCCAGATTTTTCCATTTATGTGTATATTCCCTTTTTGCTAAAGATACTGTTTGAGACTTAAACAGTAAAGTACTTTCTTTGCTATTATCATAAATGAGCTCACACCCAATATTCTGTTTACTTCTTAACTCTTTTTACTCTCCATACTAGTTCTCCATCTCTCCAACTCCCTATTCTTTATTAATGCATCTATTCTTTTATCGCATTTCTTGCCACTATTACACTCAGCATTTCTCCTAACACAATTATCCCACTTTTTGTATAAGTATACTGACATAAATTCTTTATCCAAATGTTCTACATACCATACTACCTTTCTTACCCATCTTGTTGCCTGCATTTTACTCATAACTCAATTAAATATTATTTTGGTTATTTCTCTTATTATCCATAAACTACAATCTACTGAACATTTCCACTTTGCTTTCTTCATCTCTCATATAAAAACTTGACAATCCCATTTCTTCTTAAATTGCCTCCTTTGCTGTCCACACACCTGCATCTAATGTATGTCTTCCTACTTCTCTTTGTACTTTTTCTAAGTAATCTAACATTCCTTTACTTACACATAACACAACATCACCATTATGTTAACCCTGCTACTGCCACTCCCTTCCATTCAATTCAAGCTACATATCACGTTTATTATATGAACGTACATACTGTTAATTTCTGTATCAGTCCCTTTTTTTTTCTCTGCTTCATTCATCAATTTTCTCTCCCATTCATCTAAGCAATTTTTCTGATTTTTTAAGATGATTCCCAAATAATTATATCTATTCACCACCCTTAACTTTATATCCTCCAATAAAAATTCTTTGTCTTCCTTTTCCCAGTATTAATCATCATTACTTTTGATTTTTCTTCATTAAATTTATTCTTCATCTCTTTACCCACTTTTGTGCATATCCTCTGCATAACTTCCATATCTTCCTTTTTTTCTATGCATGAGAAGACATCATCTGCAAATAAAATACCCATAATGTATATACTCTTTTGCCACCTATTAATGGTAAATCTACTCTCTTCCTGGTCTATCTGTTGCTCTCTCCATTTCTCTCAAATACAACAAAAACAAAATAGTGACATAGGGCATCCTTGCCTTAGTCCCACTTCATTTTTAACTTTAACTGATTCTACATTCCATAATTGATGTACATAGTAATTATTTTCATACAATTTCTTAATAAGATCTATTAAAGCTCTATCCATTTCCAAATTTATTAAACTTACCCATAATCCTATTATATTTACTCTATCAAATGCCTTCTCTATATCTATAAAAACCATATATAACTGTTTGATTCCTACTCATAACTATAAGTTGTGTAACCACAAATAAACTATCTCCTATATGCCTATTTGATTGAAAACTTTGTTGTATTTTTCCCACTATATTATTTTCTTCCATTCATTTTGTGACCCTTCCAACCATCATATATGCGAAAATTTTACATAATTACTGATGTCTATAATTACTTAACTTTCTAATGATCCTTACCCTTTCTTTTAAATTGTAGTCTTACTCTTGTATTACCCCAACTATCTGGAAAATCTATCTTTTGTGCCATCTTATTAAACATGATAAGAAGTTTAATTTTGCTCTACATTCTAAATTCATTATCATCTCTGCTGCCCATTCCTCTAAACCTTTCAAATTTCCACTTTTCAATTTTTTCCCTGCTTCATTCATTTCATTTTCTGTAAATCTAATATTTCTATTATTATATGCTTTCATGTTTCTTGGCACTCTGCCCTTCACATCTAACATCTTTTCTATATCTATTACATACTTATTTAAGAGTATCTCTAATTCTCCTCTAGAGCTACACTCTATTCCCTCATCATCTAGTAATACTGTTTCTTTCTCCCTGAGATTCATTTTTTTAAATGTACTTCCAAAATATTTTAATCTCTTCTCTTCCACTTTTGTTAATATCCTCCAACAATTTAGTATTTAATTTCATTCTCTCTATATAATTATCTATTTTGGCCAACTTCTTTTTTACACACTTTTTCCATTTAACATTAACATCTTTTTTACTTTTTTTTGTTCTTAATAGCACACTTGTATTCTCTGCATGCTTTTTCCTCTCTAATATCCTCATCTAAAACTTTATTTGCCTCTTTTTCTACTTCACCACATGAGTTCTTATATTCATCCCCAACCAACTCTTCCATGGTTTCTATAACTTTTATTTTATATCCTTCTAATTTATTCTTATCATTCATTCTCCATCTACATCTTTCACTATCCTTTCTTCTTTTATTTTCTGTCACATTACTAATCCTTTATATTATAAAGAAATTATGATTACTATTATGTACTCTGTCTTTATTATCAAATATTTTAATTTTCTGTGCTTTATTCATTCCCTCTTTCTCTACTAATACATAATCTAATGTGTGAAATATATTATTACTAGACCATGTGTATGGTCTCTCATAAATATTTGATAAATTTCCAATGCTCAAATTCACTCTCTGACAAAAATTCTCCAAAAGCTGTCCATTCTTGTTATCTACATCATCAATTTCTTCAATATGTCCATTCATATTCCCTATAACAATTATTCTCTTCGTCTTTTCTGTAAAACTCTGTATATCCTTAACTAGGCATTCATATATGCTAATGTTCCACTCCATTATATTTTGACTTATCTCCAGTGGCTACATACATTATAGCCATCATCCATTCTTGTTTTTCTAATTTTATCTCAAACCACAAATGTTCTTGACATTTAACAGTATTAAAATTTTTTTTTGACATAACTCTTATACTACCACCCTCTTTTCCTTGCCATACAAAGTCTTCCAGTATAAGATCTTCTTCTCTTAGATGTATTCCACTACTTTTAATATGTCAAGCTCTGCATTTTTCTCTGCTTTGTTTAATTCCAGCCACTTTTTGGTCTCCTATCATCTTGCATATTCAAATATCCAATTTTAACATTTTCTTCTTTGATAACTACTATTTTATACATATTTTTTCCATTGCATTTATAAATAACTTGCTTACCATTAATTTTACAAACTCATTTCCTTTCTACATCTACATTTATATCTATATCAGCTACCCTTTGTTTATTTCTTACATCCGATTCATTCTTCTTCTTTCTGATAATACTGCAACTTAAAATCCCACCCCCACTCCCTTTATAAGTTTCCTGAACTATATTCTTTATATATCAAACTCACTAACACTTTACTTTATTATTTTGCTAAGTGCAATCCATCTTTACTATATAATTCCTTCCCTCTTACTAATAAAAAAATCTCATACATCATTTCTTTCACACAATTTTTTCAATCTCTCATTTATAGAACATGCCTATCTAACATATATCTATTGTAAAATCTTGGTAATAATCCAACTATTTCCACTTTTCCTTTAATCTTACTCAAATTACTCATCAATTCTTCATACTCATCCATTATTCTCTCTGATAGCTCTGACAAATTATTTGTCCCTACCATAATATACACATCTTTACTCTCTTGTTTCTTTATCTTATCTGTATCAACCCTAATTCTAACTTCAGGCAAACGTATTCTTACATATATGTTTCTATTTTTTTTGCAATTATATCTCCACATTCTCTAATTAGCAAATTTCCTATCAATACTGTCTCATAGTTTACTTTCCCTACTTCATCCATATCATACTCTTCCACCTTCTGTCCTTTCTTATCTAATTCTTCCTTATCATTCCTATTCAATAATTTCTTTACCTGCTTACACTTCACCTCTAACAATTTCAATTTTGCTTCTACATCCTTTACTTCTTCCTCTATCATTTATTCTTTGGCTAATCATCTCCATTGCACTACTTATTTTTCATCTATACCTCTTGTCACTCTACTAAAAACATACTCTATCCTATCTTCCTCAACTATATTTTGCTCCATTTCTCTTGACTTTCTCTTTAAACTATCCACACTTAGAAACCATTTTTTCACTTCTTTTATCACATTTACACATTGTGTATATAGCCATAAACCTATTACATCTTTTCTTGTCTTATTTAAGCATTTACAATGATAAACCTCATCACATATGGTACACTCTACCACAGCATGCCTAATTTCTTTTTGATTATTATATATACATTGTGGGATACAAATACAATCCATATTGGTTATTTTTCAAGACTCCTACTCTATATTTAACTTTGTGCTTCCTCTCGTATTCTTCAAACTCATTATACAAAGAAGAAAAACTTTACTTTCTTTCAATGATGATAGATAAGCATATGTTTTCCAACCTAAAAATGTTATCATCTTTCTCAAATAAATAAATTTTTTTAAATTAAAAAAAATTATATAGTAACAAAATTATTAAAAAACAACTAATTTTATGTACAATTTAATCATAAAGTGTTCTTACAGTAATATCTTCACAACAACAACAACAACAACAAAAAATTTTATTTCTGTTTTTAAAATGGCACAACAAAACACTTTTCAAACATTGTCAATATTATAACTTTCCAAATTCAATTATAACTATCTCTCTTGATTCCAGTTGTCTCTCCACATTCATGCAGTAAGCACACAATTTTTGTAGAAAAAGATGTCTTTCAGGATAATCGCAAAAAATATATATAAACTTTAACTTATCTTGCCAACAAAACAGCCACATCGGAACAGCAAGCCATTACTTTTTATGGTACTGCCATCTAGTAGTAATCAAATTGATTGTATTCATAAATCTGCAGTTATGAAAACTAAACAGTATAAAATAAAAAATATAAGAAAAAGTATAAATATGTAAAAAATGCACTAAAATATAAAAAATAAAATTTTTAATAAAAGCCAGGACCAACCATGTTTAGAAATGGTTGTTAATACTAAGTAAAAATTTGTTACAGGGATCTGACAAATAGATAGACATTGGTATAATTTCTAACCACCACCCCATACTTTTATTTGTGAAAGCTGAAAAAATTTAATTTTAATGCAGTTGTTTTACTTTTTAAAATTTAGTATGAATAAAAGTGTTTAAAAATTGATTTTTTAAATTTTTTTTAAGGAGGGTAACTTTTATCTTGTTATTATCAAAGAGTAGTACAACAGAGCTCAATGATAAAGTGGTAGTGCATCTTTCTAACATCTCTATGAGCTACAATCAGCAATGAGTGAACATAAAAATATTTTAGGTCATTAAAGGCTTAAATTTATTTTCAAATAACTAATTTGTAGTCATATTACCTAATCATTCAATAGTGTACAGCGAATGGATATCTAAAAATTAATAGCTAAAGTGTAAGATGAAAGATGAATTTGAATTGCTAAACTAAGTGTAAATAAATAATAATAAAAATTATGATATATGGCTGTCAACCTGATAAGAATGATTATATATTCTTATTCTACTAAGCTCATAATTAATTTTAGCTTTTTAGTGTAAAAAATCATTATAATTTATTCCTTACTAATTATTGTTGAAATGTATTGTAATGATATGGATAAAATAGGTTAATATGGGGGAGAGGGCAAATCATCATCATTATCCCCATAAAATAATCAAAATCAATGAGTAATTATAAAATAAAAGAAGCATGTATAATGAGAGTCAGTATGGGCTAAAAAATATATAGTTATATCAATAAGTTATAATCTACAAATTACCCAGCATTGCACATAAAACAATTAACAGTCATCTCTTGGGTCTGGATTTAAAACAAGTATATTATAAACAGGCTAATTATCTAGCCATTGCCAAACATAGGACAAATTATCACATTTATCTAAATGCACATACCTAAGTGCTAATGTAACTATCATAGAAAAATAATGTTAGCATACTAAAACAATTTGATCAACATCAGTGCTCTGGCAATATGGTACCATGAGTGTTGACCATTTATAAACTTAATTTCTAATAAAAACAAAATGCAGTGAGTGGTCTTTAAAGAGTGATATACCTGCACCATCCAGAGAACTAGTTGGATGTCCAAGCATGAACATAAACTCCTACATCTATGTAACTAACTATTATTGCTTATTAGAACCTAGCTCAAGATCATAGGACTCTAGGAACTGTAACTATGAACAAGAGAAAAATAAATATAACAGTTTACTCTATTTTAAATTTACTGTAATAATTTAAAAATTCTTAAACATTAAGTTATTATAAAATCAAGTCATGCATTTTGCCAATTTATAAAACAGATAGCTGAAGGAATAAAGACTTTAACAATAGAATATTTTTTAACAAGTATTTAATAAATTAACTGATTGGTGATTGAAAAAAATTAACTGATATGATAATATGATAATTCAACCTTAAATACATTTTCATCAAAAGTAAAAATTATACAGCAAATAATATTAACTTGTCATTAACTCTGGCTCATTTAATTAACCCACATTTATTTTAAATAAATATGTTTTCTTTCAATAGCTAAAATTGGAAATCACCTTTTCAATAAAGACAAACATTTTAAATCAGCTAAAAACTCTTATTATTTTGAAGAGAAAACAAATGAATAAATAAAACCATGTTTCAAAAAAAAAATATTATGTCAATAAAAAATATTCATTATGATTAAGTATTATTTTAAAAAAAAGTAAAAAAAAAGTGATTTTCATAAACTTTCTTATAATTTTAGAGGAAAAATAATGCAAAGAAAAAAGATTCCATAAAACAAAAAAGAATACTTAATAACATTATTAATTATTACCAATTATTATTTAATTTTAGAACATGTGTAAATTTAAATATAATGTGCACATTAAAGTATTTTTTTATCATGAATTTATTTTTCTTTGAAGTACTTCTTGGGCAGTTATAGATTTCATTTTGTTTTCATGTTGATTTTCTTCTTATAGGCTTCTCCATTAACACCTAGCTGCAGGCTAATGTGTATAGTCAAATTTCTCCATTTTTGCAATAGAATATTTTCAGATTTCTACACAAAAAGCATTTAATTAATTTTTAGTTAATTTTCCAGATCAGACAACTCATAAAAAGAATTTACTTATTTGTAATGTCTACTAGGTCAGGCTAAACAAATATAAAGAGACAATCATGCTTTGAATGAAGACAAAGCTTGTTGCAGATTACTTAGGGATATTTTCTCTTTTACATTTTTTCTAGTAAAATAATTACATAGTTGAGGTTTGATGATGTTTAACTTCCTTCTAACACTTAAGACATGGTATTTTTGAACTCCACTTTAAAAACCATTTTAAAACTTGTAGTAAGTTCACAGGTGAACATTTGCTGCTGTTCTCTTTTATAGTTGAATCAGGCATCTCTGCTGCTATTGACTTCATCAATAGCTTAACCAAGACTGATTATTATTCACAGGACACTGAGAGATACTGATTTACCCAATCATCTATCTTATTTTTTAAAACAATCCTGTGTCCATTCAATTACAATTCTGTCTTCCACTTGACAAAATTTGACTCTAAACAATTGTGCAAAAGGTTATTGGTTTTTTTTTTCAAAATTAAAATTGCAAAACAAGTCAAAGATGACAAAAATTAAATTCCAATTACAAGGAAAAAACATTTGGAGTTATTTTACTGTCCTATGCCAAAATTAAGATAATCTTTTAAGTACCCTTTATTTGGTAAACATTGGTTTTTGTTTTGGAAAGATAAAAAAACTGAATAAAACAAAATTTAACAAAAAAATGTCAAAATCATATTATTATTTTTTTAAAAACTTTATTTATTTATCTCTCGTATTTTTATCTTTCTAAAGTTAAAATTAAAAATTGTCAAATAATTTACTGAGGAGAAAAAAGTAAATAGACACCCTATTACTTTTTTTAAGCATTAAAACAAATGTTTACATTAATTTATACTTACTTTTTATTTTACAACTATTTATAACAAAATAAAATATTCATATTACTATTTAAAGAAAATTGTGTAGAATTTTTGTTATCATTCAGTAATGAAAAATATTTCCTTAAATCAATCCTTCTTAATAATAAAAAAACATATGAAAAATGCAAATATTATGTCCACATTCTAACTTTACTTTTTATAAGCTTGAAATATGTGATATAGACAAAGTTGTCCACTGTCTACAATCTTACAATATAAATCAACTAGTATACTACTTAATTTTAAGTAATTCAAATTTTTGATATAACTTTGTAATTTAAAAAAATACTCAAATACAAAAATACAAATTCATATTTTTTGGTATTTGACAGTTTTAAAATTAGTTAAAACTGTCAAATACCCAAAAATATGAATTTGTTTTTTTTTTTTAAAATATTTTGATATGATTTAAAAATTCTATCTGTTTGTTATTTGGTTCAAATCTTATAATTGATTTTTAATTCTCATTTTTCTGCTAACATTCTGACAAATTTCTTTGTTCTCACTAGATTTAAGCTTTCAACTTTCATTTTGATATTAAATCATTATTATTTATCAGAATATAATAAATTTGACCTCATTTGATAAATATTTTTGTTTAGAAATTAAATAAATTTAAAAAAATCACATTTGATTTTCAGCATTATTTAAAAAACTAGATTCTAATCAAAAGAAAATGCTGTCATGTCATAAAATTTCAAGTGGAGCTAATTCAATTTGCAAAATGGATGAAATCTTCTTTGTTTGATGTTTGATTTAAAAATCTGAATGAATTGTTTTTAATTTCTAGTAAATCTAGCAATTTATGTTTTAAAAGCTTATTGTAATTTTGGTTGTTTTCTCATTCCTGGTGTTCGCCTTGAGATGTCACTATTTCTAGGTCAATTCCTAGAAATATACCATTTCACCAGCACTCACCCAACAAAAGAGGAAATTTTCTATGCTATAAATGCAGAAAAAGAGTCCTCACGTTATGTTGGGTGGCAACAGAAGCAAACACAAAGAGACTTCTTTCTATGATAAAACACAGAAAGAGTTCCCGATGATGGCTGCTGGTTATGGCTTTTTTGCTATGCTAAAAGCAAAGAGAAATGCCTTTATTGGCTGCCATAGTTGATTTTGTTATTCATTTTCTCGTAATCTTCGAATATCTATTATCTCTGTAGTTTGGTGTGAGAGTGTGTGTATTTGAGCCAGTCGTAGTTTTTTAAAATTTGATTAGTCATATTTTTTTTTAATGTTCTGTAACTTACTTTAGTGTTGTAAGTTTATTAATAATGACCTGCAACTTCCATGAGGAAAGTGTAACCCTCAAAAAGTTATTTGAAAGGGTACACCCCAGCATTTATTTGACAATCATGTGACAAATAATGTTCTCGCAAGAATTCATTTAAGAACAAGTAAGATGGCCACTGTGGCAATTGCCATCAACTGAAGCCAGTGCTGTGGCATATTTGCAAAAATAAAAATATCCTGTTGAAACAGAAAAAGTGTCTTTGTGGTGAGGAAATGTGAATTCATGCTAATAAAGATCTGTTCTGTCTGCCAGTTCTATATAATACTTGCTGGCAAACAATCTATGCAGTAAGCCAACCTTGCCCTGCCTATATATGCATACAAGAATCATAATCCCTGAGACTAACGCTGGTAGAATAAGAAAAGCAGATTTAATTACAATACCTTAATATCTACCTATTTACATTAAATACAATCATTATACATTTAGATCAACAAAACCCGAAGGTATACCAAAATAAAAAGAATAAAGATTTATGTGACCTACTTTATAGTCCCTATTATGCTGACTCTTGGATGTTCAGAGGCCAGCAGTCTGCTACTGTGCTAAATAAGCGATGTTCAGTGCCTTTCACAGTTCATCTGCATCAGGAGGAATTCCCAGTTTGCTGATGCTTTACACTTGCACTCATTTCACCAGTTCTGAATATTTCTGGATTTGATTGGTCAAATCTTGTCCATCCTGGTCGGATCAATCTTTTCCAGTTTACTTGCAGAAGCAGATTTAGACTTACCTTTTACTTTGATTGATTACCCCTTTTGCAGCCCGATTACTTTTTTAATTAATTATTCATCTTGTTGATCTGCAAAGTTCCTTGGTTAATTAACCTTCCTATCTCAAAGGATTTGTTTTTTTGTTTTTTTTTGCTGTTTTACAAAATAACACAGCTATTCAAGTCTAAGATGATTTTAAATTAACGAAGTATTTTTTTTATCTTCACATATATATATATATATATAACTTGCGTATGTATAGCGACAATTGATACACGTACATACGATTCAATATTAAATCCCCATTTACAACATTTACTATTATTATTTTGTGTGTATTTTAATTCTACACCTACATAACAATACTTTCCCCAAGTTTGATGATTATTTGTTAGTCTTCGAACTTAACATAAAATCCTTTAATTAAATATTTGGGAGGATTTATTTTCCTTTTGAGTTGTTGCTGTGAATTTTTTTCCATTTGTAGTGATGTATGTGTATCATTAAAACACACACAAAATCATAATAGGAAATGTTGTCTAAATTACATTACTTTTTATAGATTTAGAATTACGTATTGCTTTTTAATAAAATTATTGATTGACTCTGACAAAAAATACCATAACTTTAAAAAGACACACCTAAAGTAAAAAAAAAATTAGAAAAAGCCCCGTAACTTTAAAGACACAGACACAAACTCAAAAAACAAAATAAGATTAATCAACATTTACTTATTACGTATTGCTTTTTAATAAAATGATTGATTTACTCTTGAAAAAAAGTACTGTAACTTTAAAAAGACACACATAAAGTAAAAAAAAAAATAGAAAAACACCGTAACTTTAAAGACACACACACAAACTAAAAAACAATATAAGATTAATAAACATTTACAAAAATGAAAGACTAACATCATATAATAGTATTAGTTAGTAGAATATTTTATTACAAATCTAATAAATCATCTTTTTATATCAAATCAATCACACAGGTCTGGCCCCAGAATTATTATATGTAAATGTTTTTGATTAGCATCAACGCCATCCTGCAGCGAACACCGGGAATGAGAAAACAACCGATTTTTATATCACTAAATATTATAACAATCTATTTAGTGATAACATTTCTAGACAATTGTATTCCCCAATAACCTTAATCTCTATGGTAACATTACACATAAAAATATAGTCTTTTATATTTGAAAATAAAACATTTCTGTAAAAACTTAAAAAAGTAATAACATTTACGTTTGATTTTTAATAATTATTACACAATTACAGTATAAATATAATCATAAACTTTCCAAAAAATCAAGTTTTTAGACCATCGTAACATTTTCTCAGTGTTCGTAATATTTTCTCAAAGTAATCTTGCAAAGTTTGAAAGTGCAAAATATATAATGGTTACCCGTCATCAGCGGAACTTGAGATGCTTTGAAGAACTGCATATTCAATTTTCCTGCCATCTTTTGAAATTTTTTGTATTTGAAATATTAGAAAATAAATATATGTGAATTTTAAAGCCTAAATAAAAAGTTTTGCAAAATTTTCACCAGGGGAAGATAAACACAAATTTAATTTCTTGAAATTTCAAATGAAGCTTAACTGCTTGGATAAAAAAAACTGGTTAACTTATTTCTATTGAATAAATATTCTTCAATTTTTTGTGTTAGACATCAATGCCAATGTAATATGACAATACAAAGGATTGTCCAGCCAATTGTCCAGTATGTTTAGTCTAAATTTCAAACCACAATAAATGTATGGTATGATAATTTTTTAAAAAATACATTTTCATTGAATCTCATGACTATCTCACTAAAGATCATTTAATTTTAATTAAAGTACATAGGAAAAAATCAGGAACAAGATTTTAACTTGATAATTCTCATTCATTAGGGATCATTAAATGTTTCCCTCAAAAGAATGGCTGTTCTAAAACTTTAAAATGCTATTTTGATATTATTGTGATTGATTTTAACATAGGGTTTTTATAACATAAATTTTTTCCACAATACTATTATTGATTTTTTAATTGAATAAAAAAACTGAAGAGGTCACTAACTTACAAACTTTTGACTAACATCCAAGGCTTTACTCCATTGTTCTACAATAGATAAAATGCCCATAGGGCATTTATTTCTGCTTTGTCTAGTTTTTATGCATTTATTTTGGAATTAAAGAAATATGATTTTTTGTCTATTTATAAAATATTTTGATTATTTTTACACATTAATTGGTTATTATTTAAAACAAAAAAAAATAAACAGGTAAACTTTTAACTTATTTGTATTTTTATATTGGATTAATTCCATCATCTAATATGAGAATTGAATGTCTTTAGAAAAATTTAACATTATTTAAATATTCCAAATACGTTCAACTGTTAGTAATAGCACATCAAACAGGTTAGAATATGCACATTTTGAGATATATTCTTCCCTCTTCTTCAGATGTTGCTGGCCTGACCAGTGACAGTACTAGCATGAGATTTGAACATAGAGCTTAGATTCTTGAGTATTGAATTTTTAAGGTACCACTAACCAACTGAGCCACCCTGCCAAAGACAACACTCAGTAGAAATTTATGAAGTTCTTTCTGATTTCTCCACCTTTTCCTAAGAGCAAAGTTGATTAGTGGTTTCCATACATTATTTAGTCACACTAGATCGGCTTATGGTTAGAGCTTACTTTAAAATCCAATACTCAAGAATCTAAGAGTCCAGATTCAAATTCCATACTAGTACTGTCACTGGTCAGGCCAACAACACTTCAAGAAGAGGGGAGAATAATACTTCCCCAAACATTGTCATATGCTAACCTGTTCGATGTGCTATTGCTAACAGTTGAATGCATTTGGAATATTTAAATAAGGTTAAATTTTTTTAAAGACATTCAATACTCTGGATGATGGAAATAGTCCAATATAAAAATACAACTAAAATACCATCATCTCCAAACTTTCAACTTATTCATTTATTTTTTATTTTTAGAAATAGAAATTAATATAAAGAAAGAAAACTCTGTATCTATTATATCTTTATCTTTTAGAATTGACATGGTACTAAAGTCTTCTCAAATATTGTAATTATTATAAAACAAATATCAGATTTTAAAACATAATTTGATAATTTTATCATAAATCAACCATTTTTCATTCACATTAAAAAAAACTTAAAATAAAAACTAATTTGTTCTTTTTCTGAAAGAGTGTTTGCATATAATTTAATTGATGACACTTTTTAAATATTTAAAAAGATCAAATATGGATTTTGAGAATATTATTCATTTAAAAAAATTAAACTAAAAATAAATCGATTCCAAATTTATTGAGTTTTAGTATAAATAAAGATTTTATACAGAAGGATAAGGTTGAGCATTTTTAAAAACTCTCACCAAGTGGAATAAAAAATGCCAGATTTCAAAAGGATTAATTTTATTTAACTAAAATTTGCTTTTGTTTTAAATACTGCCTTCATAAACACAAAAATCTTACAAATGGTTTTTAATGTGCCCAAATTTTATTTCAAATTCTGGTTCCATCCTACATTGGATTAATAGTAAGTGAAAATGTTATTGATGACTATTGTTGATAATATAGTAACTCCTTATGTATTTAATGTTTTATTGATCATATTTTATTTAAGAAATTATATAATGACAATATTTATTGTGAATAAAAACTTTTAGCAAACTCTCCATACAGTAGTGTCATGCAGTGCAAGCCAGAGTAATCAATAAATGCAAAGGTTGTGCATAAAATTCCTATCTATGCCTACTCACCCAATATTCCCATACTAGGCTTTTGCCAGTGATGAGCCTTGGATCTGAGAGCACTGCATCTAGATATTAAGATCTAATGCAATAAAATCCTTCATCAGATATCTTTGACCTATTTAGTTAACTATAAACCTTCCTGCATCCATTAATAACTAAGGCTTGTGCTAGGTGGCATTACAATGTAGAAAGTTTGCTATTGTTTTAACAGCTTGTATAAGCATAGGAAATGGAGATTATATGTTTTAGTGGTTTTATATCAATCCTGCCTATAGGATAATCGTGACCAAAACCACCAAAAAGATTTATATGATTACACAAGCGAATGAACTTTGATTAAAAAACATTATTGACTTTCCATCTTGGGATCAGAGCTTTATAGTTAACTAAATAGGTAAATGGTGATTACTGGATAGTTGTATTAAATACTAAAATCTAGATGCAGTCCTCTCAGATACAAGGCCCCTCACAGATAAAAGGCATAAACTAGAAGCTAATTGGAGATATTAAATGAATAGGCATTAGATAGAGATTTTATGCACAAATATACTTGAATCCATTGATTATTAAGGCTTGCACTTGGAAGCACTACTATATGAAGAGTTTGCTATTGCTTTTAACAGCTTGTGTAAGCATTAGAAATAGTGATTATGTGATGTTTTAGTGGTTTAATGAGTATTCTTTTCACACCAATATTTTATTGGGCCAGACATCAAGAAATTGAATTTTCATTTTTTTGCAATCTTCTGAGATGTTTTGCTATTTTTTTTTTTTTTTTCAATACTAAAATTTACATATTTTTTTTTTTGTAATATTTTAATTTCAAAAAAATTCTTAAGGTGTCAGGACAATCAAATAAATGGGAATTTCAAAGTATCATAAATTCCACAATGATGGATACTCGTTGTATTCTTAGTAATCTGATCTCAAACATCGCAATATTACTTTGAGAAAATATTACAGTGGTCTAACAACAGTGGTCTAACAACTTGATTTTTTGAAAAGCTTATGATTATTTTGAAATAATTGTGTGATAATTATTGGAAATCAAAATATATATTAATACAATATATTTATTTTTTACAGAAATATTTTATTTTTAAATATAAAAGATTATATTCTTCTGAGTAATGTTAAAATGGAGATTATGTTCATGGGAAATACAACTGTCTAAAAAATGTCATCACTAAACAATGTGTTATAACATTTAGTAATATCGTAAATATTTCTAGAAAAATTTAAACTTTTAAAGCTTATGTTGATAAATTTACTAGTACTTATTCATTCAAACTTTTAAAACAAACATCAAACAAAGAATATTTCATTCATTTTGCAAATTAATTCGGCTCCACCTGAAATTTAATGATGAAACAGCACTTTGCTTTGTTTAAAGTCTAATTTTTTAAATAATTCCAGAAATCAAATGTGATTTTTTAAAATTTATTTAATTTCTAAACAAAAATATCTATTAAATGAGGTCAAATTTATTGTATTCTGATAAATAATAGTGGTTTAATATTAAAGTGAATGTTGAAGTGAGAACAAAGTAATCTGTCAGAATACAAGAGGGTTAAATAAAAAAAACTTGTGTTGAACTAAACATTTTTCAGAAAAATATATTTTCTTTTTCATTTAATCTATGAAACATTTACATATTAATACTTAAACAATAAAGAGAAGTTAACACTTTGAGGCATTTGAAATAGGAAATTGTGATTAACAGAGTTGTGACTTAGCTCCAAGTTTATTTTCTACTTTTTTTTTGATAATTATTTTTGGAAAAAGCTATTCAGAGATGGTATGAGTTTGATGGTTGAGATTTTAATTTGAAATCTTAAAATAAAAAAGCAAAAACTTCATCTTCATGACTTTTGGCTTTACAGTAAATTTATATGATTTGAAATACCAGGCACTTGTATACCTGGAGCCCAACTGTAAATATAGGGATTCAAACTCAGACTTTCAAGCCACTTCAATCATGTACACTATCACATACTACTGATAAACATACCAACACATATGCAGAAAAGATAAATAATCACTAATATACATATTTCGTGCTAATCCCGCACTCATCAGTTGGTCCAGATTATCATCTCCCATACATCTATACAATTAGTACTATGTGTGGGAGATGATAATATGGACCAACTGATGAGTGTGGGATCAGTACAAAATATGTAATTTGGTGATTATTTATCTTTTCTGCATGTGTGTGGTCATGTGTATCAGTAGTATGCAATAGTGTGGATGGTTGAAGTGGCTCAAAAGTCTGAGTTCAAATTCCCTATATTTAGTACATTTATTAGTTCAAAAGATGATTTACAGAATATTCTGTACATTTTGAATGCAGCCTATAAAAATTTTAGTAGGTACTGTTTAAAAACTAAAATGCTTTATCAGCCATTGATGAAAGAAAAATCTCTAACAACATTTTTCTTATTTGTCTATTTAAGAGGGTTAATCACTTTACGTATTATATATCATTTTTTTAGCCACTCTATTTATATGTAAAAGATAAATTTAAATTTTAAAATGCAAAGTAGACTTTAATTTGATGATAATACTGAATTTAACAAGTTAAAGTATTCAATGCTCTGTCTTAGAAATATAACTATTTTAAGAAAATTAGTTGGATAAGTTGATATAGCATGAAATTACTGGGAAAATTTCATTTAATAATGCTTTAATTTTTTTAAAAATATATGATAATAAGATCCATTAGATCAGTTTACTATATTCATCAACTTCTTGGTTGTCATGCTATTGAAAGATTGTGCAGATGAAATGAATAAGTAGTTACAGACTTTTTAAAACAATTTTATGAAGATCTTAAATATAATTATCACGTGGAGAGCAGATCCAATTGTATTTGTAATAATTAAATCAAAGACAGCAATATTAATTCCTTTACATTTAAAAAATATAGTGAAGGATAGAATGCAATAAACAACTACAGGTAATTAAGGTATTGAAATCATTAAAAAAAAATAGAGTTCATTGCAGAACAATTTAAAGGACATATTTGAAAAGGCTAGTTAATCAAACTAAAATTAGCATGTGATGTAGGTAAACACATTAAGGATGACAGATTGATTTATACAATCATCTCAAAAATTCATTTTTAACACTTAGTTTTTTGTTATTCTGCCTTTGTTGTTTTTCTGAAGGTAGAACTATTCATTTATGTTTTTTTATAAAGGAATTGAATAATCATTTAATCTGTGTAAAATTATAACTGCTGCTAGTAAAAGGATGAGCCATGTATATATTCAAAATAGATTAAAATAATGTCCTGACCATTTCATTCATCATCATCATCATTTTGGATTATTATCAAACAACTACAATATGAAGACATCTTCAAGTTCAATCCATCTTTTGTGACTTTTAGCCTCTCTTTTCCACACCACCTCAGCACATTTCCTTATTTCATCCACCCATCTCATATGTAGTCTCTTTCTAGGTTCTTTACAATCTCTTGAAATTAATGATTAGTATATATTTTATATTATCAGGTTAGACAATGATATTTCTCATTTCATATTTGATTGTTTATATTGATATAAGCTTTGCTGTGTAGTTATAATTTATGCCAAAACTCATTTTTCGGTAGCTCATGATTTCAAAACTGACATATGGACACTTAACCAGCCAATGGGCAGCAAATCATCTCAACTTTTATTAGCAAGAATGTGAAACAGTGAATAAAAAAAACTACAAAAAAACATTCTTCAATGAAGATAAAATGAGAGAAATTTGTTCTCTACAGTGAATTTTGAAAGCTTTTTAATTTTTTACCTCAGTATTAGCTTACTATTGATAAAAGCTCATTAATGTTTATGATATAGCTGTAATACTGAGAAGCTAGATCAAACCAAACTAAGAGATAGAAAACAATAACAAAGTACTACTAAGGTTATAATATTACCTTTTAGTCATAATTCCTACTTTTCTATTTGTTCATCAATGTTTTATACATATATTTGAACCTTCTTATTCTGGTTATTATATTTCTACATTATAATGTTCCATATATTTCAAACATATATTCTGATTTATTAAGTTATATTTCTTATTAATTATGATTAAATGAAATCCTTTGAGGTAATGTAATAATAAAAATAATCTAGAGATATAGAGGTTTATTCCATGCCACACTTTTCATATATTTTATTTTTTAAATTATGTATATGCCATGATGCTGTAATTGGTATATACAATTACTATGCATATAATTTGGAGTTTGAATGTAGCTTTTCTTCATGTTTAAATATATTTGTTATTTTTTTCAGGTAGCCAAAAACACAATAACAACAAAAATAAAAAAAATTGTAAAACCCGTATTATCCAGAAGTTAGCAAGACTTGTGAGCAGCGCCTTTTTGTTTACTTTTTGAAAGCGCTATTCAATGAACTATTTATTCTGAAATTTGCTGACTTGTCAAGCATTAGTGGTCGAGAGGTCAGCGACAGCTGCTTTACAAGCAGTTGTCCCGGGTTAGTGGGTTCGCTTCCCGGATGATGCTATGACACATGGGAAAAGAAAAAAAAATCTGCTGACCTATAAATAATATATAATAAAGATGATGGTAATTACATTAAGATATTAACTTAATGAGTAAATTTTCCCCACCTTTTTTCTTTGGGGTAGTTGTATGGAATTTAAACACAATTTTATTACCAATTATATATGAAACTAAGTAATATGTAAAATTCACCGTTTAATAACTGTTGTTTTATCGTATCTGATTGGTAAGATTGTTCTTAATTTTTTATTGTTGCTTATTTCTAATTTAGGATATTTAAATCCGTATACAAAAAAAAAGAAAGAACCCCTAAAACCCCTTAATTTGGAATAATTTGTCAAGCGTTGTTAGCCGAGAGGTCATCGCAGCCGCCTTGCAAGCAAGTACAGTGTGGGTTCGCGTCCCGGCCGATGCTATTACATATGAAAAAAAAAAATTGGAATAATTTTAATCAGCAAAATTTGTCATTATTCTTGTTATTACATAACAAGCTAAATAACGGGAATTATGATATTTTTATTTATTGATATAATGATTTTTACAATTTTCTACTTTCTTTTAACTTTTGATTGATTTTTGACTAAATATAATTTAGTTAAAATCATTGATAAAATGTTGGAGTTTGTTGCGTTTTTTCCTCTTTCATTAAAAAAAAAAATTACACAAAACAAAATTGAATTATTTGAGTGTGCATTGGCCTGAAGCAAAAACAAAAGCATATATGTATATATGTTTAACAAAGTGAATTGATTATTAATCATGTGTATGTTATTTTAAAATTGGAAAAAAAGTCAATAGCTTTTAAAATATTTTACGTTCTAAGTCCGCTATTTGTAAAGATTAATATTTACATTAAAAAATCTAAAGAAAATCATACGAACATTTTAAAACGGCATCATACATCACCATAAACAAAATAGATAAATAAATTTAATGATTAATTGCGTGGGTTTTATGAATGAGTCAAATAACTTTACGGCTAACTTTTTTTAAATAATAACCATAACCATATCGAATAGATTAAGAATATATACATACTTCGAATTTTATAAAAATGTCTTGTTCAAGTGTTATTTATTGCTTGAAGTTGTAATTTCTCTACCAATCTCTGGGAAAAGAATTTAATATCTATCTATACATATAAATTATCTACTATTTAATAAAGTTTTAAAAAAACCAGACCTTTCTCAGTAACATCCTTTTATTATTTTTTTCATCACTTTAAAATAACAGCCAATCAAATTTTCCAAAACACATTGCATCGATACTGTTCTTCAGTCGACAGTGAAATGACTGTTAGTATTTAAATGTAATAATACTAACCCCTTTATACATAAATATCAAATTCATGAAATAAACATAATTAAGACAATTTATACAAACCAGTATACCTAATTGATATATATGATGAATATTTAGATATGAGATGACCTAGCTATTACAAAACATATTAAAACTTCACTTTCAAACTAAACTTTATTAAAATAGGAATTTAATATTATATAAGAAAAAGTATTTACAAAAATGTAAATTGTATAAATTAAATCATGTCAAACAATCTTATTTTTGAACTTCATAAATGAATTCAATGTTACTATTACTTGGGAATTTTAATCTATAGTAAAAACTAATATACATATTTACCCCGCTTAGCAAGGACAATTGATCCCCAGAACTCGTTATTAAGCAAGAATATTGTAGGAAGAATAAGCATGTATAATGGCTGTCTAGAAAGAAAATGTTGGCCAGTTATTCCAGTTAAAAGAATACACTATAAGTTGGGAATATTATATTAAAAAAATAACTCGACTATATATAAAAATTAAAAAAACTCTTAACATTGGTTATATGCTTATGTAATCTGCTGTGCATATTATGCAGGTATTTACTTAAAATATGTATTTATGTATACATTAAAAGCATAAAGTTAAACCAGTCAATAAATAATCAAAATTACCCCAAATTCACAACTCAACTAGACTAGCCCAGAAAATAAACTCTAAAACACCACTTATGATTTCACTGCTACAAGCAGACTTCTCAAGTGTAAAGAACTACAAAATAATAACATATTTAAATAAAATATTACCCTAATTCCACTTGGCTCTCATATATCCTTAATATTAAAAGAACTTTTGAATAAGTTAATTGCTTCAGAATCATAAATTTTTAATAATAAAGATTCTTTAATTCTTCTTTTTTTTAATTTCATATCTCTCAAAGAAGACAATCTTAGCTTCATCAAAATTAATAGTGTATCTATATATTAATAGTGGATATATAAAGCAGAACCAAGATATTTATTTCTAACTTTAAAATTTTATGTACCTTCATTCTTTCATTTAAGCTTAAACTATTATGACTTATATATACCTTCTTACAAAAACAAGGGATACTATACTACACCAGGAATAGTCTTTCTATCAAAAATTTCCTTTGTATTATTTAATAAATTATTCAAAGCAATACTCCTTTTCCAAGCAATTTTCTTATTTCCAAACAAATTACTATTTTTGCATACAATTTTATAAGAACACAATTTAAATGGTAAAGAAATCAAATCATATTTTCTTTAACCTTTATATCATTACAAATATTATTATTATTAAATAAAATACTTTTAACAAATTTATCGGAGAAGCCAGCATTCAAATATTCTTTATAAATTGACCCTCTTGAAATAAAAATACCCCACTATAATTATTTAATCTTTTATTACTTAAATCTATATAAAAAGAAAAAAACCCACTTAGCTTAAAGTAGCTGCTTCCCAAGATCTATTCACCAATTATCATTATCCAGTTTGGTTTCTAAGCTCCAAGATTTTTTTGATTTTTTCATGCTTATATTGTGTGCTAAGATGACTTTAAATAGAATTTTTTTAAAAAAGTTTAATATTGTTAGAAAAAAAAGTGTTTTCATTATCCAAAATACAACAAAATAGACTGAGAAAGTAAAACTAAACTAGAATCTAACAATTTTTGTTCTTCAGTGCAAGTGGTTCTTATTGGCAGAAAAAAATATCTCTACCAAAGTTTTATTTTTTAAAAAAAATTTGTACTACTATATTATATTACATGAAATTATTTAGAATGTTAAAAAATGTTTAATAACAACTTATTTAATTGATCATGAAAATTAGCATACCACACATTGTCAAAATTATTTAAAAAAATACTGATGTATTAATTAAAAAAAAAAAAAAAGGGGGGGGTACATCTAATGCATTCTGTGTTTGCATATTGTAATCAATATTTAAGACTTTTTTTTACAATATATACTATACAGATCTAAATGGTATATAAATATGTACACTAACAGTGAAATATTTTTTTGTCACGAGGTGTCACATTTTTAAATTTGGTAGACATGTTCTTTGAAATAATTTAAGAATTTTTGATTATGGACCATCAAACTATTTAAATAAATATTAAAGGTATGAATCATTTTTAATACATCTGTATGCAATTTTGCATACATTTTGTTAAACAGTTTTATACTGAATAAAATTTTCATTTTTATTTTCATCTTCGTTGGCGTCATTCATTCAAACAGCGTGAACAGTAATTTAAAGTGAGTGGTCTATCCTCATGCTTTCATTTCCAGTACTTAAGATTTGCCCATATATAAGCATTTGGGTTGGAAGGAATAAGTGGATTCATTTTATCCTTTCGTAAATACTATATCATGTGTTGGGAATGAAAGTATTCATTTATTATTAACACTCGCAAAAAGCGCATGCACACTAGCTTGAAAGGGCAGATCTTTAATGTATTCTTCATTTTTACAAATGTGCGATAATGTTGTAAGTTGTTTTGAAATCGAGGTAATAGATTGTTGTTTTAAATTTAGATTTATTAATTTTTGATCATACAAAGTTTATTATTATGAAATCAATTTTTTTAAAAAATAAAAATTACGATAACTAAATTACAATGCAATGAATGTTATTTTGGCCATAAGCAAAGTACTAATAATAAAAATTTTAATCTATAAAAGTGAGTAAATTGTATAGTTTTTAAACTAATGTACACATTTTAGAATTTAATACGATATTAATATATTTGGTTGTTGTATGTCATTAAAATACAATTTTGATCATTATATTGAATGCAACATTTTTTTGGGAAGCTTTGATGAAAATCTTTACTTTGGATATATCATTATTGAACACTGATATCGAATTGTATTGTATATTATGAATAAATTCTATACTGTATAATTTCAGTATGAAAGTCGCTATTTTGCTTTTGAATAACATAGCATTAGTAACTATTCTATGATGTCATCAATCATACAAAATGGCTGCCAAATATTTTTTTTAATTTTTTGTATTATTATTGTTATAGTGAATAATCAATTGTAATCAAAATAATGGGTGCAAACTGATGATGGTCACTATTGTGAATCTTTACATGAAGGTGTACTTTATTGTTTTACTAATATTTTTAGGTATAAATTATTTATTTAATTCTATATAATCAAATAGACATTCATATAAGATGCATTAAAATTAAATTAAAAGGGGGAAATGGATCTGAGATTTGGACACTTAACAGAAGAGCAATACAGAGACTTCAGACCATTCAACAAAATATAGAGAGATACATGTTAGGAGTAACAAAAAGAGATTGAAAATGAAATATATGGGTGAGAAAACAAACAGGGGCTACTGACATCATTGAAGGAATTAATAGACTGAATTATAGTTGGTCTGGACATATTGCTAAAAGAGATGATAACAGATGGACTGTTGAAACCTTAAAAACTGGATTCTAAAAGATTTTAAAGATGTAAAACAAGACTATATATGAAATAAAGAAGTCCACTAGGATGATGTGGAGAAAAGAAGCTAGACATCAGAGAAAAAGGATTAAACTTGGATAGGCCTTCATCTTGCAGTGAATCAATAATGATTAGAAATGATGATGATACTTAATTATTATTTACAAGTCTGTTATGAAGTTTGTAAAGTAATAGATCTTTTGTATTTATATTTGATAATATAAATTAATTTTGGATGTTTATTCAAAATGCAAATTACCATTATTAATGTGGAAATGGGTACCTCTTCATGATTTAGTGCAGTGATAAAATGCCAGGTTTTAGAATGCAAAGTCCATCTGGGTCACTTTTGATACTTGAAACTTATTAATATCATTTACATTATTTATTAATTTTTACAATGCTTTTTTTTACAGCCAACTATTGACAGTTTCGATTGCCCCAGTAATCTTCTTCAAAACTTCTATTTACATTTTCAAAGAAATTCTGAAGAAGATTACTGCAGCTATTGAAAGTATCAATAGTGGGTTGTAAAAAGCTTGTAAAAAGTAATAAAGAATGTAAATGATATTATTATTATATGGATTTGGCAGTGCAATAAGAAAGATGCTTGAAACATTTTAAAAACGTTTGAACAATAAACTATTCAGTTATTTTTTTATGGAATTGAATAATCATTAATCATCTATAATCTGTGTAAAATTATGATAGCTACTACTATATGCAAAAAAAATGCACCAATAATATAATCACTGAACATCACATGACTATCATTTCCCATGTTTACGCAAGCTGTTAAAACAATAGCAACTCTCCATACAGCGGTACCACCAACTGCCAGCTATAGTAATCAATGGATGTAGAAGGTTTTACACTAGATAGAAATTTTGACCCACAAACCTTCTAGCATCCTAATATTACCATGTCTTACACTAGGTGGCACTACTGTATGGAGAGAGTTGCTATCATTTTCACAAAGAATATGCTTTGCACATTACCATTATATTATGATGGTTGTTAGGAATACATGATAATGGTTGGTAATTTGATTTAAAAATATGGAAAAATGTTGCTTTCAGGTAAAACAAAACTAAATTATATTTACTACTGTAAACTGGAAGAAATCAAAACACATATAACAGGTTTGTTTTAATTCATAAAAAGATGGCTGAGAAGTAATATTTTTATAAGTTAAGTAAAAAAACCCCACTAAACATCACATGATCGCCATTTCTTATACTTACCCAAGTTGTTTAAATAGAGGATAAACTCTCCATACAGTAGCCACCAGTGCAAGCCAGAGTAATCAATGGATGCAAGAAGGTTTTTTGCATTATATTGTAAGATCTAGGTGCAGTGCTCTCAGATCCAAGGCTCCTCACTGATGAAAGCCACAAGCTATAAACTAGTACGGGGATATTGAAGGAGTATGCACTAGGTAGGGATTTTATGAAAAAAGCTTTTTGCATCCATTGATTACTCTGACTTGCACTGGTGGCGCTACTGTATGGAGAGTTTAACCTCTGTGTTAAGTAAACACCATTTTTAAAAATTAATATAGTATTTTTTATTATTATAAATTTTCATTTAATTTGTTTAATTAATATAGTATTATATTAATATAATGCTCTAAATGGTTTGGTGCAGTTGGTAGAGCATCTGATTTGAGATTGGGGCTCAAATGTCTGAGGCTCAAATTTCTTATGAACTCATTAAATATCATATGATCACCATTTCGTATGCTTACTCATAACTGTTATTAAAACAGGAAAAACTCTCCATACAGTAGTGCCACTCAGTGACAGCCAGAGTAAGCAAAGCAACAAGATAAAATTACTTTAAAATTCACCTTCTGGCATCCATTGATTACTCTGGCTGGCACTGAGTGGCACTACTGTTTGGAGAGTTTTGCCTGTTCTTATGAATCCTGAGCCATAAAGCTATATGCCTATATTTAAGATTAATATTGTAATATATTTTAAATTCTTGTACAGTTTATTTTCAACATTGTTATTAAGAAACCAGTAAAACCATTAATTCAGAAATATTTCTGATTTATTGATGGTGAAGCTGTAACAAAATATAAAATAATAAAAATTTGAGATTTATTAAAATAAAGTGCTGCCATGAATTTTTATTAGTTTATTTGTTTAAATAATAAATATAAATATGTTAATTACATATCAACCATTAAACATCACATGATCAACATTTCTTATGCTTGCACATAACTGTTATCATAAGATCTAGGTGCAGTGCTCTTAGATCCAATGCTCCTTATTGATGAAGGGCACAAACCAAAAACTAGTCTGGGGATATTGGATGAATAGGCACTAGATGGGAATTTTATGCACAAGCCTTCTGGCATCCATTGATTACACTGGCTAGCACTGAGTGGCACTGCTGTATGGAGAGTTTTGCTTGTGTTACATATCAACCTGTGAAGCTTCCTTTAAATTAAAAATTCTTTATAGCTAAGTGATTTCAGGGACATATTTAAACCCCTATAATCATATATATTTAATTGATGATACATGGTAAATAATGCTTTTTAATTGCGCATAAATGTTTACATAAAATATTCAGATATGCAAATCACTAAATATTCCATGCTTTGAAGAGAGTAAAGCAAACTTCTCTTTTGTTAAAGGCGTTATTATTATTGGATATTAAATAGACTTCCTTCACTTTTCTTTTAACATCATCCTCTCTGAACAAATAATGCTGGCTTCAGAAGATTCAAAAACGTGAAAAGCTTGATGAATTTTTGAATGAATTTGCAGGATAAATCCGAAACATCTTATATAATAATATAAAATAATTGAGCAATACATACTTGCTTATTAAAATAATGATATAATAACTTAAAACAAAATATAAAGGTGTGGAGTGACATTATTACACTGAAATCATCTACTTTTAAAAATATAAAAGTAATATTAAGTTAATCACCATCTTGTTATTAAACTACATTTACCATTCTTGAAGACTCGTCCTGCAATTCTCAAAATAATTTACCACAATCTTGCACTAAAACATATACACATATATAATATAAATGCTAAGTGAATTAAATTCAGCAAACCATTTTTCAAAATTGAAATAATTCAACAATTTAATTATAAGAAAAAGAGAACATTTGTCAAAAGGAAATTTTGTACACATTAAAACAAACAAACAAAAAAAAATTAATAAAAGAATAATATTACACAAGTAAAAGAAAAAAATAATCATTTACTTTATACCATAAGTTTTACAAAGATGTGAATATTCATTTTAATATCTAATTTCATGTAATTCCAAATAATTACAAAATTCAGATGGTTTCAGTATTCCAAGTTTACAGAATATTTAATTACAAAGAAAAGAAAATCAAAAAGGAAAATCTGATTTGAACTATTTTTTTTGCATTCTGCAGTAAATGAATTCTTAGATTTAAAATTAAAATCATTCTATAATTTAATAGAATTTTTTAATTAATTATCAAGATTTTTAATATTATTTTTAAGGCCACGAGTATAATTCTGATTCAGTTAAACCATATTTCATACTTTTTGCTTATAAAATGACATATATATATTACAAATATATTTTATTTTGTATGAGTTTTGATTTTTTTTTCATGTGTCATAGCATCGGCCGGGAAGCGAACCCGTTAACCCGGGACAACTGCTTGTAAGGCGGCTGTGTTGACCTCTCGACCACCAATGCTTGACAGTTTTGATTTTTTTTTTAAAAAAAAACATAAACCAATGTAGCAATTGGAAAACTCATGGTGTCAATTTTAAACTTTATCAAATATATAAAATTCTCATCATTAACGTTAGAGTTTGGAAAAGATGGGAATGCATATTTAATGTTTTTGACATTTTCTTCAAGTAAAGAGCATTGACATAATTAGATGTAGAGTGAATAATGTTCTTAATTTTTTTTTGAATAATGTTTAGTATGATTTCAATTATTTCACTATCTCTTTATCCATATGGACAATAAAATACAACTTTTCAAACTGTTTAAAATTACTTCATAAATTTTAAATATTGAAACAGTAATTTAACTATATATATTCCACCAGAACCTTAGTATTTTTTTTTCATAGTTGTTACTTTGAGAATAAGCAATTCATTTTTAACATGAAGTGAAATTTTGCCATCATAAATTTATAAATAAGATTATTCTTATTTTAATTACAACTACTTCATTGTTAATATAAAAGCCATCACTTGTGATGAAATAAATAGGTAAGAAAATTCAATTAATAGAATAAATTCAAAAATCATATCTAGCCAAAAGCAGGTCCATTGCCTGTCTAACAGCTTAATGATGAAAAAAAAGGAATTACTGTCAGACTTTTCTATAAGTAAGTCATAAAGGATTGTATGCATTTCTATCCATGTTATACTTTCTATACAAAAATAGCAATATTAATGATTAGGTAGATAAGCTATGAGTTAGTAATCTGAATAAAAAACTTTAAGCATGATTGACACCTGACAAAATGCATTAGTTTTGTCTGGCTGAGTTTGAACTTTGGTTATAAGAATATCAAACAGAAGCTTTACGTATTACATCAGAAAATCCTCAAAAATAATAATTTGTCAGCAAATGATTTATAAGCAAAAAAAAGCAAATGGATGCTATTATAGAGGCTTAAAATTAGTACAGATACTTGTTGTATCTTATAATTATCCTATTGTAGTGAAATATTGATATATGGTATATAACAAGAATGAGTTATTTTACCAATAAAATACTTTTCCTATATTTTGTAATGTGTAAAAGTTGCAGTAATCATTGTTGGAACTAATTTTTTGTGAGACTGATACAGGCATAAAATATTGGAATATTTTTTATCAACCAAATAGGTTGCTTAAATCCATGATTATAATTCTTTTGACTGGGAGCATTGAAAAGGTAAAAATTTAAAGTTATGCAAAATCTGTTTTGCATTTATTCTTAAAGTATTTATGACATAAAACATTCTAATATTAATAATACTATGCTATTATAGATTACAAATATAAACCATTAGAAAAAAAAATCACAATAAAACTCAATATTCATATTATCATGGTAGCTGCACAGTAAATTTGAGAACTATATGTGGCCCATGATATACAGTTACCAACTATCAGTCTGCAATTAATTATTCTGATGAGTGTCATAAGCTAAATATTTATTATGAGATCCTTTTTGTGATTTATAATTTTTAAAATACAACCCAGTTCTCCAGCTAGAATGCTGTCTTATTGTAGGGGGATACTGCATCTGCTGCTGTTTTTTCTTTTTCTTCTTCTTAATAATAATAATAATAATAATAATAATAATAATAATAATAATAATAATAATAATAATAATAATAATAATAATAATAATAATAATAATAATAATAATAATAATAATAATAATAATAATAATAATAATAATAATAATAATAATAATAATAATAATAATAATAATAATAATAATAATAATAATAATAATAATAATAATAATAATAATAATAATAATAATAATAATAATAATAATAATAATAATAATAATAATAATAATAAAATAAAATAAAATAATAATAACAACAACAACAACAACAATAATAATAATAACAACAACAACAACAAGCAAATCACAACTATCATGCTAAATATATATAGATGATCAGTTGCATCTATACAACAGCTAATTCAATCCTATCAAAAATACACCCTCCCATAGCACATGCAACAATTTTCATTCTCTATGCGTTCTGATGCACTCATTGCATCTTCACTATTGGCAGGAACACCAGAAGACAGCCAGCTACATTCATCAATAAACTTCAACAAATCAAGGCTCAGGACAACAATACTGCACCACCAGATATTTTTGCTGCCACCTGGTCACTTCTTAAACAACCATCCAATCTATAGTAGGTCATAACCCAACAATAATCATATTGAAAAGCATTCAATGGTACCATCCATTACTCTCGACAAAACTCATCTTCACTAACTGCTTTCAACTCCATTCACCATAAGACTACAGAATTTACACTGCATCTATCACAATCTACCAGCTGTCACTATATATAATTCTACTCTGAATTGACTTTGTTCTTTGTACAGCGCAGATAGCTTGATTTTATGCTACATGAATTATAAGTTGCCCCCCTAGTATTCTACAAGATTAACAATAAAAAAAAACAATAATCAAGATTAATTTAGTGACTGTAAATAACTTTCAATTATATGCCAGATTTTATAATCTTAGGTCATATCTATTTATCTATGAAATTGAGTTTTATATTGAACTGTTTTGTAAGCCTTTAATGATTAAACTTGATATCCATCTCTGTATCAAAACTAGTAGGAACATTTGTAAAAAAATATACCTTGAAATCTGATTATTGTAACCCTTAAAATTAATCCATATAAAAACCTATACAACATGATTGCCCCTGTAACCCTTACAATCAATGTTATGTAATGCCATGTAACCCAAATGATTAATAAAGATTATTGGTGAAATATAATAATAATAATAATAATAATAATAATAATAGTAGTAGTAGTAGCAGTAGTAGTAGTAAAGTAGTAGTAGTAGTAGTAGTAGTAGTAGTAGTAAAGTAGTAGTAGTAGTAGTAGAAGTAATAGTATTTTATCCTGAAAGTGATTTCTCCTTTCATCATATATCCAGTTGGAAAGCAAAGAACCAGATCTAGAATCTAAGGGAGCAATAAAACTATGAGTAGTTAAAAATAATATATTAAAATCTTAGATTTGTCAAATTCCAAAAAAAAGCCAATTAATCAAAATGTATTAGATTTAAAATCAAAATATTCAATGCATGTGTGATGAAACAAAACTCCATATATATTATAGATCGAAGAGGCCAAAAGTAAAATTCTATAAAGAGATATTCAGGGCCAATTTGAAATACAGTATCTAATATCACAGAATATATATTTATTAAAATTATTGCCTTTTACTATTTTGTAAGTCTAAGTTAATTATGATTAATTAATTAATTAATTAATTAGAGCAGTGGTTGAACTGGCTTCTTTTTTCACTGCTTATAGATATCTTTTTTAATTTATATCTCCTAAAATATTAAAATTTATGATTTCTACTTATGTTAATTATAGGAATGAATTTTATGTCCACTAGAATATAGGTCTGTCTTAGATTTTGTTAAAGTGGCTTTTTTATTATGAGCCTTACGATGTATTTATTTCAATCCTGAGTGATAAATAGGTTTATAAACTTGTTTGTTTCCTTCTATTGAAGATTTTCTATAACTAAAATCCACCTATATTCTTTTCTGTGCAAATCTACTTCATTCTTATAACTGTTATTGAGCCGGCCTTCAGACATATTCCGATTATCTACTATTACAATTTTACTTTTGAATGCATGGTATATAAAGTGTAATGTTTTGGTTCACTATCACAGTACTTACATCATTAGCGATATGCCTCTAAATTTGTTTTATTTTAATCTAACTTTTGTTTTATTATTTAATAGAATTATGTATATTATCATTAAAAAGCCTGAAGATTTATATACTATTCTTATTATTCCTTACTTCACCAGAATTATAATTTATTTTTATTAATCATAACCAATAACTGTTCTTTGCTTTCTGACTTATTTGTCAGAACCTTTTTAAATGAATACATTATAAGACATGTTTTTTATGATAGATGCTAGCAAGATTGACTCATTTTTTTACTCTAAATATAATTTTGACTTTTTTATCAGCTTTTTATTCATCTTTTTTAATGATTTTTATTTACATCCTTTTTACCTTCTGGACCCACATTATTCATAATTCTTTTTTAAAAAATAATTCTAGTTCTTCTATATAATATTTTTTGTCTACTTTTTTCTGATTAGTAAGATTCAAATTGGGTTTTCCATTTAAAAGTCTATAAAGACTAGGGTTTATTATTGAATTACTATTTATCTATATTATTTTTGGTTCCAGCCACTTAATATATTCTTATATTCTCAATAGACATGTTTTTCTTTGTTAATCTCTTTTTTTTGAATCATATATAAATTATTTTTATTTTAATGTTTTCTGTACACATCCATTGCACTTTTATCTTTTATTTTTATACAATTTTTTGCTATTTTGTTCACACTCACAGTATTTCATATTGTTTTTGTCTCTAAATATTTGACACTTTATTATGTTCTGTTCTTTATTGTATTTCAGATATCCCCATTAGCAAAGATTATAATATAATTATTGTATATACTTTAGTATTGTATTTTTACATATGATTGACTTTTAATGTGGATTTTGTGAAAGTCTTATCAAGCTCAAAGGATCCAATTTTTTGAATATTTTTCATTATATCACTTATGGCTTTTGTATTTCTAAGTCTTTTGTTTTATCATCATCATCGTCATTATCAATTACTATGGTTGGTTTCTTTGTATTTAAAGTATCAATATACAGATGTAGTCATACTTATTGAAGCTGGCAAAAGTATTGAGAAAGCTCTACAGACTGAATACACATCTTCGAATATTAGTTATTAATAACCATATTTATCAATTATTGCCAGTGACTAATATGGTCATGTTTTGCATCCTTTAATGCAGTGAAGTTGGGGCAAATTCTAGAGATCAAGTACTTGGTTTAGGGTCCAGTTCTGTAAATTTCCACTGCTTGATGTTCTTATGAACTTGTAAGCACTAAAATCAAACATTTTTTAATTTAGTAAATATATATATATATATTATAAGTGTGTATCAAGTTGAAGCTTAAGATGGAAGTGTATGAATCTGTGATTTTTTTTTTTATAAAATTTTTTGAAAATGTATTTTTTTTTTATCATGTCAAAAAATATCTTTGAACTTAGTTTCAGTCTTTATATTTTTTAAAAAAATATTCCAACATGTTTTGAAGCTTTAAAAACTTTTTTTTACACTAAAAAAATACATCTTCAATATATATATATATGAGATCAATAGTTTTAAAAAGTTTTGTCAAATATCAAAAATCTTTGTATAGTGAAAATCTAAAAGATTATCCATAACAGCTGCAGATAAATATATTTCATGAAAGAATTTTTAACTATGATTCTATTAAGAATTTATACTCTTTGGACTTTTGTTTAATAATTTACCGTATGAATATTTATTTGAATATCAAAATGATAGGCAAAAAACAAATAAAAGACCATTTTATTTAAGTGCAAAATCTATATATTTTTTCTTCATTTTTTATAAAATTTAAGGTATACAGTTGTTAGTACATTTACTACTTGCGATCAAATCCGAGTGAAAATAAAGACTTTTTTTTTAGATAGCCGAGCTTTTTTGATGCAAGTTTAAAAGATATCATTCAGGTATCTAATCTACTGTCTTGCCATAAGATCTCGACATAATTATATACCGATACAATTACGTTAATTGTAAAATGTATAGAACTGCTGTTTCATCTAATATATTGTAGAAAGATGAGATGCCTTTTCCGTACAATAATGCAATATAAAGGCAATGAAATCTTATCATTTCAAGATGCTTCATAAGATTCTAGAAATATGACAGAGGTTTGGAGAATCTACCAAATAGTATCTTCAACTTTCTGAATGAAATGCTATTAATCTAAAAGTAGGACTTCATTCGACTGAACACACAAATAAATAGGAATGTAATAATTAAAAAATCTTTATAGTAAATGTAAACATATTTTTATAAGAGAAGAAAACCAATTTATATTATAAAAATTATCTCAAAGTCTTAATTATAAATTTATTAAACGCTACGTAAGTAATATTTACTGAGGCTATAACCTCGACAAAATGCGTATAAAATGCTTGTGGTTAAAACACCTGTAGAGGTCCCTACTATCGCATTTTATACGCATATTGTCGAGGTTATAGCCTCAGTAAATATTACTCAAAGTCTTAAATAAAACAGGCAAAACTCTCCATATGGTATTGCCACTCAGTGCAAGCCAGAGTAATAACAATTATCAACAAACATAAGAAATGGTGATCATGTGATGTTCATTGACTTAAAGTCTTAAATAAATTCGTTATTGGTTGCTTTTATTAGGGAATTAATATAAAGATAGGTTGCAATGTGAAAATAGCAAGACAAGATACTGAAATCTTTGAAAAAGTAAATTTTATTACAAAAACTAGAATAAAGTATTATATAATGTTGACTAAACAAATTAAAAGGACAATGTAGGATGTATATGGATATATTGATGACTTACTGAATAACTTATATAATCATAATAAACTCAATATTTTTTTTCTATCTTTGCTTTCCATCTTTTTAAAAGCTATAAAAATTATAATCATTTACATGTGGCAGATAATGATGATGATTATAATACTAGTCATAAAACCAATATGGTAATCTATGGCTTATATGAATAGAGGAAAGGTTTATATTCCTATTGAAGCTTAATTTATGGTTTACCAGTATCTTTTAGTAGGAAAATTAAGATAGAAATATTGTGGTATAAATATAATCATTAATTATTATTTAAGTAATTGAATAACTTCTTGTAATAGAACCAGGTGTTATGTGTGTGGTGATGTTATATTAAATCTAATAAAAATGGTTACATACCATATTACTAATAATCTGTTGTAAAGTATTTAAAAGATCATTTGATTCTTTTAAGTAGTGGTATTCTCTGCCACTAAATAACAATTCCATTAATAACTTTACCTATAATTAATTTCACTATCTAAAATAAAACCCCATTTTCTGGATGTTCAAACAAGATTCTATAATTATGTCAGTTTGGGTATTTTTAGTGAGAACAACATCATGGATTATATGAATATAATACTTTGATGATTAAATCAGAGAACAATAAAAGGCTTGTTCAAATTATGTAAATTAGTATGAAAACCATTTACTAGACTTTAGATATGATGACTTTAATTATATTTATACAAAATAAAAATCTTGCTAAGCAATAATGCAATGACGTTTTCATATGTTAGTTAAAATTATGCTAAAAATTGTTTGTCACATATTGAAGCTTTAAGAGAAAAAGAATGACCAATACTGAGGAAAATTTTACAAAAGACTGAAGAATTAAGGAACATCATTGCTGTTGATTCTGGATAATTGAAGTCCTAAAAATATCCAAAAATCAATGTATATCTTATTTATTACAATTTTGGTTAAGTTGAATATAGTATATAAAAAATTCTAATGGTTGTAGATCTTAGAATTTAAATTTGTGAGGAACATTTTACATTGAAATGCATAAAAGAGAATTAGGTGATACAAATTGTATTTACACTATCAAAGAAATTTGTCATGGTTGAATATAGTTTACTAATCATTAGATACAGATAAAATCCAGATTGTACAAAGTCAAGCATGGGTGGTTGAGAGGTCAGCACAGCCGCCTTACAAGCAGTTGTCCTGGGTTAGTGGGTTCGCTTCCCAGCCGACGCTATGACACGTGAAAAAAAAAAATCCGGGAATAGTAATATTAAAACAACTGCAACATTTTAATGACATACTCATAGTTAAAAATGGAGAACAGAGTAAAAAATTGGATTTATGGATACATTTGTATAAACAATATTTATAATGAAAGAATGGCAGATAACTTGAAAATAGTATATAAAGTCATAAAGGTCATTAATAAGTTTTAAATTTTTGGATAGCTGACACTCAAAAAGCTGTTAAAAGCCTACAGAGATAACGTTCAAACTATATTTTTTGTCCCTTTCACTGAATGACAACATGGAATGTGGATGGGAGGGGGGGATAGAAAAAATATTAATGTTTATAAATTTTGGAGATGGTTATGACTTTTAAAAACATAATGGTTTTCAAATAATAAATACTCAATCGGTTTAAACATAAACTTTTTCTTAAAATACAAATGACTAGAGGGAATCGTCTTATTTTAGATATAATGGATAATTTATTTTGTTTAAAAAAGTATATAATTATTAAGAATTTGATGATGAATAAAGTAGAAGACAGGTGACTAAAAAATGAAAAATATCAATGCAGGTATATCATTCATACAATTTCTTAAAGCCAATGTTGATTTGATGATGATGATGATAATGATAATAATAATAATAATAATAATAATAATAATAATAATAATAATAATAATAATAATAATAATAATAATAATAACTATGTAATTGTAAATTAGTGATCAGGCTAATACATATGCACTTTACAGATTTTACACTATTCGCAAATGAATACTCTCATTCTCAAATACAAGATAATGTCTTTATATGAATCAATCTATCTTTTCATAAAGACTTTATTTTGTCATTAAACTTAAATATTTGGGTTGAAAAGATACCTTGGATTCATTCTATCATTTTATAAAGATGTTATCTTGTGTTTGAGAATGAGAGTATTAATTTACGTATAGTTTAAAATCTGTAAAGCGCATGTGCATTAGCTTGATCACTAATTTGCAATTACAATTTATTAACATAGTGCTATATAAATAAATACCTTATTATAATAATAACTATGATAAAAATTTTATTGCAAAACAATGGAATTTTTTATTTAATTTATTATAGATTATGTTCTAGCATGAATTATTTTGTATGTGCATTATTCCTCTATTCTAGCATTATCTATATTTATATCTTAATATTTTCTTAAAGTTATAATCAGTAATATTAATTTATTAGTTAGTAATACTGGCACATTACTAAAAGTATTTGCATTTGTTTATTCAATTTCAACCAACAAACATTTCTATCACTAATAATAGAAAAATATACTCACTTATTTTTTTAAAAAAAATAATTTTGAAGATTTTCCATAAATATAACTTCAAAGAATATTTTTATAGATAACAATTAAATGGTTGTACTTCAGGTCACTTTGGGTTAAATTCACTGTATTATGGTCATCGTTTATACTTGTTTTCTGGTTTTGCACTCATTTAATAAAAAAAATGAATCATATATATATATATATATTGATTCATTAACTTCACAGAGAATAGAATGCTGACAAACTCACAAAGCAATTGGTTGCCAGTTTCTTTATTCTCAGTCCTGAGAGTTGTTGTGAGGGAGTTTAAGAACATTTATTCTTTTGTTCAAATTTTAAAAAGGAAAATATATTTTTTCCATAATTTATTTTTATTTATTTATAATTATTTGTAATTGAAAAGTGGAAGTGACTATTTTCCATTGGGTTATGTAATGTCCCAAATCATGAAAAAAGGTAGAATGATATTTTTTCATGTTTTTTGCCATTATGTAACTCAATAATAAATAGTTAATTCTGTTTTATAATTACAGATATTGAAAATAAACTTATGATCATTTATTATTGCAATTATTTTTGCAAAATATTTGTGTAATATTTATTTCTTGACAAGATTATTTATGATTAAACTCAAATTTTATTCAAAAAAATATGTGCTTTTAAAAGAAGACAAGAGGAATGTATATTAATGCAAAGCAGGAGGTTAAAGCAGAGAAGAAGATAGAACTCTGATGAAGACTGCTGGACAGTCAAAACTGTAAGGAAAATAAAGAAGTTTTTAAGAAAATTTGTTGCATTAACGTGTATATGAAAGAAGTGTTGTAAGCAATATATATTGTTATAATTATCTTTAAAAAAATCTCATAATCATGGTATCAGTTATTATTTATAATATTAAGTGAAATTTTAAATCTTAAAAGATTTCTTAGCTTTGTGATGTCTTAATAATAATTCATTCATATTTAAAAATAGATTTAAAGCAAATTTTCTTTTATTTGCAAAACTTTTTATCGGCTTTTGTCATAATACCAAAATAATAAATGTTTTGCTTATATATTTTAGTTTATTACTTTCTTTCTATATTTGTAAAGTTGAAATATTATTTTTTGGAATGATTTTTATTTGTAAGTTTTTATTTTTAAAAAATCATTTGAAATTTGTGAAAGTATGAAGAATAAAGGTAATTGTTAAAATCAAAAAATAGGAAATTTAATTCAAATAGCTAGTTGTTAGGGTTTTTCAAAAAATGCAAAGTGTTAATATTTTTAATGAGATGTTTATAATAGGGCATTATCATCTTTTTAACTCAGTTTTAGAACTATGTTAATTCCTTTAAATTCATTTATACAATCACTTCTTTACGGAGGTATTGTTAGAAGGTAAAGAATTCTATTTGTAGAATTTTTTTTTAATGGCCTTGAGTACTTCAATCTTTTTTTTGTTTTCAGTTAAGCATCTTTTATTCACGCCATTTCATGTGTTTCCCTTCTATTCTGGATGCCCCTTTTAACTTTTCTGAAATGATTTTTAGCATTGAATTTGCAAAGAAACACATTGAGGTTTACACATGTAGCAATCTGCAGAAGTAAAATTAACATAATACATAATAAATCTTTAATACACTGTACAGGCTTACACACACCTGCACATATATAATGTAATATATAAGGGATTCGAACTCAGACTTTCACATGACCAACTCTCCAAGCCATCTCATATTGCAGATCCACCTGATCACACACATGAAAAGATAAATAATCACCAATATGCATATTTCATGCTAAATCAGCAATCATCAGTTGGGCATAAATATGATATAGCTTGGAGAGTTGAGGGTTGTGTGAAAGTCTGAGTTCGAATCCCTTATGTATTATAATAAATCATTATAATTTACATAAGAATAGAGGTGTCATGTATTCTTAATTTTAATTTATTGATATGCTCATTCATTGCCAGGCTATTCTCTTGATCAATAATAAATTTATATTATTCATTAGCTTTATATTATGCTGAGTATTATTTTAAATTTGCTTGATCTTAGATTATATCAGTTACAACATTTGATCACATCAACTCTCGTACTTAATATTTTTTCAATCCTTTTATGTGCTAATGTCTAGTAAATCTTTTTTATAAAGATGTACCTTAATTAACTCTAATTAAAAATAAATGAAAGTTCTGTTTACTTGCAGTTTTCTCTTTGTTAGCTTTGTCAAGCATTGGTGGCCGAGTGGTCAGCACAGCTCCTTACAAGCAGTTGTCCTGGATTCGCGGGTTCGCTTCCTGGCTGATGCTTTGACGCATGAAAAAATGCCAGCTTTTATTTAAAAAATAACAATTAATGAACTGGAATCAACTTCTTTCTTTTTGTCAAAAATAAGTTTTTATATTTGTATCTACTACATATAGATATGCATTTTTGTAAGTGAAAATATTTTAAAAAATTTGAAAACTCATATCTGTCTATGTGCACATACTCTTATGTAAACAGTAAACATTAGATTTGCTATCGGCCTTGTGTTACCATATACTAATTAAAAACTTTAGAAATTCTAAATTTTCTATTTCATAGTTGAGATGTGTGTATATAGTAAATTTATTTCTGTTTTGAGTAGTTTCTATTTGATAGTGCTTTTCTGCATACTCCATTACTTGACTGCTGTTGTAACACAATAAATGGTCCCTGTGTTATTTCATGATGTCTTTCATAGAAAAGCAGTTAATCCAAAAAGAAGTATGGAGTTAATATTTAAGCATTCTAATTAATATATATTTTTAAAGCATTATAGGAATAAACAGGCAAAACTCTCCATACAGTAGTGCCACTCAGTGCAAGCCAGAGTAATCAATGGATGCCAGAAGGCTTGTGCATAAAATCCATACCTAGTGCCTACTCATCCAATATCCCTAGTCTAGTTTCTGGCTTGTGGCCTTTGTCAGCAAGGAGCCTAAGATCTGAGAGCACTGCACCTAGATCTTAGGATCTAAGGCAGCCCTCCAGCAGCCACCTTTTACCTTTACTTAACTACAAAACTATGAGAATAAAATTGAAAACTCAATATTTTTAAATTCAAGCTCATTAGCTTATATAGTCACATAAGTCTGACTCAGTTCAGTATCCATAAATTTTGGTGACTTTGGTTCTATAATAACCACATCCATCACTATCCTATTAGGCAGGATTGGTATTAAATCACTAAACATCACATGATCACTGTTTCTTATGCTTTCTTGTAACTGTTATTAAAACAGGCAAAACTCTCCATACAGTAGTGCCATTCAGTAAAAGCCAGAATAATCAATGGATGTCAGAAGGCATGGGCATAAAATCCCTATCCAGTGCATATTCATCCAATATTCCCAGACTAGTTTCTGGTTTGTAGCCTTTGTCAGTGAGGAGCCTTGGATCCTAAGATCTTGATGCAATGCTCTCAAATCCAAGGCTTCTCAAGGATGAAAGCCACAAGCCAGAAACTAGTCTCAGGATATTGGATGAGTAGGCACTAGATAGGAATTTTATGCACAAGCCTTTTGGCATACATTGATTACTCTGGCTTGCACTGAGTGGCACTGCTGTATGGAGAGTTTTGCCTGTTTTAATAAGTTATGAGCAAGCATAAGAAATGGTGATCATGTGACTATAGGAATAAATTAAGATTAGATAAATATATTTTAGAAGAAATATATATTACACAGAAAAGTTAGCTTTTTTTAAAAAAATACTCAGTTTTATTACTGCCAAGCTTTCTTTCAATATAACATATTATACATGTTATATTGAAAGCATGCTAGGCAGTAATAAAGCTAAATAATTTTTAGAAAACTACCTTTTCTATTTATGTTTACATTTACAATTGTGTATTACATTAGCTCAGAAAGGAATGAAATTATTTATAATTGAATTACAAGAAATATGTACATTTTAACATATGTTATATATACAACTCGCAAATAAGCTCTTAACAAGCTTTGCAGAATATCCCCAACCCCAGATCGGTTTCTGCTACTGGCTTTCTCAGTGAGGTGCTAGGATATTTAAGCATTAGATTAAAAATACCAGGACAATCCCAGCATAGAAGAATTGGATGACATAAGGTTGTCTGAAAATTTCAGATTTTCTACTTAATAGTTACCCATTAGATAAAATGCTGGGCTTGTCCAGGTATTTTTAATCTAATGCTTGAAAATCCTACCACCTCACTGAGGAAGCCAGTATCAGAAACCGGTCTGGGGATATTCTGCAAAGCTTGTTAAGAGCTTATTTGTGAGCTCTATATATAATATTTGTAATACAAGCTTATTAAATTAGGTCATGTGACATTTGACTTGATTTTTTTTTTAATTTTAACATATATACACACACTTATAATGCAATTTATTTTTAAAACATATACATTAAAATGTCAAAAAGAAACACAAAAATAGAATAATGCATTTATAAAAAGACAGAGAAAGAGAGAGAGAGAGAGAGAAAGAGAGAGAGAGAGAGAGAGAGAGAGAGAGAGAGAGAAAACAATCATGACTAAAACAGATCAAAACAATTGACTAAGAAATGATTAACGATGATATTCATACTGATGGGTATATGAATAAAATTTACATTTCTGATTTGCAAATGTCTCATATTAAAATTTTTAAACCATGGTTTCACAGAATTTGAGTGCTGTTGTATTTATTTTTTTAACTGCTGTTTAAATGGCAACTTATGCTATTTATTTATATTACAGTGCTGCCTCAAAATTAATACTATATGAGATAGTTTAAAGCAGTGTCAGAATGGAAGGTAAAAGTTAATGAGTCTTTGATTGGTTCTAAACTGATCAAAGTTTTAAAAAATTTTCAGCTTGATTAATAAAATAAAAAACTGTTGTGCTCAAATTTCTATTTTGATGCCTAAATGTGGCGTGACCCTCTAAGCAACTAAAATGCTCAATCACGTAACATTGCAAGTTGCATCTTAGCTTCACCATAACCTGCATTCGAGAGCACATAGACATATTGTACTGGTATTATAACATTAATATACAAAGCTTTGCAATGATGTTATTTTAGATATGATAATATGTTAAACTATTTCCATCATGTATTAAATGTTGAATGTCTAGAGAAACTTTAAACTTTATTTAAACATTTTAAATACAAACAACTGTTAGTAATAACACACAAAGAGAAGTACCGGCTAGTAGATTACACAACATTTTGAGTTGTATTAGTCTTCACTATTCTTCCGATGATGCTGGTGTGACAAGTGACAATATTAGCAAACATACACCTTTAGATTCTTGAATGTCAAATTTTAAAGCAATGATCTAACCATCTGAGTTATTCTGTCAAAGACAATAGAAATCATAAATAAACTCTACTGATTGTCATATTTGACAGAATAACTCAGTTAGTGAATTGCTGTAAAATTCGATATTCAAAAATCTAAAGATGCAAGTTGAACTCCTATACTAAGATTGTCACTCATCAGGTGAGAAACACTTGAAGAAGAGTGGAGAATAACACTATTCAAAACATTGTGTAATCTACTAAGATGGGTTGTCTGTGTGTTGTTACAAACAGCTGTTTGTATTCGGAATGTTTAAATAAATTTTAAAATTTTCTAGACATTCAACATTTAATGATAGATGATGGAAATAGCCCAACATATTATATTATAACATTAATGTTTTATAAAACCTGACATTTTTTTAATTGCTTTAAAACAAATTTGATATATTTTAACAAATTTTTGTGATTTTATGAAGCAGGAGATATTAGATGTCTTAGAAGACAGAGGTTCATACTAATGTTGTCAATTCTGATACTCAAGCATTTTATGAATCCCTAAACAATAAATCATTAAATTTATGATTATTAGAAGTTAACTCCACATTTTAAAATTATGTGTATGGACCAATTAGAGTAAATTTAATTCCATCCAAATATACTAAAAACAAATATATTGTCTAAAACTTATAAATTTCAAAAGAGAAACTTTAGATGGATAATTAAGTACATAGATGTCAAGAATATGTACAATCCATTTATGTAATTAAACTAGTAGCAATTACTTAAGCAAAAAGATTACATTGTGTTGTCAGGCCATTTACAGTATTGATGTAAATTTCTAAAAGAATTTGGTTTTTAGTATTCACTTTAACCCTATATTTTTGTTTATTCTATGTTTTGGATGTGATAATTGTGACAGTTGTAGCATTACTAAGATATGCCATTTTAGAGGTGAGACTTTAGATTCCATTATATAATATTTACTTATTTAATATATAATTAATTATTTTGAAGCTCACTTGTGTTTAAGTACCAAAACGTTATCCTCTACAGAAGTTCTCTTCCATTGATATTCTAATTTTATAACAAATAACTGGATAATTGGTGACAGTGATAAAAATAATATGCAATTTGTTTAAAATATATAGATTCAGATAAAAATTTAGTATACAAACAATTTGTATCTTATATTCTGAAGTATATATATATATATATTCAGAAGGGATTTGAACTCAGACTTTCAAGCTGACTATACAATTGATACACATGACCACATAAATGTGAAAAAGATAAATGACCTCCAATATACTTGTTTGGTGCAAACCTGGCACTCATCAGATGGTACAGATCATCATCTACCACACATATATACAGTCAGTGCTCCGTTTACATTAATATCAAATCGTTAAACGTTAATGGACAAGTTTCATTGGGTATGACAACAATATTGGTATCAACAAGTGCTTTGAGTATTCCATCATCAGATTTTCAGTGATATGGACGGCTGAAGAGTTGGATGGTGGAGAAGATTGAAGTTTGTCCATTAAAGTTTGAAGATTGGATATTTTAATATAAACAGACAATGACTGTATAAATGTTTGAGAGATGGTGATCAGGACCTACTGATAAGTGCTGATTCAGAACGAAATACATATATTGGAGATCATTTATCTTTTCCACATATATGTGATCATGTGTATCGGTTATATAAGATAGAGTGCATAGTTGTGGGGAGTTTGAAAGTCTGAGTTCAAGTCTTTTTAATTACCTTAGTTTGTATAGGCAATATATTTATGTTTGAATATATATATATCCATACACATATGCACACACAACAAACTAGAAAGACTTTTTTTCTTATTTACTTTTTTAAAAACTCAAGTTTGCAAACTATATGACATATTTAGTATTTCTTTGGCCTAAACTTTTTTTTATCCTTTTTTCTTTGCAACTAAATATCAGATTGCCTGTTTCTTTTACTTTTATTTTCTTTCTAAATTTAATGGAACATGAAATTTTATATTTCTGTCAAGTGCAGGAATTGTGTATTGATATTTAGGATTAAACTGAGTCTGTTCATTCTTTTCTTATTTATTGTGATCCTTTGGGCTTTCTGTTTATTTAAGTCTTTTTCTTATTTGCAGTAAGGATAATCAAATTTATAATAATGAGTCAGAGTAAATTTAAGGAAAAGGTGAATAAAAAAAAAATACTGTTTTTTTTTTTTTAAAAAAAATCATTCGTGAAAAACTTTAGACTAAAATTTTTCAAAAATAATACTTTTAGGGAAGGACGAAAAATAACTTTGTAGTTGAGTAAAGATTGATTATTTTGACTACCAAATGAAATACTGTAAGATCTTCACATTTATGTCATTTAGTTTTAAGTCTTCTACTGGGCAACGAAATTTGCGGTTATAGAGAATCCTGTATAAGATGTTTTTCCAACACACACATACATATATATACCAATCAAAATTTTCAGATTTGTGATGCCAAGCTATGCATCGGCCAGAATAATTTCTTTTACTGTACATATATTGCACTGGAAAGCATGGTTCATCAGGTAAATTACAGCTTAAAACATCTGAATGTAAACACAGAAATTTCTCATAGTTAGAGGTAATTAATATACATATTAGAACACTCAATAAAACACAAACAATAATTTGTAAAAATTTTATCATCAATTTTAATCATATTAATTCATTGTGGTATGAAAATGTACACAAGTTTAATCCAGTTTATCAGACCTCTGGCGTTTCTTCTGCCTAATAGGATAGTGGTGGCTATGGTTGTTAAAGAGCCAAAGACACCAAAATGTATGGGTGCTGAATTGAGTTCAGACCCATATGACTATATAAGCTATTGATCTTGGATTGAAAATATTAATTGTGTTTTCAATTTCATTCTCATAGTTTTGTAGTTAAATAGAGTTAAAAGGTGGGTGCTGGAGGGTTGCATTAGATCCTAAGATCTAGGTGCAGTGCTCTCAGATCCAAGGCTCCTCACTGACTAAGGCCACAAGCCAGAAACTAGTCTGGGGATATTGGATGAGTAGGCACTAGATAGGACTTTTATGCACAAGCCTTCTGGCATCCATTGATTGCTCTTGTTAGCACAAGATGGCACTACTATATGGAGAGTTTTGCTTTGTTTTGAATCTTTCAAGGTGTTTTATAATCTTTCAGGATCTAATTTTAAACTTCAACTATCAGTCTATTATCATCTCGTCTAAAAATATTTTCAGCCCATTTTTATTTTAATCTCTTAATCCTTCTAATAATGTGATACCTGATTGTTTTCTCATCCATATATTTTATTTTCAAATTTTACTAGTTATTTGTAGTATACCTCTCTTCATATTTTGTTGAGTAGTCTGAAGTTTCTGTATTGCTTCTCTGTTAAGTGTACAAGTATCAGATCTATAAATAAGAACTCATAAAACACATCTATTAAAAAGGCATTCTTACATCATAGTCATATTTCCTTTTAATATTATTTCTACTAGAAGCATTACATCTAAGTGTAGTTCTATGCTTAATTTCATTCATTAGCTTTCCAGCAACTATTAATTACCTGAACAAAATATTTGTTATTGTCAACTTCTTCTAATGTATGATTATTGTAGATTTGTGGTGCAATTTTTTAAGCTTGCTACAAATCTTGATCTGTCATTCAATGTAAAATATTCAATCTCTGCCACTCAGTGCAATTATAATAAATTTAGAAAGAGCACATTCACAGAAGTATGCACACACTGGGATGTTCTCAAATCTGTAATGTGTATGTATGTGAATTATTGACTAGAATAAATAAAAGTTACTTTTTATTTCTTCGTGTTGCTTATGATAAAAATTTATAAATTCATGATCACAGTACTGCCTATACTGTAGTAGTCATTTTTTCCTGGGTCTTGTGACTGGAATGATAACATATTGCAAATTAGGAAATAGAAATTTCATTAAATTGTTCTAAGCGTAAAATAAATCTTACTTTGTTATTAAATTTATAGATTTTTGAATCGACACAATCATCCCTTTATTGCAATAAATAACTTGACGTCACACTTTAAAGTGAATTTTTTGATAAAGTCTTGGGGTCAGTAATTTCTGATACAGCACATTACGAATGGAACATTTTTTTTGTTCATATGCTTTAGCCACAAACTTATGCTTATTAGTCTTCAATAAATACTTATCATATAATGTGAATATAAGTTCAGCAGGAGTCAAATAATTTTAGGACAATTATTTTATTGTTTTATAATTGCCAATTTGTTTTCATTAAATATCAAGCAACTTCACTGTGCGATTATTTTCATACTAAATCAATCACTTTTATTTTCTCATTAAAGCCTAATAGAGAAATACGCTGCTGTAATATATGTAAATAACTAAATGACTATGGGAATTTAAGTGTGAGATTTAGAAAGAGCATTGTGATACAAGAAAATGGTTGCTCTTACGTAAAGAAGGAATTTTAAATTAATTAATGAATTTCTTTTTTATTTATTTAATTTTTTAAAAATTGTAACATGGTTGAGGACATAGATATAGGCTGATTATATCTGTTGATTATTTATTTAATAACTAAAATAATATTTATTGTATACAAAATACAAAGCTTTGACTTTACTCGTAAAACCATTTTTCGCAAGATATTAGCTATAAAGTGCATTATTTACAAGAGTGAAAATTTAATTACTTTTAATGATGAAAGGTTTTGGTTATTTGTTATGTACTAGTGTTCTTCAAACAATAATATTTAATGGATTTAATAATTTAAGAAATGTAATTTTTTCAAAATAAAAATTTAACCAAATATTAAATCATTCTTTAATCTTTCCAATAAAAAGCTATAAAAACTACTTTTTTTTGTTTTACAATTTATCTAAATAATGATTAGTAGTTTATTTTCTAAGCTAAGCATATTTCTAACATTTCAAATGTTTAGATGCCAATGATGGAATATATTTTACAAGAAGAATTCTAAGTAATTAGCGTATTCATTCAGTATACAGAATGTTTCTTATATATGTAAGTAGAGTTTGAACTTAGCATTTTTCAATCTATATATCACACAACCAATACATATGACTACATACATGCAAAAATGATAGATGATCCCCAATATATGTATTTCATGCAAAACCAGCACTCATCAGTTGGACCAAATCATTATCTCCCACATATATATGTAATCAGTGTATGGCTTATATTAAAATAGCAATTTCTTAAACTTTAATGAATAAGTTTCAGTCTTCTCACCCTTCCAGTTATTTAACTGTCCATTTCATTGAAAAACTAATGATGGACTACTCAAAGCCATTATTGGATTTGATATTGTAGTCCTACTCATGTAGACCATTATGGCCCAATGGGTGCTTGTTCTGCATAAAATATCTATATATGGGATCATCTGTTTGCTTTACATGTATGTGTTTATGTGAATCAGTTGTTTGAGACAGAATAGAAGTTGAATATAGACTGAAAAGTCTTAAGATGAAATCCCTCTATTTATAAGAATTCTATGTATATCCAATGAAAAATTAGAAAAAAAATAAGTAGGTTTTGTTTTAAAAGTAAAGATGAGTTCTAATAATAAAATGCTGATTTACCACCATAATTACTACTGTTCTAATTTATTTAATGCTTTTTTGAATTAATCAAAATGTTTTGTTTGTATTTTATTTTTTATGTATTCATATGTAAGCTAATTTTGTAAATATGTAATACTCCTATATATGTTTTAATGTAGATCTATTTTATAATGATGTTGATGATATATATATATAATCAAAATTACTCGAAATCTAAATCTCAACTGGAATAGCCAAGAAAATAAAATCTAAAACACTACCAATGGTTTCACTGCTACAAGCATACTTCTTAAATATAAAGAACTTCAAAACAACAACATATTTAAATTAAACATTACCCACAGTTCCATTTACTCCCCATCCACCCTTAATATTAAAAGAACTTTTATATAAGTTAATTGCTTCAAAATCATAAATTTTTAATAATAAAGATTCTTTAATTCTTGTTTTTATTTCATTTCTCACAAAGAAGATTACCTAAGGTAACTTCATCAAAATTAATAGTGTGGCCTGTATTTTTTCATGTACAGATAAAGTAGAACTAAAATATTTATTCATAATTCTACTTTTATTCTTTCATTTAGACCCAAACTACTCTGACCTACATAAACCTTTTTACGAAAACAATGGATAATATACACTAATATAGGAGTAGACTTTCTATCAAAAGTTTCCTTTGTATTATTTAATAAATTATTCAATGTAATACCCCTTTTCTGAGCAATTTTTTTATTTCCAAACAAATTTTTACTTTTACATACAATTTTATAAGAAGTCATTTTAAATGGCAAAAAAATAAAATCATATTTTTTCTTTATCCTTTACATTATTACAAATATTACTATTAAATAAAATACTCTTAACAAATTTATGAGAGTAGCCAACACTCAAATAATCTTTATAAAATTGACCTTTCTAAAACAAAGCTACCCCATTAGAATTATTTATCTCTTATTTCTATAACAATAATTTCATAAAGCAGCTACTTTATGAGATAGAGATTGATAGCAATCAGGTTTAATTATAAACCTTAACTCTTTACTTTTAACATAATGACTAGATGCTAAACAATTAGTCTTTACATTTTTAATCACCAATCTAAAAATTTTAATTTAACAAAATCTAATCTCCCTTTTTAATAATAATTTCCTGTTCAAAATAATATAAACTGAACAAACTAAAGGAGAAATGATATAACCTATTATCCACCTTCCTTAATCTTATAAAAATTTCCATTATAAGAACAATACATAGAATCCTCTAATAATAAAAGCAAATCTTTAATAACTAATTTTATTTTTTGACAAAGATCCATGCTTACCCATAAATTTCTGTGAGTGATGGAATGTTAGTCATAAAAAAATTTTCTTTTCTTGTTTGATTTTAATAGTGGATATATTAACCTAGATTACATTGGACTATGTTGCTATGACAACATGTAATATTAGAGAAATAGATGTTTATTATTAATTGTAGTTTGTAAAAATTGTGAATTGACATTATTCATTTTATAAATAAACGTGTAAATAATAAAATTTATAGCATTAATGAAATTATTATTTTTTATTAAATTTATTTTTGTTACTGCATTCACAATAAGTTATGAATAATATATCTAAATATTTAATGTCTCAAGTATGATTATTATTTTATTTGTATAATATTATATTTGAAAGATATGTGTGAAAATATATTTCCAGTCTATTATGGTGAGAATATAGTCTGAATTGCTTATTTTATGTTGAAATGAAAGAATACTATAGGTATTTTGAGATGTAAGTATTGTGTATGTGCAACAAATTATAAAATGTTTATTTTTATTTGTCGTTATTTTATGTAGTAAGATTTTTATTTATGAGACACTGTCTGAAGTTGACCAAAGATTTAATACAGATTATTGTAGTTTTTCTTATATCATTGGAAAAAGTTCATAAATAGAACCAAACAAATTAAACCTATCCTGGCCCCTCTCTGAGGAGTGCCAAAGCACGAAACCATTGTCAGAGGTTTGGGGGGGTTCCTGACAGAGATATTTTAAATGCTTTCTCTGGCTAAGCATTTATCACAAAGCTTGTTGAGGAATTGCCAATCCTTATTGTTTATAATTTACAAGCTTAAGAGAATAGGGTCATGTGATCTATGACTTTTATTTTGACAAATTAAATGATCTCTCATATTTTGGCTTTAATAGAAGCTAACCTAAGTTCTTTCATATGATTTTTTAAATTATTTTTAAAAGTGCATGATCAATAAATGGATAGAATTATGGGGTGATGGCAATAATGTTCATCCATTGAATGGACAAATTTATCATCGAATTTGTGAGACATGACAATTTAATTGATAGAATGAAAACTAATTCATAGCATTTAAAACCATCTGAATATTTTTTTGCTTTTAAAAAAGAATATTATTTACTTTTCAATGATGAAGTCTAAATGCTAACAACAGAAAAATGTACACAAACAATTGTGTTCACTGCTGATATAATTTTATGGGATTGATGGATTTTTTATACACAAAATACAAATTGGTTCAATTTTCTTAGCATTATTATAACAAAAGTAGCATCTGTTCTTTTGTAATGTTTTATGACTTAATTACTTGTTAAATAAAAGAATATCTATATTGCATCATTGTGGATATAAATTAGTGTTTGCATACTTATAACATTATATAGATAAAAATATTTTCTGAATGAAAAGATAATTTGAATTTATAGTAAATATCAAAATTAATAAAATGTGCTTCAAATCTAATACCTTTTCATGTTATTTCTACTTTATTAGATTGCAGTTTAAGAAATAGACATTATAACTATGATACTATTTTGAAAATGCTGTATTTAAAGACTATTACTTAGAAACAAAGCAAAGCAAAACTCCGTATAGTAGTGCCACCTGTGCTAAACAGAGTAATCAATGGATGGAGATGTGATCATGTGATGACTATTACTTTGGTTGTTTGCTTATATTTATCATTATTATTGCTTTTTTTTCATTTAAAATGTATAGTATTTATTGATGTAAATAATAATATAATTTTAGGTTAAGTAGTGGTCTATTTACATATCTAAATATAAGAGAGTTATGTCTTCCTAAGTTTAAATTTATATTTTTCAGCATAGTAATTATTATTTTAATTTAAAATATTCATTTTTTATTTATTGATTATAAAGTAACTTCAGGTACATAATTTATATTAGGAGTTTAAAGGGTTTATATCATAATAAGTATTTATTTTATTTTGTTCTCTTAAATTTATATTAACAAATAAATAGATTCATTTATATATATATATATATTTATTTATTTCGATTAACCATATTTTTATATGAAGTATAAAAAAAGATCTATTTTGAACTCTCTTATATTTCAAAAATATAAATATTCTACAACATATTTGTATTACATAAACATATGTTTTATATTTAATATCCAATGCATGAAGATTGATGTGCCATCACCTATTTAAATATGAAGTTAATGTCAACTGAAAACCTATTTCATAAAGCATAATCAGATTATATGTATATATTTTAAATGTTTATTTGCCATGATATCTTTTTTATTTTAGTTTATATCCATTTGTTAATAAATTTTGAATTAATTTAAAATGAATAAATTTGCATGTTTATCATTCAATTTTACAATTTGAAGCAGTTTCAAAATAATTCAGAAATCAAAACCATAGGATAAATAAGAATGTATAATTATATATTATTTTCATTGTATTAAATTTAATGTTTATTATCTAACGATGTATAGATTTTATACAGAAATAAATTAAGTGATTTAGCATTTTTAAATATTTAATAAGTGATTAGAAGCTTACCTGATGATTGATAAAGGTACAAATATAATAATTATTGAAGATGAAGAAAGGTAGTTGCAATTAAACATTTGTGTACTTTATTTTAAACCATTGATTAAAGTGAATATTATATTAAATCAATATACAGTTATAAAGATTGTAACTTTATTCAGTTATAGAGCTGGCGATAGTGCTTTAATTATGTTTGAAGTTCATCAATGTGGACAGTCTTTCACATGTTTTGACAGTTATAGTCTAAAGTATTAATAACTTAGCTTTATTAAACTGAAGTGTAATTGGATGTGATTTGCCAATCATATTTGAGTAAGCATCAAATAGGAATCTATCATTTATTTTATATATTATGTTATGATTGGATACTGGAAATCTTAAGATTATTTAATAGGATGATTTTATTTTATAATATTTTTGGTGAAAGTGGAAAGATATGTTAGGTTAATGGATTTTGTACTATTATTAAGTATTTAATCCTATTATAATTGACTTAGTTAATAACAATATATTGACAATAGTGGAATGGTATAGCTGAGATAATATTACATTTGATTTTATTTAATTATAATTAGAAATCAATTATTGAGTTATATATTTAGTTAGATATTATTGATACTGTAAATTTGTAGAATATATGAAAATTATTATTTCATCCATCCATGAATTATTTCATTTAAATATAAATATAAATAACATTTGACTTTTGGCACAAGTTTGTATTATTATAATCAGTGTGTTGATTAATGAGAATATTAAAGTGTGTCTGTGTAATTCTTGTCATTATTTTCATTTTGTTATAAGGAATCTATATAATATACCCATACTATTATTTATAAGATAGTGATATTTAATTTTTTTCACTTTATCTTTAATCTATTACAAATAATGCTTATATTTTAGGATAGCTTGAAGTAATGTTTTTATTTGTTTCCTATCTGTTCTAAATGCTATTGGAATCTATGAGTTACAACAAAGATTATTGTCAATGTTTTATTAACTTAAGTGTTAGATTGTTATTTATTTATTGATATTTATTTTAGCTTAGTTTATTAATTTCATTCCATTACAAATGATACTACAATTCACAAGCATTAATAAATTAGAATTGTTCTTCTTTGGTTTTTATGTTTATTTTGTTGTAAATGGTAATCAATAATTAGACTATGACTAAGTGTACAGTATGATCCATATTTTTATTCAGTTACAAATGGTGACCAATGATTGGGCTATATTTTCATTTAGATTATATTAAAGTTATCATTTCCCATTATCATAATATTTATTCAGTTACAAATGCTTCCCAAATCTCTGAAGCACTAAAAGAAGAGCATGTCCTCATTTTTTTATTTTGTTATAAATGGCACCTCAAAATGCAGGGGGTTATTAAACAGGATCATTCTTCCGTGGCTCACATTTTTATTCTGTTACAGTATAATACTAACAATATTAATTTCAATTTGTGCTCACAGAATAAATTTTCATTATCTTTCAAGTGACAATATCGATCAAAAAAATCAATCAATTTCTCAACCAATTTCTACTTTATTTATGTTTACAACATAATCAACACTATTGGCAGCCTTGAAACCAGTTAATTCCATCAAAATCACCAACTTAATTTTTTATTTAAATACAACCAAATGGTCAATTTAAGCTTAAAGTTTAAATGTAAATTTCATAGTAATTTAATTAAAGCTTTCTTTATAATGGTTTAATATTAATGGATAAGGGAGATATTTTTAATCAAACTCATTTTAAAATTGAATTGTTTTATTTGATGAGTCAACTTGTTTCTGAGCTTTATGTTCAAAAAAGATCAGTTGATTTTTTACAACAATCATCATTGCTTGAAAAATTGTAAAAAGTATCTATAGAGGCAAATTAAAATCAATATTAGTAATGTTATTACATATTTATATTGTGGTATAGTGTTTGTCAAAATACAAAATTATCTTTCATATTATTACTGCACCCCTGACATCTGTAGCACAGCATTGGAACTATAAATGCAACTTTTTATTTTACTAATGCAATCTTAAAACGATAATTAATATTGGAAAGTAGTGTTTTAAAGTATTTTTCAACAATAAAAATTTGGAGTTTGTCAACCGTTGGTGGCCTTGCGGTTAGCATAGTTGCCTTCGAAGCTGCTGGCCCAGGTTCACTTTCTGGTCAATGCATTTGACATATGAAAAAAAAATTAGAGTTTGCTAGAATTAACTATGATAATAAATTTCTGCTTACTGAAAGAAACCAATGGACATTATAAAGGATTGTAGTGAAAACAAAATATGCAAACTGTAGTGAACAAAATCGCCATAGAGATGAACCCACGCTAGGAAATTCTCCAATCAACTTTGTCAATCAGCGATGAACATTACAAACAGAATGTTTCAAAGTTACTGATTTTGAACTATGATGCAAAATTAGTACTGTCATGATAATAAAAGTGATCAAAGAAAGTCTAAAAATATATCATATGGTCAGATGAATCATTTATTTATACTTTTCTCAAACAACAATTAGGATTAATGGTGGTTGTTAAAAGAAGACTAAAATCAATTTTGAAATATGGTTACATATTGTAATAATTATTGCAGCCATATTTTCATGATATTTTTAAAAATGTAAGTATAATAATGCATGGTCCTGCATGATTTACTGCAGTCTCAAGGTCCACATTTCACAGCTCTGGTCCCTGACTTAGTGCTCAAATTTCATTTAAACTCCTACTGATAAACCACTCACTTGTGTTTTTATATAGATACATATGGATCTTTACATTTTGCAACATCTACTAGATATTAATGGTGTGCCTGATAATTTCAGTTTGAAAACGCAGATAGAATTTCATTAGATGATAACATATTTATTTAGAGATTAAGATTGGTATATTATCATTAGCGATCATCATTATATAGATCTAGCTATGTTAACTTTTGCAGAAGATGTATTGAAGATAGAAAGACAAATTAAAGTATAACTTTTGTCATAATTATCCAAACCAAACCATGAAGCACAAATTCGACTACATATATCATATGCTGATTCTTTCTAATTGCTTACTGGATATCTTGTGATGCTTCCTTTTAACTTCTTCAAACATTTCTTTCTGAAAGACTTCAATATCTGGCCTAATTTATGGCTCTCCATCATAGTGTATTATAAACTATATTTTCCTGATGAAAGCTATAATTGTTATGTATCTTTAAAATATCTTTGATAAAATTTTATAGTGTAAATATGCTAGTAAAAATCAGTCATATATCACATGACCTATATAGCTTGTTTTAGCAATATGTAATATATAAAGAGCCTGCTACTAGCTCTAAACAAGCTTAATTATTTTATTTTTTATGATAAATGCTACAAGAGAAAATACATGAAGCTTTTATCTATGATGGTCCCCATCCCCAGACCAGTTTCGAGCTATGGCTCTCATCAGTGAGGAGCTAGGACATAAGATTCAAAATAGTAAATATGCTGTAATTGAAAAGGAAGTACCTGCCTTCCACTGAGTTTTGTGATGTCATCAATAATGAGAAATAGGATGGTATCACTCTGTTTCTAAGCTATGTTGTTATGTAAGCTTAATTTTTGACGTAGTTTTGAAAATTTTTGATATTATTTATTCACTTTTGATGCCCAGTATAGTAAACATGGATGTTTGTAATAGTATATTTAATCACATCATATCTACCAATGCAAAGAACTTGTAAATAACTATGAAAACTCTATCATTGGCATGTAATTAATTAAAGGCAATATTAATACACGTAAAAAGCAACAACAAAGTTAATGAACATATAGATTAACTTTATAATATTTCCATCATATTTTCATAACTTGTAAAGCAATCGTGAATGAAATTTTATGTTATAATGATATAAAGTCCATGTTTCAATTCCATATTATATATTCAGCAGACAGTCTTATGCAAATTAATTAAATTAATTTTATCATCACAATGAAATAAAATAAAAAATAAAAATCTCCTTTTTAATATGTCAAAAACAGCAGTAGTATATTAAAATGGATGCATGCTTTAAACCATGAAGTTGCAGCTAATGAATATTAAATTTATTGTCAAGCATTGGTGGCCTAGCGGTTAGCATAGCTGCCTTCCAAGCAGCTGGCCCAGCTTCGCTTCCCAGTCAATGCTTTGACATATATAAAATATATTAAATTTCTTTTCAAATTTTTGGGTTTTATTAATGCAATCTTCCATCATCTGTATGATATTCCTCCATTAGGACAGAAAAATTATTTGTATAATTATAAAAATGCATACATGTTACTTTAAGCTTGACTGGCTTAAAGGGTCTCATTTTAGAATATATTATTGACTATCTATATGCAAAGTAAAATTGAAAATTAATAAGCCTTAAAATTGATAAGTATGTAGACTTCCTGTTCAAGGTCAACCTCAAGGCCCTCCCTACAGGATCTTTCCTGTTCCATCAAAGAGGCTTTAATATCGAGACCTTATGCCTGATGTGTAGCAAGCAGGAGGAGACCATGGACCACATCTTACTCAGTTGTGAGTCATGATCACACCTTCGGAGCCTGGTTCTGGGGAAGTTGTCCATCCCCAACCTTGCTGGTGTAATGCTTCCCCAGGCCTTTGAACAAGGGCTTTTTGCCAACATACAGCTTGCCACCTACTTAAACTATGGGATCTGGACAATAAGATGCAAGGTATTGTTTGAGAAGGGAACAGATCTCTGTCCAGACGATCTCCTGATAAAATACATCAAGAAAGCCAGACAAATTGATAAAAGAACTTGTCCTGACCAACTGGCAGAACAAACTCGGAGTCAATTGAAGATGTAGCAGAAATACGTAATTCAGATTTTTGGTACCAGCTTACATTATAACTGATTATGAACTTTCCATACTTGCCTCAAAACTTTAATCTGTTCAATTTACCTTCAGTGGCAATGATATTGCCTGGGGTTTCTATTATGTAATACATGAAACCCTCAATTTATAATACATGCAACCATCAGAAGTCACTCTCTTTTGTATTCTTAATTTTGTACAATATGCTATAAATAAAGTTTCCTTTTGAAATGTAAAATTGAAAATTAAAAAGTAGTAATGTTAACGAAATGATTGACCATATTTCTTCTAACAATAAATAAAAGAAGCTGTTTCAGAGATACATTATTTGAACCCGGTTCTGATTAATTTAAGACCAAATATAAATGACTTTTTTTATAAAATTATGTTTTTTATTGTCAAGTATAATTTGATTTTTAACAAAAAAGCACATTTTTGTTTTCTTGATTATCTCTGTTTTTTTTTTTTTTTAAATTGATTTAAAAATGCTCTTTTTAACTATTTAAATCTACAATTTTTTTTATCCATTTTATTTTATTTAAAAAAAGAAATTGATTTAATCGAAAATATTTTTTATAATATTGAATTTTTTTTCAAGCACAAAATAGAGAAAAAAAAAATCTATTAACAAACATGTTTATCCTTGAATATATAAATGCTAACCCTTTAATTATCGTTTATAAATGATGCCATTTTATTTATTTAGAATATAAGAATATGAAACCAATAAATAATATTTTTTAGGTGGTATTTTTAGCATTCTTTTTATTTTTTTATTGTGTATATGTATAATGTTTTTGGCTAACAATGTTAATATTAATAATACTACAGTAGTAATACCTGACAACAAAAGCAGACATCGTCATGTAACTACAAGTAGAAGTCAAGCGTTGGTGGCCTAGTGGCTAGCATAGCTGCCTTCCAAGCAGCCAGCCCAGGTTTGCGTCCCGGTCAGTGCTTTGACATAAAAAAAAAACTACGAGTAGAAATCTGATTCACAACTTTTTATATAATTTGATTTATATATTTTTAAAACAACGGAAATCTATTAGTGTTTTGTTTGAATGATATTAAAACAGGCAAAACTCTCTATATGTATTGCCACTCCCTGCAAGCCAGAGTAATCTTTGGATGCCAGAAGACTTGTGCATAAAATCCCCATTTAGTGCCTACTCATCCAATATCCCCAGACTAGTTTCTGGCTTGTGACCTTCATCAGTGAGGCGCTTTGGATCTGAGAGCACTGCACCTAGATCTTAGGATCTAATGCAACTCTCCAGCAACCACCTTTTATCTCTACTTGACTACAAAACTATGGGAATAAAATTGAAAACACAATAATATTTTTAATCTAAGCTCAATATCTTATATAGTCACTGATGAAGGCCACAAGCCAGAAACTAGTCTGGGGATATTGGATGAGTAGGCACTAGATGGGGATTTTATGCACAAGCATTCTGGCATCCATTCATTACTCTGGTTGGCACTACCATATGGAGAGTTTTGCTGTTTTAATAACAGTTATGTGCAAGCATAAGAAATGGTGATCATGTGATCATATGAACTTTCTAAAAATGATTAGATCAACAAACACCTATTTTATAGCATGAATTACTATTATTTCATCATTCATGAATGATAAACAAAATTATGCTTATATTTTTCTTTAAAGGAAAGTTGGCTCATCAATAAGAAGCTTTGAAATCCATAAATGTCTGATAACCACTTCTAATAGATTCCTGCCTTTAAATTTTGCTTCTACCATGAAAATATTTTGCACAATGTGATCACGAAGGATAACAAGTGGAGAGGAAACATTAGCAAAAATTTGTGCCTAAAAACATGATTCTTATTAATTTAATGTTCTTTCTCTCTTATCATTAGAATGCATAGTTACTATATGTTTTAAATAGTGTTTACAATTTTACCTGGTTATTACTAAAATTTTATCACATAATTTATATGTTTCAGAAATGAATAAATTTGTCAGTTATACTTTTTTCCTCCTCCTTTGTATATTAACATTTGCTTATTATATGTGTATAAAACTAAATGCTTAGGTGAACCATATACAGATTAGTTATGAATTATTACTTGCTAGATTACAATTAAAAATTAGACTCATTTGCCATTTTGATAGTTTTTTTTTGAATACTGTTTATCTACAATAAGTTACAACAATATTTTACAATTAAAATAAATGACCATCAAGGATTATTTTTCTATATCTTATATAATACATTATATATTGTGTTTGATAATTTTACTTAATATTAAAAGAAATGTTTATATGTTGACTGAATTGCAAACATTTGAATTCTCCTTATGAACCCTCATGATCACCATATTAATGTGCTATCAATAAGCTAATTTATTTTGTTATTTCCAATTCCAGTAAATTGTTAACCATATTTTGTGCAAGTTAAGTGTCTGCATCTTCTCTATTTACCTCCATACCATTTTACTTCATCATTAAATTTATGTGCATCGTAAATTATTAAATCTGAAATGTTGATATTTTTACGACATCGAGCTTAATAATTATATAGTTACATGTGCAGAAATGAAAAATATATATTTTTCAAGCTTCCATTTATTGAGTTCATACATACTGGTCCAATTTTCCATTTACTTGTTGTATTACAATGTTGTCATTTAGTTTCTTTTTTTCATGTGTCATAGCATTGGCCAGGAAGCAAACCCGCTAATCCGGGACAACTGCTTGTAAAGCAGCTGTGCTGACCTCTCGACTACCAACACTTGACTTGTCTTTTAGTTTCTTTAGTAGAAAACCTTTTTTTCTGAAATAAATTGTATCTCTGCAATGTATTCTATTCTCTGCCATATCGTTTCCATGGAAACAATCGGCATTGCACTTCTTTAGAATATTTTTGAAATAATCCTTATAACATAAATGGAATCTTCCTCTCCTACAAAACCCATGTTCAAGTTTACCATAAAACATCCTTTTAGGAAGTCTTCCATTGTTCATTCATTTTACATCTCCAATCCAATGAAGATGTGATTTTACAATTGTGGACTTGATAATATCACATCCTAAAACCTGGAGAACATATTGATTGGTTTTATGATATTGCCATTGTATTTTTACAATGAGTTTGTTGTTAGTTAGGAAATCATGTGACATTTAAGCATCATTGTAATAGGTGGAATTTTGATTCAGGGTTCAAGAGCTTTTAACTCTCCAGTTCATTACCCTATCACTAGACTAAGCATATGGGACATTAGAAAATGAGTGGTGATCACACTTAAAAGTATTAAAAAAACTATGTGATTGAAGCTTTTATTTATATACGCCAAGAAAACGAAATAAATTGGATTTTAGATAGGTGGCTGATTCAGGAAAAACTTTTTGAAATTTACTTTGGTCAGAGGTTGGGGGGGGGTTACTGACAGATATTTTAAATGCTTTCTCTGGCTAGGCATTTATCACAAAGCTTGCTGAGAAATTAGCAATGCTCATTGTTTATATCTCACAAACTTAAAAGAATGGGGTCATGTGATCTATGACTCTATTTTTTATTTGACTATTTATAGTCTCTGCTTTAAGTCTTATGCAATGTTATATTGCTAAGACTACTAATATTATGGTTTGGCTGAAGATATCTCAGCCTCATATAGCTCTTTGAGTTGGGTAGCTGGGTTTGAAGACATGCAGGTGTCTGAAAATTTCAGATTTTCCACCCAATAGATTACTTTGTGTGTGTATCATAAACATCTAGGATTTGATTTATATATATTAACTATGTTATGATTTTATATATTCATAATCTTCCACTTTCGTAAAACTCTTACCACCGATTGAATAAAACATTAAGTATTCTTAGTATCGGAGTCTACCCGTTTTTTAAGTATTCAGATATATGGATAACCTACTCTACTTTAAATCTTTGAATTTTAAGAAAGTAAAATTCTTCTGAGGTTTATTTGAATTTCACAGAAAAAGATAAAAAAAACGAACATGCTGATTATAATTAACACTGCTTTCAATAAAATTTCCCAAGATACTTATGATGGGTTTTATCGTTAATCCTGTAATTATCTGTCTAATAAGTATTTTTTAAACTAAAGATATCTGCACAAACTCTGAATAAAATTATTTTTTAATAATACAGCATATATAAATATATTGTAGTGAAGATTATTTATGCCTTCACAAACTTTTAATATATATAAAAAAATAGAAATTGATTATAAATTTTTAAAATTTATTTTAGTCTAAGTGGTCTTTGCAATGTATTGCTAATAAATAATAAGGATTCTAGTGACCAATACAATTAGATTATATAACCTATCAAAAAGTAAAGGTATTATTAAGAAATAATAAGGGGTTAAATAATCAGCCAATCAGATTGTATGATTAATCAATGGACATGAGTAGCTACTATGCTTTGCATTTTTAAATTGCAAAAAGGCGTTTGATTCTATAATAATTTTTACAATATATAGGGTATATGAGCACAGACTTTCAAACGACCCACCACTCTCCACTCTATCCAACAACACTGATACACTCAAGCACATATATGCTGAAAAGATAAATAATCATCAATATCCGTATTTCATGCTAAACCAGCAATCATCAGTTGGTCCAGATTATCATCTCCCACACATATATACTATAAGTGCTCAGATATATATTAAGATAGACAAACCTCATACTTTAATAGACATCTGAGCACTTATAGTATATATGTGTGGGAGATGATAATCTGGATCAACTGATGATTGCTGCTTTAGCATGAAATACCAATATTGGTGATTATTTATCTTTTCAGCATATATGTGCTTGAGTCTATCAGTGTTGTTGGATAGAGTGGAGAGTGGTGGGTCGTTTGAAAGTCTGTGCTCATATACCCTATATATTACATATATAGACACAGGTATATAATAAGCCTGTGTTTCAGTTAATAATTTTTACAATGATTAAAGTTTTAAACAAAAAAAACCCAATGTATTGTAATATTTTGAAGAACATTTCCCATAATGCAATAGCAGTGAATACACTACTTAAAAATACTAAGAAAATTAACATTAGCAAGAGTATTTACGGGATAATTCCATAACTTCAAAACTTCTAACAACAATTTTATAAGAGGTATTTGTCAGCCTATCAAAACAACTCAATCAGCTGACCTGAATAAATGATCTTTCATCAGCTGATTACTAGCCCTATTATATGGGATGTAGGTAAGGTGCTGCTAAGATACAGAAGTACCTAAATAATTAGATAGGAGTGCTTATTAGACTTCTACATAATTTAAAACCCCTAATGTTGCAATGATTGGTTGAAATATTACTGATGGTTATTGCTTTGTGAAGTCACCATAAACCCATGAGACATTGGATGTCATTAAATGTATTGTTTCCACTTCGACCATAATGTACTAAAAATCATTCACCATAATAAAACTAAAGCCACACATGTAGAGAGAGTTCCCATATATTATTTTTGTCATATTGCCACATATAACCGTAAAAAAAATTTCATAATTAGTTTACAACTTTGTACCGCATTCCTAGCCATCATAGACTGCATGTTGTTAATGAGCCATGAATTGGACACTATGTTTTTCGACAATATCTTGAAGCTAAATGATGTCATAAAGAAATATCATTGTATATTCGTTGCTGTTTGTATGAATTTAATATTTTCTAAGTTGTAATAATCCTGCCATATAAAATTATTTTTAAAACACAAATTTACATATATGTATAATGAAAGTATTTAATTAAAAGTCGTAATAATCTTATTATCGATTGCTTACTTTAGTAAAAATTTAAATAAAATTATCACAGAAATGCCTATAGCAAAGTGTTAATATAAAAATAATAATAATTCACTCCAAATAATTATATTAATTTAAAAAAAAAAAAAAAATGATATTAACAATCTAAGCAAAAAGCGAATATTTTTTCTTTATTCTTTTTTGTTTTCTATAATTAGAAATGATTTTACTAGATAATTATTTTTTGCTTAAATAACTCGATTACTTCCATTCTGTATTTAAAAATAACAATAATAAAAAATAGCAAAGTTGAATTAAAAAAATAAATAATTCTAATTCTTATTTATAAAAAGTGTTTTCTTTTTAGCAATGCATCGAATTGTGGTGATAGAATCAAAGTGCCATTCATATAACCCGGCTTCAAACCTGGTCTTGCAAAAAATTCCAGAATACCAATTTTGAATAGTAAATAGCTATTTAGCTATTCTTAGATAGATTATATGATCACAGACTTTCACACGACTCATCACTCTATCTCATATCACTGGTACACTTGAACACATATGTGTCGAAAAGATAAATAATCACCAATATACGTATTTCATGCTAAACCAGCAATCATCAGTTGGTCTAAATTATCATCTCCACACATATATGCAATAAGTGCTCAGATATATATTAAGATAGCCAATCTTCATACCCTAATGGACAGGTTTCAATCCACTCCACACTCCAACTCTTCAACCGTCCATCCAATTGAAAATCTGATGATGGAACGCTCAAAGGCCACCCTGTGTTCAAGTGTATCAGTGATATGAGATAGAGTGTTGAGTGGTGCATCATGTGAAAGCCTGTGCTCATATACCCTATATATTACATGTATTGATACAGGTATATAATAAGCCTGTATTTCAGTTATTAGATAGATTGTAAAATAGTAATAGAAATTTAATAAAACCATAATTACCCAACTACGGGTAATGGTTTTTTTTTAAACTACTTTTGTAGTTGTTTCTTACTGAGTGCTATTTAAAGATCTTTCATTTTATTACATTCTCATATATAATTATAAGTGCTTAATATATTAAATATTGCAAATAAATAATATTTATTTTGAAAAACGTGTACATTAAAAACTAAACAAAAGACTGAATGATCTACATATGAATAAACTATAGGAGAGGAGAAACTTTGGGTGTAATAATTTGGGTAATTGCTGTTTTTATCAGTCTAAATAATTAATATTTAATTAAAACGGTATTCTTAACTATTTCTTTCCATAAGCCTTTCTAGTATCATCAGAAGTATAATAAATAAAATGATAAAACATACATGGTCCAAAAATTTGTTTCTTCTCTTCCTGATCATACCACAGAGTGATCTAATAAACATTTCATTAGGTATGCAGTTTGACATTCTACAACTCCTCAGTACTGATTGGGAAACATTTTTTCTATAACAATTAGATTTAATACATTGTACAGGCTTAAACCTGTATTAATATATGTAATATATGCAGGATTCGAACTCAGACTTTCACACGACCCACTACTCTCAGTGCCATCTCATATTGCTGACTCAGTTGTGAGGTGGAATAGTTTGAAGCCTGTCCATTAAAGTATGAAGATTGGCTATTTTAATATAAAGCTGAGCACTGATTATATATATGTGTGAGGATAGTAATCTAGACCAACTGATGATTTCTGGTTTAGCATGAAATACGTATATTGGTGATTATTTATCTTTTCAACATGTGTGATCAGGTGGGTCAGCAATATGAGATGGCACTGAGAGTAATGGGTTGTGCGAAAGTCTGAGTTCGAATCCAACAAGTAGGTTTATAACTGCATAGATAAAATATATTAGTAATACTTATAAAGTTATCATTTACTTTGGACTCATAATTTTTAAAAAAAAAAAATCAACTACTTGTATATAATAATTAAAAGATTTTCATGAATTTTATAGACATTTATATAATAACATAAAATAAATTTCTTTGTATTTATGTAAATAAATTTCTGATTTATGACGTAATTAAGCAAACATTCAACTAAACATGACAATTGTAAAGTGAAATTATACTACCTGGTAATAGACAAAAACAACTAAATGAGGATATCCATTTATAATTGCAAGTTATTTAATTGTTTTGCATAATTATATCATAAAGAAGTTTTTATAGGTAAATATATGAACATTTCTATTATACTTTTAATTTATTTATGAACTATTATAACTTTATCTTTCCTATTGCATTGCCAAATTCATATAACATTAATATCATCTATGTTCTTTATTACTTTTACAATGCTTTTTTTAAAACCTAATATGACAGTTTCGATTGCCCCATCAATCTTCTTCAGAACTATAACAAGCATAATACCAATACATGAATAAAAATATTCACGAACATATAATTTTATATTTTATATCTTATAATTATTATTTAACTATTACCTTTTTATATATTATACATTTTATTAATTTGTAAAAAAAGCATTGTAAAAGTAAAGTAATAAAGAACAGAATATAAAAATGAGTAAAATGTATAATATATAAAAAAGTAATAATTAAATAATGATTGTAAGATATATATATAAAATGAAAAATTATATGTTCATGTATATTTATATTCATGTATTTGTATTATGTTTTTTATAGTTCTGAAGAAGATTGCTGGGGCAATCGAAACTGTCATATTAGGTTGTAAAAAAGCATTGTAAAAGTAATAAAGAACATAGATGATATTAATATTATACTTTCAATTTATATATATGAAATCTAAAAGGAGAGAGGCAATCTAAAAAAAAATAAAATTAAAATGGGCAAAGTTCCTTGCACATTCAAATAGCATAACGAATCAATGCTTTAAGAATATTTAATTAAAACCAAAGATTCCCCCCCCCCTTTTTGAATAATTGTAATATTCACATAAATGTTCTCAACATCCATACAGAAAAGGTAGTCTATATAACTTATACTTAGTGTTTATTACAGCTTAGCATGATTTCAATATTTAACATATTATAATCATAGCAATCTCACTTCTTTAGTGCTCCGAGCTTTTATGTACACTTGATAATTAATTTAATATTGAAAAACATTTAAATTTAGTTATTTAGCCCAGTATAAATACCTATACAATAGAACACATAAGAGTAACAAATATTCATCAATATTTATAAACTACAAACAAAGTCTGGCCATAAATTTGATTTGTCTAGAGCTGGAATTATAAGCATTGAGAGGGAAGACAGAAAACAAAAGATTAAAGAGACTTGGGGCAATAGCAAAAGACAGACTCAATAAACAGAAAAGATACGAGCATACCTCTCTTAAAGAAGTGGGCTCTTTGAAGGGATTTAAATATCTTTAGATATTAAATAAATAAACTTAAATGTTTTTAAATCTTAAAGTAATTATCAAGTATACATAAAAGCTGGGAACATTAAAGAATAGAGATTACTGTGATTATGATGTATTAAATATCGAAAGCATGCCAAGCATTACTAAAAGCTACGTTTAAATTATATAGATGCCTTTTTTGTGTGAATGTCCAGAACATTTATATGAATATTTAATTAGTATAAACACTAGAATATCAATACTAATAACATATAAATTTTGTTTTCCCAATGGAAACATACATTAACATGGTATGAAATGTTATAAAAAAATCAAAAGTGCATTAACAGAAAAATAATATAATTCAAGATATGACTAATCAAAAAATCTTAAAATATCAATATATTGAGTCCTGTTATGAAATGCACTTATTTTGCAGTAGATTTTAGCACATATGGATAATCTCTTGTTTGATAAATGATTATTAATAATCAACAATGTATTTATATGAAATAGTTGGTGTCTATGTTGTGAGTACAGAAAGTTTGACTTTTATAAATCAAACTATAATAATTTGGAATATATGACTGGTGAAGAAATGAGGAAGATATATACAAGAGTTTGGTATCTGGTTCAACTGATGAGTTCTGGCCTGAAATGCACATCCTGGAGGTTACTTGTCATCTTCCGATGTTTTTGTTTATATATTTTAGACATGTATGTTTAATTCATTTGGAAATGAAGTGGTTCCAAAAAGCATGCATAGTGAAAGAGAATGATCTTTTTTGTGCAGATGTAAGGTTGTGATAGATTAGAACTGAGATGAAGGATATACTAATAAAAATCAAAAAAACTTAAAATCTATCCTATATATATATATCATTAAAAACCAGTCAACGCTTAGACAATCCCAATATCAATAAAAATCAAAAATTTCAAACTGTTGTCAAGGCAACCTCCTTTTAACAATAAAGGTGGAATCCCCTATTATTAAAAGGTTGTCTTGACAACAGTTTGAAATTCTTGATTGTTATTGATATTGGATTATCTAAGTTGTATTGACTGGTGTTTAATGATTACTTACAAGCCCATTTAGCCTTAAATATTATTACACTTAATATATATATATATATATATTGTAACCGTTCGATTGTTGTCCCAACTACATAATATCACCAAAACATAAGTGCGCTAAGAATTGTAACCTCGATCACCGATCAATTCCCGCTGCACATGGTCAGCTATTAAGAGCTGTAACCAAAAGCATATCATGCCATCTATATTATGCACCAAAGACCACAACCAACATCTGGAGCAACTTACCACAGACCAAACTAATGATATAACATAAACTTTTTATGATTTAATTTGATCGCAGCCAGGGTGTACCGCGAAGACCTATCATAGTAGTATGATAAAATACATTAAACAAATTATAAGTATGTAATGTTATTGTCTTTCAAACCTTAATTTGCGATTTTCATTGTATGAGACCCGATGGCCGACCATGTACAAGATGGCATAATTTGTGGAACTACATAAGATTATGAAATTTTAAACCATCTATATGATTTTTAATACAAATGCTAGTCCAGGTAAAGCTTTGCAATAAATAAACATAAATACTTGGGTTCTTTTTTTATAGTTTACTATATCACTGAGACTCTTATTATACTGATAAATGACAATTTAAAAACGTTAAGTAAATATATTCAATCATGTCATTATCTGGTAAATCTGTTTACAGGTTTAATAATCAATTTATATTGTATACTAGAATCAACTACGCAAAGCTAAAATGATGGAAAAGGTAAATGGGATTTTATTGTACCTTACACATCATAAACTACCAAAGACGAAAAGCATCCAAATGTTTTCTCAAAATATCACTAAACTCTTATATCATGTTGACGATAGTATGTACTTCAATGTATGCTCTATCCAAGGTTTATGATTTCTGATTTTACGAATGACAAATAGCAACGGCACAGTAAGTTTAATTATAAATCAACGTTTATTTACAAATTTATGAATAATAAGTAATTAATTCTAATGTTATAATTAAAGACATAAATAAACAAATAAAATAAATAAATTATAATTCCATCGACTTTCTTCAATAACATATCATAGGTACGGTTTTTAAAAACCTAATCATAACTTATATTTCAATTTTATATAATGAATGTATTGAGGAAATTATACTAAATTCAACATCAACTCATGAAACATCTAATGTCATTTCCAGATTCAATAAATCTATACTGTAAACTTATAATAATATAATAAATAATATTATATCTGTAGGATTTAGCTATAATGCAATCATTAAATAAAGTGAAAATTTAAACTTACATTCAGGTAAATAATAATCAACCAACAGTTAATTATTATGAGGTAACTTGAATAGAATGTCCTGCTACAATTTAATGATCTAACTTATAAATTATACTTACAAATGGAAGAAGATGATTTAGCAGAATAACTAAAATACTTTGCCCAACTTATATCTATGAAGTAAAACCATATTCCTGTGGATGCATTCATCTACACATAGGAATTAAATAACACTAAATGCTTTGTGGATTTATACACCATCATAAAGTAATAAGTATAATTACACAATTCCGCGGATTAACCACCAGCGCAGGAATGAGTGTAAAATACAAAATAATGGCAATTAAGTAATCTGCGGATTAACCACCGGCACAGATTAATGCCTTTTAACATTATAAAACAACATTACTATTTACTTCACATTAAAGTGCAAAATCATCCTCCTCAGTTATTCTGACCATTCAGAAAACACTAACATTTTAGCAAATGTGGGTTCTTGCATAATAAAATGTTACACTAATCAGGACAACTAATGTACTAACTTATCTTGCTTAAAATAAAACATATGTAATATAATATAAGTAATATTAGTATAGGAATAGAAATCTGGAAAGACTCACAAAATACCTCATGAAAAATTGATACATCTCATAAATTCACTTAGTACTTTTCAAGCTTTTTCGCAAGCGCTATTCTCTTGAATAAGTATTTTATTCAACCCCTATTAATTTAAACTTAATAAAATATAACTTATGAACTTCACATGTAAGTTCATATAATGATAAAATTAAAGTAATGCATTATTCATCAAATACATAAAATCTAACAGGTGTGTGTGTGATATAAATTAAATGTATAGCATTTTATAGTTCAATACATGAATTCTAGCAGGTGTGTGTATCACAAATTAAATGTATAACATTTTATAGTTCAATACATGAATTCTAGCAGGTGTGTGTATCACAAATTAAATTGTATAGCATTTTATAACTACAAATATGATCCGTGAAATCCATGTACGGTGTGTCGAACAATAAATATACGAAGTAATAGCTACAATTATAGTTGAATTCCATACATGTAATTTTATCCATTTGTATTAGTTATTATAAGCACTATTAGATTAACGATTTTACATGGCTCCATAAACATGAAACAATTCCAAAACATGACACGCAGAGTTTAAATGAAAATGTTTTTTCATAAGTTATTAATTTCTACATTTCTCTATTAAAACTGTTCCAAGTTTATCACATCCATGCTAATATTTATTTATCCACACTTAAATCTAGGAATACTAATTATAGCAATTAATTTAATCATTCCAAACTGACGATAAAATTAGAAAATAGCTTTGATTAATTATTTGAAGACTGTTTTTATTATCCAAATGGTAAACAAATTAACTAGCAAATATAATACTGGCATTGCAAAGTTAAATATCAATCAATACTATATTTTTTATTAAAATTATAAACGGAAATATTAAACTATGTTAATAACTTTAACATTTTACTTTAATTTAAACTTCTTTTTTTTTAAAAAGCAAATTTTCATATTTATAAAACTTCTGTAATTAAAATACTTATTTAATTTTTCCAAATTGTAGAATAATAAATATTTTAAAACATACCAAAATCTTGCAATTAATTCTGCTTTTAAACTGGAAAGCTCCGACATATTTCAAATGTAATATTGGAAAATTATTATTAGCGATTTGATCCACCTGGCTAGCCGACTTGAACAGACTTTTAAATTTAGCAATTCATCTTATTATTAAATACCACTATGTTATTTTTACGTTTATAGAAAACTTTGTGGTAATCCATTTACTTGTTAACTATTTTAAAATAAGCTTATCATATTTACACCATTTGCCTTTTACCATTTTCTTTTCTTTCTCCCCCCAAAAGCAACACTATCAGATGATCTTTTTTTTTAATTCGCGCTCCTTTCTTTTTTACATTGAAACGCATACGTAATTACTGTATTTATTTTTAATAATTAAATTTAGTTGAACAAATGGTTTTTTAATTCAATGGAAATAATTTTTAAGACCATTTTAAACAAATAAAAATTATTATTATTTTTAATAATATTTTACCAAATTTAATGTGTTGTCAAAATTTTTAAAAAGTTAAACATTTTGATATGAATTAGTATATGGAAAGAAGCAATTTAAATTTATTAAAATAATATAGACAACAAGTAAGGCAAAATATTACCCATTCTCTCTAATAAATTATTTTGAATATAAGAGAGTAATCTGTTCAAAGTGCAAATCAAGCCAATCAAATCACCAAAAGAAGACAGAGAAATTTTTATACCAGTTACATCAATTATTATATTTTATACTAAAATATATGGTTACAGTTTACACCCCCCTATGGAAAAAAATTATCTTTCTTCAGAATTCCATTTCATCAAATTCTACTAAGGTACATCATAAGTCACTATTTTTATTATCCTATCTATAATTTATCATCAATCTGAATATGGTATAACATTTACACGATATAAATCCCCCTAATTTATTGAAGGTACAGGTTTCAAACTACGTGCATTGTAGGTGCCTCGGATTCCTTCAGGGGTTGAGAGCATAAATGCATTCTCTCCCACCTGGCTTTCAATCATGAAAGGTCCATTATATAAGCTTAAAAATTTTCTAAATTCGTTTTTCTTTAAGTTGCTAACATGAGGAGTACGGACAAATACAAAATCTCCGACCTTAAAAGGATCCAACAGATCAATATTAAGGTCTATACTATTTACATATGCTTCTTCATTGTCTATATGGTTCCTCCCCAAGTTAGCAACAGGCACCCACAGCGAGGAACTTTTCCATGAGGCCCCTTCTAGTTTAATGTATTACTTTTAACATTCGTCTTAATACCCTTTGTGTGAGGTGGTTTAATTCCACTAATAGAAGGTTGATCTCTATCTTGGGTCTTATTAATTAGACTAGGTTGACCATTAACTCTATGATAAAAATTTGGTCGTTTATAACTACGACTCCTACTCTGGTATCTTTTATCACGATAAGGACTTCTTATGGGAGCAACATTAACATTAGCAATGGAACAGTTATGAGAAGCTCTAGCATCCTTTCCACCTCTATATCTGTTTTCCAGGTCACATTCACTTGTCTCTAGTGCATCTAAGATCTCTGACACCTCATCAATTGTATACTTATCTGCAGCAATCAAAACTTGTTCAATCTGTCGAGGTAAGTTATGTCTTAAGATCCTGACTATATGATGCTCAGATAATGGAAAAGCAGTTAAAGTTTTAAGTTTGACCGCCTGTCCACGAAAAAATTGAGTATAGCTACCTTTATTAGCATTGTACTTTTCTCGAGTGATTTGATAACGCATGTTATCCTGACGATCTTCACCCCAGAAACTTGACATTATTAAATGTTTAAAATCTCCATATGTTTGAGGACAATCAAACAAAGACTGCCACCAATCTTTTGCAGCAGCATAAAGATGGTTGCTGGAGATAGCCAGTTTTTCTCTTTCTGAAAATGCACATAAAGTAAACAATTCCTCCAGATTTTGAAGAAATTCTAGAGGGTTTTCCAAATACTCCCCTTTAAATGGCTTAATCTTTAGAAATTTAAGAGCTGTAGATCCACCCATAGACATATCTGTGTTCTTGACATCATTGGCCACAGATTCAATTCCTAATGGTTTTTGGAAAATGGGAGTTGTGCGGAGACCAGTAAAATTACCATCTGATACAACTACTTCTTTAACAGAGGTCTCTGTCCCATCCACATAACACTTGGTGTTTTGACCAATGAAATTATCATTTTTCTCTTGAGCCTTTTGAATTTCCAACATTTTTAGCTGAAGATTTTCAATCTTTGCCTCTAGTTTCTGTCCTTCTTTAAACTCATTTGACTCATTTGGCCACTCTTGACATTTATCCCTCACTTCCTTCAACTCTTTCTGCATCATTTCTAAATCTCCACTAAATTTAGCATTAGTCTTTTTCAATTCTTTATTCTCTACTTTAGACCTATTGATAGTTTCCTCCAAAATCTTTTTAATGCTCCCTAATTCTGCTCTGCTCTCTGTTACAGATTCACTCATGGATTTAAATATGCCTTGTTCAAAAGTTGAATGACTCTCATTCATATTCTGAAGTTTAACTTCCATTTCAGTTTTAATTTTATCAATAGATTTAGCAGATTGAGACTCTACTTCTTGAACTTTATAGTTCATTTCACTAACTATTTGTGCCAACTGACTCCTTGAGTCTCCCATTGCCACATCAAGCACCTTCAGTTTAGTGTCCACCTTCTCCTCGTGGGTTATAAACTTATTTCCAATTTCTTCTATCTGAACTTCCAAGTGCTTTTTATAATCTAAGAAATTAGCTTTAATTTCTTCTAATTTAATATCGGACTCCCCTTTAGCTGCCTTACAACTATTTTCTAATGATTGAAATTTTTGATTAAATTCCTCCACTGTTTTTACCCTAGCAGCTTCTATTTTTTCTTTCACAAACTCCTGAACTTCAGCCATTTTATTCTCAAAACTATCTAATTTTTCAGACATCTCTTTTTGGGAAAGAGACTGTTCATTCAATTTTTCAGTCATCTCTTTTTGAGACTCTAACATCTCTTTTTGGGAAAGAGATTGTTCGTTCATTCCAATCTCTATGCGTTGAAGCATCAACATAAACCGTTGTTGGAAATCAAGATCAGGAACTTCTTGGGTTCTCTCAGGATAATTAATTTCTTCAGAATCACTCATTTTGAGTATTTTATAACAACTATTTCAATATTTTGTGAAACCAAACTTTTACTTTCCTAAAATATATATGTTTTAATAACAATAATCAATTAAAATCTTGTTCAAGCCGACCAACCACTAAATCATCACCACCAATAATCTATCCCAGATGGTATATATCACATTCACACTAAAATAATCTGAACCCCCACTATAAATATTTGCAGTATTATAACAACTACTTTATAAACCCTTGATAATTTCAACTTCTCCCAATTCAATCATAAATATTGGTATATCTTGGAATACGATTGCTATTGTCATCAGAAATCTATATAAGTAATTTGGAGAAATATATAGCAATAAAACATACAATATTTTATCACCATTATAGAGCATTTGTCACATGATAATATTCTTGTAATATGGGAAATTAAAATTGTAATCAACAATCATTAATTAATTTAGTTCACACATTACCATATTGTACTCTGCAACGATCAATTAATCAAGTCGCATGTTTATAAAGTGCTAAAAACTGTAATCGCACACTTATAATGACTGTATAACCTCAACATATCGGGCCCCACGTTGGGCGCCAAAAATTGTAACCGTTCGATTGTTGTCCCAACTACATAATATCACCAAAACATAAGTGCGCTAAGAATTGTAACCTCGATCACCGATCAATTCCCGCTGCACATTGTCAGCTATTAAGAGCTGTAACCAAAAGCATATCATGCCATCTATATTATGCACCAAAGACCACAACCAACATCTGGAGCAACTTACCACAGACCAAACTAATGATATAACATAAACTTTTTATGATTTAATTTGATCGCAGCCAGGGTGTACCGCGAAGACCTATCATAGTAGTATGATAAAATACATTAAACAAATTATAAGTATGTAATGTTATTATCTTTCAAACCTTAATTTGCGATTTTCATTGTATGAGACCCGATGGCCGACCATGTACAAGATGGCATAATTTGTGGAACTACATAAGATTATGAAATTTTAAACCATCTATATGATTTTTAATACAAATGCTAGTCCAGGTAAAGCTTTGCAATAAATAAACATAAATACTTGGGTTCTTTTTTTATAGTTTACTATATCACTGAGACTCTTATTATACTGACAAATGACAATTTAAAAACGTTAAGTAAATATATTCAATCATGTCATTATCTGGTAAATCTGTTTACAGGTTTAATAATCAATTTATATTGTATACTAGAATCAACTACGCAAAGCTAAAATGATGGAAAAGGTAAATGGGATTTTATTGTACCTTACACATCATAAACTACCAAAGACGAAAAGCATCCAAATGTTTTCTCAAAATATCACTAAACTCTTATATCATGTTGACGATAGTATGTACTTCAATGTATGCTCTATCCAAGGTTTATGATTTCTGATTTTACGAATGACAAATAGCAACGGCACAGTAAGTTTAATTATAAATCAACGTTTATTTACAAATTTATGAATAATAAGTAATTAATTCTAATGTTATAATTAAAGACATAAATAAACAAATAAAATAAATAAATTATAATTCCATCGACTTTCTTCAATAACATATCATAGGTACGGTTTTTAAAAACCTAATCATACCTTATATTTCAATTTGATATAATGAATGTATTGAGGAAATTATACTAAATTCAACATCAACTCATGAAACATCTAATGTCATTTCCAGATTCAATAAATCTATACCGTAAACTTATAATAATATAATAAATAATATTATATCTGTAGGATTTAGCTATAATGCAATCATTAAATAAAGTGAAAATTTAAACTTACATTCAGGTAAATAATAATCAACCAACAGTTAATTATTATGAGGTAACTTGAATAGAATGTCCTGCTACAATTTAATGATCTAACTTATAAATTATACTTACAAATGGAAGAAGATGATTTAGCAGAATAACTAAAATACTTTGCCCAACTTATATCTATGAAGTAAAACCATATTCCTGTGGATGCATTCATCTACACATAGGAATTAAATAACACTAAACGCTTTGTGGATTTATACACCATCATAAAGTAATAAGTATAATTACACAATTCCGCGGATTAACCACCAGCGCAGGAATGAGTGTAAAATACAAAAAAATGGCAATTAAGTAATCTGTGGATTAACCACCGGCACAGATTAATGCCTTTTAACATTATAAAACAACATTACTATTTACTTCACATTAAAGTGCAAAATCATCCTCCTCAGTTATTCTGACCATTCAGAAAACACTAACATTTTAGCAAATGTGGGTTCTTGCATAATAAAATGTTACACTAATCAGGACAACTAATGTACTAACTTATCTTGCTTAAAATAAAACATATGTAATATAATATAAGTAATATTAGTATAGGAATAGAAATCTGGAAAGACTCACAAAATACCTCATGAAAAATTGATACATCTCATAAATTCATTTAGTACTTTTCAAGCTTTTTCGCAAGCGCTATTCTCTTGAATAAGTATTTTATTCAACCCCTATTAATTTAAACTTAATAAAATATAACTTATGAACTTCACATGCAAGTTCATATAACGATAAAATTAAAGTAATGCATTATTCATCAAATACATAAAATCTAACAGGTGTGTGTGTGATATAAATTAAATGTATAGCATTTTATAGTTCAATACATGAATTCTAGCAGGTGTGTGTATCACAAATTAAATTGTATAGCATTTTATAACTACAAATATGATCCGTGAAATCCATGTACGATGTGTCGAACAATAAATATACGAAGTAATAGCTACAATTATAGTTGAATTCCATACATGTAATTTTATCCATTTGTATTAGTTATTATAAGCACTATTAGATTAACGATTTTACGTGGCTCCATAAACATGAAACAATTCCAAAACATGACACGCAGAGTTTAAATGAAAATGTTTTTTCATAAGTTATTAATTTCTACATTTCTCTATTAAAACTGTTCCAAGTTTATCACATCCATGCTAATATTTATTTATCCACGCTTAAATCTAGGAATACTAATTATAGCAATTAATTTAATCATTCCAAACTGACGATAAAATTAGAAAATAGCTTTGATTAATTATTTGAAGACTGTTTTTATTATCCAAATGGTAAACAAATTAACTAGCAAATATATTACTGGCATTGCAAAGTTAAATATCAATCAATACTATATTTTTTATTAAAATTATAAACGGAAATATTAAACTATGTTAATAACTTTAACATTTTACTTTAATTTAAACTTCTTCTTTTTTAAAAAGCAAATTTTCATATTTATAAAACTTCTGTAATTAAAATACTTATTTAATTTTTCCAAATTGTAGAATAATAAATATTTTAAAACATACCAAAATCTTGCAATTAATTCTGCTTTTAAACTGGAAAGCTCCGACATATTTCAAATGTAATATTGGAAAATTATTATTAGCGATTTGATCCACCTGGCTAGCCGACTTGAACAGACTTTTAAATTTAGCAATTCATCTTATTATTAAATACCACTATGTTATTTTTACGTTTATAGAAAACTTTGTGGTAATCCGTTTACTTGTTAACTATTTTAAAATAAGCTTATCATATTTACACCATTTGCCTTTTACCATTTTCTTTTCTTTCTCCCCCCAAAAGCAACACTATCAGACGATCTTTTTTTTTAATTCGCGCTCCTTTCTTTTTTTACATTGAAACGCATACGTAATTACTGTATTTATTTTTAATAATTAAATTTAGTTGAACAAATGGTTTTTTTTAATTCAATGGAAATAATTTTTAAGACCATTTTAAACAAATAAAAATTATTATTATTTTTAATAATATTTTACCAAATTTAATGTGTTGTCAAAATTTTTAAAAAGTTAAACATTTTGATATGAATTAGTATATGGAAAGAAGCAATTTAAATTTATTAAAATAATATAGACAACAAGTAAGGCAAAATATTACCCATTCTCTCTAATAAATTATTTTGAATATAAGAGAGTAATCTGTTCAAAGTGCAAATCAAGCCAATCAAATCACCAAAAGAAGACAGAGAAATTTTTATACCAGTTACATCAATTATTATATTTTATACTAAAATATATGGTTACAATATATATATATATATTGTAATGGATGTTTAAGACACCATTACAAAAATTATACTTTTATAGGGGTAAAGAAAAGAAAATAAATTTTTATTTAAGATTTCATTTGTAAAACTTGATTGAGGGTTTTTTTAATGCTTGTACTAATATATATGTATGTGCGTGGGAATTATATTTTAATACCACAGTTATATTTGGTTTTTAATTTTGATTTTAAAAAAAAGAAAACTAAGATTACTTTTTTTGTTAAATTTATGTAAAAGTAAAGTGTACAAATAGATTGCTTTACAGATTTGGGATTTATATTGATAAGAATAATTAAAAAAGAAAGAAAACAAAAAGAAAAGAATTTTTCATTAGTTGGTTCCTAGATCTGTAAAGGGCAATTTATTTCGTTAATTAGATAACTATTGTTATCTAGATAGAGAATTTTTAAATTTTAATTAAAAAGAAAAAGTTTGGTAATTGGTTTAACAGATATGATTCAGATATAACAGGCTGAATCAGGCCATTAGATTATCTTTGACTAGCTTTCAATACTTGCATCAGCAAGTATACTTGCACCAGCGCAAAGAGACAGACACCAACTCTGACAGGAGAATTGCACAAACTAGGTGACACTTTTACCAACTCTGAGAGATACTTGCACAAACTATTCCTGCATATTCTGAAAGCTGATCCGGTAATTATTCTACCTAGAATGAACATTAAACCTACAGCAAGAATATTTTCTTTACCATGATGTGCTAAGCTTCTCACCAGGACAGGTTCGGACGTCCTGTGTCTCCATTAACTGCCTACAATGCCATAAGAACCGGCTCCAAAGAAACCACTAACCAACTCGCCCAAGCCTACCATCAGTGAATCCAGAGCAACGAACTAACCTAAGAAGTCTAGTGCACTAGCATTGAAATAAATTATTAAGGTACCTTACATTTTTGCAACTTAAATAATGTTGTCTTATATGTGTTTCCTTTTTTTTAAAAATATAAATGTTTTTCAAGTTGTATCTTATGTAATTCGATTTCTGTGTACTTGATTTTTTTCTTTCTTTTTTTAACGAGTGCTAGTTTCAAACCTATTACTGTCCGTCCTATTTAAGTCTTAGTAAGTAAGATAGTAGTTTATTTTAATCTCATATTCCTTTTATTATAGAATGCAGTCTGGATATTACAGACTATTTTAATTGATTTCTGGCTTGTGACCCATTTTGTTATTAGTTCTACTTATGTCGTGAAACTCTAATTATTTATAATAGACGATTATGAAATATAATCATTTTTAGTTTTATTTCTTCAAGCTTCCAATTCACTTATTAGGGGCACGTATGATCGTTTTAACCCTCTCAATAGGTAGATCATGAGCTCCTAGCCTGTCTCACTCAGAGGGAGGTCAATCAATTGAAAGTAATAACTTTCAACACTCTTTTATTATTATTAATTTTTTGGAAGCTACCTTTGCATTCCTTCAGTTTCGACATAAGCTTACATAAATCTCAAATACGGAGATTCAGCCTTTTCCTAACTATGGGTTATATGCAGGAAGATAACCTCCCTTGTCTTGCGTGAGATCACTGTCTACTTACTAATACTTCTGTTACTATCAGTATTTTGCACCCTTTCATGCACAGGAAATCACTTTCAAAGCCATATAAATATTTTAGTTTAATCATTACGAATGTACGTGTAGTACATATTTTAAATGTGCTTTAAAGATTATTATTTAGATTTATGTTTATTTAATCATACTCATAATAAAATTATTTATTTATTCATTTACTTAGTTGATTTTGTTTTCTGTTGTTACCTTTCCAACTCACTGAACAAAACATAGATCTCATTTGCTTGATTGAGCTAGTCCGCACATTCGATTTGCATATCCTGTAACCCCTTAAAAATAAATGTCTAGTTCCAAATTTTGGACTAGTGGCGCCCTGGTGGTCAGCATATGCAAGTCTAAAGCTTTTGTCCGGTATAATATATATATATACACAAATAAAATGTTTGTTAATTAAAAATTATTGTAATAATAAAATACTAGGCCTAGACTAATTTAATTTAATTGTTTTTGTTACTACTGACATCTTCTTCAGCAGGTTAAATTACTTATATATGCTAATAAATATAATGGTAATTAAGTATTATATATAGTCTTTCAATCTGCAGAAGTACTTTCAGTTAATTCCTTAACCCTTCTCAACTGCCATTTAATTCAAAAAGTATAATGGAAGCAAATGTCATCAACTTAATCCCATGTATTCCAAATTTTTATGTTAGCAACTTCTTAATTAATTATATTCATTTTATATTCTATTTATTAAATTACCTCTTTAATTTTTTTTATTATAGCTTCTCTCTTCATGAAGAATCTTAACATTTAATATCAAATATAAATTTATATTTACATGTCCTTTCATGATCCAAAAAAAAGTGGAAGTAGTCATTAAATCAGTATTATTTTTACTTTTAACATGCTTGTATAACAATTCATGCTCTTTTAATCATTTTTAATATTATTCTAAAAATTTCATACCTGTCAAGCAGAAAAGTAATGTTGTTTATCAATTTTTTTGTGGGTGTATGGCATCATATATAGGTGAATCAATGTGTAGTATTGAAAAAAAAAGATTAAAGGAACAATGAATTGTTATAAAAGCATGTGAAAAGCAAAAATAATAGTGATTTAATAACTGCTTTAGTTTTCTTATATGATAAAAGGACATGTAAATATAAATTTAAGTTTGATATTGAAAGTGTTAATATTCTTCATGAAAAGAGAAACCACAATAAAAGAAAAAATAAAGGGGAAATTTTAATAAATAGAAATAAAATGAGTATAATTAATAGACAAGCTGCTAATGCTAAAATTTGAGATTCATGGAATTTTAGTTGATGATGTTTGTTTCTGTTATGTTTTTTGAATTTAATGGCAGTTGAGAAGCGTTAAGGAATTAACCAAAAGTATTCTGCAGATTGAAAGATTATATATAATAGTTAATTACCATTATATTTATTATTTTATTGTTATTATATATATATATATATATATATAAAATCATAAGTGAAATGGGAATATAAGCAAATGAAGCAGTTTAATAAAAATCCCAGATAATAAGGACCTAAATTTTTTTTTATCTGGCCATCTTTATAAAATAAAATAAAAATTTGTAAAAATATTGCAGGAACAGTGCATCTGTAATAAAAAATACAGTATTCTGAAAAAGTATAAATAATTATTTATTTAACAATAAACTTTCTCTGGCTCAATTAAATATATTTTAAAGAGAGAACAAGGAAAAAGAAGGAAGTTGCATTTTATAGAATATTAATGCAGACTTATTTAACACAGGAAAAATATAACAATTTTTTTTCATGTGACAAAGCATCAGCTGGGAAGCGAACCCAGGACAACTGCTTGTAAGGCAGCTGTGCTGACCACTCGACCACCAATGCTTAACAATTTTTAAAGTAAATTTTATCGTTTTTGTTAAAATATGTAAATGTAGCTTATATTCTTCTACAGCAGTGGCTCTCAACCTTCCTAATGCCATGACCCTTTAATACAGTTCCTTATGTTGTGGTGACCCCTGACCTTTAACTTTGCTACTGTTATAAATCAAAAATATGTTTTCCAATGGTCTTAGGCAACCCCTCTAAAAGGGTTGTTAGACCCTCAAAGTGGTCATGATCCACAGGTTGAGAACCGCTGTTCTAGAATCTTTACATAGTTAATGAAAGTGATGGTTTTATATAATATATTAAATCATAGTTGAAAGTTGGAAATTTTTTTAATATTTTTGTCTTTTAAAAAAATATTCTTTTAATCATTTTTTTTCCTTTGGCAATAAGTATTAATGCTTTCAGAAATGAAACTTATGAATACATATCTACTACCTTAAGACATTTTGTAAAAAAATCATAAATGATGATATTGGGTAATGCATTAAATCGGGGGAATATTAGAGCCTACATATGTGTTTGGTATCATTATTTTCTAATTTATCCAACTTTGATGTAATATTGTTATAATTTCAAAAATATTCCTATATAAATATATATATTATATGTAAAAGTTTTAGAAATAAATATTTTTTATAAAGTTCATTGAAAGGGTGTGTGCAAGCAGATTGAACCCTAGATTGGGTGCCAAAGGAAATAGGGGGCTATTCTCCATTAGCATATATATATATATAAACAAAAATGCAAGTTAAAAAACTTGCTAACGCTTGTATTTATGTCCACAGATGGCGTTTTTGGTAGAAACGCCATCTGTGGATATATATATATATATATGCACACACACAACCTTTAAATGATGCAATGTTAGAACATACAAATTATAATTTAAAACAAATAATAAATATGTACCAGGGGTTCATATAATTAAATGTGTGTGCTTTTTGTATAATGTTTATAAAACTTTTATTCATTAAATCATATTTTCTGTGCTCAAAATTTAGTTTTTTTAAAAAAAGAATATTTACTTTATTTCATAAGATTGTTGTTAAATTATTTACAAGCAATGAATTATTGATATGATGGGGTTTACATTAGTTGAGTTTTCTTTATTGGGATTGATTTGGTAATGTTGACCATATAGGTTTGGTTCAGCTGGAAACCAAGCTCCAGATTGCAGCAAAGATGTCTGGGGAAGGCAGTGTTCTATCTCTGTTTTTAATTTTTGTGAATTTCACTAGAAAAATTTCTTGATTGTTAATTGTTGCTTGATTGAAGATTAGAGTGCATTGTAAAGAGTAAAAAAATAGCCATTCTAATTGATGGGCAATATCCTTTTATTATGCTTAGCATTAAAGTAGTTATTGATGGGTTGTTGTCTTTGGTTATAGATTTAATTGTGTTCCTGTGGGGTTGTAGTGTTTTGCAGTGTTGGGTGATTTCTTCATCTCTTAGGCATAGCTGGTATATGGGATTCATTTTCGAAATTTCTCTCCTGTGTAATAGAAAGAAGTTTGTGGCAAGGGCTTCAAGGTTAATTTTCAGAATGAAATAAAGATATTTGGGCTTCAAGTGCCATAATCTGAATTTTTTAATAATGAGTTTGTTAATCATATTTAGTGTAGTGGGAATTGGAAGGCTTATATTATGTGAGAGATTGTGTGCTTTCCAGTAGTTAATCTTTTCCGAGAAGGTTATGTTAGTTTTATTCTGTTTCTCAACAGAACTTTATAATCTTTAAAAAGATTAGCTTCTTTTTTCTGAAAAATATTATATTTTATTTGATAAAAACTGTCTTGATGAATCACCGAGTATATTTTGAGGAGCTGTAATGATCTCAAATAATAATGAATGAGTGATTTCCTCTGATGATGATGTTTGATCAGTTTAAAAATTCCTAATCGTAATTAAGTATATATTGTGAAAATTATAGTTTAACAGAAATTAAATATAGTTTCAAAAAAATAGGACACAAAAACTACTGTATCCAAGGAGATTAGTAGGAATATTAAATGTCCATTTTAATTTCTTTCCATTTATTATTCTTTTATGCATTGATTTATATATATATATCTCTGTAATACCATTTATACATCTTCATTAATTATTTTTTATAAGGCAATCTAATACAAATTTATTCCTCGACATTTTTTTACAGTTTCAACTGACAGATGTCTTCATCAGAGTTTCTTCGAATTCTTAACAACACTGTAAAAAAATACCAAGGGATAAATTTTTATTTGTTTGCATTGTAAAACAAACTTAATGAATATTTATAAATGGTGTTGTATAAATAAGTATCCATTTTTTGAAAGAAAATCAAAAAATCTTTTATGAGTTTGTGGCACATTTTTAAAAATTTGTCTGCATTTTAAATTATTTTGCTTTTTAAAAATCCATAACAAACCCCAAATTTTATCACTGATTTCTTTTTATGTATTTAAACCTAAAGTTTAAAATAATCACTTTAAAACAAAATTGAAGCAGACAACTCAGTATAAATAAAAATTTTTATTCAATATATCAACCTGGCTTTCATTTTTTATTGGAATCTTATCAAGATGTTTCTTTTTATAAAATCACTTGATTATACTCTACATTAACGCCACCCAATGGACATTTTTAATATTGCATTACAGTAAATATAATTAGTAAAATACATATATGTACATAAAAATGATTAAACTTATTACAATCCTTTTTTAAAATATGTATATTGTATTTACAAAACAATATAGAAAATAAACAAATAATAACTCTAAAGTTTCAAAAAATCTAACAATTAGATTTATTATAATGTAATGTAAGTAATGTCCATTGGGTGGAGTTGTTGTAGAGTAGTTAATATTCAGTGTTATAGTGGCAAGGAATGGGATAGAAAAATAGATGCATCAATAAAAAATAGGGAGTTGGAGAGATGAAGAACTAGTATGGAGAGTAAAAAGTTTAAATATATATAGGAGTAAACAGAATATTGAGTGTGAGTTAATTTATGATATAGCAAGGAAAGTAATTTACTGTTTAATTGTTAGCAACAAGGGAATATATACATAAATGGAAAAATATGGATGATTTAGTCTGCAAGGAACACAGAAAATATTAGGCATCCGTTAATTAAATGTAAATGCCTAAAAGCAGAAAGGGTACAAATAATGAAGTTGTAGAAGAATACATATTAGCCAAGCAATTATATAGAAAGTGGGTTCTTGTTTTTTATGCTGGGTTTAGAAAAAGATAAGGAAAATCTAGATATAAAGACCATAGAGTGGACAAAGATAATTTTGTGAAAAATGTATGGAGCAGGACAAAGAAGAAGATAGGAAAAACAGGATGGGGAATGGAAAGGGAATGTAATTTGGCTAACAGGTTTCTCTGTGCATAGATATTAATGTATTAAATAATTTTTTATTTATATTAAGTTGTTTATTTCAATTTTGTTTTAAAGTGATTATTTTAAATTTTATATATAAAAGGCAATATTATGGACAAATTTTAACATTAAAATTTGATCATTTAAAGTAAACCTAAAGTTATGAGAGTGAAAATTTAAATTGTCCCAATCTTTTGATGTTTTGATTTAATTCATCTCAAAGAATTGAAACAGAATAACAAAATGAATTAAAGTACAAATTTGAATGAAAATGATTTTTCATATTCATTATACAAACTATCCTTTAAAAAAAAATCAAATGTTTATTGGTCAGAAAATCATAAAAAGGTTGTGTTGAGGAAGCCTCAGAACTGGAACTCCAGAATCCTCTAGTTTACTATTGCACTAATACCTGTAGAGTGGCTTATTAATAAGAACATTTTGGTAGGCATTGTCTAATACAAAAATCAAACCAGAATTGAAAAAGAATAAGATTTTAAAAAGAATACAGGGTATTTACAATATACAAAGGAATCCAAAAAAATATAAATACTGGAAGTAGCTTTCTTAATACAAACATACTTAATATCCACAATAAAATAAATATTGTTTTGATCTGCATATTCAATGGCGTAATCTCAAACATCTTTCAATCTTTACATGATCACCATTCATTATGCTTACCCAAGCTGTTTTTCACAGAGGCAAAACTCTCCATATAGTAACACCACTCAGTGCAAGCTAGAATAATCAGCGGAGACAGGAAGGTTTGTGCATAAAATCCCTATCTAGTGCATACTTATCCAACATACCCAGACTAGTTTCTAGCTTGGGGCTTTCATCAGCGAGGAGCCTTGGATCTGAGATCTAGGTGCAGTCCTCTCAGATCCAAGGCTCCTCACTGACGAAAGCCACAAGCTAGAAACTAGTCTGGGGATATTGGATAAGTATATACTAGATAGAGATTTTATGCACAAACTTTCCTGTATCCACTGATTACTATAGCTTGCACTGAGTGGTGTTACTTTTATGGAGAGTTTTGTCTCTGTGATCTTTCAACCTTCAAAGTAACAACACATTCTATTACCCTTCTTAATTGAGAATCTTATGAATCAAGTATGACCTTTAATAATAACATTTAAAAAATGGAAAAATTTGAATAACCAGCTTTAGAGTGAATTTTAGGCACAATGAAGTAATTGCTTTATTATTTTCATTTATCTTCTAATCTACAACATCGATCACTTTTCTGGGTGGTTTAAAATAATGATAGCCATCCCATGTTTAAATATATTATATCATGAATCAAAATGAGGCTAGAGATTATATACAAAGATGTATTATGAAAGGGATGATGAGTTTCCTGAAGAGCAGTTTGTGTTACATATTTTTTAAATGATCTTCAGTTTCGATATGTTGGCAATGTTCAATTAATTTTATTATGTTTTTCAACTGGAAAAAAAATCCATTAGAATTTATTTTAAGGCAATAGCAAACTCTTCATATAATAAACAGCGCCACCCAGTGCAAGCCACAGTAATCAATGGATGCTAGATTTGTGCATAAAATCTCTATCTAGGGCTTACTCATCCATTAGGTTCTAGCTTGTGACTTCCATCAGAGAGGAGCCTTAAAAGTGAGGGCATTGCACCTACCACCTGTTCTGGGGATATAGAATGAGTAGGCACAAGATAGGGATTGTATGCACAAACTTTCTAGCATCTATTGATTACTATGGCTTGCACTGGGTGGCACTACTGTATGGAGAAATTTGCTACTGTTTCAACAGTATGTGTAAGCATAGGGAATATGAGTCACATGATATTTTAGAACTTATTTTAATAATTAATTTACCATTTTAATCATAAGTTCATCATAAAATTTATATCTCTGATTTCCATATGAAGATATTGGTCCCACATACTACAGTGTGTTATTTATACAGTTACTCGTGGTAATGTCTTCCATTGCATCCATTATTGTCATTTATTAATTATCATTAGATCAATTATATTTTATTGTTTGCAAAGTTCTGTCTAATTTAACACAATGGTAGAGTGATGGATTTCAAAACTAAATGTTGATGAATTATAATTCAACCTAGCACTCAATTGCTCAAGTATTGTAGGATTGTAAACCACGAAATATTGTATGATTATCATTTCTTATGCTTGCACAGTCTATTAAAACAGTAACAATTCTACACTGTAATGCCATCTAGTGTCAACCATAGTAATCAATGGATACCAGAAGTTTGTGCATCAAAATTTCTATCTAATGCTTACTTATCCAATATTCCAGATTGTAGCTTTCACCAGTGAAGAGCAATGCTTTTAAGGCTCTTCATCGGTGAAAGCTATAAGAAAAATGTGCCTAGAGATACTGGATGAGTAAGCACTAGATATAGATTTTGATGCCCAAACCTAGCATCCACTGATTAGTATGAATTGCACTGGGTCTCATTTCTGTATGGAATTGCTGTTTTATCATAAATTCTTGCTACTTAATTATATTACTGTTTGAAAATAATAATCAAGTTTTTAATTAAGTATCATTACAATGTAAATGAATATTGATTTGATAGTAAAAATTGATTTCCATGCAAACAATGTGCTTTTTAATTAAAATTTCAAATACTTTTTAAAGACCAAATCGTGATCATTTTTAACTAACTACAGTACAGTGAAAAAATCACATGATATCATTTTTTAAAAGTGCTATTACTGAATATATTATTGAAAAATTTTCATCACCATCATTATTTTGTATTATTATCAATCCACTGCAGGAAGAAAATCTTTTGAGTTTAATCTAGTGTTTCTAATAACTAACCTCTTTTCTCCACAATACACCAGCAAACTTTATTTCTTCTATCAGTTTCACATGAAATCTTATTTCTAGGAGTTTTACAATCTCTTGGCATCTAATTTAAAACGTCAATGAGAATCTCCATTTATCATCATTTTTTTAGCAATGGGTCTCTCCCAATTCCATTTCAGGCTTTTAATTCCTTCAATGAAGTCAGTAACACCTGTTTGTTCTCTTACCCATAATATTTTGTTTTTAAATCTTTTTTGTTACTCCAACATAATCTCTCCATACTTTGTTGAATAGTCTGAAGTATGTGCATTGCTCTCCACTGAGATATTGAAAAGAGATATGTGCCTACAACACTGTTTGAAGAAACCTTCATTTTCTCAAACCAGTTATACTAGACTCAAAAATCCGTTTGAAATAATGTACTTAATACCTATATTCCTATCCTCATTATTGACTTTAAAATGTGAAACAGAAGTGATTTTAACTTGTTGGTAATAATTTATGATTTTCTTTATAAGTGACATTTTATAACAACTCACCTGCAATATTGTGTATTACTGTTAACATATAAATCATTTATTTGTGATTTTTTACGTTTATGTAACGATTGTCTCTAAAAATGAAAATCTGAAAAAGCAACCTATTTTTTAATTCTTACTTGGTTAAATTTAAATTTCTTAATTTTATCTAACCATTTAAAAAATTTATCTTTTTAATTTTATCTGTTAATAATTATCATTAATATAATTTTTTAAAATCATTCTCCCTTTTTTAAAAATCTTCATTTAGATTAGTATGGAGTCCATTAATCACATGATTCTCGTGACGTAGATCATATTTCCGTACAAGCTGTGAGAATGGGATTACTGTATTTATTTTCATTACCACGGGAACCCTGATTCCATTATTTTCTGATTATTTCTTTAGTTTTTAACTTTTTACTTCTGTGTTTTTTTTTTCATCTTTTTTTTTTCTGGGGTTGGAATGATCACATTCGAGTTCTAATGTTTGCTGAATGTTGCTGTTGATATTTTGGGGTATATATATATGAGTTATTGAAATATGCCAATATTTTTTTAAAAATCTGTAAAATAATCCAATGAAATAATATCTCTGATATCATTGGCTATTTCTAAAAACTTTTTAACGTTTTAGTATTAAAGGTGATAAATTACAAAAGTAAAGATTTTTAAAGTAGTTAACTAGTTCAATAAGTTTCCAGAACTTAAAAAGATTTTTTTTCTTTGTAATCTTAGCTTTTATCCTAAATTCGTTTGTCAGGTTTTCATACAAAGATAAATATTTTCAATTTAATATTAAGTTCTTATATCATATGTAAATATTGTCACTTCATTATTATAAAATAACATTCATAACTTGAGTGTTGCAAAACTAATCTATTCTATATATTCCTTATAATACAAATTAAAATAAATTTACAAATTGAAAGTAGAAAGAATATACAGACAATTGTGAATATATTAAAGTGGATTTATAGTGAAATAAGATTAATAAATATATAAACTATCCAGTCAAAAAGTGTACAAATTAATTAGGGGGGGGGTAAATCCCAATACAGTAATGTGATGTAATGTGATGATTTTATGTACTGTAGCTTCTTCTTAAACGAAGTCAAGAATCTCTCAGCAATTATGCCCAGAAAAACCTGTTAGCTACTTAATTTTATATTCCCCAGTCTAAGTTTTCCCATATTCTGCTCCATCCCATTTCCACAACATAATCTCAGTAATGTGATGTGATGTACTGTAGCTTCTTTTTGAACGAAGTCAAGAATCTCTCAGCAATTATGCCCAGAGAAAACTGTTGGCTACTTAATTTTACATTCCCCAGTCTAAGTTTTTCCATATTCTGCTCCATCCCATTTCCACAACATAATCTTTGTCAACTCTATAGCCTTTACATCTAAATCCCCCTTATATTTTTCCAAACCCAGCATAAAAACCAATAATCCACTTTCTGTATAATCACTTTTTTCATATTTATTCTTCCATAACTTCATTATATGTGCCCTTTCTATTTTCAAGCATTTACATTCAATTAACAGATGCCTAATATTTTCTATTCCTTCCTTACATAATTTGCAGTTGTAACTAGTAGAGAAAAACATATTTTGCTTCCAAAGAGTAAGTTTGTGGTTAAAACCTGTAGAGGTCTCTACCTTCGTATTTTCAAGTGCCTTAGTAAATATTATTTCTATCTGTAATAAATCCTTTCTTAATTCTTTTTTTTAAGAAAAAGTTTTTTAAAAACAAATAAATTTTAATGTTTAAAGTTTATTTGAAAAACGAGTAAATAGATATGTTACATCGAATTAAGTAAAATGATATAATTGCTATAAATCTCTTTTCTGTTATTCAATTTTTTTTTTCAAACTTCAAGATGGAGAATAAAAAAAAAAGTAAAAGGCAAATCATGAAAAAAATATGCAAGAAAAATTGCAGCTGTTATGATAAAAAAACTGTCTTTTTCATGTCTTTTTCACATGTGATATGTTGAACTATTTCCATCATTTGTCATTAAATGTTAAATGTCTAGACAATTTCAAACTCTATTTAAACTTTCCAAATACAGAAAACTATTAGTAATATCACACAAATAGATAACGTGTTACTAGATTACACAACATTTGAAGTGGCATTATTCTTCAGTTTTCAAGTGTTGCTGACCTGACCAGTGGCTATGCAAGCATAAAAATCAAATGTATACCTTTAGATTCTTGAATATTGAATTTTAAGACAATGTTCTAGTGCAACTCCTGTGTTAGCACTGTCACTGCAAATCAGCATCATTTGAAGAAGAGTGGAGAATAATATCACTTGTAGCCTTATGAAATCTGTTAACCTGTGTTATATTTGTATGTTATAGCTAAATCATCATCATCAACAACAACCATTATCATTCCACTTCAGGATGAAGGTCTCTAAGTTCAATCCATCTTCTTCGATCTTTAGCTTCTCTTCTCCACATTACCCCTGCACACTTTTTTATTTCATCCATCCATCTCACATGTGGTCTCTTTCTGGGTCTTTTACAATCTCTTGGAATCCAGTTTAAGATTTCAATTGTCCATCTACTGTCATCTCTTCTAGCAATATGTCCAGTCCAACTCCAATCTTTTAATTTTTTCAATGAGGTCAGTAAATGAGGTCAATAACACCTGTTTGTATATGACAAAGTTTAAACAAAATTTAAAATTTTCTAGACATTCAACATTTAATGATAAATATTATCACATTTAAAATATCACCATCATAAATCTTCAGGAAAATATTGCATATTATAAAGTCTTTTCCACAGCTTTAATATCAATGTACATCTTGGATATATAAAGAGTTCAACCACAAAGATGATAGTTAAAAATAACAGTGAACAGTTTATTGAAGAAAATCATAAAATGGAAGTTGAAACTATTTCATCATTTATCTAAAATGAATGATAATTGTGAACTAAACCCCCTTACTTTCTTGCAAGAAGTAGATAAAACTTAAAAGAGACAGAATACACAGACATCAAACACAGAAATCATGTATTTTGGTGATGATATAAATCATTTTCTTTTTATCATGAAATAAGAAAGTAGGAATAAAGGTAAATATTAAGAAGACTAAACTAATGTCCAATGGATTTTCTCAAAAGATAAAAATAAAGATTGACTATGATGAGTTAGAAGAAGTTAACAACTACATATACTTTGGTAAGTTTATTACTATGAATGGAAGCATAATGGATGAAATTAATCATAGAATTAAACTTAGTTGGAAGGATTTTAGTAGAAATAACTTAATATTAAAATAAAATATGTCTATGTGATTGAAAAATAAGATTTTTAATAAATGTGTTTTACTAGTTATTACTTATGGATCTAAGACTTAGACACTTAATAGAAGAGCAATATGGAGACTTCAGACTACTCAAAGAAGTATGAAGAGATGCATATTAGGAGTAACAAGAGATCAAAAACAACACATGGTTAAGAGAACAAATGGGTGTTACTGACATCAATGAAAAAATAAAAGATTGAGGTGGAATTGGGCTGGACATATTGCTAGAAGAGAGAATAATAAATGGATAATTGAAATCTTAAACTGGGTTCCAAGAGATTGTAGCAGATCCACAAAGAGACCACAAGTAAGATGGATTGATGGAATAAAAAAGTGTGCAGGGATGATGTGGAGAAGAGAGACTAGGCATCAGGGAAGATGGATTGAACTTAGAGACACCTTCATTCTGCAGTGGATTGATAATGATTGATGATGATGATTATTATTATTTAAGACATACAAAACAAATAATGTCCATTGCTCTATATAATTATACCATGTCAAAAGATATTATCATGTTTCCTTTGTTGGAGGCATTTAGTGGTATTTACAAACTCAAAAAAAAAAAAAAAGCAGATTATTTGAAGAAATAATTTGACTGTTTTATAATATATGCCAACAAAATCCAAGCACATTAATTTGTACATGCTTTAGTAGTAGAGAACATTCATTGACATTGGGTAGCTAAAGTTAAATATTCAACTTCAGTGTCTTCAAAATACACTCAGACATTTGTTAAAATTTTAAAGTTAAAATATGGTAGGGTATTTTTTTAATTAATACTTTTGACAAAAAGTATATGTTTTTTTTTTTTGGAAATAACATGCATAAACACAAATATTATACACTAGTGAGCCATCTACTGACATAAAAAATTATCACAGGGAAAGCGAAAGAAATTGAAACATGTTTAAATAAATAAATCTCTTTTAAGACATTGTTTATATGCCCCTTTATAATTAGCAATCAAGTTCAGATGTAAATTAGGTTTTCCTCATATTTGAATATAAGCATAGCGGTGTAGTGAAAATTACACCACAGAAATAATATTCATTAAATTGATAATCTCTAGTCAAATAAATAACTCATAAAAATTTATTAATATATTAAAACCAAGTGGTTTATGTCCAGGTTGTGAGGGCAGTAAGTTTGACACATCAATTAAACTGTAATATTTACTAAGGCTGTAAACCTTAAGAATATGCATGTGAAAATATGAAGGTAGGGACCTCTACAGGTCTTAACCACAAGCTTACACTTTGGAAAAAAAGACTTGTGGTTAAGACCTGTAGAGGTCCCTACCTTCGCATTTTCACACACATATTCTTAAGGTTTACAGTCTTAGTAAATATTCAATGTGCATTTAAATAAATTTACAATTAAACTGTAGTAATTGGTTATATATATATCAAAATATTAATATATAACAAACTAACCAAAGGAAATACATATAAAAACAAAAAAAGACTTATAAATCCAATAAATAATATTATATTTCAACCAGAGGACTGGTTTTCATCAGAAAGAAAAAAAATACACAGTAAAATGGCGATAATCAAAAATTACAGATTTGGTAAAAGATTAAAAATTTTAACAAACCCCCCCTGATTGGTCACAAAATCTAACACAGAATATCTACCCAATCAATGACAAAATTCAAACAAAAAAAACAACAAAAATTACATTCCCTCCTAATCAAGCTTAAATTCTATTTAAATTAAAATAAATATAAAAATAAAAAATCCAAAATTAAAAATTAAAATATACATATGTGCATACATAGAAAAATTAAACTATGCTCACATACAAAAAATAGCTGTGCTCACATTAATATTCATTAAAAACTAAAATACTTATACATTTTAATCAAAAATTATAGTTAGTGCAAAGTACAATAATTTATAACTAATTATTCATCTATAAACCAATTAAACACAGATATTAAACATCCATGTAACCAATCTATACATAAAAAATCTCATATAAGAAAATTTTCACATAAAAAACACACATATAGAAATCATTTAGGAGACCAGGTAACCCAGAGATGTAATAGTTCCAGTGTTCAAATTCAATCCATGTGGTTCTAAGGTCTTGAATTTAAAAATAAAAAAACTCTCCTTTTGTTTCCTCTCCCTTGTAGAAGAAAAACCTTCCTGAAGAATCACTACTTTTAAATCATCAATTGAATGATTCAGTAAGTTAAAATGTTTTGAAACTGGTCTATCTTTATTCTTATGCAAAATGTCAAATCTATGATTAGTCATTCTGACATGTAAACTATTTGCTGACTCACCTATATACTGGTTTAAACATCTACTACACTCTATCAAATATATCAAATTAACACTTTTACATGTAACATAATTAGGAATATACCATTTGAAATTACAATTCTTAGTACTAAAGACCACTTTTGTTGCAACAATATGTTTACATGTAAAACATCTTTTATCTTTACATGGAGAACATCCTTTTTCCTGTACAGAATTACTAATAAAATTTGTTTTGACAAGTATATCTCTAAGTGATCTATGTTTTCGATATACAGCCTTAGGTGGATCAGAAAAAATAGATTTTAAATAATCTGTGGACTGTAATATGTTAAAATGTTTTGCCAATATCCGGTTAATATTAGGTAAATCTCTATTAAAAGTAAGAACCAATGGTGGAACATCTAATTGTTTTTTACTCTTTTCAGATAAAAGAAGTTTCTTTCTATCAATTAAAGAAGATCTCCTTACTGCATTATCCAACAATGTCTTAGGATACCTCATATTGAGCAATCTATTATATAAAATACTATTATTTTGTTGAAGAAATTTCTCATCATTACAAATCCTCTTCATCCTTAAAAATTGACTATAAGGAATATTAGCCTTTAAATGTTTAGGATGGTTACTATAAAAATGTAGATAGTGGTTATTATCAGTTGGTTTCCTATATACAGTAGTAGTAAGAACTCTATTAGTGTAAATAACTTCAACATCAAGAAAATGAGCAATTGATTTTGAAAAATTCATTGTGAAATTAATATGTTTATTAAAATTATTTAAATAACTTAAAAAATTATGAAGTTCAACTTCACTATGTGGCCATATCATGAAAATGTCATCTATATATCTAAGCCAAGTGTGAGGTTTCAGCTTAGCATTATCAAGTATAGAGGACTCCAGTTTTGACATAAAAATATTCGCATAACTTGGTGCCATCTTTGTACCCATTGCAGTACCTTGTTTCTGTAAATAGTATCTAGAATCAAAAATAATTCTGTACAGGAAAAAGGATGTTCTCCATGTAAAGATAAAAGATGTTTTACATGTAAACATATTGTTGCGACAAAAGTGGTCTTTAGTACTAAGAATTGTAATTTCAAATGGTATATTCCTAATTATGTTACATGTAAAAGTGTTAATTTGATATATTTGATAGAGTGTAGTAGATGTTTAAACCAGTATATAGGTGAGTCAGCAAATAGTTTACATGTCAGAATGACTAATCATAGATTTGACATTTTGCATAAGAATAAAGATAGACCAGTTTCAAAACATTTTAACTTACTGAATCATTCAATTGATGATTTAAAAGTAGTGATTCTTCAGGAAGGTTTTTCTTCTACAAGGGAGAGGAAACAAAAGGAGAGTTTTTTTATTTTTAAATTCAAGACCTTAGAACCACATGGATTGAATTTGAACACTGGAACTATTACATCTCTGGGTTACCTGGTCTCCTAAATGATTTCTATATGTGTGTTTTTTATGTGAAAATTTTCTTATATGAGGTTTTTTATGTAAAGATTGGTTACATGGATGTTTAATATCTGTGTTTAATTGGTTTATAGATGAATAATTAGTTATAAATTATTGTACTTTGCACTAACTATAATTTTTGATTAAAATGTATAAGTATTTTAGTTTTTAATGAATATTAATGTGAGCACAGCTATTTTTTGTATGTGAGCATAGTTTAATTTTTCTATGTATGCACATATGTATATTTTAATTTTTAATTTTGGATTTTTTATTTTTATATTTATTTTAATTTAAATAGAATTTAAGCTTGATTAGGAGGGAATGTAATTTTTGTTGTTTTTTTTGTTTGAATTTTGTCATTGATTGGGTAGATATTCTGTGTTAGATTTTGTGACCAATCAGGGGGGGTTTGTTAAAATTTTTAATCTTTTACCAAATCTGTAATTTTTGATTATCGCCATTTTACTGTGTATTTTTTTTTCTTTCTGATGAAAACCAGTCCTCTGGTTGAAATATAATATTATTTATTGGATTTATAAGTCTTTTTTTGTTTATATATATATATATATATACAAATCAATATATATATCAAAATACAGTACAATTTATATAAATTATATTCTTTTAGAAGTACTTTCGACTATATACTTTGTAGTCTTTATCAACTATATAACGTTGAATAATCAAAACGAGACAACCCTTAACAATACCCATAGTTCAATTCAGATTTACCACAATTCTGTTATCTTAACATTTGATGACTGGCAATTCATTAACATTTGACGATTTCTTGAAATCAACATAGCCTCTTTTATTTTACGTTTATTATGACAATGTTCAATTTGAATAATTTTCATATTTTTATAATCAAATTTAAATCCATATTGACAAGATTTATTATGGTCAAATATAACAGATGATGAAGGTTTATTTACATCTGTTCCATATTGATTCTCTTTTTGAATTCTATTATATAAAAGCATATGTTTTTTTATTCTCTTCTCAAATGTACAATTAGATTCACCAATGTATTGTATGCCGCATCCACATATCAATCTATATATAATATAATTTTGATTAAACTTTGAATTTTGAATTTTAGAATTATTAAGCAATCTATTTATGTTATTTGTAGAGAAAAAAGCAATATGACACAAACCATTATAAATTTTCCTAATAAACTTGACCTGCTCATCTGATATAAATGGCATTGAAATCCATTTCATTCTGATATTTTTATTTTTAATTTTATTATAGTGTTGATTTCTTTTAAAGTACTTCTAAAAGAATATAATTTATATAAATTGTACTGTATTTTGATATATATATATTGATTTGTATATTACATATATTGTGAAACGAATACAGATATCAAACTTTATTTATTATATATATATATGTCCACAGATGGCGTTCTACCAAAAACACCGATCAAACATGTTTTGTTTACATAAACGTCAGAGTAGCATTCACTATCTCTAACTATAATTCCACTTTCAGATCATGATTTCAAGCTATTTGCTATCATCAGTGAAAGACAGGAATAAAGAAACTAGATCTAAATACAAACTCTGAGCGTTTATGAAACAATTTCTATTCAGCTTGCAAGCGTGAATTTTTTAGACACGTAATGTCTTCAAACTCAGCATAGCAAAACAGATAGCTATATGAGTCTGATCTCAGTTCAGCATCACCACATAGTAGAACCTCTGCAATCTATATCATTGCAAGAAAGACCTCAAAGGTACATTTATGATAAACAAAAATGCAAGTTAAAAAACTTGCTAACGCTTGTATTTATGTCCACAGATGGCGTTCTACCAAAAACACCGATCAAGCGTATGTTTTGTTTACATAAACGTCAGAGTAGCATTCACTATCTCTAACTATAATTCCACTTTCAGATCATGATTTCAAGCTATTTGCTATCATCAGTAAAAGACAGGAATAAAGAAACTAGATCTAAATATAAACTCTGAGCGTTTATGAAACAATTTCTATTCAGCTTGCAAGCGTGAATTTTTTAGACACGTAATGTCTTCAAACTCAGCATAGCAAAACCAGATAGCTATATGGGTCTAATCTCAGTTCAGCATCACCACATAGTAGAAGCCTCTGCAATCTATATCATTGCAAGAAAGACCTCAAAGGTACATTTATGATAAACAAAAATGCAAGTTAAAAAAATTCACGCCTGCAAGCTGAATAGAAAGTGTTTCATAAACGCTCAGAGTTTGTATTTAGATCTAGTTTCTTTATTCCTGTCTTTCACTGATGATAGCAAATAGCTTGAAATCATGATCTGAAAGTGGAATTATAGTTAGAGATAGTGAATGCTACTCTGACGTTTATGTAAACAAAACATACGCTTGATCGGTGTTTTTGGTAGAACGCCATCTGTGGACATAAATACAAGCATTAGCAAGTTTTTTAACTTGCATTTTTGTTTATCATAAATGTACCTTTGAGGTCTTTCTTGCAATGATATAGATTGCAGAGGCTTCTACTACATGGTGATGCTGAACTGAGATCAGACCCATATAGCTATCTGGTTTGCTATGCTGAGTTTGAAGACATTACGTGTCTAAAAAATTCATGCTTGCAAGCTGAATAGAAATTGTTTCATAAACGCTCAGAGTTTGTATTTAGATCTAGTTTCTTTATTCCTGTCTTTCACTGATGATAGCAAATAGCTTGAAATCATGATCTGAAAGTGGAATTATAGTTAGAGATAGTGAATGCTACTCTGACGTTTATGTAAACAAAACATATGCTTGATCGGTATTTTTGGTAGAACGCCATCTGTGGACATAAATACAAGCGTTAGCAAGTTTTTTAACTTGCATTTTTGTTTATCATAAATGTACCTTTGAGGTCTTTCTTGCAATGATATAGATTGCAGAGGCTTCTAATATGTGGTGATGCTGAACTGAGATCAGACCCATATAGCTATCTGGTTTGCTATGCTGAGTTTGAAGACATTACGTGTCTAAAAAATTCATGCTTGCAAGCTGAATAGAAATTGTTTCATAAACGCTCAGAGTTTGTATTTAGATCTAGTTTCTTTATTCCTGTCTTTCACTGATGATAGCAAATAGCTTGAAATCATGATCTGAAAGTGGAATTATAGTTAGAGATAGTGAATGCTACTCTGACGTTTATGTAAACAGAACATACGCTTGATCGGTGTTTTTGGTAGAACGCCATCTGTGGACATAAATACAAGCGTTAGCAAGTTTTTTTAACTTGCATTTTTGTTTATCATAAATGTACCTTTGAGGTCTTTCTTGCAATGATATAGATTGCAGAGGCTTCTACTATGTGGTGATGCTGAACTGAGATCAGACCCATATAGCTATCTGGTTTGCTATCCTGAGTTTGAAGACATTACGTGTCTAAAAAATTCATGCTTGCAAGCTGAATAGAAATTGTTTCATAAACGCTCAGAGTTTGTATTTAGATCTAGTTTCTTTATTCCTGTCTTTCACTGATGATAGCAAATAGCTTGAAATCATGATCTGAAAGTGGAATTATAGTTAGAGATAGTGAATGCTACTCTGACGTTTATGTAAACAAAACATACGCTTGATCGGTGTTTTTGGTAGAACGCCATCTGTGGACATAAATACAAGCATTAGCAAGTTTTTTAACTTGCATTTTTGTTTATCATATATATATATATACTGAGGAATGATTAAGATATATGTAAGAGATTGTGATCTGGGACAACTGAAGAGTACTGGGTTCAGCACAAAATGTTCTTCTGGGAATAATACAACTGTTTCATATGTCTTTGATCATATGCTTATGATTACACCTCTCCACAAGATGCCAAAAGCAGATAAAAGTTAGTTCCTATCTTGCTTGGGAGTGGTGTAGTGAAAATTTACTCTACAGAAATATTATTTATTAAGTGGATATGCTCTAGACTAATGAATGACTAATAAAATTTACTAACATGTTTTCATCAAGTGATTTGTGTTAAAGTAGTGAGGGTGGGAAGTTTGAAACTTAACAATTAAACTGTAGTGAATGGCTATCTATATATACTGAACAGTGATAAAAGTGTGTGTAAAAGATTGTAATCTGGGCTTACTGACAAGTGCTGGATCAGCATAAAATGTCCATCTTGGGGATTGTACATCTTTTTCCCATGTCTATGATCATATGTTTATGATTACACCCTTCCATGAGGTGTTAAAAGTGGTAGAAATCAGTTTCTACATTGTATGGAATTGGTGTAGTGAAAATTACATTACAGAAATATTACATACAGTTATTATTGTAAACATGAGTTTTGATTTAATAATCTTTATAGATGCCCCATGTGGTTTAGCACATTAATAAAGTGACAGACTCTGGGGCATAAGGGTCTTGAACTCATTCTAGTGCTCGCACTTCTGACCACAGGAACAACTTCTCATGAACTCTTAAGCAGTAAAGTCATTCAATTGTTTATTTTTCCTACATGGTTTAATGCAGTTGCAGAGTATCAGATTCTGGAATGTAATGTTCTAAGTTTGAATCCAGTTCTGACATTTTAGTGCTCAAATTTTTTATGGACTTCTGAACAATAAAGCCCTTTGATTATTTTTTTTTACAGATCAAAAATATATTTGGAAATACCCTATATATACACATATATTTATACACTACTTTTATTGTAATATTTGATTCATTAATGTTATATATATATATATATATATATATATACATATCATAGACTAAATATGATATATATTGTCACGAAACTATCAATTACTACTAATTGACAATCCCTGACACTAAACAAGTTTTTTCACTTCTGTATAAAGTGTTTTTGTTGCAGTTTTTTTGTTAAAGTAAAAGGAGATCCTCATTTATTTCAAATCCCAAGTTCTTATATGGATTTAAACTTAGAAAGCTATTTTATAGGTGTGCAAATATGAAAGAATAACATTTTTCTTGACATTCTGCAAATAACATTTTAAACTTCTCCAGAGAGTTGTATATATTGAATTAAATATTTTCATAGATTGTTATTATAATAAAGAATAGAAATTAGATTATATCCATGCAAATAGAGATAACTTTTAGCTTTTGATGTTGCCAAGAAACTATCAATTAGTACTAACTTATAATCTCTGATCTCTGCAAGTTTTCTCATTAACCTACAATAGCTCTTTTGTTAAAAAAATTTTTGTTGAAATAAAAAGAGGTTGTCTTTCATTTCAAACCCAAGTTCTAAACATGTTTTTTTCATTAACCTGTAATATATATCATTAAAAAACAGTCAACCCTTAGACAACCCCAATATAAATAACAATCAACAATTTCAAACTGTTGTCAAGGCAACCTCCTTTATATACATATATTCATTAAATTAAACAGTTCAATGTACATATTTAAAAAAAAGAAAAAATGTCTCCTTCAGGCATGAATTAAAAACAATGTAAATGTTGAACAAAGGATTAGAGTTCCCAAGATTAGATGCATTAATTTTATTCTTGATCTTTTGTTCAACATTTAGAATACTTTTAATTATTAGCCTGAGTGAGGGTAGTTTACTTTCTTTGTTTACATATATACACAGCTATATTTAATTTAATGTTTACATATTGAATCTTATTTAATTATTATAATCAACATATTAAAAAGGAGATTATGTCTTCAACCTTGTAAAATTGATTATTAATTTAATAAATTTTGAGTGTCATATTTTTTCTGATGGATATATTAATTTCATTCTGAATTGTGAATAATGTTGACAATGGTAAGCTTATAAACATCAGAGCTCCAAAGAATAGGTGGATTCATTATATTTTTTATTTATCGTAAGAGTTCTTTTAATTCATAGCCTGGAGAGGGTAATTAATCTGTGAAATGTTATCTGCATTATGTTTTCAATATGTATGTATCAACATTTGAAAAGAAAAATGGACAAAAAGAAAGTTTTGGGGGATTTTATTGTACCCATTCAAGTAAAAGTTTTATTTTTGGAAAGCATTGGTAGCCGAGAGGTCAGCACAGCTGCCTTGCAAGCAATTTCTTGCAGACAGTTGTTGTGGGTTGACATATGGAAAAAAAGAAGTATTTTTTATTTTGTAAAAACAGATAAAAATGGATTAAAGTTATTGGAAATAATGGTATTATCTGTTAATTTTAATGATTTTTTAAATAATATCTTAGTGTGAATTGTAATTGAAAGTTAGAATGAAAAAGAGAAATTAATATTATATAAGAACATGTAAGCATAGATTGTTATAAAATTCAGACTCCAGATCTAAAGTTGCAATAGCTTTAACAATTCGATCCTATCCCAAACTTATTGATAGAAAATCTATGTAAATTCTTTAATAAAAGCAATTGCCATTAGTATTAAGTTTCAATAACTGTTGCAGATTAAAATTGTCAATTTGAATTTTTAAGCTGTTCAGTTACTGATACAGAAAACTCTTTAAAAGACTATTGTAGATAAAAGATCTGTTATTGGAATTATTAAAAAAAATATGTCTAGTTTTTCAACTATGATTATAATATTAATAACTTATTCACATTCTCTTTCAGGATAAATAATAAAATAAATTTAAAATTATATGAGCAATAAAAACAGAAACTCAATACTTGATGAAAGATAGATATCAAAAATGACTAAAAATCACATGTCAAACATTCTTTATGCTTACACAAGCTGTTTACACAGAGGCAAAACTCTCCATATAGTAGCATCACTCAGTGCAAGCCAGAGTAATCAATAGAGTGCAGGAAGATCTATGCATAAAACTCTATCTAATGGCCACTGATCCAATGTCCACAGACTAGTTTCTAACTTGTGGCTCCATGGCTCCTTAAAGACGCAAGCTAGAAACTAGTCTGAGGATATTCGTTGAGTAGACACTAGATAGGGATTTAATGCACAAATCTTCCTGCATCCATTAATAATTCTGGCTTGTAATAAATGGGGTTGCAGTATGAAGAGATTTGCCTCTGTGTAAGATTGTTATCAGTTGTTAAATGATTGAAAGATTAAAACTGCAAAGCAGATATAGTCATCTACTGACTCTATTAATTTTAGATCTTTTAAAAGTATTTAACCTAATATATGGGGATTTAATGCAACATATGTATCTTTAAAATGTTATAATTCTATTAAATCAGTAAATAAAACTACATTCTATATTAATGGTAACATTTTAAACAAGGGAGAGTGAGTATTTTAGCCCATGTAGGATTATAATACAAACATTTGTTATCTGATATATCTATCCTATAAACTCAGATTAGGATGGAGATACTCCTTTGATAAAGTTGAAAATAGTTAGCTCTTTGTAGTCCTGAAGTTAGTAAATTTTTGGGTTCTGATGGATACCTGGAAACATTTAACAAATATGATTGGTAATATGTTAATTTTAAAAATGGTATAATTTTAAAGAAATATATGCGTCCTCTAAATAAATAAAAATATAAATTTCTGAAGACTACTTTTTTTACTTCAATTTAGAAAAAGGAAGAGATTCGAACTCAGACTTTCACATGACCCAAGATGGCACTGAGAGTAGTGGGTCATGTGAAAGTCTGAGTTCTAATCCTGCATATATTACATATATAAATACAGGTTTACACCTGTACGATGTATTAAAATGTAAGAGATTAAAAAAGCATGCAGTAATTCTCATAAAATACTATTATCTAACATATCAAAAGTATTTTTAATAATTTTACAGAGAACGTTTGTTTCCTATGAAATGTCATTGCATACAGGGGACCTGACATAATCTCACAGAATCAATGTATATAAATGAACACTCCCACTTTTTCAAACACGAGATAAAGTCTTTGGGAAAAGATAGAATGAATCCATCTATCTTTTCGACCTAAACGTATATGTATGGGCAAATCTTAAGTATTTGAAAATGAGAGCGTGAAGTTGTTAATTGATCACTTTAAATTATTTTTTTACTGCGTGAATAAATGACGCCTGTGAAATTTATAGGAAAAGTGGGAGTATTCATTTATATAGTGACAACTAGAAAGCGCATGTGCATTAGCTTATTGGCTTATTGGTATTACAGTTTATAAAACATCGTGCTATATAAAATAAATGTCTTGTTTACATATGTTTAATTTAATAAGAATGGCATATTGTAAATTCTAGAAATTTCACAGGCATCATTCATTCACATAGTAAAAAAGTAATTTAAAGTGATCAATTAACAACTTCACGCTCTCATTTTCAAACACTTAAGATTTGCCCATACATATACGTTTGGGTCGAAAAGATATATGGATTCATTCTATCTTTTCCCAAAGACTTTATCTTGTGTTTGAAAAAGTGGGAGTATACCGTATTCATTTATATAGTGATAACTAGAAAGTGCATGTGCATTAGCTTATTGGCTTATTGATATTACAGTTTATAAAACATCGCGCTATATAAAATAAATGTCTTGTTTACAGAATCAATAAGTAATTTAGATGTGGTTTGTGGTTTCAGGCCAATAATTAAAGTGATTTTAAAAAGATTTGATTTATACATTGTTTTTATTTATTTGGTTAAGTATCTGAATTACTTTATCAAAAAAGATTGTTTTATTGCTTGAAAATTTTTGGTTATTCATTAAAATGTTTCAATAACACATTGCACGATATTACAAAAAGGATTATTACTGATTGGTGAAGAAAATGAGCCAATTGTAAATAAAACCTGGGGATAAACAAGCAATTGTGAAACTATAATTTTATTTTTCATTCCTTATATATGTAACTAAAAAAATGTGAAAAATTGACGTTGCAAAGAATGCCTAGCATTTTATGCAACGCATGCCATTTTGGGGCAAATTATAAAATTTCATTTTTTAAACATTTTTTTTACATACCATTCCTAGATATTGTATAGAACACCTAAAGTTTATAAAGAATGAAAAGTAATTTTTCAGCAAAATAAAAAAAGCTTTTCATCGAATAGATTCATGGAAAAATGGAAAAAATACAAAATGTAAAATATAGGATTTTTCATATCTAACCTATTTTATAAAATACTAGAATGAAAGAAATTGTCCAAAATAATATATTTTTTTGTGATTTTTAATAAATAATAGATGTTTAACTATACATTGTATTTCTGATATTATGATGGAGTTTCATTTTCTTTTTTTTAAAAGTGTCATAGCATCGGCCGGGACGCGAACCCGCAACCCGGGCAACTGCCTGCAAGTGCAAGGCAGTCGCGCTGACCTCTCGACCACCAATGCAAGACGAGTTTCATTTTCTTAATTTCAAATATGGGATGATTATTATTTTTTACTGATAAGCCCTCTGGTGATAAAATATAATAACAAGTTAGCATGTGATGATGGTAATAAAATGCTGAATTTTAACGAATGAGCAACGAAATCTGAAAATAAATAACAGCATTTTTACACAATAATTTCAGAAGTAAATTGCCAAGTGTGAAGGATTTTAAAATTGGATAAATATTCGAGAATGTAAGGAATTTCTTGTTAATTATCTTTTGATTTTTCATTAACTAACTATGAAGTGTACTCATAAGGTTCACTAACAATTTCAATTATTACGTTTACTAAGCATGTGCTAAACATTGAAAACGTAACGTTTCCATTATTTCTTTTAAGTGATCAAAATAATTTATACTTTGTCAGGCGTTAGTGGCTGAGTGGTCAGCACACCTGCCGGTTGCAGTTGTCTCCGCGGGTTCGCTTCCTGGCTGATGCTTTGACACATGAAAAAAAAAATTACACTTTGATTATTTTTCTTTCGGCATTTGATTGAATGCCTAAGAAATATGTAAACATTCTTAAGTATTTTATACAATGCTGGTTTTCACATTTTGTATATTTATATAATTTGTGAGGAAATTTTTGGATGGTTTCGTGCACAATCATCAAAATCCAATATATGTTTAAGTATTAGATTTTTAATTTGATTCAATTAAAATGAAGACAAAAACGTCACCTTTTGGCTTTTACTTTATAGTATGTTAATTGTTATAATCAAACCTATTATGAGAATGAACTAGATAATGTTCTTATTTTGATAAAACACTATCTATAAAATCTTTGGTTTAGTAAATAATGTTAAAAAAATCCAGATAAATGGAAACAAATATTTAGCACACTTTGACCTGAATGGGTATCAACTTGAGAATGTGTGATAATTTAGACATCATTGTAGTCTTTAAGGATAAAAAGGGCTTGGATTCTAAGTGGCAGATTTGATTCAAAATGATCTTCTATTACATTTAATAGGTTAAACGTTATTTCTTCTACTACAATTAATTTGATTGTATTTCAGACTACTGTTTTCTATATTTGTTGTAAGGAAATAAGTCATATTTTCAAGTTTTTATAATTTTCAAGATAATTTTGGTCCATAATCAATTCAACTATTCAATGTTGATCAATGAATAGTATTATATTCTTAGCTATAATTTAACAACTGCACAAATATCTTAAATTTTATTGTACTTCAATTATATAATATTCGAATTTATTTCCTAAGTGCAGAGATCATATGTAATTAAAGAGAAAGCATTTTCACATATTAACATTCGTGAAAATTTTCAATTTACTACATGTTAAGATTATGAATTTTTAGAGACTATGTAATATTCAAATTTATTTAAGAAGTGCAGAGAGATTAGTACAGTGCATATATTAAAGAGGGAAATCCTTTCTCCTTAATTATGTATGATCTCTGTGCTTAGCAAATAAATTTGAATAAGATATAGTTTTAGCAATTCATAATATTAACATGTAGTTATGTTGAATGTTTTCTGAATGTTAATAAATGAAAGAAAATAATGGATGGCAAAGTGAATAGAGAAACATCTTCATGCTCTCAAACCAAGATTCTTTAGATTGGCCTATATAATTAAAATGTAGGTATAAAAATAAGATGGTTGCTCTTATCTTTTCAAAAGTCTCTACCTTGTGTTTGAGTTTGAGAGTATCCTCAGTTCTCAACATGACATCATTGAGCTATTTTAAGATCAATGAAGTGCATGTATTAAAGGTGAAAATTTTTTCTCTTTAATAGCATACCTCAATGATCAAACCTGATGAAAATATATATTTTTATTCACAATTTCTTTACCGTGGTTACTAGAAAAGCCTTTAACTTGTAATGAGAAATTTAAACATTGCTGAATTTCTTCTATGTCATTAGTTTTTCAGTCTAAAATCTGATGAAATTCAAAATCTACAATTGTCTGCTGCTTAGTTTAATTTACTATTATTCAAACAGCCAGTGTCTCTTCATTCTTCTCTCTGCTATTGAATGTCTATCTCACTTTATTCAACTTTTTGATTTTAACTGGAGGCACATGCAATTTTTTATTTAACCACTAAACATCACATGATCACTATCTCTTATACTAGCACATAATTGTTATTAAACAAGGCAAAACTCTTCATACAGTAGTGCCACCCTGTGCCAATCACTGATGAAGGCCACAAGTTAGAAACTAGTCTGGAGATATTGGATGAGTAGGCACTAGATAGGGACTTTATGCACAAACCTTCTGGCATCCATTGATTACTCTGCTTGGCACAGGGTGGCACTACTGTATGGAGAGTTTTGCTTTGTTTAATTTTTTATTTTCTATTAATCATACAATCTTATCATTTTACTTTTTGTCTAATGATTTTATCTTCTCTAATTTTCTCTATATCTATATCTATAAAAAAAATTCAAATTTTTAATATCAATATTTAAAAGTTCCCAAGTTTTTGCTACATATAAGGTAATCAATTACTGGCAAAAGATTTTAATTTTTGTATAATTTAAGATTCAATGTTATTAATATAAAAAAATAACTGCTTATCATGGAAATGTTGATATACCATAGCTATTCTTTATGGCATTGCCTTTTAAATGTTGATATACCATAGCTATTCTTTATGGCATTGCCTTTTATAATATGTTAATTGCCCTATGTACTTTGGCACAATGAGTAGAGTGTCCAACTTGTGATTGGGAGCTACCAGAGTCGATTTGGGCTCTCACAGATGTGGCACTCAAATTTTTATGAAGCCCCATGCCATTGTTTATATTTTAAACATTTAATACAGAGGTTGAAATAACTGGAAGATGGTAATTTTAATGTGTAATATAAATTTATAGTTTGTTTTTTTCAAAAAGTAGCTTATTATATTCTATATACTTTTATAATTATATTTAAATATTTGCAAGTGAGTGCGCATATTTTAGGATGGGTATTTAATAATCTGCTTGAATTTTAACAAAAATTTTGTAAATGGAATAGCACATTTTTATATAATAATTTCACATAAATTATATGTTTTTTACACATATTTTAATACTTTATTATTAATATTGATGAAATTTTGCGGACAAAGAGATTTGAAGTAGCTGCCTCAACAAGATTTCATACACTTTTAATATTTTTATAAAAATCTAATCTACATTTAATAGCATTTTCTTTTTGATTGTAATCTTAAGCTTTTATTGCAAATTCGTTTATCAACTTTTCATATCATATGTAAATATTTTCACTTCATATCATATGTAAATATTGTAAAATCATTATTAAAAAAAGGTGTTTGTAACATATACATGTGTCCATGTGTGTTTGTGGTAAATGTGTGTTTGTAAGTATTGCTCTTTATTTTGTGCATTTATATATGGAATAAATTATATTATGTTGTTATATTAAAGATCTGAAACTTATTATCGTCATTATTTTGATTGTTAACTATATAAAGAAATTAGGGAAATTTACAGCTAAGAAAAGGAATGAGTTTTGGAGATGGTAGCTATAAAATGAGACCAGCTGGAGATGACAAATCAATATAAATTACAATAGTTTAGATAAGTGCAAGAAAACTTAATACAATTTGAAAAATATATTATGTTTGATATGGTGAATGGATCAAAGGGAACAGGATGAATGAAGGTTATCAAGATTGGATAATATTACAGAATGGATGAGATTGATAAATTCTGGAAGCATACAAGAAGGCAGAGAAAAGAATGGTTTGGACGTAGTTCATTCACACTATTATCTATCATCAAATCAATGGATCAGATAGGTGAAGATGATGAGAAAAACTTAATATGAAAAATATTAATATTTTAATCAACTCAACTATTGATTCATTATAATAATACTTTGGTACAGAAGTTGTGGAATCCCAACTCTCATCAGCTGTGCTACATTCTAAACTTTATCTCATAATATAGTAGTAATAAAATTTGTATAGTTTCACAAACAAAGACATTACCACTGGTCTGCCCAAATGTCAGGCAGTAAGAACTTAAATTTAGCTTTCATTCTTATTTTACTATCTAGATAATATCTAAAAACCCATTTACTTATAAATAATTTAATAGCTAAATAAACAGGCTATTAGATTGTTACTTGAAAGAATCTAACACCTGTTTTGAACTAAAAAAAATAAAGTTTTACTTGGCCATAATTTGAATTCCATGTTAGAGACAGATACATTAACCACTTTGCCATACTAATAATTGTAATATACAGATTTATAAACAAAATTACTGAGTTAAGCCCAATAATTTATAGGAGAATAAGATAAAAGGGTCACAAATTAAATTTAAAAACATTATTTATATCAAGTTGCAAAAAGTTATATAATAATAATAATAATAATAATAATAATAATAATAATAATAATAATAATAATAATAATAATAATAATAATAATAATAATAATAATAATAATAATAATAATAATAATAATAATAATAATAATAATAATAATAATAATAATAATAATAATAATAATAATAATAATAATAATAATAATAATAATAATAATAATAATAATAATAATAATAATAATAATAATAATAATAATAGATGATGATGATGATGATGATGATGATGATGATGATGATGATGATGATGATAATGATGATGATGATGATGATGATGTAATATTGATAGTAATAGTAGTAGTAGTAGGAGTAATAATAGTACTAGTCATTACCATAGTCATCACCATAGTAGTAGCAGCAGTAGTAGTAGCAGTAGTAGTAGTAGCAGTAGCAATAATAGCAGCAGCAGTATTAGTAGTAGTAGTAGTAGTAGTAATAGCAGTAGCATAGCAGTAGAAGCAGCAGCAATATGAAAATTTTGATATAATAAAAGTTATTCAAACTTATAAAGCAATATATACTTAAATTTTAACGTATTTACAGATTCATATTAATTAAAATAATACAACATCATTATTCAATACATGAATTCCCTTCTGCATACTTATTTCTTTACAAATCTTATTCTATTACATAAACTAAAATTTTTTTCATTATATACAGTTCCATCTGTATTTGAACCATACTCTGTGATCATTTTCAAGATTTATTTCTATAAATACATACATATTAATTCACTATACTATACTTAAATAATAATAATTCAGCAAACATTTCAAAATCCATGTGTATTTATAATTTATGTTTTATAAAATAATTTTCCCAATTAAATTAATCAGTTACAATAATAACCTTATTATATTTTCTGGAACCAGTATATGTATAGATTTACTTTATTTATTTTTTTTAGTTAGTTTCATTTAAATTTATGTAATATCTTTTTTTTTACACTGGCCTATTTTTTAGTGCATTTTTTAGTTTTATAAAGAATATATAAAATCGCACATTAAATTCTTTCTTATCAACTTTTTTTGTGTGTTTCATAATTTACAAATCCTATACGTATTTATAGGAAAACACCTTGAACATAATCATAGAATATGATCTAAATATAGAAACGGCTCACTTCTTTTTAGCCTTTCATTTGCAATCGACAATTCCTGGGTTTTTTTTTTTACATAAAATTCAAAGCTTGTTCTATAATATTTGACTGATTTCATTAGATTATTAAAAGTTATTTTTGCTGCAAATCCCACATTGTCTTCCTCCTCTAAAGATAATTACTTAATTGTTATTACTGATTATTTTTAAGGTAAAAATTATCCCCTCTTTTCTTCCAAAGAGTAAGCTTGTGGTTAAGACCTGTAGAGGTCTCTACCTTCGTATTTTCAAGTGCACATGCTTAAAGGTTTATTGCCTTAGTAAATATTACTAAAAATTAACATATTTTTATTCACATCCAAGGGTGGGAGAGGAGACTAAAAATAGAATTTTGAAATATAGGTATTTATTTTTAGATATTCCAAATTAAATTCTCTTCAAAGTATTGTCTATTTAATGCAAATCACTGGGCTAAATATGTTTTCACTTCTTGAAGTAGTCCAGAAACTCTCACAGTGTGATGCCTTTTAACATCTGTATGTTTTTTTTACCACATCTGAGTTGCAAAAAAAAAATCCCATAAGTGAAAAAATGACTCAAATAAAAAAAATCACATGGAGTATTATCAGAAATATATCTGATGGATAAGCTTGTTCATGCTGAATTTTAATTAAAAATTGTTCACACTCAAGGTTTGGGTACTGGCATGTCGTCATGGCAAACCTTTCACTCTTCATGTGGGTCATTTTTATTTTATTGCATCATGCAAACATTTCCAAACTTATAGGTTTTAAATGCCTGAATATTGCAAATGAATTCTGAGTGAACAATTCTATTTACATAAAAAAAAATCAGCATCATTTTGTCATTAGACTGCACTCACCACCCTTTTTTGGGATGTTATGAATTTGATACTTTCATTCGACCATTTGAAAATGTGTATTTTCTCAAAAGCACCTTGCATGTAAGCTGTTTCAAGCATTACAGCTGTTTTGCATGATAGAAAACAGATTTTTATGTTATTTCAACTCTAAACAACACATGATCACAATATTCCATGCTTGCTCATAACTGTTGTAGTAAGCCAATAAACATCACATGACTACCACCTCTTACGCTTGTGTATAACTGATGTTAAAACAGGAAAATCTCACTATACATATGCCACACACAGCAAGCTAGAGTAATCAATGGATGCCAGAAGGCTTGTGCATAAAATCCCCATCTAGTGCCTACTTATCCAGTATCCCCAGAGTAGTTTCTGGCTTGTGGCCTTCAAAAGTGAGGAGCCTTGGATCTGATAGCACTGCACCTACATCTTATGCTTGTGTATAAATGTTGTTAAAACAGGCAAAACTCACTATACATATGCCACACACAGCAAGCTAGAGTAATCAATGGATGCCAAAAGGCTTGTGCATAAAATTTCCATCTAGTGCCTACTCATCCAAGGCTCCTCACTGACGAAGGCCACAAGCCAGAAACTAATCTGGGGATATTGGATGAGTAGGCACTAGATGGAGATTTTATGCACAAGCCTTCCATTGATTACTCTAGCTTGCTGTGTGTGGCATACATATAGTGAGTTTTGCCTGTTTTAACTGTTGTAGTAGTTGTTGTATGAAGAGAGTTTTGCCTATTTTATTTCAACTCTTCAGGAAGATGCTACAAAAAGATTTACTATGTGGAATCATGACTTCACTCAATAATGACAGACATTAGACTAATGTTGGGGAGTCTTACCAAGAGATATCTAGTGGCAGAAGCATGTATTACAATACAATCACTCTCCAGAAAATGATTCCAGTTATTTTTGACTATCCCTCTTGTATACTTTTAATTATATGTCATTAAATTTGCATAAATATTTTTATTTATTTATTAAATCAGTAATTATTTGACATTTTCATCATTTATTATGATTAGTTATTTTATTTATTTTAATGTTTTCACGACATATAGCAAATATTGAGAACATTTTAGATAATTTGAAACATCCGACATCTATTATTTAAGGGTTATCTGAAATAATAATTTAGATTTTGTTCAAGATTGTAATGAATGACTTCCAGAAAGTTAAACAATTTTGGCAATAATGCTTAAATGTTAATAATACAAATTTTCTCTCTTTTCCTCCAAAACGTAAGCTTGTGGTTAAGACCTGTAGAGGTCCCTACCTTCGCATTTTCACACACATATTTTTAAGGTTTACAGCCTTGGCAAATATTTCTAACAACATTTAAAAATAATATTCAAAATTTCAGTGTTAATAAATAAAGGGAATATAAAACTATACAGCATTTCTTGAGTTTTTTTCCAGTTATTATAGTAAACAAGTATTGATGTGACGCACTAGGGCTTCACTTTTCTTGGAGTTAGGAATCTCTCAGTCACCATGCTCAGAAAAACCTGTTAGCCATCTTACCTTCCCTTTCCATTCCCCACCCTGTTTGTCCCATATCTTCTCTATCCTATGCTATCCCATTTTCACAACATAATATTTGTTAACTCTATGGCCTTTATATCTAGATCCCTCTTATCTTTTCTCAAACACAACATAAAAAGCTAGAACCCACTTTCTGTATAATCACTTTGTTCATATTTATTCTCCCACAATTTCATTATTTGTACCCTTTATGCTTGTGGACATTTACATTCAATTAATAGATGCCTAATATTTTCTATGCCTTTCTTACATAACTTGCAGACTAAATCACATATATTTTTCCATTTATGTTTATATTCGCTTGTTGCGAATGATCCTGTTTGAGCCTTAAGCAGCAAAGTACTTTCCTTGCTATTATTATAAATTAACTTGCACCCAATATTCTGTTTATTTCTATATATATTTAAAATCTTTACTCTCCATACTAAATCTCCATCTCTCCAACTGTCTATTCTTTATTAATGCATCTATTCTTCTATCCCATTCCTTACCACTATAACACTCAACAATTCTCCTAGCACAATCATCCCACCTTTTATATAAGTATATTGACATAAAAGTCTTTATCCAAATTTTCTGCACACCATACTACCTTTCTCACCCATCTTGTTGCCCATCCTTTACTCATAATTCAATCAAATATTATTTTGGTGGTTCTCTTATTATCCATAAATTGAAATTTACTGTATTCCTTCTCTTTTTTACTTTAGCACCATCTATTGTAATCTTGAGTAATTAATGATTTATCAGATAGAAGTTTTTATTGTCAAAAAAAAGGCATATGTCCGTTTGGCAATGGGGATTAAATTACATCTACCATCAATACTCAAACTTACAGTAGATAGTGCTAGATGAGGGTGAAAAATGCTGTTATATATCAAATAAATGTAACCACAATTATTTAAATACCAGTATATTATATATACTTTTAATCAAGATGTAATTAGAGAGGGTTTGAATCTAGACTTTTAGCTCCTTTTAGACGTCCACTCTATCGACACATATGACCATATACATGCAAAAAAGATAAATGCTTTTTAATATATATATATATATATATATATTTCTTGCAGAATCAGTACTCATCAGTTGGTCCAGGTCATCATCTCTCACACACATATATATAATCAGTGCTCAATTTATATTAAGATAGAAAATCTTTAAACTTTAATGGACAGACTTCAATCTTCTCCATTCTCCAACTTTTCAACCATCCACATCATTGAAAATGTAACGATGGCATGTTCAAAGCCTTTGTTTGCCAATTTTGTTATCATACCCATGTTGACTGTAAGTCAATTTGACCCCTCATATGCAGGACCTTAAATCTATTCAAATACACAAAAAAGGACTGGGTCAAATAAGTGGAGATTTGAACCCAGAATTTAAAGCTCCATTTAGTCCATTCACTCCATCTTATACAATTGACATTCATGACTGCATGTGAAAAGATAAATGATCTCAATATACATATTTCATCCTTCTATGTATTTGAATGGGCTTAAGGCCATGCATATGAGGGGTCAGAATGACTTTCAGTCAACATGGGTATGATAACAAAATTGGTAAACAAGGACTTTGAACATGTCACCATCAGATTTTCAATGATATGGATGGCTGAAGATTTGTAGAGTGGAGAAGATTGAAGTCTGTCCATTAATGTTTGAAGACTTGCTATCTTAATATAAACCAAGCACTGATTATATATATATATATATATATATAGTATATATATATATATATATATATATATATATATATATATATATGAAAAGTAAGTTATTGTTAACACTAACTGAAATAATTATAGAAAATATACAAACCATTATACAATTACAAGTAACTGGATATTTGAAATTGTATAATGGTTTGTATATTATATATATATATATATATATATATGGGAGATGCAGTTATATAAGATGGAGTTTGGATGACTAAAGAAAACTTAAAAGTCTGGATTCAAATCCCCTCTAATTACCTCTAGCTTAAAAATATATACACTATACTTGTATTTAAATATTACATATTCAGTCTGGGTTCTAGCCATTTGCCTTCTGTGCATTTAAATGAGTTTAACATCTGGTATATGAGGGTGTAGAAAGATTTACATTCAATGTGGGTATGATAAAAAAATTGGCAAACATGCATTTTTAACATGCCATCATCAGATTTTCCAATGATATGGATGGCTGAAGGGTTGGAAAGTAGAGAAAAATTTGGAAATCTGTCCATTAAAGTTTGAAGATTTGCTATTCTAATATAAACTGAGAACTGATTATATATATATGTTTGGGAGATAATGATCTGGGCCAAGTGGTGAGAGCTTGTTAAGCACAAAATATTATATTGGAAATCATTTATCTTTTTTGCATGTATGTGCTCGTGTATTTCAGTTGTTAAGATGGTATGAATGACTACAGTGATCTTGAAGTCTGGATTCAAATACCCTTTCATTAATAAATAAAATAGTTATACTTCATTTATAATTTGTACTATAATTTATGTATAATGAAATACATGGGTAAAACAACAAACAAAATCACTAACATAATTGAAATAATAATAGATGGATATTTAAAATTTTAAGTTTGATCACTAAACTTTATAAAAGATCACATGATCACCATCTCTTATACTAGCACATAATTGTTTATAAACAAGGCAAAACTCTCCATACAGTAGTGCCATCCTGTGCCAACCAGAGGAATCAATGGGGATGAGTAGGCATTAGATAGGGATTTTATGCACAAGCCTTCTGGCATCCATTGCTTTCTCTGGTTAGCACAGGGTGGCACTACTGTATGGAGAATTTTTCCTTGTTTAATTTATAAAAGACCTAGAAAAAGTACATGTGTGAGATGGATGATTGAAATATAGAAGTGTGCTGATGTGGCATGGAGAAAAAGAAAGTGGATTAATTTTGGAGAGATCTTTATCCTGCAGTGGATCAGTAATAGTTGAAGATGATGATGATTTCATTCCATTATAATGAAATGTTACAAATATTTCTTTTATATTTATATGTCAAATGCATTAACTGGGAAGCGAACCCGGGCCAGCTGCTTGGAAGGCAGCTATACTAACCATTATGCTTAATACGTATTTATGCAATTTTTAATTTTTTTTAACACAGTATAAAGTTCTTTTTTTTCCTCTCATATGTCATTGCATCAGCCAGGACGTGAACCCACAACCATCTGCAACCAACTACTTGCTTGCAAGGCGGCTGTGATGACCTCTCGGCTAACAACGCTTTAAAATTAAAATTATTCAATATCTTATAATAAGGTAGATATAATTTAATGTTTTTCATAATTCATAAGTAATATATATATATATATATATATACATAATGTCAAACCCCCCCCCCCCAGTGTTATGTTTTTCAGCAATCCTTCCATGTAAAATTTGAGAATTTATTCACAAGGGATCATTGGTGGAAAAAACAAAAACATTGGGGGAATGATTGATATTTTATATTTCTGTTTCCAACTATCAAAATGCACTAGGTCTATGTGTATATATAATATTCAAATATATGTATATTGTCTATACTAAACTTAATGTAATTAGAAGGGACTTGAACTCAGACTTTCAAGCTTTCTACAGCTATGCACTTCACCTTTTACAATCAATACACATGTATGTGGTCATGTGTATTGGTTGTATAAGATGGAGTGCATAGCTATAGAAAGCTTGTAATTCTGAGTTCAAGCCCCTTCTAATTATATTTTTATTTCCCTCTCCTCTCAAAAAAATCTCTTTAAAATTTTAAATGAAACACACAGGCTTATTGAGCACAGACTTTCACACGATCCATCACCCTCCACACTATCTCGTAACACTGATACCCTTGAACAGAGTTGGAGTGTGGAGTAGATTGAAGCCTGCCCATTAAAGTATGAAGATTGGCTATCTTCATATATATCTGAGCACTTATAACATATATGTGTAGAGATGGTAATCTGGACCAACTGATGATTGCTGGTTTAGCATGAAATATGTATATTGGTGATTATTTATCTTTTCAACATGTATGTGTTCAAGTGTATCAGTGTGAAGGGTGGAGGGTCGTGTGAAAGTCTGTGCTCATATACCCTATATATTAAAATTTTAAAATAGAATAATTTTAACTGACAGAAAAGGACTGCTAAAAATTTCTAATTCTCATTCTTTCGTTCATTATTTATTATCACTATTGAAATTAATATCCTAAATCAAGAAAAAAAGTAAAAAAGAGAAAACTTACAACAAAAATATAGTCATCACTATATAAAATAATTCAAGAGCCACAAATATTCCACACGTATTACAATCTTTTATTTTCTTGCAATAGACCTCATTTCATGTAATAAAGATATATATGAGAGATGATGAACTGGCCCAACTGATGAGTGCTGGTTCAGCACGAAATGCATCTTGGGGGTTATTTATCTTTTATTGTATCTTTATTTATATGAAATTATTTATGAAATAAAAAACAAAGGAGAAATATGGAAGTTGTGTACACATCTATAAAAAAGATATTACGCATGGAAGAAAGAAAAACGTAAACAGCCATGTGTGTGTGTTGAAAATCAGATATATTAATCTTTAACTTGGATTAAAGTTTATATCTGTGCTAGAGAAAAATCTATAGTTTAATAAATGATTAGTAATAATCATTACATGTTTATCAAAAAAGTTGATAACGTAAAAGTTGGGAGAGGAGTAAATTGATGCTTGAAAATAAAAATGAGACAATTTGCTCTACATAAATACTATTCATGTAATAAATATATATATATATATGAGAGAGATGATGACCTGGCCCAACTGATGAGTGCTGGTTCAGCACGAAATGCATCTTGGGGGTTATTTGTCTTTTATTGTATCTTTATTTATATGAAATTACTTATGAAATAATAAAAAAATGGAGAAATATGGAAGTTGTCTTTCTATAAAAACTTCATTTTATTTAATTTTAAAATTCCATTGAAAACTATCCTTAGACATATTCTTATGATGAAAGTAATATATATTGCAATTTTTTAGAGTATTTTGAGATAAAAAGGATTTATTTCTTCAGTAAAAACTGTGAAATACTTTTTACAAAACCTATATTTTATCCAATTTATGTATGTAAGTTAATGAAAATTTCTAACAACTGTAAGTTTAATATCATTCTTCCAGAAAATGGAAGAATGTTCTAATAACTTTCCTTATCTTATCATTAAATTTGTGTACTACTGTGAAAAATCTTGTATCGTTCTGAATAAAAAAATTGACAAAATGGCAAAATTATTTATAATTTATTTCGCTGCAGTAGTTATATACCTTATGCCCAATAAACATCACATGATCACCATTTCTTATGCTTGCTTAGAACAGTTATAAAAACAGGCAAAACTCTCCATACAGTAGTGCCACTCAATGCAAGCGAGAGTAACTAATGGATGCCAGAAGGCTTGTGCATAAAATCACCATCTAGTGCCTACTCTGGCATCCATTGATTATTCTGGCTTGCACTGAATGGCAATACTGTATGGAGAGTTTTGCCTGTTTTATATACCCTTTGTTTACACTTGCTAAATTCAGTAGCAGCATATAAAAATCTGTACTGCTCCTTAATATACAAGCCATATTTTCTACTAAAAATTAAAGGATAAACTAGTCCCCATTCTTAGGCTGATAGACATCTAACTTAAAAACTGCTAGATGCTTTTATTTATAATTAATCTGAGTATTTTTTAAATATAATTATTAGATGAAATTTTTTATAGTTCCATTCAAAACATTAAAAATATCCTTTGCACCTTTATTTGAATTAATAAACATAGCACATTGTTAGCATAGAGTAAATCTAAAAGGTAAGGAAATAAAGTTTTTGTTTTTGCTTTCAATCAGCAACTTCAGTAAACCATTATCAAATCTATAACATGTAAATTATTTCCAAACTCAGTATCATAAAAATGAAAAAATATAGTTGCATCTTTTGCACATTTCTGCTTAAAACTAATTTTTATTTGAAATATTTCTCATTTTTCCACCACTAACAATATTGCTTTTTTTAAATATCATAATATGACTGGTATGTATTATGAATAACAACTTCCCTGGCCAATTAACTCTGGTCAAATCGATAAAAGGATATCCAAATAACCCTTTTGCCTTACAATTATTATTATTATTATTATTATTATTATTATTATTATTATTATTATTATTATTATTATTATTATTATTATTATTATTATTATTATTATTATTATTATTATTATTATTATTATTATTATTATTATTATTATTATTATTATTATTATTATTATTATTTGGCAAATTTGTAAAATGTAAGACAAATCATCAATAATTGTACTGTATTTGTTTTTAATTTATTTGTTTGAATATAGCACACATCATATTTTCACCCATTATTGTTAATATATATATATATATATATATATAAATAAAGACATATGGCTTTATAATTCAGGAGTTTATCAGAAGTTTGAACACCAGACTTGTGAGCCCCACAATTAATCCTTGGACTTCCTGATCCCAGGTTGTATATTCTCCCAACTGTTCCAAATCAGGCAAGATAAAAAAACATGTGGCCTTATTGCTCAGGAGTTCATAAGAAGTTTGAACACCAGACTTGCGAACACAGAATCAACTACCCGATCCAAAGTTGGTCACTTTATCAACTGCATCAAATTGGGAAGAATAAAAGGCATATGGCTTTATTATTTACAAGTTCATAAAAAGTTTGAACACCAAATCTGTGAGCACCAGAATCGCTTCTTTATATAATTATAGTCAACAGCAATTGATATATGAACTAGGTTGGAATTAATTGTCTTATGGTTAGATTCTACGATTATAAAATTTAATGAATTTTAATGTTATCTTTATTTTTATTCTAATACTATCTGTTAATTACGTTGTATAATATAAATTTAATAACCCAAGTTGTTTTTTTTTTTCATGTGTCAAAGCATCCACTGGGAAGCGAACCTGCAAACCCGGGACAACTGCTTGTAAGATAGCTGTGCTGGCCATTCGACCACCAATGCTTGACATAATCCAAGTTGTTGTTTTTCAGAATGATACACAATGTATTGACTAATATTAAAATATTTTTATTTAGAATTTGAAATTAATTGTTAGGTCTTGAATGAAAAACTATTATAAATTAGTTTATATCATAGTCTATATAGATTCAACACCCATCTTAAAATATTTTTTGTTACTTAGCTGCATAAAATTATATTAATAAGAAATTATATATATATGTTATTTCACTTAGGAAACGTTTTGTAACGAAAAGATATGTCCACTTCTCATGACCTGGAATTTATATTTTAATGAAATTTGGAAAGTAATATGGCAATCAAGAATGGAATTTTTTTTAAAAAAATTCAGATATCCAGATTATATTCAATCTAGATAATTGCATGGAATTATTGGATATAAAAACATCTATAGATATTCTCAACTAGATATAAGGGATAATAATGCCATCTTTTTTATCATTGTTCTATGGAGGGATGTGGAAAAAAACCTTTGTTTATGATGATTATTTAAGACTTTTATCTTTTAATTATATACATTGGTGTCGTGAAATTTTATTTACTGGATTAACCTGGTTTTGATTTAAAAATCATTGATTAGTCAAGCGTTGGTGACCTAGCGGTTAGCGTAGCTGCCTACCAAGCTACTGGGCCCGGGTTCGCTTCCTTTGACACATATATTTAAAACACATCTTTGATTAGGAAGGTGGGATAGAGAATAGAATAGCAGGATTTTGTTAATTAAATCAATATTTTGTTGAGATTAACTATTCTTAATGAATATTTTGTAATTTTGTTGATACAGCAGTCAGGAAATGGATTTAAAAGTCACGTAATTTTACACTTATCATTTTATATACTGGTAAAATTTTATATCTTATTTTTTTTAAGGATGACCAACTTTATGAAGTAAATAAACATAGTGAATGAATTTTCAAACATGCGTATTCTTATTTGTAGTTTTAAAATCGAGAATTATAACAGTTTAAAATTGGCGGGAAATAGCGACTTGTCAGTTAAATCCATTTTATAATAAGTTAAAGTAATTATATATATATAGTCAAATATTTTAATTAGTGTCACTCTTTCTTTGACACTAATTCTGAATCTTAAATAAATAACTAAATATTAGGTAGCTGTTGGTGGTTTTGTGTTTGGATTACAGAAGCTTGAAATTTGTTGTTCTTTGTGGACCAGCATGTAACTTTTACCACCAACAGTATTATTATAAACATTTGATCAGTGAGGCTGGAGATTTGATTTCTCATGCAGTACCTATATCAGCAAGATGGTCAGATATTTTTGCTTGTGGGTTTGGGATCTAGACAGATGGTGGCAAATCCAACCAGAAAAAGATGAAAACATGTTATTAATCATAGCACACTTTTAAAACCTTGACCATACATAAATGATCAAATGTGTGAAATGTGGTTCGTTTCCTTATGTCTCCTCCCCCGTTATAAAAACATTTAGTCATTGTTATTTAAAACAAGCTTTAAAAAAATATAAAAGAAATACAAGTTTTCGCGACCTTTTATTTTGCACGTACGTACAGATTAATAAGTTTATTATATATATATAGAAAGAGAGAGAATGATAACACATGCTTATATCTAAACAAAATATATTAAATGATATATATATATACAGTTTATTATGGAATTCATGAAATAACAAGGTTGGAGAGATTCATGTTTGTTCTCAATATTTAAACTCTTATTGATGAAATAGGTTAATATGACCCAATGTTTTTAAATGTTTAAAATTTTAATATATATTCCAGATTTAACTCGGGGATATTTGGATAGAGAAGGATTTGAATACAGTGGATTTTATGTTCATTTAATCATTTAGGAATTACATTAATGAATAAATAGAAATCAATTTTTATTTGATTACATTTTTTTAATATATTTTTTCTTTGATGGCTCAGGAGGATATTTCAAATCTCTCCTTCAGTTTTATATAGTATTATCGTCAGGCAACACATTTTTGAAGTTTCATACACATATTTTTTTATTATTATATTTTTAACTGGTTATGACTTAACTTCAAACATCATTTGTCTGTTCTGTCATATTTTTTTTATTATTACAGTCATAAACTTATTGTAAACCAATAAATTTAAAGTTAATTTAAAATCTGGTGAATCTGTCTAATTATTTCTTTTGAATGTGCAAGATACTTTTGGTACTTGAGGTTTGATCTAAGATCAAACCCATTTTGGTAAGTGTAATAGAATTAGATATATGCATATTTTATACATCATTATTAAATCCGATTAGGTATAAATTTGATATTTGTTACTGCATTTAAATATTTGTTTATTTATCTAAGTTAATATTACTGGTAGAAATAATTTCATTAGTTCAGAGTCGATTATTTATTTGCTTATCTTCTCTTGTTATGAAAATGTTAATATATTTTGTTCTACCATTAATCAAAATGCTCTGTCTTAATTACTTTTAAGCTTCTTAGAAGTGGAGATCATAAATCTCATTAACTAGAATAAATTAATATTATCTTTGGCTTGGATAACTGCCAATTATTATCATATATAGTTTAATTATTATAAAACCCATTTTTATAATCGATTGATTGGAGATTTAAGTAGCTGAATAATATCAGTGATTGTAAGTCAGTAAATATCCAATAGAAACCTTTGGTATATTTTATATATAATATGATTGGGTACGTAAAATGTGAAATTATCTCATAGATTTATTGATAATAAATTCTTGTGGAGTGTTTCAGTTTAGAATATAACTTAAGCAGTAATTGCATATCGCTATAGTATAGGGTATGAATGAAATATTGATATTATATTTAACTTTTTATTAAAAGAGACACAAAACTGAGTAACGGTTTATTGTGTAGCTTAGAAAATGTTCTCTTATAATTGTTTAGAAACTAATTGATTAAAGTAGAATGTCATTAAATATTAAAGTAAATTTGCATTACTATAAATAATATTAGATTAGTAAAGTATGTCAGAATTTGGTTATTTATTGATTCAAATTTAGTTTTATTCAATTATCAATCAAACAGATATCTTGGGCATACATCATTGTTTAGGACAATGATATATGATTTCACTGCTCATTGCAGTTTACTTTGGGAATAGTGAATAGATTTGTTGATGTCTGAAGTGCTGGTCTAATGGGCTCTATTTCATTTCATTTTAAATACTATCTGGATAAATTAGATTTTAATAGAGATTGTTAGTATTTTATGATAGTGTAGTGGACAATCTAAATAATTACTTATAGGAAATACTGTTATTGCCTAGTGTGATCAATAACTGAACTAGATAATTTATTGGTTTCATACCATTTACACCTTTCTTAAACATTTTATCAATACTCTTTATTTATATCAAACTAACAGTTTCGACTATCCAGCAGTCATCATCAGAGCTCTGATGATGACTGCTGAACAGTCAAAACTCTTAGTTTGATATAAATAAAGAGTATTGATAAAGTGTTTAAGAAAGATGTAAATGGTATGATATGTTAAAGTAGAAATCAATACATAGGTAAAGGAAAAAGAAGAAAATTATATTTATTGGTTTTCAAAGATTACAACCCACCATTTTCTGAATCATTTAAGAATAGTGATATAATTAACTATTCCTATGACTTTGCTTATGTATGATAATGGTGATATTAAAATAAAAAATATTTATAAAGGATTGTAAAAGTAATTGAAAACAAATTATAAAAATAACTAGTGGATTGGAATAGTGTTGTACTACAGGTAAGAGATAATAAAAGCATGAGATTATGAATTAAAAACAAGAACAGAAAAGAGGAGAGATTAATATGTTTGCACAGAGAAACAAGAAAATAATTTTCACATGAGAAACCCTAAAAGAAAAGAATTAATTTCACTTGGATTATCTATTGATTCAAAGTGTTATTAGAAACATTGAGAGAGTATGTGAATAACTAGCACTGATAAAACGTTTTTCCTCATATTATTGCAGTAAAATTGAGATTAGAGGAATTAAAAATTGAGTGAATACATTACGGGATAAACAATTCAGATTTGTTGGATATGAAAACAAGTATAAATAAAAACCTTAACATTGGAAATAATTCAACCAAAGATAGAATTTATAAATAATAATGAAAAGAAAGATGATACTATATATAAAGTAGATAATAAAGTAAGCCAGTGTGAAAAAGCTTCTAATGAGTTTTGTTAGAAGTACTGTTGCAAACTGAACAGAAACATGATTTAATATATACAAAGAATGAGCAAGTTAATTATAAATTTGAAGAATATAATGAAATATATTGAAAATACCATGTTAGACAAGGTTGACAAAATATGTGTAAAAAGATTATTCATTAAAAAAAAATTGAAAAAGAAGTGAAACTGGATTGGATATATACATAAATGTAAAAAAAGAAGGTTCAGAAAAAGGGAAATAGAAGAAAGACCTTACAGAAAGACATAGCTCTGACATATAACAAAATAAATGATAAGACTGCTAACTGAACACATCAAAATCTGTGTTTTCTTTTGGAAATGGGTGTAGAAGATAAAAGGATGTGAATGTCTTTATTGCTCATGATATAAAGAAAAAAACAACAGTGGTTATTAAATCATTATCTGACAAAATTGACTTTGTATTAAAATCTTTTAAAATATTGTAATTTTTGTAAGAAAATGTCAGATTTTAAAGTAGAATTTGATAGAGTTATCATAAATATATTTTCATTCATTCACACATACACACAAAATGAATTCATTTATTTTTACTTTTACTGTTTACATAAATATCTGTTTCAGCATTTATGATATGTAATTATATTTACATGTCAGATTTAAATATTTAAAATGGTCAAATATGATTTTTTAGAATATGATTCATTTATACAATTAAATAAAAGGAAATCAAGTCCAATTTATCGAGTTTTATTATAAAATATAAAGCTTTTATACAAAAGTGAAAGGTTGAGCATTTCCAAAAACTCTCACCAGATGGAACAATAGAAAGTGTCAGAATGCAAGAGGGTTAATATAACCCAATAATATATATATATGACTTTAACAATTATACAGTGTGTGAGTTGTACTATTTTGCTATATTGTTAAAATATTTATTTAAAACATAAATAAGCACAAGAATTAAACAAACATAGAAGTTAAAGTTTAAATAAAAGAAAATACATTATTAATTAAAATACACAGCTCTTTTTTTTATTTGATTAAGAAAGTCATTTAAATAGTACCACACTTTGTCAAGCATTGTTAGCCGAGAGGTCACCGCAGCCGCCTTGCAAGCAAGTAGTTGTTTGCAGATGGTTGTGGGTTCGCGTCCCGGTTGATGCTATGACATATGAGAAAAGAAAAAAATAGTACCACACTTTTTTTAAAACTATTATCAGTTTTAATTTCAAATTTAAAACTTCACTTACATAGTAAACAACATTTTTTAGCAAAATAAAGGTTGTCTTTTTCTTTAGATTTCCAAATAATTGATACTGAAGATTTGGCAATATTAGTAAGGATTTCTTCATTTTTAATTAAAAATAACTTCTATTTTTTGTTGCTAAATGTAAAACAACCGAGCAGAGTTATATGATTTTTAAGACTTTAAAATTGAAAACATTTTTTTTTTAGTTTTTATCTAATGATTAATATTAATAGTTTAGTTTTGAATGTAATCATCTCCAGAAATCAGAAGTTTATTTCATCTGGATAAACATTTAATAAATATTTATTTGTCCACTGCTTTTTTCTTGAATTTTTGCTATTTTAAATAAATCGTTAGACAGTTGCATCCACTGTCTTAAACTTTGCTTTATGCCAAGTATAGCTTTCTCCTTAAACAAGGCAAAACTCTCTCCATACAGTAGTGCCACCCTGTGCCAATCAGAGTAATCAAAGGATGCCAGAAGGCTTGTGCATAAAATCCCTATAAATAAAAGCCGTATCTAATGCCTACTCATCCAATATCCCCACTACTGTATGGAGGGAGTTTTGCCTTGTTTAATAATAATTATGTGCTAGTATGAGATAGTGATCATGTGACGTATAGCTTTCTCCATGAACAGGCAATGAAGTTCTTGTTTATGTTTATGTTTTTTATAGCATAAAATATACTCATGTATATCCAATATATTTTAGTTAAAGTTTTGCTCAATAGATAGAACGGAATATTTAAATATATATATATACTTTTGTAGTAGCAAAGATTAATAGGGATTAATATATGTAGAAAAACAGCAATTCTAATAAAATTATTAGTGGATCTAATACGTAAAAAAAGCTAAAAAGCTAAATATTTGTTTTTATATATATTTAAAATGTAAAATAAAAATAATATGTATGTTTAATATTTGAATGGTTTTATGTATAATTTGAAATGACAAATATTAATATGCATATTTTAGTGTTATAATATATACTTTTTAACAGTAAAAATGTAATAATATTTACTTTTTCAAATACTTATAATATTTTAAACGTTTTATTATTTTTATAATTATTTTATTGTTTTTAAAAGTATATATATAAATTGCGAATAAACTACTTTTATTTTTCTAAAATCAGATTATATAAATAATTAGTTTACTTTTTATTCCAAAAGTCATATATATTTAAAAAATCTTTTTTTATTTATTTTAACAATAAAACGAAACTAAGAATTTGTTAGAATGACTAAATCTAACTTTAGACGCCATCTATCATATTGTGAGTGGAGGGAGTTTGACAATGGTAAATGAAAATGTAACAATTTATTCTCATGAAGTCAGATAATGTTTTGTTTAAAAAATTATATTTTAAATGGATTAAAATAGAAAATCATCTACACCCTGCTTATGATGTAAAAGGCAATGTTTGGATAATCTCACTTTAGATTATTATTGATTATAGAAATATAATGATTCAAAATTTGAGTCACAAAAAGCGCAAATATTTTTATGATGGCCAATAAGGTGTCTCCCAAAATTGATAATTCAAATAGTGTGAACAATATTAATGTAATCAAAAGAAAAGTAAATTTAAAATCTTGTAAATAATTAAACTTTACCCAATTTTATGAATAAAGCTTTTGACATCTGGTGGAAAAATAAGTGAAGAAAAGAAAACTATTGCAAACAAATATGCATACTTGGATATACCAAAGTTATTTCTCATGATAATATTTAATTGGATATTCAGAAATGTAATGTAGAACTTTGTATCCAAACAGGGCCACAGAATTCACCAACATAATACGTTTGTGTTAAGGAAACTGTCTGGAAAGTATTTACATCATAATTCCAATTAGTGTGAGGTAATTTTTCAAGAAGGTTATTCCTAGAAATTAATTTTGATACCAAGTATAAGAAGCTGTTATGCAGATCGAATTTTTCAATAACCCAAAATATAATTTCACCACCTAAGTTATATCTCAAATCAAGATTCATTTTTTAGGTGTTCAAACAAAAATCTGTAATCAAATAATTATGGTATAAAAAATAAAATTCCAAACAAATTTCTTTTTCTAGGTCCAACAATAAAGCCAGCTGGATTTGATTTTTCTAGACACAATTAGTCTCATCACGAGATTCTGGACAACCATGATTGATATGCTCATCTACTTCATAAATGGAATTTATCAGCCATTAATCTATATAAATGTGGATAAACAGGAATTATTCACCTCACAATTAATGATTGTCGAATCTATGAATGCACTGGCAGAATTAATTAGTAGAACTATAGGCAAACCTATTTCCTAATATGGAATCTCTACATGTGTAAAATGTTAAGCTATCAAAAAAAAAAGATTCATACGCTAAATGATAAATATTTTACCTGAAGTAAAATAATACATACATTATACAGGCTTAACACCTCCATTGATGTAATATATACGGGATTCGAACCCAGACTTTTACATGACTCATAACTCATAAGATGGCACTGAGAGTTGTGAGTCGTGTGAAAGTCTGAGTTCGAATCCTGAAGTAAAATAATAAATTTTATCTTTACAGAATATTTTTTTTGTTGATAACTGAATCAATAGAAGTAACAACAGTCAATTAAATAAACAGGAACGTGGTATCTTAATACATCTAAAAAAACTCTTACCTACATATTAAAAATCAATCAGTTAAGCTTTACTTTGTTAAATTAAAAGTGTATATATAATATTATCTGCCATTTGACAACTGTTGTTTAAAAACTGAAATTATGTAAAATAATGAATTTCGATATTCAAAAACTCTTTAGAACTTCTTTTTGACAAGAATTATTTTTATATTAAAACAATTTTTTTTTTTTTTGCGCAGTTAAAAAAAAAAAAATAGAAAACTTTTCAAATTGTCAAAAAGTAATAAAGTTTGTTTGACATCTCATGAGAAAATACGGAAGCGTTATAACGTTAAACTGTCAGCCAATGTGAAAGGGAAATGACATCTTGTGAGTAGTCATTTTCATGACAGCCAAGAAAGCCAGCTCTTCTTCACCAACAAGGGTCAGTTTTTAATGACTTTGAGAGACTAGGGGGGAAGCATTTAAAATTCCAGAAATTGTTGCCAATTCCCTACGATTGACGTTCCTGATTTACTTCTCTGCTCATTTGATGGAGATAAAAGTTTTGATTCATTTGCCAATTACTTAAATTTTCTTAGAATATTTACTTTAATAAAAATCAAGTAAAATACCATCAAGATGCTAGAAATTTTTTTAAAAAAAAAGCTTTTAAAAAATCTCCGTAAATTTGACAAGTAAAAAAAAATTAATAAGGTTTTAATTTTTTTTTCTTTTTGCATATAGGTGTTCTTATACATAAATAAATAGTTTAAGGAATCAAAAATCTTTACACAGACTCACATATTTCTTAAAAAATATGTTTCTGTAGTACATGAGATATATGTTATTCGTTACATGGGATATATGTATGCATGTGATAAAGTTGAATGAGTACTGTAAATCTAGCAACATTGATTCAGGAATTTTTCCAAAATAAACATCCAATATTAGTAGGCAAATGAAAATTTAGTTAATCTAGGCAAAAGTTTGAAAGAGAATGGAAAATTGCTCAAATCCTCACTGTTCAAGAACTGACATGTCTAGTGAGCAATGATTTCGTCTCCACACAAGGACTGCTGGAAAGACTTTTGGCCTGTACCACATTATTTAAAGACTTTTATTCTCAGCAATTATGCCCAGAGAAACCTGTTAGCCACTTTATTTTCCATTCCCCAGTCTAAGTTTTCCCATATTCTGCTCCATCCCATTTCCACAACATAATCTTTGGCAACTCTATGGCCTTCATATCTAAATCCCCATTATCTTTTCCCAAACCCAGCATAAAAACCAATAATCCAGTAACGCTCTCTGTTTAAAAGTCTATATCTCAATAATAGACTTTTAAACAGAGGGCGTTACTGGATATTTGTAATTGTATAATGGTTTAGATATTTGTATGATTATTTCAGTTAGTGTTGACTGTAACTTTATTATAATTAATGGAATAAATCATTCTTTTTTCAGCTATAGAAAAATGACATTCTTTTGATAAAAAGTGAAGAATATAATAATTGCTCTGCCTATTCTTTAAGTTTTTGACACTTATAAACTTACTCTTACCAACATTGTTGGAAATAAAGAATGAATTTACTGTATCATCCAGATGAAGACATGGCATTAATAATTATTATTTCAACAGTTAATTATGTAAAAATGAAGATTAAATCTAATTTTTATTGACCTTGTATAACTATTAATTTAATAATTACTAATTCCATGTTTTTATCTGGCTGATATTACCAACAATGTTGGCAAAAGCATGCTTATAAATATCAAAAACTTAAAGAAAAGATATATCCATTCTATTCTTAATGTTTTGTTATTAGAATGCTATTATTCATAATCTGAAATGGCGAGTGGTTTAATCCTTTTGATCTATGTTAACCTAATCTGCAATTCTAAGGCAATACTGAATATTTCATATATGCAGGTGGAGGGATTTGAACTCAGGATTTTTTAATTTATTAATCCTTCACTCCAGCTCAAATATTGATACATATGACCACACACATGTGAAAAACATACATAATTTCCAATATTCTGAGTTCAAACCCTTCTACTTACTAACTTAATATGCACATTTTTTATGCAAAGATAACAACTTGTTTCCATATTATTGCTAACACCACCTGTAACTTCTATTACTATATTTGATGAAAGAGCCTTATTATTGAATAACACGAATCTAAATTAAAAGATTGATAAAGTTTATGACATACCATTGAACGTAAGATACTAAAATAAATTGCATTAAGGAGTACAAGTGATAAAAAATGGAATAAATCACAATTGCTAGATTTGATTGCTAGACTTATTTTTTAAAAAATCATAGCTTATGTAATAATCAATAAATTGTATAAGTGCAGTATTTATATTGTAATTATATAGAAGATAGTCAGTCCTCTTCTCTAGTGCCATTAAACAGTAGTGTTAAAACTGTCAGGATACTCTCACCCCAACCACAAGATTGAGACTTTGAGAAAATAAGAAAAACCATCTTATTTTCAAACTCAAACACACTTATATAACTCGTTCACTTTAAATCCATTAGTTTTTAATAATCTTATTACCACCTGGTTCATATAAGTGCATTTAAGTGTAAAAATAAGATGTTACTTTCTCAAAGACTCTATCTTGTGGCCGGGGTGAGAGTAACCTGTCAGTTTCAACACCACAGTCTAATGGTGCTAGATCATAGCTTATATATCTTTATGTTTATGGATAATGTTGGTAACATTTGTTTTCACAATTAGCTTGTAAGCAATTTTTACTTTGAAAAGCAAAAATTAACAAATTTAATATTTTCAGTTATGTTTTTGAGATATAATAATGTTTTTAAAATTATTTTAAGTTAGAAAAAAACTGACAATTCATATGCGTTTGTTATATTTTTTTAGAATATTAATATTTTATAATACATTGATTATCAGTTATGATTTAACTTGAAGTATACTCTTTACTAATATTTATTCAAAAAGTTATAAGGTTTGGTTTTAAAAACTAACATACAACTTATTAGAAAAAGTAAGTATAGATACTATACATGGAAAATAATAATAATAATAATAATAAACATTATCATCATCATCACAATAGTAGTAGTAGTAGTCGTAGTCGTAGTCATCGTCATCGTCGTTGTCGTAGTAATAGTAGTAGTAGTAGTAGTAGTAGCAGCAGTAGCAACAGTAGCAGTAGCAGTAGCAGTAGTAGTAGTAGTAGTAGTAGTAGTAGTAGTAGTAGTAGTAGTAGTAGTAGTTCAGCAATAAATTTTAGTCTTGTCACCATCTTTATTCCAAGAGCTCCTGTTTCAAATCCTAAAAATTTTCATAATATTATTTTTTTTAAAGATAAATTTCAAGTCATCACAAAGACTGAATTTGACCTAATTAGATAGCACTCTAGTTATAAAAAAAATCAGAGTGCAGTAACAGATAATTCACAAGAAAAAAATATTTGATTAGCCCAGGAAACCTTAGTATTGCTAGGCATCAAGCAAAAATTTCTGTATTTAAACCCCCCCAAAAACCTCTCAAAATTTGCAATATATCAAGTAAATTTAACATATATTGAACCAATTATTAACAATCAAAAAAATATGTAACATCTTTTCTAAGATAATTTTGAATTTACAAAAACCTTTTAATGATATTTTAAAAATCATTAAAGCTGATCAAAATGGCAGTCATACAACCATATGACTAAGTGATTGATTCCAAAATCTATTCTGCTATATTTCCAGATTTACCTTATAAAACAACTTATGCCAGTATCACTAAGAACAATTTCCATTTCAGAAAAAGAAAAGATATTCCAAATCCATTAATGAATAAGCCAATTCAATGTTTCAGAACAACCAATGTGACCAACATTTAAAAACCAAACTTAAAAAACTCAAAAATGTAAACTTCCTATAGTGTGGATGTATAACATGGTAACAACTATTTGTCAAAATTTATTATTACCATGCCACAGGGAATATTTACATCAATTAAGACATTTTAGTCCATCATTATATTAGCCACAGACTCCAACTGCTCTCTATATTACTTTCACCCCATTCTCTGGACCTTCAACCAGCTCAAGTGCCTACCATTCATGAACTCATAGTTCCAACATCACACCATGGTGAACTCTGGAATAAATGCTACACTATATAAGAGTAACATGGTCTTACCAACCCACCAATCCAAGGAAGTTTACAAGATCACTCCACCAACTTTAAATAAACTTAAAACACAAGAATGATAAGACTTAGCCTTGAAACCTATAGCACTCACCAACAAGTAAGCAAAATTTATGCACAACCATATACCAAATGTACACTAATTCCACTCACATTCCCAAAATGTATTAACAAATATAATTATGTGCTTTCATGTATTTATCTCATAATGCTTTTGAAAAAAGTATGTAAACCTAATTTGACATATGTATCTTGTTATGCAACAATTATTTTTCCAACTACTGTAAATCATCTTTTCTTTATCATAAGCAAAATGGTAAATCTTCATTGCATATGTAATCTCATGTATCAAATTGTATTTAAGAACTCATGTCTTTTCACATACAACTTATGTAACACATAAACAATAAGGAAGCCATGAAAAACAATCCTTCACACCAAATAAACCCAATTTATATATCAATGTAATACCAACTCCACCACCCCTATATATGTTTTCACTCATACTATTAGGCGCTTCCATGTATTTTTCTCAAGATCCTACTTAAAAATTCTATGTAGACCTAATTTGAAACATGTATCTTGTTATGCAACAATTATTCTTCTTTCAATTACTGTAAGTCATGTTTTTCCCCTATCACAAGCAAGTTTATAAACCATTATTGCATATGCAATATCACGTATAAACTGGTATGTAAGACCTCATGTTTTCTCATGTAAATTACAAGTAACTCTTTTGCATCTTAATAAACTTTACTTTTGAAACATAATAACAAAAAAGAACAAAAATATATGCAAATGTTTTTTACAAAATTATTATTAATGCATCTGTTCTTTTCATCTTTACTTATATCAGCGGACAATATATGGAGCTTATCCTGACTTGAATTTACCTAATGAAATTATTGAGTTTACAAAATAATAGATAAGGAAGAAAATTTTTACGATATTTGAAGCCAATACCAGTTTAATGATATATCGGAGAATTGTATCAAAATACTTTTCATAGTTTACATATTGTAATAAATGATAAATCATATACAACATCTATATTCCGCGCACATGATTCTGTGCATTTTTCAAATATGAAGGATCTATTTTAACACTCATCAATTATTGCAGATAAAACACCATCTACAGTTTTATAAATGAAGTAAAATAACAATAACAAATATCAGTAAAATAAAATATTTTATATATAGAGAGATTCAATACAACTTCAAAGAATTGACTTTATGACATAACAATATACAGAATAAATAGTACACATACTAGACTTTATATATACCAGGAGTGGCCAACTTTTGTGTTCGTAAGATTATTTTTTTAATTTTATTTACTTTTTATTTTTAAAATGTATTGCGATCGACTTGTTATCATAGGCGATCGACTTGTTGTCATAGGCGTAGTCTAAGTGGAGGGACGTGTGAAATACATACTATTTTTATAGATCTAACTAGTAAAAAATAACAATTATTTAACGTGCCAAAAAACTCATGTCAGGGGGAATTAAAGCAACATGAGTAATTATTAACAATATTTATTAATTCAAATTAGTACATCAAGATTAAAAATATTATTTTCAATAATGATACGGCTTAGTGGACTTCACCTATCTAGAATTGAAAAAAAATTTAGAACAAAAACAAAAATAACAAAAAAAACTTGAAAATCTTGACTTAATTTGTTTCAGTCGTTAGCCGACAGCACTTCCCAGATTGGCCTCGCGATCGACCAAAAATGGCTTTGCGATCGACCGGTGGATCACGATCAACTTGTTGGACACCCCTGATATATACTACCTTATATAATTTTCTATTCAGTTTTAATTGACCAGTTGTTTACTAAATTTATTGAAGTTTTACAAATGTTTATATAACTATTTGCTTAAGCAATACGTTTCATTTATTTGTCTTCTTTTTGAATCCTTAATGCCATTTAAAGGGTTAATGCTTTTTGTAGCATCTATTTCATGCCAAATGTTAAGTAGTGAATGTATAAAACAGATTTATCATCTCACCTATTAATTGCATTGTTATGTTCTTCGACTCTTCCGTCTGTTTACCTGTATTTTAAGTAAAAAAAAAATAAATAAATTTATAACCAATTAATCAATAGCAGTTATTCATAAATGAGTATGGCTAAAAAAAAAAAAAAACAGAAAAGACAAAAAAATAAAAAATGAAATTAATTTTGTAATGTGTGTGTATATATGCATGTGCAACAAAATACAAGATGTGGTTTACGAAGTATGATGGTGGTCGAGAGGTCAACACAGCCGCCTTACAAGCAGTTGTCCCGGGTTAGCGGGTTCGCTTCCCAGCTGATGCTATGACACAAGAAGAAAAAAAGGATAAGACTAACATTAATAATATTAATTGTTTTTTAAAGCAGTCTTTGGTTATTAAGAAGAGTAGTTATGATTATGGCACCTGGCATGAAAATGCGTTAAGCTATATAAAACTGGTAATTCATTTTATTCATAATATATTTTACAAAGCATATTTATATTTAGTAAGCTTGTAAGTTATAAACAATGAGGACTGCCAATTCCTCAACAAGCTTTGTGATAAATGCTTAGCTAGAGAAAGCATTTAAAATATATCTGTCAGGACCCCCCCCCCCCAAACCTCTGACCATGGTTTCATGCTCTGGCACTCCTCAGACAGATGCTAGTATAGGTTTAGACAATAGATCTAAAAACACCAACCCAAAGCCAGCATTTAACTAAAAGTTATCTATTGAGTGAAAAACTCTCAGCCCCATATAACTATTTGAGTTGGATAGCTGGGTTTGAAGACATGTAGGTGTCTGAAAATTTCAGATTTTCTTCTCAATAGATAACTTTTAGTTAAATGCTGAATTTGGGTTGGTGTTTTTAGATCTAGTATCTGAACCTACCCTAGCACCTCTCTGAGGAGTGCCAGAGCACGAAACCATGGACAAAGGTTTGGGGGGGGGTCTTGACAGAGAAATTTTAAATGCTATCTCTAGCTAAACATTTATCACAAAGCTTGTTGAGGAATTGGCAATCCTCATTGTTTATATTTATATTTGCTTGAATTTTTTTACATTTATATGATTGAAAGTTTTTCATAATTGTTATATATATATAGAAGAGAAGCTAAAGATCGGAGAAGATGGATTGAACTTGAAGAGACCTTCATCCTGCAGCAGATTGATAATGGTTGATGATGATGATGTTAATGATATATAGACATTACAAAATTCTTATAGGAACACATATATTATCACACACCCATTCTTGAATTTGTTATTTCATATTTTAACTGAAACACAGGCTTATTTATACCTGTGTCTATATATATGTAATATTAGGGTATGAGACAGACTTTCACACGACCCACCACTTTCCACTCCACTTCAGGGTGGCCTTTGAGCATTCCATCATCATATATTCAATTGGATGGACGGTTGAAGAGTTGGAGTGTGGAGTAGATTGAAGCCTGTCCATTAAAGTATGAGGATTGTCTATCTTAATATATATCTGAGCACTTATAGTATATATGTGTAGAGATGATAATCTGGACCAACTGATGATTGCTGGTTTAGCATGAAATACGAATATTGGTGATTATTTATCTTTCAAACATATATGTGTTTAAGGGCATCAGTGTTATTAGATGGAGTGGAGAGTGGTGGGTCGTGTGAAAGTCTGTGCTCATACCCTAATATTACATATATATATATATATATATATATATATATATATATATATATATATGACACAGGTATAAATAAGCCTGTGTTTCAGTTATTACATTACAGAGATGTCTTCCAATCCTTGGATATGTATTTAATGGATTATGTCCTGTACATGTGGGGTTCAGATTGACCTTAGGTCAACATGGGTGTGACAAGAATCTCAGCCTCAGGGTGGCCTTTGAGCATTCCATCATCAGATTTTCAATTGGATGGACGGTTGAAGAGTTGGAGTGTGGAGTAGATTGAAGCCTGTCCATTAAAGTATGAGGATTGTCTATCTTATTATATATCTGAGCACTTATAGTATATATGTGTAGAGATGATAATCTGGACCAACTGATGATTGTTGGTTTAGCATGAAATACGTATATTGGTGATTATTTATCTTTTCAACGTATATGTGTTTAAGTGTATCAGTGTTATTAGATGGAGTGGAGAGTGTTGGGTCATGTGAAAGTCTGTGCTCATACCCTAATATTATTTCGTATTTTGCAACACTGTGTTTGATTTCATTTGAAAGCAAACTTTATTTTTTAAAAGTCTTAAATATATTAACCAATTGTAAATCTTCGTTGTATTTTATCCACAGCTATAGCTTTTTTTGATTAAAGCAATCATTGTTGTATCTTTAGAATATTTTTTAAATATTCTTCATATTTTAAAAGAGAACTGTTCCTCTCACAAACCATACTCACGTTTTAAAACGTCTGTTCCCATTTTTTTTATATACCTATCAAAAGAAGATGGGTTCTTATAATAGCAGATTAAATACTATTACACCCAGAAGTTGAGGAATATACAAATTGAGGAATGATTTTGCTGTTGTAATTTTAAAATCTTTTGAAGCAATTTTAAATTATTTTTTTTCTTAGATTGATAGGGAGTCCACAATTAGCTTTTAGGTATACTTTTAAAATTATGTCTCCAGTATGTGAAATGTTTATAATATATTTTCTTTATAGTTTAAAATATAACCATATTCACCACTTTCTTTATTTTGGTGTAATATCTTATATAAATGCAATTTATCCACTCCACTTTGAACACTTTTTAGCAAAAAACTTTTTATTGTACAATATGCATACACAATCTTATGTTTAGACTGTACTGTGGTCTTCTTCAAAGCCACTTTTACTTTATTGCGTCTCTGAAGAAGACTGCAAGACAGTTAAAGTGTAAGATTGTGTATGCGTATATGTACAATAAAAGTTTTTTTGCTAAACAGTGTTCAAAGTAGATAGGATAAATTGAGTTTAAAATATAATAATATAATAAAATGATCTGAAACATTTTAAAATAATTAAATAAATGACCTTCATCATTTTGTAATGTTGCACTAAAGCTTCTTAAAATGTTGTGAAAATATGTAATGTTAATATTAAAATTTATGCAAAATAAATTGTGCTCTAATGATTCAAAATTTGCCAGAATTATTATTTATGTTCATGTTATAAACATGAAACAAGAAAAGGTATAATCATATTATTTGCCAAGCATGTTTTCAACTAATCTGTGAGATTAACAATGCTCAGTTATTCTTCAGTCCGCAAAGCAATTTTACAACTTATTATGCATTATGTAAATTAGATATTTGCATATTCTATATTTTTGATAATAGAATGCTTGATTTTTTTTTTATTGCATAGGGATTTTTAGTAATAGCCCATGTTTTATTAAATCTATGTTTTCTGTCATACCCAAGAAAAGAGTCTTTTAATTTTTTAGAATTATAAAATTTTTATTTTAAATTTAAAAAAATATTTATTTTGTCTTGTATTTACAAATTAAAAAAATTAAGACTAGAGACAACTGAAATACCATCAATCACAAATCTTTTTGGCATAGTAGAATGTTCCTGAAAAATCCATATAAAAATTATATACATTTTTGTATTTCATAAACTTATAAAAACATATACATATCATCATCATCATCAATCAATCATTATCAATCCACTGCAGAATGAAGGTCTCTCAAAGTTCAATCCATCTTTTCCGATCTTTAGCTTCTCTTCTCCTTATCATCCCTGCACACTTTCTTATTTCATCCATCTAACATGTGGTCACTTTCTGGGTCTTTTACAATTTTTTGGAATCCTGTTTAAGATTTCAATTATCCATCTATTATTATCTCTTCTAGCAATATGTCCTATCCAACTCCACTTCAGTCTTTTAATTTTTTCAATGAGGTCAATAACATCTGTTTGCTCTCTTACCCATATATTGCATTTTCAATCTCTTCTTGTTACCACATATACATATAAACCACTATAAATTTACATGTATAAATATCACAAAGTATAACTACATTTTTTTGCCTTTACAATGGGACAATAAATGTATATGCTTGTATATGACTGCAAAATTATTTTCATTGCTCAAAATATTTTGATTATATTTTCTATGTTGTAATTATAATAAACTAAAGATCAGCTTTTCAAGCTAATGTACATGCACTTTTTATGAATATTAATAGTTGTAATTTATGAACATAGTGCTATATAAAATAAATGTCACATTTACATATGTTGTAATTATGTAATTGTCTATGGTATTAGCAAAATTAGCACTTGTTTTCATATCATCATCATCATCATCATTTTCAATCATTTTCAGCCCACATCAGAATCAAGATCTCTCCAAGTTCAATCCAACTTCTCTGATCTCTAGACTTTATTTTCTACATCACTTAAGCACATTTCTTTATTTCATTTATCCATCTCACATGCAGTCTCTTTCTAAGTCTTTTACAATCTATTGAATTCTAGTTTAGGATTTTAACGTTACAGAATGTTTATTTATTGGGATAACAAATCCATATATAAGTTATCACAATATTGCTTTGGTTAAGTCATTATATATTCATGATGATGGCCTACATGTGACCTTAGAACATGTGTAACTTGCTTAGCCCATTTGACAGTGATATGATGGATGAGAAAATAATTTAGCAATTTGGTAATCTACCAAAGTATCATTTAAATTAAACTTGCAGTTGCCATTTTCATTACTTTTTTGGTGAGGAGGGTCAAGCACAGCATCTATTATTTCAGTTTTACTTAGAGCTTTATAAACCAACAATTTATCAGTAATAACAAGCATTAAATCATTATAGTCTCTACCACAGCATCTATTAAATGACGATATTAGAAAATCAGTCATATTTTGAAGCATTAAGTCCTTATTTTTAAACCATTCTGGCCAAACAATTTTCCAATTTGCATATAAGGTTTACATTCTTAGTCAGTGTTTGATATTTCCATAATTAAAATTTTCTTCTGCACATTATTGACTGCTAGTGTCTTAAAATTACCTTGTTTGTCCAAAATGTGTTAGAATGTATATGCTTCACATAGTATATTTTAAGACCTTTTTAACATGTTCCATAATACCTTGGAGTGTGACTGGTGATTTAATTCATCTGCCATGATGCAATTCATGTAAATACTTGGATGATCTATATGCTATTAATTGTATTGGAATAATATGATGAATAGTTTTAAATAAATGGAAAATGTTATGTATTTCAGACTTTATTATTAGATGGGATGAATTATAAAAAAAAAAAAAAATAGAGCTTTACAGTTCAAAGGTCAAATTGCAGAATTCAAATAGCACAAAATGGAGGCATTTTGACAGATAGACTCTAAAAGTGTTTTTTCTGCTTCAAAATTATTTTTGAGCATTCAAAAATGATTTACTTTAATAAATATAAGTTATATTTATTTTTATAATTTTATAATCTTTATAGAGATTTAAAGTTATGATATAGGACAGAAAAATATTACTTCATTGAACTTAAAATATAAGCTTTATATTTTTATTTATTTTTTAAAATAAATTTATAGATTTTACTATATTTTCATTCTTTTAGTTCATGTTTAAATTACAAAACTCTTTATTTAAACTGAATGTTATATTTATGAAGAATTAAATTTCACATACATAGTTTCAACTTAATTATTTAACATGACCATGGAACATTAAATATAGAAATTATATCTTGGTTTAGCTATTGTATCAAGAAAGTCATATTAGGTGGCAGAAAATAAAATTGTCCATTTAAGTATTCTAAAACATGATGATTGTGTACACAATCTATAGTGAATAAAATATTAATTTTGATTTCTTTTTCCTACATATAGTAACCAACTTCCAAAATAAAGCATTTATTGAACCACTTAGTAAATATTTGGGATACAGAATTTTTAATTTATCATGCAATAATGTAGAAATTTATTCAAAATTACACTTTATATTGATCATAGTTTTAGAGTTTTATTAATGAAAAGTAGTTTCAAAGTGTGATATCTTAAAGTATTCCTACAAAATAAAAACTATATGTAATCCTTAGAATCCTCATCCATGGTTTTGCTGCACAAGTTTTACTTGAGCCTTTTTTCCTAAACATATTTTTGTTTGCATTCTAAACTTTATCATGAGTGTTTTATCACTTTCATAAATTGGTCATGTTTTCGATGAAGTTTATTAATAATCTGTTCATTTAAAAATACAATTTTATCTTTAATATCTATAATATAAAGTTTATGTTTTTGAAAAACATCCTATTAGCTAATCATTAGTTGCAGAAAACTTATACTTTTTGTCTGAATAATCTGATGCTCTTCCTCCATTTATTAGTATTGTTTTTGAAGTTATTTTTTACCCATATTACAAATGTTTTTTTCTTTTTTTTACATGCTTTTATTGATTTTGGAAAATTTGTTTTTTTTTTCAAGTTAGAATGAAAATTTAAAATTGAGATATATTTAAATCCAATAGAATTGCTTGAAAATTGATATATAACCAAATTATATCACCCTAATCTGTTTGAAACAATTATCTTTTCAATTTGTCAACTACTTTGATAGGTATGGAACAGTGGGGGAAAGTGGAATATATAAAATATTTAGGAATTTCATGTACTGCAATTAACAATCATTCTTAACATTTTCATTTTTTTTAAAAATAAAGGTTGCAAGGGGGCAGTTTAAATTATTTTGTTCAGTTTAATAACATTTTAAAAACTATTTTAAACTCTCAGTGTATACACCCGGGTCTCATTTTATGTGGATTTATTTAATGTGATTTTGAAGTTATGTGATTTATGTTTCTTCTTAATATCTTTGTATGCAGTTTTCTTTTATGTGATAAAAATTATTAGATCAGAAGTCGAGTTCCAATAATGCACTATTATTTTAAATATAAATTTCAGATACTCACATGTCATATTTAAAGTAATAGCACATTATCGTAGTTCGACTTCCATCTAATAATTTCAATATTCTCAGAATTTTATAATAGTACTGTAATATATTTTATGCAATAAAGAAGTTCATAATTCACTTAAAATCAGGATTTCCCCATTTTATATACACACATTAAATTTTATAAGATTTATTGTAAATCTGTTCAAATGTTATAGATGCCCATTCTATGCATGTTGTTGTTTTTGCATTTTAAATCACATTCTATTTTTGCATTTTAAAAAAAGAGTACATAATCAATTAATCATTTAGTGTCTGCAAATAATAAATTTTATAATATTATAATGTAAATCTGTTTAAACATTATACATCCCTATACTATGCATGTTGTTGTTTTTGCATTTTAAATCACATTTTATTTTTGCTTTTTAAAAAAAGAGTACATAATTAATCATTTAGTGTCCACAAGTTTATTTTTAAAAGGTGAGTAACAGCATTGGGCACACTTAAATTTGACAATTAAAAATTCAAATCTGATTTTTAATTGTAATTAATAATTTAAAAATTATGTAATTTGATCTGAAATTAATGTGATCATGAAGCAATGAAATTTGATTTTTAAATGGAATTGAAATTTAAAAATTAAAGACAAAATAAGAATTAATTTTAAATTGTTAGTTTTAATTAAATTTTGCCCAACAGTGATAAATAGGTGTCTTTTTATTATCATAAGTTTAAGTTCTTATTTTTATTTTAAACTTTTAGTTTATCATAATGGAGAGGAAAAAACATCCAAGAAAATGAATTTCTTTGGAAACAAAAATTTCAATTTTAGATTGCTTAGCAAAATGTGAAGAAACAACAGTGATTCAAAAATGTTTTAGTTTGGGCAAATTGACTATAAGAGCAATTTAAAAAAATGAAGTTGGTGCTAGTTGTATTCCCTCTTGTGACAAATCTGATGTCTCAAATAGTGATAATAATTAAAATATCATACATGTATGAAAAAAATGTAAATTATGCATAAAAATATATTATTTTGAATAAAATTAAATACTATAGTTAATAAAAAAAAGTAAAAAAAGTTTGTCTTGTATCAATTTTTTTTAAATTTTGAAATTTTTTATTAGTCATATTTTGTTTCCTTATTTTTTATGTGAATTTTAAAGTAATTTTACATTGTTGCTTTGCTTTTATGTGATTTTTGGAAAATTACAATAAGTAACCCCCATTTTTCAAGGTAAGTTAAGTCTATTTTTATGTGTTTTCTTTTGTGCACATTTTCTGAGGAAACTATCATCCACATAAAATGAGACACAGGTGAATATAATATTTAATATGTGTACATAATTATAACTGTATAATAAATTAAGTTTTTTATTTAAAAGTGGATCTATTTTTATTTTGAAACAATTGCTTTTTTATAAAAAAAACCTAGAAACCTCACATTATTTAAAATAATTGCAAAAAGTTAACAAAAAACAAATTTTTTTTTTTAGCATTTTTTTTTATAACAACTATTTTAAAATTAAAATAAATCTATCAATTTAAACAAAAAACGTAATTACTGATTTATTTTACACATAAAATTATGCATATATACTAAATATAATATATACTTTAAGAATATAAAATAGAAAGTTACATAATATTAAAAGTATTTATATACTTACTGCAGCAATATCTAATGACTTACATATATTATATGTGTGATATTAAAGTAAAATTATATGTATTAAGTGAAGTTTATTTACAATATATACACAAGTATTATTATGTACACATACTAAATATGATATATACATAAAGATTATATATTTTAACTAAGTTTCCAGTCAATTTAAAGTATGACATAGTTTTACATTTTAATATATTGTGCCAATACTAAAAACTTAAACAAAATAGATGTAATTTTTTTATATTAAATGCTTTTAGTGTCTGTGCACTAAAAAGAAATAAAATAATTGTTTCCTCAACCACAATTGGAGTTTTTAGATTTAACTTGAAATAAAAGCATAAGGGATTCAGAAATTAATTATGTCAATCATTATTTTATATAATGAAGGATTGATTTTTTAATTTCTGGACCCCCATGTTTTTATTTCAAGTTAAATCTGAAAACTGTAATTGTAGTTGAATAAACAATTATTTTATTTCTTTTTATTGTGCAGACAATAAAAGTATTTAATATAAAATATATTTTAATCTTTGATAACATCCCTTGTGTCAAATATCAAATTATCACTTAATTTTACTCAGAAATTTGTTTTCTAGGAGCAGTTTAATTTTTATTAATAATTTATTCAAACCAAAATGTTTATTTAATTGTACTAGTTGCAGGAAGATGTAAAATTTAAATTTTAGTGCCCAAACAGATATGTTCCCTTTTCAGGTTTATTCCTCATTGAAATATATAACATTGTAGTAAAATTTACAAAAAAAAAATATTTCAATTCTGGTTAATAAATCAAAAAATAAAAATTTGTAACTTATTTATTATAAAAGTCTATTTTTTATTCAAAATTTTAAATTAAACATCAAAAAATTCATTACATTTTAGAATCAAATAAACTTACAAAAACTATTCTGTACTGAAAGAATTTTGGAAAATTCTTTTGACTTCTTAATTCATTGACAAAAGTTGAAGCAAAAGGTTGAGTAAAAAGTGCAAATCCTATGACTTTATTTAAAAATTAAGAACAATTTTTTAAAAAAAGTAGGAATACTTTTAAAAATTAAAATCAAAGAGAGATTTGTTCTGAATTAAATGGTGAGATTAATTTACTGGATTATGTCAGTAATATTTACTAAGGCTGTAACCTCAAGAATGTGCGCATAAAATGAGATAGTAGGGACCTCTACAGGTCTTAACCACAAGCTTATGTTTTGTAAAAGATCAATTATCAGGCTATGTAAATTTAAAACGATATATTTTAAAGAATCCATGAAAAACAGAACTCAATGTATAATGTAAATTCATTGATTACTATACCCCTGCATGATTTAATAAGGTTATAGAATATCTGATTCTGTTGCATAAGTTTTTGGGATGGATATCAGTTTCGGGACTTCCATGTTGAAACCTCTTTCAAACACTCAACCAGTAAAGCTATTTAATTATTTGTTTTCATTGTTTATGATTCTGTTATTAATACTGTAATGTCAATCTTGGGAACTCAAGATACTCTACATTTACAGTGGTTGAAAATTTAATTAATTAATTATTAATAAATATCAATTATAGTAATTGTATTTTTAAAAAAGTCTGAATTCAATGTATTTAAAAAAAATTTGCTCAAAATCAATGCCCATGAAGAAAAAATACATGATATCAAGTACTTGTAAATATATAATTAAAATGATTAACTAGATATCTAATAAGCTGTTTTCTTGCGAACGTATTTGAATCTGGAGGGAATTGTAATATGCCATTTCCTTTTTCAAATTACAATTTAAAATTCAAGTCATTTTGGGACAGTTGTTTGAAATAATAATAATAAAACAAAAACATAAACAATAAAAACAAAAAAACAAATAATTACATTTTTTTTTTTAAAAAAAAAAAAGATACTAGTGACATCTACTAGGCATTTAGCCAATTAGTTACAATCTGACACAATTTTGGCTAATTCATTAAAAGATTAATAATTCAGGTCAAGCGTTGGTAGCCGAGAAGTTAGCGCAGCTCCCTTGCAAGCAGTTGCTTGCGGACAATTATTGCGGATTCGCTTCCCGGCCGATGCTTTGACATATGAAAAAAAAAAAAAGGAAAGAAAAAAGATTAATAATTCAAAAAATTAAATCAATAATAATTCTTTTATTTACATTATTATTAGTTAGAGGAAAGGAAGAATCTTTTTAATTTATAAAATTTTGAAATTTAATTTTTATAAATTTTTCATTTTCCTAGAAAATAAAGAGTTAAAGTTGAGAAGTAAATAAAAAGAAAATCTATTATTTGAATAATAAAAAAAAGTACAGATAAATAAGTCAATGTTTTTATAAGGTTAATATGAGGTAAATCTATTAGATTTATTTCAAAGTTATTTGAGAAATTTCAGCTAAAAATGACTTGATAGGTTTCAATAATCTTTAGATTTTTGCTTTAAACATTCTATAAATAACTGAAAGATGTCTTTGTTATACAACTAAAATTTTTGATGTCATTAGTTAAGATTTTATTTTTGTTAGGCTGTGCTAAAAAGATGACAATAATCAGAAAGCTTAAAATATTTGTTTAAAAAAATGAATCAAGAGAAAAGCTATGTCAGAAGTCCGTAAGTATTTAAAAATTTTAATGCTACCCCCGTCCTCCACCTACAATTCTTTTCTTTTTTACATTTCTACTTTTTTCTCTCTCCTGTCTGTTTGATTAGTTTAGTAAAATCAACTCCATAATTGTCAGTGTCACCATAACAAGAAAATTACATCAATTGCTTTAATAGAATGAAAAAGCAAATGACTTGAAATTTTTAAAAATCATTTTCTAAAGAAAAAAAAAACATTTTCTACAGGGAATAAAAAATTGGTCTTGAAATAACTAAAATGCAATTTTATTTTTTGCCTAGGAAACTTAACATTTGATTTTTAAAAAAAAAAGATATTCTAAAATCAATCTCTATAAATTTATCATTAAGCTGCTGCTTATATATGTAAGTGAAGTTTGGTATAGTAAGAAATAGAGCGGCAGATTCTGAAACTCAAGGTCCATGGACCACGGACAAGTCCTATCTCACTTTTGGCGAGCGAACTGCTTATGAGCTCCGAACAATAAACCGTTCGATTAAATTTTAAAAAAAAAAAGTTATAATATGGATAAAATATTTAATAAAAACTTCCTTATATTATAAATCCTGCAAAAATTTCAAATTTTACATGTTTACATATGCGTACGCGCACACACAATATATTCACACACATCGCATATATATATATATATGGGTGTGTGTTGTTTTTTGCATAGAAAGAATATGATGTATATACGAGTATATAAATGATTAATTTAAATTTTTCAAACTTTTATTACCTTTCTTGTAATATTTAAATACTAATTTTATATGCTGTGAAATTTTCTTAAATGAATTAACGCGCAATTAAATAACGGAATGGTTTGCTACTTAGGAGGTCATGTGACATTCGATTACCGGAAGTGACAGAATTGAGATTTCTTCCGAGGAAGACTTTAACTCTTGACTTTGTCACTTCAAAGGTGCATTAACTAGGCCAGGCAATACAGAATTAAAAATATTGAAATAGTTACCGTGACATGAATATATTTAGTCGAATATTTTATTATGTAGAAATCATTTAGTAAAAGATTGTAATGGCCAAACACTTTCTCATCTAGTATTACCATCTGCACTTAAATTTTCTTGAAAATATATTAGCTTTCTATATTTTTTCCATGCTACATTTTAAAAACAAATTTTCAGTTTATTTATGAAAAGCCTTAAAAAGTTATTTCTTGGACGTTTTGCCAATTCACACTTTTGAACATTTCAGCTGTCTTGGATGGTAAAAGATTACAAACAGTTAATCATAAGTTTAGCCAAATTATAAAGTGATGAGGTAATAGGCAATACATCTTTAAGAGGATCTAAATGTAGATATTGCTATTACACACAAAAAAACATTTTGGTCAATATACAGTGACTTAATTAAAATATTATATATATGTGTGTATACAAAGGGAGTAAATCGCCCTCCCAGGCTATGACTTAAAAACATTCTAAATGTTGAACAAAATATGAAGAATAGAATGAATCCAATTATTCTTGGAACTCTGATATTTATACTCATATGTTTGACAATATTGTTGGCAATTCAGGGTAAAAATTAATTTATCAGCAAGATGTAATATGGCACTTAAGAGTTATTAAACTCGTAATTAATTATACAAGGCTGGAGACATCACCTCGTTTTTAACACTTTGATTGTAATAATTAAATGATCTCACAATGTTGACAAAGGTATTCTTACAAATATCAGAGCTCCCAAGAATAGATGGATTCATTCTATTCTTGATTCTTTGTTCAACATTTAGAGTGTTTTAATTCATAATAGGGGGGGGGGACTTATTCCCTTTGTTTACATATACATGAGCTATATTTAATTTAAAGTTTGTATGTGTGTATATATATATATATATATATATAAACCTGCAAATGCCTTGATAGCTTTTTAAATAGAAAGGAACATTTATATGTTATTGTAGCACACAATTGAATGTACTGCTGCTGCATTTAATTAGTAAAAAGAATTAAATTTGTCTTGCATACAACTGTTACCATATCCTATTTAAGTATAGGGGATTTGAACTCAGATTTTCAAGCACTCTCTATGGTTTTCAAATACTTATCCTATTTAATATATGGAAGTGAAACTCAGTTCTGTATTCATTGTAACATAAAGTATTAGAATAACTTAATATAAAGATGATTCATGAAATTATAACAAGGTGAAACTCAGATCATAGGACCAGTTAATATACCCTTCAAAACCTGGTGCATGTGATTCTATAGAGTTTGTTATAACAAAATATCTTCAATTGATTGGAGATGTGAAACAAATGAAATGTAACAATTGGAATTTTATGGTGATTGTTTTCATTTGTGTTCTGAAGATTATCTCTAAAACACCATAAAGAAATGCAATGTTGATTGCTTTTACTAATTCCCTGTGTTGTTTGGCACAGCTGATGCAGTGTCTGACTTGGGATCGGAAGATTCCAGGATCAATTCCAGCACTCAATCCTCTTATGAACTCTCGAGCAATAAAGCCGTATATCATTTTTTATTGGGAAATATGATTGAGAGTGGAATTCAGTGAAGATTTACAATTAGAAAAGATACTGAAATTTTCTGGAAATGAAAGTTTGCTTCAAGCAAAAGAAATTAAATAGAGCATTTCAAGAAATGAAATAAACATCCTAACTGACTAACGTGTTGGATTGGTAGATGTAGTTATTGCAGAACTTGTTTCTAGCTGCTGCTGCTTTTTCTTCTTATTATTATCATCATCATCATCATCATCATCATGTTGTTGTTATCATCATCATCATCATTATTATTGTTGTTGTTATTAGTGTTGGTAGTAATGTTATTATTATCAGTAGTAGTATATTATTGTTGTTATTAGTGTTGGTAGTAATGTTATTATTATCAGTAGTAGTAGTAGGTAGTAGTAGTATTGTTCTGGTTGTTATTATTATTATGATGATGATTCAAAAACAACTTTATTCAAATGCATATGGTTTACATTGGATTACATGTGCATACAAAGACCATTTATAAGTACAGATGTAAATATGAAGTTACATAAAATTTTAAATACTTACAGGATTTAGTTTTTAGTACAAAGTGTATGCATTAAGCATTACATCGGTTTGCATGTATATAATTTTCTTTTTACAAACACAGATTTTGTCAGGTGATTATATATATATATATGTAAGATTACATAGGAATTTAAATATGTAAAGGATTTTCTTTTAGTAAAAGGTACAACATTTATAATATCTCAATTGTATCATCAACATGTTATCAGGATTGGTACATTTGGTAGGGTATTTATTTAAAAATATGCACACAGTATTTATACAAATATTTGGAATAGAAAATTACACAGAATTTGATATGGGTGGAGAAAGTGTTATTGGGTTCCAGATTATATCATTATTTACATGCATACACAGTTAAAATTGCACTATTATTGCACCCATATACACCAAAATGTACTTTCAAGAGTTGGTTGGAGCATCCATGACAACTTATGTTACATAGTGATATGTTCTAATCAAGAAGTTCATTTGCCAAATAATCTTGCCAATTTGTGTACATGAAAGTTTTTGAGGTGCATAAATCTTGATCATGGTTTCAAAAGTATATTGTCAATTGAAAGGTTATGAGATATATACTTAATTGTCTGAAATCATGTAGTTGAACTAGATATGGGTAAAAACATGCTGCATGAGTTATTTGTTACACAGAAAAGAGATAGGTGGTTGTAGTGAGAGGTTAATGTTTATAACAAGGATTTCCAGTATTATCTGGGGGTGGGGGGGTATGAATGACCTGTATTTATTAAATGCCTGTGACAAGGTATCTCATCATGGATGTAAGATTAGAGATGGATTTGACTGGATGGAAAGTATCCAACTTCCAAGCACATACTCACACTAGTTGACATCATTGAACTCAGTTCAAGTTTGTGTTTTTTCAGCTTCTTTGAGTTCTATTGATTATGATGATGATGATGATGATGATGATGATAATAATAATAATAATAATAATAATAATAATAATAATAATAATAATAATAATAATAATAATAATAATAATAATAATAATAATAATAATAATAATTCAATTCATTTTTTTACTTAATGTACATATCAACAGCATTTAGCCAATGATAGATTGCACAGTAAATTAAGTAATATAAATTAGCAAAAAAAAAAAAAACACATAAAATAATAGAAACAAAGTTCAAAAACAATGAAATGAATAAATAAATAAAAATGTAATACCAAATGAAACTAGGGATAATATTTTTAAACCACTAAACATCATATGATTACCATTCTTTATGTACACACAAGCTGTTTACACAAACTCTCCATAAAGTAGCATCACTCAGTGCAAGCCAGAGTGATCAATGGATATAGGAAGCTTTGTGCCTAAAATCCCTATCTATTGTCTACTCATCCAATATCCCCAGACCAGTTTCTAGCATGTGGCTTTCATCAGTGAGATGCAGTATTCTCAAATCCAAGGTTCCTCATTGATGAAAGCCACAAGCTAGAAACTACTCTGGAGATATTGGATGAATAGTCATTAGATAAGGATTTTATGCACAAACCTTCCTGCATCCATAGATTATTCTTGCTTGCACTGAGTGGCACTACTGTATGGAGAGTTTAGCCTATGTGTGATAATATTTTTTATGATGACCTTAGCAAATTGTTTAAAATCTAAATTTAAAATATCTTTGTTGGCTAAATCTTTATTATAAGTTCTGGACAAATAATTAATAAAGATTTTGCTAATAAAGACATTTTTAATTTAGATTTTAAACTATACATTAAATCCATCACAAAAAAATATTATTCTTAGTTTCATTTAGTATATTACATTTTTATTTATTTGTTTATTTCATTATCTTTTTAACTTTGTTTCTATTATTTTATGTTTTTTATTTGCTAATTTATATTATTTAATTCACTGTGCAATCTATAATTGGCTAAATGCTGTTGATATATACATTAAATAAAAAATTGAATTGAATTATTATAATTATTATTCTTTTTAGTTTATAAGTGATAGTTGTAATTGATCTGCAAATGCAGACATAAATAGAAAAGGAAGTAGTAATAAAATAATTAAAGGAAAGATTGCAGTAATTGACTTTTAATACAATTAAAAAATAATGTTTAATATATAAATAATTTGAAAAAGAGAAATAAAATAGCTTTGGGAATATGGATTTGGGAAAAAAATATATGAAGAAGTGAATAATAAAATAAAATTAGGTGTGTGCAAAGCGCTGGAGAGAGGAGCTGTAATGAGTACAAATTATAAGACTATAAAATATAATTATATACACAACTTTTCACTTCTTTTTCTTTTTAAATTATAGCTCCATGATAATAAATATATAAAATCAACATTCCTCCTTTTTCTTTTTAAAACTTGTTTTATTCCAAACTATAATTTTATTTCTCTTCCATACAATGTTTCAACTACATTCTGTAGCCATTATCAAGTTTCTGAGCAAAAAAAAAAAAAAATCGCTAATATTAGCTGCTTATGACCAAAGATGCGAATTAATCAGCCGGTAAAAAAAATGTGATTTTTTTTTGCTCAAAAACTTGATAATGGCTACAGAATGTAGTTGAAACATTGTATGGAAGAGAAATAAAATTATAGTTTGGAATAAAACAAGTTTTAAAAAGAAAAAGGAGGAATGTTAATTTTATATATTGACTATAAAATAATCAGCAGCTGAGCGCTTTTGAGGCGAGTTGCCTCATATTCATAGCAATAATAATAAATAGTGCAGAAAAGAGTGTTAATGACAATATGCAAATGCATGCAAATTTTTTACATAACTCAGCATTTGGAGATATTGAAGCAGGTGTCACGTCTGTTGATGGAATTTCTATTACCAGTAATAAAATGTGCCTCTTTAATTTTCTGCTTGCTGTCATTTTTTAGCCATAGAGAAATACTTTCCCTTCATTTGTATTTATAATTTTAATTTGCATATATTTGTTTATCTGCACAATAAAGTGGTTTTGTCTTTACAATCTAAAGATATAATTGATGAATTTAACTGAAAGTGGACTCAGCTTTAAATTATAAAGAAACACTTTATTATGTAGATGAACGAACATATGCAAATTTGAATCTAAAAAGGTATTGTAGAAAAATTACTTATTGAAGGAATTCTAAATAAAATATTTATTAAAAGGTTATGTGCTTAAAGGTTAAATTATAAATGATATATTACAGAGAACTATCAGATATAATGGAAAATGTATTGTGACTATACCCAGTCTTGTTAGGTGTTCTACAAGTTTAATTACCTGCAAAATGTGCACTAATAACAATCCAAATATCATATATAACTAGTCAAAATAAGAGTCATAGATCACATGACTCTATCTCTTAAGCTTGTAAGTTATAAACAATGAGGATTGCCAATTCCTCTACAAGCTTTGTGATAAATGCTTAGCCAGAGCCAGCACTTAAAATATCTCTGTCAGGAACCCCTCCCCAAACCCCTGACCATGGTTTCGTGCTTTGGCACTCCTCAGAGAGGTGTCAGGGTAGGTTCAGACACTAGATCTAAAAATACCAACCCAAAGCCAAGCACTTATCTAAAAGTTATCTATTGAGTGGAAAATCTGAAATTTTCCGACATCTACATGTCTTCAAACCCAGCTATCCAACTCAAATAGCTATATGGGGCTGATAGATCTTCATCACTTGATCTGTTTTTTTTTTAAAGTTTGGAAATATTAACACTAACAGCATATTTACATTTTCTTGTGAAAAAATCAACAAATTTTTATTACATATATATTCATAAATAAAAAAAAAAGGGATTAATCTATGTGTCCAAGAATGAATATTTTATTGCGTATATTTTTATATTTGTGTATCCCTTGAGAAAAAAAAATGTTACAAATAAAAATAAACACTGAACATTTTTTGAGTATTAGTGATAATAATAAAAAAAATTCTATATATGAGGTAAAAGTAATGCTAAGTGCTTTCTGACTCAAAGTACGTGCAAAAATTTATAAATGAATACTACATACATATAAACATATTACATATAAATATATGGATAAGACAACAAACAGGTTTTACTGACATCATTGAAAAAATTAAAAGTCTGAAGTGGAGTTGGGCTGGCTATATTGCTAGAAGAGCTGCTAATAGATGGACAATTGAAGTCTTAAACTGATTTCCAAGAGATTGTAAAAGACCCAGAAAGAGACCATTATGTGAGATGAGTGGATAAAAAAGTGTGAAGGGATGATGTGGAGAAGAAAGGCTAGAGTTCAGAGAAGATGGATTGAACTTGGAGAGACCTTCATCCTGCTGTGGTTGATAGTAATTGACAATGATATTAAGTATTATATAATAAATGCTTCAGCAGGAAAAAATTATTATTATTTTTGACATATACCCATATTACTATCCATTGCTGCCACCTAAATTACTGCTGCCCTCTTTAATTTCTTTTCTATTATGCAAATGTAACTATATTGATGAGATTCCATATATTGAAAAAACTGTCAATAAGATATGTAGTTTTACACAAATATATTAATTAATTATAGTGACAATATATGTTATGAGGTACCTTAGGAAGCACTCCCTTGAATACAATCACACTCCTATTAGATAATTTAAGATTTTGGGTGGGGATTAATACACAATAGCATTTATACATTTTTTAAATCTATAGCATGCTTGACAAGACTATATAAGATGATTGGTCTATTATGAATAGTTGCTAATAATTTTGATAAATGCCAACTATATCACCCTGACAACTTTGACACAAACCACTTAATGGAAGTATATTGCTGTAATAATTTTTATTAGTCATTTATTAGACTAGAGATTATCCACTTAATCTTTATCTAAAAGTCTAGCTATTTATTTCAAATATTATGAATGTTTTTTTTTAAAAAACTTTTATTTCCTAATATTGTAATATTGAAATAAAAGTATAATGTATATACTTAACCTAGATGTAATTAAAGATTTGAACCCAGACATTCAAGCTCCCTATAGTCATATACTCTATCCAATATAACCAACACGCATGATCATTTATTTTTTTTCGCATGCATGTGGTCATGTGCATCAATTATATTGGATATGGTAGATGACTTAGGGAGCTTGAAAGTCTGGGTTCAAATCCCTTTTAATTCCTAATATTGTCTATTTCATTAATGCTCTTCAAATATAAATGGATATTTTTTAAAACTTGACTTAAGTATAATCTGAACCTAAATTACAGCTACTTTTTCACAACATGTATATATGATGTTTTATAAATATTCAGATGTTTTAAGAATATGCCAATATATATGTATAAGTTGGTACACTATTGAATTGTATTTATGTTACTAGTAAATCTGAAATCACCATTATCAAAATTGAGCCCGTGTTTTGCAAATTCAATGAACTTTTTATTATTATTAGAACGAATTAATTATGGTGAAAACACTTTCTCCTTCCTTATTTAAAAAGTTAAGAAATTTTAGAACAGATCTTTTGTGTTAATATATATTGAATATCTTTTATGATTAAAACATTGAAATGAAGAATTATTTGCACAGTGGGAAGAGGTTTTACATTGATATTCTTTTAAATTTTTTTCTCCTTCCTTTTAATATTTTAACAAACGGTAGTCGTGAATGCTAAAGAAATAAAAGATTGAATGATGTGTATCGCAGAACATCTTTAAAGAAAAGAAATGTTATTAAGGAGGAGACAAGTAAAATGAACTGTGTATGTTTTAAACAAATACTTTCCATCATAAAACATTTATTTCTTATTTAAATCGTACTAATTAAAATTTTATATTTAAAAGGGCATTTTAATATTCCTTTTGCAAGTAGTAAAGTAAATAATGAATGAAAAACTAAATTGGAAATTGATATTAATAATGTTTACATTTATTTTTAGATGTAATACCAAAAAAGAATCTTTTTATACATTGGCATATTTATACAATGCCTTTTTTTCTCATGTGTCATAACATCAGCCGGGAAGCGACCCGCTAACCCGGGAAACTGCTTGTAGAGCTGCGGTCGCTGACCTCTCGATCACCAATGCTTGACTACAATGCCTTTTATTAATATTAGAAATGAAAAAAACACAAACCTTTTCCTGAACTTGATGAATTTGACATATGCTGTAAACTTAGTCAGTATCCATTTTAAAGGCTCAAAAAGGTAAACCAACCATGGGCTCAGTATCTTAGAAGGAAATATTATCTCATGAAACATAAAGGCTAGGAGTATTCTCTCATCAACCATAAAAGCATTGTTTTATAATTATTGCATTGTATGGTACATGTATTGGCTTTAAACTATCTATCTGAAAGAAAATTCTGATCCTATTTGTGATTTGGAAAATCAAAATGCATCCAGTACATTCATTCAGTACACCTTGAACTCTTTTCTTTTCATAATAAATATTGTGGCATTAAAACAGGTAAAACTCTCTATATGTATTGCCACTCAGTGCACACCAGAGAAATCAATGGATGCCAGAAGGCTTGGGCATAAAATCCCCAGCTAGTGCCTACTCATCTAATATCCCCAGACTAGTTTCTGGCTTATGGCCTTCATTAACGAGAAGCCTTGGATCTGAGAGCACTGCACCTTGTGATGAAGGCTATAAGCTAGAAACTAGTCTGAGAATATTGAATGAGTAAACACTAGATGGGAATTATATGCACAAATCTTCTTGCATCTAGGTGTAGTGCTCTCAGATCCAAGGCTCCTCACTGACAAAGGCCACAAGCCGGAAACTAGTCTGGGGATATTGGATGAGTAGGCACTAGATGGGGATTTTATGCACAAGCCTTCTGACATTCATTGATTACTCTGACTTGCACTGAGTGACAATATGTATAGAGTGTTTTGCCTGCTGTAATAACAGTTATAAGCAAGTGTAGGAAATGGTGATCATGTGATGTTTATTGGCTTAAAATAATGTGTCATGAAGTAGTTTTTAAGGGTCAAGTAGATCTTTTCTTTTGCTAATTCTAGAAACTTTAAACTACCACACTATCCAAGTAAGGTAGCAGTAGGTTTTAGAATGAGGTAAAAAATAAAAATGGAGAAATAGTAAATTTATCAGAAATTCATAGGCATCAAAATAAATTCTCAACAAATGAACAATATTATAAGACTGTCTACTGATAGTAAGAATAATAGCATAAAATTTATTAGTAACCTTGTTTTTCAGAATTAAGAGGTTCACGTGCAGTTATTATTACATCTGATTGGTGTACGTTAGCATATTTAAGGTGCAGGTTTTGAAAATTTTTAAGCTTTCACATTATTACAATATTAACCCTGCTATATTTCATTTTTCATCATTCTCTTTAGTGGCAATTTGAGTTGGTAGTTATTCAATATTACAAATCATGTGATGACCATTTCTTATGCTTGCTCATAACTGTTATTAAAACAGGCAAAGCCACAAGCTAGAAACTAGTCTGGGGATATTGGATGAGTAGGCACTAGATAGGGATTTTATGCACAAGCCTTCTGGAATACATTGATTACTCTGACTTGCCCTGAGTGGTACTACCATATGAAGAGTTTTGCCTGTTTTATTATAAATCAATAAATTGTACTTGATTTATTAGGAATATAAGTTTTCAAATAAAAAACACTTTTAAACAAATCAAATTTGAACTTTTCAAATATAAAAAAAAGTAATAATAAACTGAAATATGTAATGATAATAATTACTTTTTTTGATACTTATGTATTAGTCCAGTCACTGATCAAAGTCACCAGCAAGAACAAAATTTGTATATAAAGACTGAATTAAAGACACTTATGATCTTCTAAGAAAGTAAATGAAGACATATATATATATTATTTTTTGGTTTGTTTACCTCTTGTAATAAATTTATATTATTAAAAAGTTTATTTGATTGAAGATCATTTCTCGCAAAAAAACGTAAATGCGTATTTGGTTTCCATTTCCAGTAAATAAAGTTATAGGTGGCCATTTTTGAAAATAAATCTTTATAAGTTTATATGGTGGAAGATAATTTATCACAAAAGACAAATGTGTGTTTGTAGTCCTTTGTTTCATTTACACTAAATAAAGATATATTAAAACAGGAAAAACTCTCTATACTATTGCCACTCAATGCAAGCTAGTGTAATCAATGGATGCCATAAGAAATGGTGATCATGTGATATTTATTGGCTTAAATAAAGGTATAGATTGTCATTTTTCCAAATAAATCTTTAATTAATCTTTTAAGTTTGTCAGAAGTTATTTTCCAAGATCAGTAGGTTCGAAAACTATTGATGGATTAATACAAATGTGATATACCAATGCCAGATTAATACTTCAAGCACTGTTTTTTCTTGTTGGCTGACTGTCATAATATTATTGAAAACATTAAATTATTAAAATCTTTGTTGAATAAATTTCATTTTTTAAGCATGAACAAATAAGTGTAATCTGTGTCATAAAGTTATAAAATTGTGTCCCAAAATTTAATATTCCAATTATAAAATTATCACAAAAATTCTGTACCATGATGTTTGATAAAGTATTACAATTGGTAACAATTAGAATTCGTTAATTCGTATTTTTAAAAATGAAACATCTTTTAAAAAACAGTCTCAGGATGAACATGGATTTATTTCTTTTTTAATAATTGCTGTACAAATATTTTGTAAACATAATCATTAATATTTAAATAAACTATGAAATTATTTATTATTTTTGTCATCACTAAAAATATTCAAAAAAAGAGTTTGCAATTTGTTTATATACACAAGATTAAAGAATGTATCATCAATGACCTTCTAGACTTTTGTTATCTCCCTGTCTGTGGATTACTCTATAGACTACTGACATCTTCATAATTTTTCTTAATTACTACATGTCTTATTTACCAATACATAAAAATAAATGTTAATTGTTAACAGTTATTTTTTGTGATTTTATTCCCTTGTTTTATACAGAGTATACATATCAAATATTATTATATCAACACAAATCTGCTATTATTTTATTATTAGTAAGCACTAGAAAACACAGAAACACATGGCAAATATATAAACAAAAGCATAAAAATATCCGCATTAAAATTGCTACCCAATTGAAACAACAACAATACTATTTGTTTTGTATGCGATCTATAATCCACCCAGATTGAGAATATCAAATATGAATTACAATTTTTAAATACTTATTCATTTTGCACTATTGTTAACTGCTTTTATACAATTCAGAAACAATCTAAATTAAATTTTACTTATGTCATCTATTTATACCATTCTGTTATACATTTTTAACTTTTCTTATGCAATTGTAATTCAGATTTTGCAATTCAGATTTAAACACTTGGAAGCACAAACTAAGAAAAACTTGAAAATGAAATTTTTATATAAAGTAAAAAATAAGAATGACCTAGAATGGCACCCTTATACTCTTAATATAGTATGCTGAACATGTTTTTGATATCTTTGTAACAATATCATAATCAGCAATATTTTGGCAAAGTGTGGGAAAATAGTTTGATATAAAAATTACGTAAATAATATATATAAAAAAAAACAGTTTCATGACCCACTTTTTAGATATCAAAAGCATGCTTAGCATACTATATTAAGAATATTAACATTCCATTTTAGGCTGTTCTTATTTCTCACTTCATATAAGAGATTCATTTTCAAGCATTTCTTAGTTTGAGCTTCCAAATATTTAAATCTGAATATTTATACCATTATATAATAAACAAGTCATTAGATATATACATATTCCTGAAAGTGAATGCAGGACTTCCTGATAATGCATGAAACTCACAGGCTAAGACATGTTGATAGTCTTGACCATGATTGGGTATAACTTAAATTTTGTGAGCTTAAAGTAAACACTACTACGTTAACTCTATGTAAAGCAATAGTTGAAACATGTACAAAAGTTTTTAAAGATGTCTATCTTTTTTTCTTAATGATTCCAGTGTGTCCTTATTTTTATTCAACACTTCTAATTACACTCCAGTCTGTTATTGTTACCCCCCTTCCTGAATCATTCCAGAAATTTCCAGAGGATGATATTCACCATTAATTTAGGTGATAATGGTAGTATTGCTTTTTATGGGATTGGCAAATGATAATAATAATGATGATGATGATGTTGTTGATTCTATTTATAGTGATGGGTATTTCTGATATTGTATTTATGTATTAATAATAGTTATTGGTTTCTATGGTATTGGCAAATAATAATAACAATGTTGATTCTATTTATAGTGATTGGTATATCTGATATAGCAGTAAAATTGCAAATGATGATAGTGCTGAAGACCATTCACCGAGTGGTTAGTACGGCTGCCTTACAAGCATTGTCCCGGGGTTTGCTTCCCGGCCGACGCTTTGACACATTAAAATAATAATAATAATTTTATCAATAGAAATTGTGAACTGTAAAAGTGACAACTTATAAAAAACTTATGAATATAGTGACATAGGTAGTTTATTAAAATAAACGCTTTCAAATTTTAATGATATTTTAAATAACAGTTGTTATAGTTTTAATTTATTATTAACATTTTTACAAAGATGTTTTTTCTAGACATCAATCATTTTATTACATTTGCTTTTATATTGATATTCAATTCTTATTTCGTCCTTATTGATTAATTTGACTTAATATTACTTGAAACATTTTTTTTAAAAAAAATTCAAATCAACTGAACTGGAATATTGTATATATGTAATTTTAATTATTGAAATTTATTAATAAAATTAATTGATGTATTCATTTGAAAAAACAAATGCATTGAATTTTTTTTCTTTATAAATTTTATATTTACATAAAGAAATAAAAAAAAAAAGAATAAAATTATTTATAAAAAAATGTTAGATGTTTATACAAATATGTATGTAATAGTCAAGCGTTGTTAGCCGAGAGGTCAGCGCAGCTGCCTTGCAAGCAAGCAGTTGGTTGCAGACGGTTGTTGCGGGTTCGCCTCCCGACCGATGCTATGACATATAAAAAAAATATGTATGTAATAACTGAAATACAGGCTTGTTATATACCTGTATCAATATATGTAATATATAAGGTATATGAGCACAGACTTTCACACGACCCACCACTATCCACTCTATCTCATAACACTGATATCCTTGAACACATATATGTGTCTATATATTACATATATACACACAGGTATGTAATAAGCCTGTGTTTCAGTCATTACATAGTAGAGATGTCTGCCCATCCCTTGTATATGTATTAAAATGGATGATGTCCTGTACATAAGGGGTCAGATGGGCCTTAGGTCAACATGGGTGTGACAAGAATCTCAGCCTCAGAGTGGCCTTTGAGCATTTCATCTTCAGATTTTCAATTGGATGGACGGTTGAAGAGTTGGAGTGTGGAGTAGATTGAAGCCTGTTCATTAAAGTATGAGGATTGGCTATCTTAATATATATCTGAGCACCTATAGCATATATGTGTAGAGATGGTAATCTGGACCAACTAATGATTGCTGGTTTAGCATGAAATACGGATATTGGTGATTATCTATTTTTTCGACATATATGTGTCCAAGGGCATCAGTGTTATGAGATAGAGTGGAGAGTGATGGGTCGTGTGAAAGTATGTGCTCAGATACTCTATATATTAAATATGTATGTAATAACTGAAATACCAGCTTATTATATACCTGTATCAATATATGTAATATATAGGGTAGATGAGCGCAGACTTTCTCACGACCCACTGCTCACAACTCTATCTCATATCACTGATATACTAGAGTGGTGAGCGGTGGGTCGTGTGAAAGTATGTGCTCATATACCCTATATATTACAAATATGTATGCTATTTTTCCAAATTGTAATATACCTCCAAATGTCATTTCTATATAATTGTACAATAAATAGAAAATACTTGCAATTTACTATTATTACTAATTTCAACAGCGCACAAATGACTTTTACTACTGCTTAAGTATGTAACGTTTAGGATTATAATCATATTACAAAACATTTTAATTCTGAGTAACTTATATAAATGTTCTGTGATATCATTATAATTGTCTGGATAAAAGTAAAATCATTAGAAATAGTTAATACTTCTAAACATCTAGAAAGTTAACAAAATCAGAAAAAAAAATACTAAAATAACATTTGCTAAATAGATTTTTAACATTTGTGGAATGTTTTGACACTTTTAGAGGCCATATAATGTTAGAAAACTGCATATGATGGTTGAGTTAGAGCTCTTATGTTTGCTACCCTATTAAGACGCTAAACCACTAAGAGTAAAGCAATAGAATTATAATGGTTAACAAAAATTAACTTTTAACAAGATATATTGATTCATTAAAACAGGCAAAACTCTTCATACAGTAGTGCCACTCAGTGCAAGGCAGAGTAATCAATGGATGCCAGAAGGCTTGTGCATAAAATCCCTATCTAGTTCCTATTGACCCAATATCCCCAGACTAGTTTCTGGCTTGTGGCCTTCATCAGTGAGCAGCCTTGGATCTGAGAGCACTGGACCTAGATCTTAGGATCGAATGCAACCCTCCAGCAGCCAACTTTTATCTCTACTTAACTACAAAACTATGAATCTAAAACTGAAAATAATATTTTTAATCCAAGCTCATTAGCTTATATGGTCATATAGGTCTGAACTCAGTTCAGTATCCATACATTTTGGTGTCTTTGGTTCTTTAATAGCCATAGCCACCACTATCCTATTAGACAGGATCGGTGTTAAGCCACTAAACATCACCTGACTACCATTTCTTTGCTTGCTCATAACTGTTATTAAAACAGGCAAAACTCTCCATACAGCAGTGCCACTCAGTGCAAGCCAGAATAATCAATGGATGCCAGAAGGCTTGTGCAAGTATAAAAAATGGTGTTCATGTGATATATTGATTCATGTAAAAAACTTTTTCAGTGTAAAATATTAATAATACCAAGTAAACCAAAATTATTTAGAAGTCTTTTACAGAGAAAAGGTGAACTACATACTTAGCAATAACAAGATATGACATTTCATTCATCAGTAAAGAACTGTAGTATGCAATTAAAAATATCAATAATACCAGTTATAACAAAAACTATTTGAAACCATTCAATAGAGGAAAGGTGAACTCCAAACTCAGAAAACATCAAGATATGAAATCTCATATATAAGTGGCAAAAAATGTAGTATACTACAAATTAACGTATATTGAAACTATGAGAGTCATATGAAAATGAGAAAGTATTTAAAATAAAATAAAAAACAAAGGCTATGTTATTAGAATTATTATTGTTTAAAAAATATTATTTAAAGTACAGTTAATAAAGAATGTTATTTTATATTGGCTATGGATAAATAACCTTGTCAATAGGTGATGTGTGCATGTTATATAATAAAGGAATAATTATATTAAAAAATATACACAATGAAACAGTAAGATTCGTATTCGAATCTTAAGTTTCACCTTTTTTTTATGTTGTCTCTCACTGACGGGTCTATCCCACCCAAATTTAAACTTTTTGGTATCAAGTTGTGTGTGTAACAATATTAAAAATGTATAAATATATGTAGAATTCAGCATAAACACACACACACATTTCGATCTCAAATTAAAGGCAATAAATAGGGATAAAATAATATAATTTAGATTTCTTTTAGTTATATAATTTTGTATAATTTTAATCATTTATTTTGGATTATAAAGTTCGTATTTATTGCTTTGTTTAAATTTCGTTTAATAATAATTCTAAAAAAATCTGATGTAATATTTAATTAAAAATTAAAATAATCTTATGTTCCCGTTTTGTCTTTGGAATTTAAAAGCATCGGTCAGTGATAGATGATAGATTAATTAAAGAAAAATTCCCCAAATGTAATTAGTAAATATAAAATGTAAACAATAGAACGGCAGCTTTCTTTATAATTAAAACCAACAAAATGCATTGATTATCCTCAGGGCAGATTAAGTAGAACCTAAAAATACCTTAACAAAAATGTGAAAGATCAAGATAAGAAAAGAGGCCATCTTAGACTTGCTGGAGACATTCACTTAAACTTTAGCTCTGCTCTCGATCACTGAGAGTGTCCAAAATATAAAAAAATAATTTGTTCCTGCCAAGGTATGACCGAGTAAAAGCACCTAGATTATTCTCCATCGGGAGATGGCCTATCGGATGCCGAACTTTCCATTGCCCATCGTAAATTCACCATGAAGATCTGCTGCCTGAAATAAATGAGAAAGCTGCTGCTGCTGTTAAAATAAATGAAACGCCTAAATACAAGAAAGAACTGCTAATCATGAACCATTTGCTACTAAACTAATAGAATCAGAAAACTTCTTATAAAACAGGTACCTGTCTGTATTCAAACTCTAGAGTACTCTAATAAAATGCTATAGCTCTTCTTCATCTTACTTATCTAAATTGTAAAATGTAAAAACTACCATTTGTATAACTAAAGTTGAATAATTAACTTAATGTGTAAATTTCTCTAATAATCTAGCTTACCTCATTCTACCTTTCTTGGGTGCGTATTTCTAAAATCTACATTTTATCTATAGTTATTATTTAATTATTGCATGCTCATAATTGTCTCAATTTTCAAAGTTTAAATCTATGATTGCTTGAAATAATGAATGCGTGTCAAATTTTCATTAATATTTACTTTCCTAAATAACTTAACTTTCATATAAAATAACACACATTCACTGCATCATTTATTGTAATGCAGGGTCTATTACTTCACAAATGGCTGGCATATTAGTTGTAATAACTCCCAGTTTATATAAGTTTTGTATTTATTAAATCTTAATGAATAATTCTAGAAAATTACATTTCTTTGAGAGTCACCAATGTTCTTTTAGTAAATGTTGATAATGTAGGGTCGAGTTAGAAATCTATTTAAATCTTATCATAATCGTTAATACATTAGACATGTGTTATGTTTTAGAGACGCGATGACCCATTCCACTGTGAAATTTCCAGATTCTTCAGGGTTGAAATTAACCCCAGTCGTCCTACACAAGCGGACATAATGGGGCTCCCGTAGGACTTGACGACATCATGCAGCCAGCTGGCAAACTGCGACACGGACCGCTTGTCCATGGTTATGCTTATGTGACACCTTACTTCGTCGGGCCAATGGCAGAGACCAGTCCTACATCCTTATAAACTCATTCACAGCATTGCAGTTTCAATATACTGCCATTCCTTATCGCCTTTCTAAAGTGTACCACATGTTCCTTTACTTAATTTTATTATTCTATATATCACTCCGCCTCTGCATTATCTTCATAATTCACTCTCAAATAAATGTTTGCCCTTAGTCATAAAATAAATATTTTAATTAAATAAATATATGTCCGCCGCTACTCTTAAATCTTACTTTAGACTTTTGCATTGCAAAGGTATAAATCCCTCCAGGCATGCATTAGAAATACTTACTCGAGAATTTTAGGTAGCTAGATTACACCTTCAAATAAATGAATTCCTTTTGTAAACAAATAAATAAATGTATTCTTTAAAATATAATCATGTCGCAAATCCTGCTACTGAAGCTTTTAATCCATAAAATATTATTAGTAAATGATCTTATTAAAATGTGTTAATAAATAATTTTAAACTATACATCTGCAATTACGTTTCATTTATTCGATACCAATTCTATATAATATTTCCTCGATTATATAAATACGAATGTTTAACTAATATTAGTTTGATTATTGGCTAACTCGAAAATAAAATCATGAATCTCTTGCATATCCCTGACCACCATGCCTAAAAAAATATTTGCTAATGTCGCATCAGATGCATTGTTTCATGGAACCGATAAACTATGTTCGAACTCAGTACCACGGGTGGCTTCGCTACCTCGATGGTGCTGCTGTTCTGTGTGGTGGTCGAATTCTGCACTATGTTTACGAGTCACACGTTTTTTGATTGTTACAACATCAATATTAAAATATTTCAATGAGCTCAGTAACACCTGTTTGTTCTCTTATCCATACATTGCAGTTACTGAGCTCATTGAAAAAATTAAAATATTGGAGTTGGGCTGGACATATTGCTAGAAGAGATGATAGTAGATGGACAATTGAAATCTTAAACTGGATTCCAAGAGATTGTAAAAGACCCAGAAATAGACCACATGTGAGATGGATGGATGAAATAAGAAAGTATGCAGGGATGATGTGGAGAAAAGAAGCTAAAGATTGGAGAAGATGTATTGAACTTGGAGAGGCCTTCATCTTGCAGTGGATTGATAATGGTTGATGATGATGATTATTAAAATATTTTATAAAATTAATATTGTTATTACTTGGTATATAGACTAAATAAATAAAAACATGTTTGTTGTTCTAGATTATTAAATAATTATTATTACAATTTGTAAAAATATTTTTTTTTATATTATTTTTATTTATGTAAATGAGTTGATTTATAAGAACATTAAACATAAGGTGAGAAAAGTAATAAAATTTTATTAAAATGACTGACTGCTTTGTAAAAGAGCATGATTTTGAAAGAAAGTAAGGTACAAAGAATACATTGAACTGAATATCATGTTTTTTTTATTTATCAAAACTGCTGTTTTTATAATTGAACTGAGTAATAATCATATTTTTAAATGATCAGAAATCAAAAACATGAATTGCTAAATTTATAAGTTAGAGCAGCATTTCTTAAACTGTGGATCTCGACCCCAAATGGGACCACAAAGCGAAAAGTTGGGGTCACAAAAATTTAATTCAGATACGTGAATTTAAAGAAATATTAATCACAATCCCTTCATTATCTTTAATATATTACATTTTCTGTACAGTGCAATTATAAAATCGTAATGATGGCCAAGTTGAGCTGTAAATTATATTTTCATATTGAAAAATAATACTAAATGCATCATAATAGTGGTGTCACATTGCAATTTCAGCATATAAGTTATTTCAGAATCTAAATATATGCTGCAGTGGTGAGAATAAGATCGGCACCACTGTGATTATATAATGCATTTCTGGTCAAGTTATTTGTTTTGGTTTCATTTCAACAAGTGTCCACATTGCAAGAACAATACAATATTTTGTTTTACTATTATACTCGACTAAGGTTAGTATTTATTTGAATAAATATTATGAAAGATGTTATTTTTTATATATAAAGATGCTTGTATACTTTTTTTTCCTCACTTTTTTATTCAAAATTTATCATCCTATTAGTTATTATAAAAATTTATTTTTTTATTTGAAACTTATTGTCATTTATTTATTAACAAGTAAAAACATATTCCTATTTTTTAAACGTAACAGATAAATTATAATTGATTTATTGATATTTTTTAAGTATTAAAAAAATAAAACATATGAGGATATTAAAAAAATAGAACATACAGGAGTAAATATGCTTTGTATAATTAAACAAAAAACATGGCAGCCACTTGGTGTCTCTGCTAAATAGTAAGTACTGTTATTTTATTTATATTTTAGGATAAAAATACTTTTTACCCATGTATAAATGATTGAACTTGAGTACCAAAGGTAATAATGCAGATGCAAATGCTACAAAGTCTCTTCAAGCAGGATCTCATAATCAGAAAGAGGCATCTAAGATGAAAAAAAGAAAATATGATGAGACATTTCTCCAATTTGGCTTTATTTTCAACAATTATGATGGTGATGAACAACCTCTTTGTTTAATTTTTAATAAGGTTTTGTCTATCGAGAGTATGAAACCATCAAAATTAAAAAGGCATTTTCAATCCAAGCATCCTTCATATGTCAATAAACCAAAAGATTATTTCGAACGACTGTTAAAAACTTCAAATAAAGAAAAACAATATTTAGAGAAATTTATAACTGTTAATAAAAAATATTTACTCACTTCACATGAACTTTCATATCTGATTGCTAAAAATAAAAAGCCATACAACATTGGAGAAGATCTTATATTACCTGCTGCTATTAAAATGGTAGAAATACTTTATGGAAATAAATATGGTGATGAAATTCGGAAAATGTCTTTGTCAAATGACACTGTCACTAATAGAATTTCTGAAATGATCAATGACCAATTTGAGCAACTTATTACAAGACTTAAAGTTATAATTATAAATTTATTTAAACGCACATTGATTATGTAAGTAATATTCATTAAGGCTGTAGCCTCAAGCACATGCATATAAAATGCGATCATAGGGACCTCTACAGGTCTTAAACCACAAGCTTACTCTTTTCTTCCAAAGAGTAAGCTTGTGGTTTAAGACCTGTAGAGGTCTCTACAAGACTTAAAGAAAGTCCAATATTTACAATTCAGTTGGATGTAACAATTGATGTTTCAAAAATAGCTCAAGTATTAGTAAATAGCAGATACATTTATAAAGAAAACATTGAGGAAGAATTGTTATTTTGTCATTTTTTGGAAGAACACACAAGAGGGGAAGACATATATAATAAAGTAGACAAATTTTTTAAAACTGAAGATTTAGAATGGAAAAATTGCTTTGGAGTATGCAAAGATGGTACAAAAGCAATGACTGGTGAAAATATTGGTTTTAAATCATTTGTTAAAGCTTCTGGTAATAATTATGTAACTTTTACACACTGCCTGATCCATAGAGAGGCCCTTGCAGCAAAAAATTTAGCAATGGAATTAAACGATGTGCATCAGGATGCTGTCAAAATTATAAACTTTATTAAAAACTGTGCCTTTAACAGCCGTTTATTTTCAAATCTTTGTAAAGACATGAACTCTGAATACAAAAATTTATTATTACAGGCAGAAGTAAGATGGATGTCAAGAGAGTGAAGCTTAAGAAGATTATTGTTATTAAAAGAAGAAATTATTGTATTTTTAATGGAACAAAAATTTAATCTTGGTGTTCTTTTTCAAAATGACTTATGGCTATCAAAGCTGTGCTATTTGTCTGATATTTTTGAGAAGCTAAATGACTTAACTTATCTCTTCAATGAAAAAATAGCGATATTTTTACTTCAAATGATAAAATTGAAGGTTTTATTAAAAATATCAATATTTGGAGAATAGGGTGGAAAATGATTCATTGGAAATGTTTTCGACTATCAACAATTTTATAATTAAAAAAAATAATTGTAAAACTTTAATTGTAAAAATTATCATAGATCACTTAAAAACCCTAGAAACACAGTTTTACAAATACTTTATATTGAATTTAGATTTCAAAAAGTTATCTTTGATTCAAAGACCATTTTTGATTGACATTATTGAGATTAGTCATCTGCCATATAAATCCCAAGAGGAATTTGCTGAGCTATTAAGTGACTCAAACTTAAAATTTGACTTTCCACAAAAATCCTTGACTGAATTCTGGATCGGAGCTAGGACTGAATTTCCCACAATTTTTGAAATGGCATTAAATGTTTTTCTGCCATTCGGCACCGCATACTTATGTGAAATGACTTTTTCAGCTTTAATGTATATTAAATCCAAATATTGTTCAATGCTGAAAAAAGTTGAAGATGCTTTACATCCAGCAGTATCAAATATTTCACCAAGATTTAATTTGTTATGCAGTAAAAACCAAACACATCTGTCTCATTAAAATGTGATTTTCTTTCATTAATTTTTGGATACTTAAAACAAATCCTAAAACTACTTATTTTTATATGTATATTGTTTACCAAAGAAATGAATTATTTGTGGGAATATTTATTTCTGTATCTATTTTATATTTAATATCTGGAGTCTTAAAAAAAATCTCGATGATAAAGAGGGGTCATGAATGAAAAAACTTTAAGATGCGTTGACTTACACTAATTTAAAAAAGCTAACTTTGCTACAGTTCTTTCTTTACAAATGAATTTAAACAATATTAAAAATTATCCACTACAATAATTGCTTATTTTTAAAAATAATAGCAGTGCGCATAATAAATGAATGTCCTTTTATTAGGTATTTCATAAATTCCTTTAAACAATATTAAAAATTATTCAATACAATATTTTAAATAATTCTTAAAATATATTTTTATTAGCTATTTTATAAATTTACAGTATTTTAGCCAGGTACAAGGATATTATGAGGTGACTATGGAGATTAAATCAGTTTTATCTTTCCTTTTCATACATCAACACATAAATATTTATTAATTAAATTAGAAATGTGATATATATTATAAATAGAATGGCAAAAGCTGTATCCCTTGAAACTAATTACCATATATTAATGAATATTATATGCAATTATTTAAATTAGAAATGCATGATTCTAATCAATAGGATATAAATTACTTGTAATAAAATTCTTTAAAAAAAGCATATTTAAATATATAACTTCTAAATAGCATGCCAGAACAACTTCCATAAAACTAGTTTTTATTTACAAATGAATATTATTTGTAACTAATCTCCTTTTTTCCCCTCATGTGTCAAAGCATCGGCTGAGAAGTGAACCTGCAAACCCGGGACAACTGCTTGTAAGACAGCCATGCTGACCACTCGACCACCAAAGCTTGACAAATCTACTTTGTTCCATATTTTTGTATTTTGACATGTTTTGGATATATTATATGTATCATATTGTATGCTTAATAATTAGTAACACTAATTAGTTCATCATTTGTGAAATATAAAATCTTCAAAGTTAATTATTCAGTAGTATAATTGATCATAAAATGTTAAATTTTTTGTGACTTTGCTGTTGATAAGCCATGTAGTATTATTTTATTAATATGAACAACCACAGCTAGTTTACTATAATTACACACACACACACACATAGGTATATATTGTGCTCTTATACTAGCTATAGAAAATTTAAGTAGGATTTGAAATATAGCAATTTTTTAAAAGCAATTAAATTTATGGTAGTTTATAATATGTCATTGTGATTCTGTATGTAGTAAGAGTTCCACCTCAGTAAATAGAAGTATTATTTACTAAGGTAATAAACCTAAAGCATGTGCAGTTGAAAATGCAAAGGTAGGGACCTCTACAGATCTTAACCAGAAGCTTAGCTTTAAAACACTTAAAACATCTTTACATACTTCTATCAAAAAAGTTGTAATTATAAATTTATTTAACGCACATTGATTACATAAGTAATATTTGGTAAGGTAATAAACCTAAAGCATGTGCAGTTGAAAATGTGAAGGTAGGGACCTCTACAGGTCTTAACCAGAAGCTTAGCTTGTGTTTAAGACCTATAGAGGCCCCTACCTTCGCATTTTTAACTGCACATGCTTGTGTTTAAGACCTGTAGAATTCCCTACCTTCGCATTTTTAACTGCACATGCTTTAGGTTTATTACCTAAGTAAATATTACTTACGTAATCAATGTGCATTAAATAAATTTATAATTACAACTTTAAGTATAAGTATGTAAATATATTTTAAGGGTTTTAAAGTTATTTTAATGTAAGTTAAGTAATAAAATAATATATCATTTAAAAGATAAGATTAATTTATATTTATCATATTTAATTGATACATAGAAATTAAACTTAAATGCTTTTTATCAAACATTAAAAAAAAAGTGGTATATTTTTATTTTTGACGTTCCATAAAAATGTTTAAATTCTACACTTTTAAGCAATTACGATAACAACAATTAAAACACTGTATATCTTGCAGATTACTTCTTCATCTTTAAGTTTACATTGTGGTCCAAATTAGATCCACCATTTATATTTGTGAGCAAAATATGAAAATAAATTTCATAATCGTTTCTAGTGAATGGTCATACTTATTCACCAGTTCTCTTCTAACAGACCCAATATGCTCTATTAGAAGTAAATTAACCAGGACTCATCAATCCTTAGTCTATGACGTCTCTTTTATAATAAGAGCTGCATTATATTATAGGCATGTTTAACGATCTATACACTGACGCTCATCTACAAACCAAGATTATTCTGGAACCTTTCTATTTCCTCCACAAATATCTAGATATATATTTATGATCAGTTCTAGGATGGTTAGATGATAAGGAACAAATTAAAAGCATATTTTCCATAGTCTTACAATTTAGATATGGGAACTTTTTGCTTGCTCAGTATAAAATATTTTTAACATTATTTGATTTTTTTTCAATATATATATATATATGTGTGCAACATATTGAATGAAAATTACAATGAAATATTTTTTACTCAAAACTTATGTAGTTATTTAAAAACATTTGTAAATATTAATTTATTAGGCGCAAGCAATTGGTAATTAAAGTGAAAGGCTGAAACCTTCTCGCATGCACATTTAGAATGCTTATACAACAGCCAATAAGATGCAATGATGATTGTATAGGTAACTCTCAAGTCACAACACAAGATAGAGATTTTATAAGAAAAAGGTGGAGCCACCTTCTTCTTTACTAATGTTTGTTAAAACTACAATTTCTAAAAATTAATAAAAGATTTAATTAGAGAAATATAGCAGTTTCTAAAAATTGCACGAGAGTTCATTTAAACTTGTAAAAAAGAAAAACAAGTAAGTTACATGCACAATAATTTGCAGTACTTTGATTTAATATAATAATAGTGGACATCCTATTCTAGATTGCCATGGGGATAAATTGATGATTTTGGAAAATTAAGATTCCTGTATTGAGGCTCAATCTGTTGTTTCAGGTGCTTGAACATCATATAAACAGTTTCCAAAATTGTTTCTGTATATAGTAAATACAATTATTTACTTTGTGTTTTTACACTACCAACTACATTTTATGTGTTTGCTCTTTAGTCTATTTATAATATGAGTCAAATAATGGAGTCAATTAGATAGAATTTTATTACCACTTAACTAAAGCAGTTTGGGTTCGAATCCGTTTTGAAATAAAAACCATTGTTATAAATGCATAATTATTGTATTTACTTTATAAAAGTACATCATCTAGTTTGTTAAAATAAACCAATAGAATAACAGCAGTCTGTTGCCAAGGCAACACTCAGATAACAAATGGAAATCTACTTGTTGTCAAAATCTAAAATCTTAAATAGGCTATGAGGGACAGAAATTGGCTAAAACAGACTTTTTTTTTTTCATATGTCATAGCATCGCCCGGGACGTGAACCCACACCCGTCTGCAACCAACTACTTGCTTGCAAGGTGGGTGTGATGACTTCTCAGCTAACAATGCTTGACTAAAAGGATTTGAGATTAAAATGCCTAGAAATTTTCAATCAATTCCATTTTGTTTTAGTCAATTGCTGCCACTCAAGCTGTATTTAAGATCTAAGATCTTGATAAAAAGTGGTTTTCCATTTATTATCTGAGTGTTGCCTTGTAATCAGACTGTTGGTATTCTACGGATTTATTTTGAGCAATTGGAGTTGTGTGATTTGCATATGGTTATATATATTTAAAATATTGAGTAGTATTTTGATGATAGATTGTAAACTGATTATTAATCTACTTTCTTATTCCTCTTTAATGAAGTTTATTGAAAACTTTTAGGCAGTTTTAATCTCAATCTGTCATCATCTATTGCTATCACTCATGGTCTATTTTAAGAGATTAGACCTTGATAATAAGTGGATTGCCATTGATTAATTGAGTGTTTCCTTGACAAAGATTGTTGATATACAATTCTTTATTTTAAGCATTGGCTGGGTTCATGTGAATTATGTATGATAATTAATTAGCTATGTGGACTTAAGGATTTATTATTATATCAAATAGTTTGTTTGGGAGTTCATAAAAACTTCAGGCATCAGAAATTCCAGAGTTGACATGATCCATGGAACTTAAGCTGTAGACTCTTCCACAGCAACAAAGCAAGGTGGGAACTTTGAAAGAAGATAGTAAGTGAATGGTTTATTATTCAGAAATTTTTAAAAAGTTTAAGCATCAGAAGTGACAGAGCTGGGATGTGATCCATGGACCTTGAGCTCCAGGGTCTGCCATTCTACCACTGCAGCAAAGCACGCTGGGAACTCGCTTATTATTCAGGAGTTCACAAGAAGTTTAAGCATGAGAATGGCAGAGCTGTGCCATGATCCATGGACCTTGAGCTCCAGAGTATGTCATTCTATCACTGCAGCAAAGCATTCTGGGAACTCATTTATTATTCAGGAGTTCATAAAAAGTTTAAGCATCAGAAATGGCAGAGCTGTGCCATGATCCACGGAACTTGAACTTCAGAGTCAGCTATTCCACCACTGCAGCAAAGCATGCTGGGAACTCATTTATTATTCAGTTCACAAGAAGTTTAAGCATCAGAAATGACAGAGCTGGGCTGTGATCCATGGATCTTGAGCTCCAGGGTCTGCCATTCTACCACTGCAGCAAAGCATGCTGGGAACTCACTTATTATTCAGGAGTTCACAAGAAGTTTAAGCATGAAAAGTGGCAGAGCTGTGCCATGATCCATGGACCCTGAGCTCCAGAGTCTGTCATTCTATCACTGCAGCAAAGCTTTCTGGGAACTCCTATTTATTATTCAGGAGTTCATAAAAAGTTTAAGCATCAGAAATGGCAGAGCTGTGCCATGATCCACGGAACTTGAACTTCAGAATCAGCTATTCTACCACCACAGCAAAGCATGCTGGGAACTCATTTATTATTCAGTTCACAAGAAGTTTAAGCATCAGAAATGACAGAGCTGGGCTGTGATTTATAGATCTTGAGCTCCAGGGTCTGCCATTCTACCACTGCAGCAAAGCATGCTGGGAACTCGCTTATTATTCAGGAGTTCACAAGAAGTTTAAGCATGAAAAGTGGCAGAGCTGTGCCATGATCCATGGACCCTGAGCTCCAGAGACTGTCATTCTATCACTGCAGCAAAGCTTTCTGGGAACTCCTATTTATTATTCAGGAGTTCATAAAAAGTTTAAGCATCAGAAATGGCAGAGCTGTGCCATGATCCACGGAACTTGAACTTCAGAGTCAGCTATTCTACCACCACAGCAAAGCATGCTGGGAACTCATTTATTATTCAGTTCATAAGAAGTTTAAGCATCAGAAGTGACAGCTGGGTTATGATCCATGGATCTTGAGCTCCAGAGTCAGCTATTCTAGCACCGCAGCAAAGCATGATGGGAACTCATTTATTATTCAGTTCACAAGAAGTTTAAGCAACAGAAGTGACAGAGCTGGGCTGTGATTCATGGATCTTGAGCTCCAGGGTCTGTCATTCTACCACTGCAGCAAAGCATGCTGGGAACTCATTTATTATTCAGGAGTTCACAAGAAGTTTAAGCATCCGAAGTGACATAGCTGGGTTGTGATCCATAGACCCCAAGTTTCAGAGTCTGTCTTTCATCATTTTTAACTATTACTAATATAGTGCATATAGGTCTCATTCAGTCTTATTCAGTTTCTTTGATTTATAATTTCTTGATATCTAGCAAACTTTCTTATCTCATTTACCAGTCTCATATATGCTCCTTTTCTAAGTCTTTTAAATTTCTTTGTATCCAGTTTAAAACATTGATTGCTCATCTATTGATACCTTTTTTTATAAACATGCCCAGTCTTCTCCATATTGTGTGTTTTTTTTAATGATAGCAGTGATACTTCTTTGATGTTTCACTCTTATATTTCGCTTTTAGTTTCTTTTTGTTAATGCCCATGTATTGCCAATTTATTATTATATAGACTTATAAAAAAAGTAATGGTAAAGAACATTTATTACCCCCCCCCACACACACACACACAAACATATATATATATCAATAAAAACCACTCAACACTAAGACAATCCCAATATCAATAAGGAAAACAACAAATTTAAACTCTTGCCAAGGCAACCTTCTTTTAACAATAAAGGTGGATTCCCACCTTTATTAATGGTCCAATATACTTATATGGACATTAAAGATTGGAAATTGACCACAGAGATTGAAATTATAGATATAAAGAAGTTTAAATAAACCTTTTTAAACAGGTAAATATAATATATTCTAAATGCAGACTAATAAATAGTCAATTGTAACATTACAAACTGCAATTATAAATTTCAAATTGCACCCAAAATATTACTTAAATGATAAGTGTAATAATGCTCAAGGCTAAATGGGTTTATAAGTAATCATGAAAAACCATGTATATATTTAAAATCAGATAAAATAATAATCAAAATACTCTGGAATAAACTCTACAATATTTAATATATGGGTATAATATTATGAGTTTATTCCAGAGTATTTTGATTATAAATATATAATAAAGTATGTACTATTACAGTATGTAGTCAATTATCAAATATTATAGTAGTCATGCTTTGACAAAGATATGCTGGCTGTATTTAAAGCCTGACACAACAAAGTAACAATTATTGTTTTGCATCAAAGATTTATTACTGTAATAGTTGATAATTGTGCATATTCTGGTAGAATATATTTTATTACATATTGTAATGGTAAGAATTGTCCTTCAATGCAACAAAATCTAGAACACAGGCAAAATACACTAAAGCTGATCAAATCCGGATACTGGGATCGAGAATCCGACCAACATTCAATCCTTTCACCTCTGCTCAATGATTTAATACCCTATGGATGACATTCCTCAACTTACACAGACTCAATTTATCCTCAGTCTGGCAGTCACTCTCAGTGGAACAAGAGACTCATAAATTCGCTAGTTGAACACTGATTTGGTCTGACATACACACATATGGCTAAGTAATTAATTATAGAACTTAATAGGCTGATCTACAGATATATGAAATGGTGTATGTGCAATTAAATATAGAGTTGGATAAAATGAACTCACGGACAATAAAGTATGCAAACGAGTTATAATTTTAAATATTATGAATTTAATAAAACAATAACAATTAATAAATCAAAACATACAAAATTATATGATGGGAACGTGAGATATAATGCTCGCAGGCGTATATAACTAATGAGATTAATGTTACATATCTCATTATAAGTGTTTAGTAAAGTGTATTGCGGTATTGGAGTTAGGCCTAATTTAATATGCCAAATTTCTAGCCCTTTTGTAGTCTGCTAGATCATATGGAACTTTATAGCCAAAGTTATATAATTAACTTAATAGCGCTCTTATGGTGTCTATCTATATAAAGTTAAATCGAGCATGTAATTAAGCTCAGAGATACACAGGTTAGCATGTTAACCTAGATTAGGATATACTATAATATCAGATAAGTATTTAATATAAAAGGAGAGAAAACTGGCTTATGATAGGTTTACCTATATCCTCTATGGCACATATTAAAATATTAATCTAAGGTGCGAATGGGTCATTATTCATGAGCTTCAGTCTCCAAAGACTCGGTTTGCCCTAAGACCACTCAACTTGCTATGAATAAAGAACATTAATAGTTCAGGGAGTCAGATAAGCATTATGAATCATCTAGGTTCTTGTGCCCTAGTTCTAAAAGTGTGCTTGAACCTGAACTAAAGTGGATGAGTGTGGCCACCACCAGCATGTCACCGAGAATCATGCAGCAAGTAGATAAGTATACATTGCATAGTTTCTAAGGACACATCCGCAACTTATACATATATAACACAAATGCGTAACATTATATTACCATGCCTTAAAATTACATAGCATCTATTTGCATATCTATACAACCCAGTTTTCAAATATAGTTTAAATATACTATTTAGGGACTAAATTAATTAGTAACCTAGTTTAATATTATCACCTGCATCTCAACATATATAAATCTAAGGAGGGCAAAGCATATTTGCGGGGTAATTACAAATAAAACATTAAAATATGCTTTGAGAATATCTCTATGGCTAGTTCCTATGATATACGAGTTATATATATAAATAGTTAAAATTTGTAACTAGAATTAAGCAAACTACACAAAATAACTAGACAACTGATTATTGTAATATTAATACCCAAAACTTAATCAGTAAAATAATATGATCTCGAAACAGCGAGTGAGAATGAAGAATAATAATTCAATTGTTTAATATTTATTATAGCGAAGATTGGAAATTATCTTCGCAAATCGACAAGCTAAAATTATATTTATAAATACTTGTAGTTTTGAGTCATTTGGCATATTAAATACATATATTAAAATGATAAAATCATAGAATAAATCGAATAGATTTAGAAATGGGCATAAAAAGACCACAGGAAATTATACATTTAAAATAGATTATTAGAGTTTTACATTTTAAAAGAGAACTCGAGTTTTACGATCAGGCAAGTTTTAGTATTTAACAATCTTCTTTGTAGATTTTAGTAAAGGTGTTTGGGAAAGGCAGATTTAATAGATAGCTAGCTTTTAAAAGAGAGAAATGAAACTCACAGTTTATAAACAGAGCTCTGAGAGAAAATTTACCATTCAGTTATTTCCATTGCAGTTAGTTTTTGGATTACAGTTCTGGGCACTTAGGAGGATATTAAGATGACACTTTGATGATGATTGAAAGTTGAATAGAAATTTTTTATGGGCTACTCTTGCTTTGCTGGTATTCGACATTAGGTTTCATTGGACCAAAGTTTTCCATTCTCCAGCTAAGGGCCGAGCGGCAAATTATGCCATCATACTCAATCATTTTGAGGGTAAAACCGGTGTGGGTTCAGCTTATACTCGCTTATTATATATATCGATCCATTTTTGGCCACAAAACTTTAAGTATTTATACTTTTAAACTCTGTCCACCTGTTAATTTTTACGAGCTTGAATGTAGCTGAGAAGTCCATTTATTTATTTTAGAAACACATTTTTAAATTATAACAAGTAATTTAGATTTTGTTTTCCTGCCTATTTTGTTATTAACATTTTATATTTACAAATAAAGTCCACGCTATTTTAAGATGATGCATGACCTACTTTAAAATCTGTTTACAAGATCAAATGTTATTGTGACAAAATTATCTTCATAATTAGTAGAAGACTTATTTTATAACTATACATGTAGAATAGTGCACAATAACAGGAAATATACGATGTGATTTTCAATAACAAAGCAATAAAGTGGGCTAAATAATTTAACTAAAATATTTCTTAAACTAAAAATATTTATAAAATGAATTTCTTAAACTAGAAATATTTATAAATTGAATATATATAATATTATATCAATAACATAATAATTTAAACTAAAATATTGTTTAAATTAGAAATATTTATAAAATGGATACATATCTGTAATCTATACATATACTATTAAACTACAGACATATCACTCGCATATATATATACATGATTTTGCATATATAATAATTTAATGTTATTTGAATGGGTACTCTGAGAGGGTTTAAACCTGGCATATAGATAGATGTGTGGGTAAAATAAGTGAAACGGGCAGATGAATGAAACTGACCGTTTCAATATTATCTATAATATATACATATAATTTGATTCATTTTATTTATATATTTAGAGGTTATTAAAAGCAATACTCATTTCTCACTCTCTGTGTATATTAATGATAATTTCTGACTACTTAGTCTATATATACATATGGTACCATTCTTATATCTCAGTCCGTTTCAATTAGAGATATGTAAAAAAGTTAGAATTTTTTATTGTATATATATATTTGTATGTATAATGTTAAATTATTTTAATCAAAAAGACTTTGCTTCCTGGCTGATGCTTTGAAACATGAAAAAAAAAAAGACTTTATACAAGTTTAATCTTATGATTAATCTATAACTTTTAATTACCTAAGTAATTTTTAAAATAACTGAATAAATTGTGATTTCTGCTTCCCTATAACCATTTCATACAAAATGTGTACTACTTATATACACATTATTATAGTATCCTAACGTATGTATTTATACATACATAATAGAAGTATGTCATGATAATCACCCTGTTGCAAATGTCTTAGGATTTGAATCAAGGCTGAAAAAAAAATTGTAGCTACAAATCAGGCTGAGTAGGGTTTATTCAGGTAATTGGTTTATAGCTAATGAAACTAAGTATCCAGTCTTTTAAATGAATAGATGACTATGCTTACTTAGAAAATAAGATAAAGATGGAACAATAAAAACAATCAGCATCTTGTATCAACTTAGTAAATAAACAATTTTAGAAAATTATTAAGAAAGAGAGCTTTGCTTTGCAATGAGTATTGAAAAGCTGTTTTTCTTATAAATCTCTCTCTCTCTCTCTCTCTCTCTCTCTCTCTATCTATCTATCTATCTATCTATCTATCTATCTATCTATCTATCTATCTATCTATCTATCTATCTATCTATCTATCTATCTATCTATCTATCTATCTATCTATCTATCTATCTATCTATCTATCTATCTATCTATCTATCTATCTATCTATCTATCTATCTATCTATCTATCTATCTATCTATCTATCTATCTATCTATCTATCTATCTATCTATCTATCTATCTATCTATCTGTCTGTCTGTCTGTCTATCTATCTATCCTTTTATATCTATTCTTCTATCCTTTCATCTGGCTATCTATTACATGTCTCTCTATCTACTATTCTTTCTCTGTCTAATTATCTTTTCACCTATCTGTTCATCCACCCATCTATATTGATCTAACTGTAATGTCTGTCTACCTATCTATAAATCTATCTATCTATCCATACATTTATCCCCTGACATGATCTATTCATCCATTCATCTGACTGCATCTGTCAATTTATCTATATGTCTGTCTGTCTATCTGACAGCCTGTCTGCTCATTCACCATTTATGTTTCAATATCTGTATTGTCCATATGTCTGTATGTCTACCTGTATATCTATTTGTCAATCTATTTATCTAACTATATATCTATGCTGTTTTATCTATTTATCTATTTGTAACTATCTATCCATCTAGTATCATCGATATATCTGTTTGCCTATCCATCCATCAATCTACCTTTCTGCCTACCTATTCAGCTATTGCCTGTCTATCCATTTATATTTATCTATCTATCAACCAATCTAGCTACCTATTATCTATCCATCTGCTCATTCATCAATACATCTATTTATATGCCAATTTTATATGGCTGTCTGCCTGTATACCTATCTATCTATCTATTTAACTATTTGTCTGTTTCTCCCTCAGTCTTATATTGCTATCTGCCTAGCTATCTATCTGCTTCCAATCTATTCATCAAATTATCTACCTTCCTATTCATCTACTTGACTGACCAGCTTGCTAATCTACCTTCCTACCCACCAATTTATCTTTATATAAGTATCTAAAATAAAAAAAGTATTTTTAGTCATAATATTTATTAATAAGAAGCGTTGTAATATTTTTAATCATGCTTTAATTAAAAATGATAAGTAATGTTATAATAAGCTTAAACATTTTGTATTAAATCTTTAAAAAAACCATACAACTGTTTCTAAAAATCATAATTCTGATTATACTGAAATCTACTCTTTGTCATTTAAACTAGGCTATTACAACTATTCCATAAAATCATATATTAATTTATATAATGTATTATATCAGACATTATGATCTTCCACAACATATAAAATTAAGCATTTTTTTTCTAAAGCAAACAATAAAAAACTAATTTTATATAACTTTCTAATTGTTTGGCTGCCATCAGAAATTGCTTTGTCTTCCAATTTTATAATGTTTCTGAAGATATGCATAAATAAAATATTAATTTTATTTAAAATAATGCTTTTATGTAAACAGCCAACTAAAAAATAAAAAAAATAAAACAATATGATTAAAAAATATGTGCCATTTCATTAAAGCATTTCAGGCCATAAAAATCACAAAGGCCTCAAATACTATAAATAAAAACATGTTTTGTAGCCAAATTAATTTTTTTTTACTTTTTAGTTATAAATAATACATGTAATTTCAATTTAAATAAAATAATTATCTTCATCAGTTTCTTTTAATCATCTTTTTTATTGTTTCTTATTCTCTTCACAAGAGAGCACCTACTATCAACAATTTTAACATGGAAATGGAAAAAAAAACATATAATTAATGTTTTTGTATTGAAGCAGTCGGATCTGAGTTCGATCCTAACTTCATGTTATTTACCCTAATACTAACCTTAAATTTCCGATGCAATGGGGCTTTATACGTTCAATCCACGCTAATTTCCATAATGAATAACTTGTTTCAAATACGTAGTAAAATTAATTAGTTTAGTTTAAATTGGATCAATTCTCTAAATAAATTCATGATAAAATGTTCATGAATTTACATATATTAAATTGCCTGGATTGTGCGTATATATGTTTGTAAATATTAAATATATATAATTGTTCGAAAGTTTCATTGCGTCGGGAATACTTGTTTTTTTTTACTTTTAAATAATTTGTAAAGTTTTGCGATTAAAAGCTACATTCCTTCCAAAGGCTTTCAAATTCTCAAAAACAACAGTAAAGTTTTATTAATAAAAAAAAGATAAGAATTCAATTTTTAATTAAAATCATTTCAGACTTTAAGAATTCATTTTCTAATTAGGAAAGGAATTCAAAAATTAGTTTGAAAGCCTTATCAAAGGAATGTTTCTGAAAACAACTAATTATAAAAAAAAAAAACAGATTGATAACAAAATGAGGTATCAGTGAACAGTAGATATATAGCCCTGAAAAGTAAAGAAAAAACTAGGTTTTGGTTGTAGAGTAGTGCAGTGAACTCTGTGTGTATAAAAATTGGATTTCATCATGATAGAGGGCTAGAACATCAGGAATCTTCACTGGAGCTGCTGAACCGTTTTCCGGATCGATCATTCTGCTAAAATAATGAAAGCTACTAAAATACTGTTCCAATAATCAATCAATGGTGCCTACGTTTTCAACAACTTGGAGGAGTAACTTAAGGACAAGCACGGAAGGGTAATATATTTCTATAATGAACGTTAAACTTTCTGGCCAGTTCGAACTTTATTTTACACTCCTCCTATTTAAGAGCTCTTTATTATTTAATGTAAAAATCTTTATAAAATGCTACTATAAATTTATATTGTAATTCTTTCAATCTCTAGTCTTTAAACTTTTTCTTTTCTTACCTGGCGGTTCGTTTAACATATTATATATATATATATGTATTTATCGTGTGATTTATTAATGCTATTTAAAAATTATATGCCAATAATCTTTCAACTCGATGAGCTCCTCTGTTCTATTTGCCTCATGCAAATATTATAATATTAATTTCAAATAGTAATTCTCGCCCATTAGAACTAAATTTGAAAGTTCTATTAATCATCGAGTCGAAAGAAAATATTACATGTTTATTATTTTTATAATTGGCTAATAATAAACTATTAGCTCCATTTTTCACCTATGTCCCCAGCTCCTAAGTTACAAGTGTTTATATACTCACAAAATGTTAAAATATTGATTCCTTGTTCTACTAATATATATTTATTCGAATATAACCTTAAATGTTTTTATTGCAAAAAGGGTCGATAAAGGGTTAAATGTATTTTAATTCCACTTTTGTTATTTTAAATTAATATTCAGGAAGGGCACGATATTAGGGCATAATTAATATAGTTTATAAATGTTTTAAAATAGTTCGATAGAAGCTCGTTTGACTTTAATTAATTGGTCAAGTCATCACGTAGAGCATTCTACATGGGTTTTATTTTTCAACGATGACTATCAAGTCATCATCATCAAATGTTGCTGACATAGGGCCATCTTCCGCTCCATTAGGCTGGTCGGTGATCATATTCTCTTATTTAAATTTCTCGAGGAAGAAAGTACTTCCTTTCCGATTCATCAGTCAAAGGGCGTAAGACTTGCCAAATGCAAGCCGCCATAGGACTTCGATCATCGACTAGCGATCATCTTTCAATTTTACTCTCTGCCTTGTAATTCGTCAGTACCATTGCATCTTTGTTCCGGTAAAACCCGCTCCGTGCTCGTAATTCGTGATGAAGTGATTTAAATTAAAGTCGAACCAATTCTCAAATATATTTAGTTTAAATCAGTTTTCAAATCAAGATTAAAGTTATGCCTTAAAATACGTTTTGCTCTTCATGAATAGATTTCCAAATGTGAAAATAAATCTCACATTCCATCGTAATAAAATTAGAACAATCATTTCCGTTCTTAATGAATACCGTTATCTGCCTTTATATTTCTCGTTGGGGGCATAGACATAGAATCCCATGTTGTGTAATACTTGTTGGCATATGATAAGGACCGCCAATCTTATTATATTTATCAATTCTTTTAAAGACTAGAGGTAATTAATGCATTCTATATTTTGATTGAAACAAAACAAATTATTCTTATTAAATATTTTCTAACATACTTGGTTTCTCAGTTCATCATTCTTTTTATAATTATTTAAATGTTCATACCCGCTATCTGTGTTAGCAACCCGAACAGACATATGATTTGATTTAAAAAGTATTCAAAGTAATTAATTATTAGATATTCGTGTCAGTGCAAGGGTCTCTAGTCCTCACCAACCGTTGAACTAGTTCTTGGCGCATAGCACTGTGCCGTCGATTTCTGCTATCTGAGCTGTTAAGTTGGGTTTGAATTCAGTTTTGAACCGCCTGAGTTTGAATCCGATTTGACTTGAGGTGGTGGTGGGTTTTGACCGGTATAGTATATATTTATTATTTTTTCACAAAATATTTATGAAATATTTATTATTTCAGAAGAATAATTCAAATTTTAGTAGAACATTTACTTTTAATTAAATACATCAATATTAACAAAATATGACTCTACAAATGTAATATTACCCTTGACTCAGTTGTTAAGGGCCCTTCATGCAAATGTTAAAGGTGGGAGTTTGAGTTTTAAAGGGGAACAAATTTTTTTATTGATAATAATTAAAAAATGTGAACATCCCAACAGAAACATAGACAGGAAACATGAGTATAAATGCATTTAAAATGGATGGTATTATTACTAAATGAATAAGTCACATATTTTCTTTAAAAAACTTATCAAAGAATATAATTTTTTAGATATCAAATATGGAAATTTGAAATTAAACCTTTAACAAGTATTAGTAAAAAAATAAACAACGACAATTTTTATATAACTGGAAATTCTTGCAAACATTTTTATTAACAATATGCTTCCTCACATAAATCTTCTCACACTTTATTATAAGTGCAAAAAGTTAAAAGAAACTAAATTAATTATTAGTCATTAAAAACACTTGTGTCATTTCCATTATAGCATATTATAATACAATCAATTAAGTTTGGAATCTGTTCCCAAATTACAATTATTAGCAATATAGATAATTTGTCTTGGTTAACAGGTATTTGCTCCAACATTTTTTCATTTTTATGACAGTGGTCTTTGGAATTATTTATAGGCAGTTTAATCAAACAGGGATGATGATCCAAGAACAATTTGATAATGGCATTTTTAATTTGTATCAATTAAAAGTGAAAGCATGAACTTCTCTTTCATGGATTATAGATTTACAATATGCTGATGATTATGCTATTTTTCTGGTTCAAAAAATGGTGTATATCATATTCCTAATATTTTGAATGTTACATATAAGGACTTTCATTTATTAATTAATGTTCAAAAATCATTCTCTATCACCCATTGACTAAGAAAAATTGGTATAATGCAGACTCCAATAAGATGTTGATACATTTAATAAGTTAAAAGATATGGTGTTTCATCACAGGAAGTATCTACTTCAACTAAATTTTCTGTATATAGTGTTATTTTATCTAATTTATTATACAGAAGTGTAACTTAGACACTCTATTTAATATAAAGGCATATGGAAAGTTTATTTGAGGATACCCTATATAACTTTAAAACTACCATGGCAAAATTATAAAATCAACAAATATGTTCTTTAGCTTGTTAGATGTGATACTATTAAGCCTATTATTGTAGAATCACATCTCTGTTGGATTAGACACATGAACTGAATGATCAATGGAAATCTTTCCTAAAAAAGTGTTTTTATAGTGAAATTGAACATGGTTTCTATGGCAGGGATAAACCATGTCTATGATATAAGGATTATGTCAAAAACATTCTAAAGAAGTGCAATGTTAGTTATTTTAATTGGGAAGATATGGCAAAGAATAGAATATATAGAAGAGATACAATTAGGCATGCTGTTAAATTATTTTAGGAAAAATGTTTTTTGCTGATGTAAGTAAAAGTCAGCAATGTAAAATATCAAGTAAACAAAATAATAGACCAGCTTGTTCTACATAATAACTACTCTTTCTTATTGCATTGGCAAATATATACCATGTAATACTAAATTGTCCAAGCTTTTACTACTGTTACACAATGCTTCATTTACCACCCTTTTTTACAGTTTACAGTTTCTATTGCCCCAGCAATCTTCTTCAGAACTTTATATCTCCTAGCCTAGAAGATATAAAGTTCTGAAGATTGCTGGGGTAATCAAAACTGTAAAAAAGGGTGGTAAATAAAGCATTGTGTAACAATAGTATAGTGAATGAACAATTTAGTATTATATGGTATTACATGTTCTACATATGGATGTATTTGCAGATCACAGATTGGTTTGTATAGGCATTGTGAAATTCATTTATAGAGCATTTTTCTTTTTCTTTTTTCCCCTTAATCTTTCTTTGTAGTTGAAATAATCATACTCATTCATGAGTGGCTATTTACTATTTTTACTATAAATAATTTAAATGATTTCATAGATTATATGTATTTTTTTTAATATTTTAGTATAAATGAAGAAAATTTTTTTATTACTTTTGTAAATATAATAGAAATAGAACTTTTACAGCATGCACACTCACCCATACACACACACAAACACACACACTCATATATATATACAGGAAAGCAATAACCACTTAAGCAACACCTGTATTGGCAAGACACTCTTTTTAGAAATCCACCTTTATATATGGTTTAATATGTTTATATAGACATTAAAGATTGCAACTTGACTAGGGAGAGTGAAGTTATTAATTCAAAGAAGTTTAAATAAACCTGCACACAGAGAAATTTATTGAATTAGTACAATGGTTTCTTAATAAAAAAAGTGAACATTTGCAATATTCACAATCTGAGCTCTTATTGTATATATGTGTGGAGATGATAATCTGGACCAACTGACGAGTGCTGGTTTAGCACGAAATATGTGTATTGGTGATTATTTATCTTTTCGACATATATGTGGTCAAGTGTATCAGTGATATGAGATAGTGTGGAGAGTTGAGGGTCGTGTGAAAGTCAGAGCTCAAATATACCCTATATATTACATTGTTTGTACAGGTATATATATATATATAGCCTGTGGGCTAGGTATTACTTAATCGTTGTAAAATATTACTAAGAAAATTCAAAGCAGCAGAAGCCATTTTAATTTTATATAATCATATATATGTTATTACAATTTGATTTACTTATGTCAAATTTTCTGCCCTCAAATTTTAATATATTAATGATTATTGCTAATCCTTTCTTAGGGTAGAGATTATTATACCATTCCTAAGCCAGATATACTATTCAAACCCAGATAAAGTTTATTGCATCTGTTGATGTTCTTTAATTAAACATAAACACATAGTATCATTAATCTAATTTTATCTCTTTTATTCTCAGGTATGTTATCTTTTTATACATATACTTAATTATTATATATATATATATATATTAAAACCTACATTTAAGCATATAAGTACTTCTGATATATCACGTTTAAATTGCTTTTATTTAAATTAGGATTAGGGTGGCCTCTGAGCGTTCCATCATCAGATTTTCAATTGGATGGACGGTTGAAGAGTTGGAGTGTAGAGTGAATTGAAGCCGGTCCATTAAAGTATGAAGATTGGCTATCTTAATATATATCTTAGCACTTATTGCATATATGTGTAGAGATGATAACCTGGATCAACTGATGATTGCTGGTTTAGCATGAAATACGTATATTGGTGATTATTTATCTTTTCAACATATATGTGTTCAGGGCCGGCGGAAGCGGCATGCATGGGCGCTGGCAGAAGGAGGCGCCATCACTGAGAGATTAGCATCTGAAAAAGAAGGCGTCATCCCTGAGAAATTAAAACTCTACTAACAAAAATACTCACATTTGAAGAATATTATTCTCAAATGTTTATTTACAAAAATTATTGAGAGTAGATTATTGAAAATCATATGAAGTCATATTATATCTTATTAAATGACACACACAAGAGCAGGTCTGCACACAAGCTCTGCTTAATATTAAAAATATAAAACAATCAAATCTATTATTTATCATGAACAATAAACTAAACATAAAGTTTATTATATTACAAATTTCATATTGTAATGTTTATATATATATAGTACTGCTTATAGTAAACTATAAGTAACTTTCTGCTAGCAAATATATAAATAAACACACACTAAAAGTATTATAAATTAGAACTTATGTATGTATATGCGTATATATATATATTAGATCATGTTTGTTAAAAACAGACAGTGACGCAAATAATAAATATGAAATTTAAAAAAAAAAAAAAATCTAAATTTGCCGTGTTAAATTATATATTATTTCATACAAACCGTTTGTATGAAATAATATATAATTTAACAATCAATTTTATGCTATTTTTGATATCAAAAATAGCATTACATCGTGCATTCTTTCTAAAAATCATGACTTTTTTAAAACGCCACGGGACACGGTCGGGTCACCTTAGTAAACATACATATTGACAGGGGCACCAAAATCAAATTTGCATGTGGGCGCCTAGTACCCAGCGCCGGCGCTGTTCAAGTGTATCAATGATGTGAGATAGAGTGATGAGTGGTGGGTGGTGTAAAAGTCTGTGCTCATATACCCTATATATTACATATATTGATACAGGAGGTATATAATAAGCCTGTATTTCAGTTATTAAATTAGGATTGTTATAATTTTAAGAGTCATAATTTATTTTATTTTAACCGTATTTTTTTAAATGTCTCTATAACCAATGATATTTATAATTTTCACGGATTTAAAGAAAAGAATGATTTAAATTAAGTTTTGCGTGCCGTTACTCCATAAATAAATTGCTTTGAATTCTCCTGCATTGTTTTTAATATAATAAATATCTTTTTTTTTTAAAAAAAAAATTTAACTACTTAATTAACTAATGATTGAAACAAATATTTGTTTACCTAATTATGGCAAAGGTATTGATTTACAAAGTTTGAATCAATTACACTTCAATGAGTTAATTGAATTAGCTTGCTTTTTCATCATATCACAAACATATCTTTTTCTTTTAAAGTGTTGAAGGATATTTTTGCTGATATTAGCTTAATAACACCATAAGTAGAACCATAGATCATATTTCTTTTATGTCAAATATTCATTTTTATGATTACTTTATTCACTGAAGCGTTTTCTTTTTAAAAAAATGAAAAAAAATAAATAAATTGTTTTATAAATTATTAAGTGAAAATTATTTTTGTCATAGTTTATAAATTTATTTACTCATAATTTTCATTATATTGTTCTTTCAGTTCTTTTCCTATTGCTTATATTCATATGTTAGTTGTTTTTTTGTAGTGTTAGTCATTTATTCTTTCATAATAAATGTTACTATGACAACATCCTCACCATCATTTTCAACTATTATCGGTCCATTGCAGGATGAAGATCTCTCCAAGTTCAATCCATCTTCTCCAATCTTTAGCCTTTCTTCTCCGCATCACACCAACACACTTCTTTAGTTCATCCATCCATCTCACACGACATAGATAGAGAAAAGTGACCTAACTATTTCTGGTGAAAATCGAGCGTTAGTTATGCTTTATTTAACCTGACTCTTTCCCATCCTCATTTTGGTAGAATGGTTGATCCCAGAGATTCAAAAGTAATACTTTAAGACTCAACTCTCTTATTTCTGGTGAACTTCAAATAAACTCCCAATCAAAAATCCATTAAATTATTTATTTACAATTGTAATTATAAATTTATTTAAACGCACATTCATTACGTAAATAATATTCATTAAGGCTGTAGCCTCAATCACATGCATAATTACTTCCAAGAGTAAACTTGTGGTTTAAGACCTGTAGAGGTCCCTACTATCGCATTTTATACGCATGTGATTGAGGCTACAGCCTTAATGAATATTATTTATTTACAATTGCTAAAAGATTAGTTGTTTCAACAAATTATCATTCGGTAAATCATTTTGCTTCTTTTTTTCAATTTACTTAGAATTACCACAATATTGGATTATTTAATCAAATTATAGGGATTGCATGTTTAATATTAAACTATTAAAATTAATTAACATTTTATTGCTTTAATTAATGAGAATATTAAAATGCACATTCTCTATATATTAACTGTCATCACCATCAAATTCCAATACCCTGTTTAATTATAGTTCTCCATTGTCTTTAATTCTCAGCATATTCTCCCAATATAAAAATTAATGCCACATAATACTAAATCATCCATAGACTTTACTACTGATACACAATGCTTTAGTTACCCCCCTTCCTCTTTTACAGTTTACAGTTTCGATTGTCCCAGCAATCTTCTTCAGAAGTTTTATATCTCCTAAGTAGCAGTTCAAGTTAGGAGATATAAAAGTTCAAAATAGGAGATATAGAAGTTCTGAAGAAGATTGCTGGGGCAATTGAAACTGTAAACTATAAAAGAGGGTGGTAAATAAAGCATTGTGTAACAGTAGTAAAGGGCATAGGTGATTTAGTATTATATGGTATACATTTGACAATGCAATAAGAAAGAGTAGTTATTATACTTCTTGAAGATTATTATAAAAATTAATGCTGCGTTTCTTTAGAATGCTGAAATGAACATAAAATATTTTTTAGAAAGTTTATTACTCTCATTAAGTTCTATATGCATGCATAACTTAGAGAAGATATCATTTAAAATTATAAAGTGGATATTATTTTATTCAGTAAGTCAAAAACACGTTAATTGATATTAGGATTTTAATATCATATTTTCCAAAAAATTATAGATCATCCTTAAATATAATTTTTTTAGGTAACATTTTTATATCAACAAGTAGTTCATATTTTACTTACCCATAATAAACTTGGTCTTTAAACACCTAATTTTGTTAAAGCAATGATGAATGTTAATTGCAATTACACATTCTAATCTTATTAATATATTATATTATTAATAATATATTAATATAATATATTATTATTAAGCTATTAATATATGGTGTATCTGACCTTAGTTTAGTCCCATATGGCTATTTAAGTTAGATAGCTGTATTGGAAGACATATGGATGTCTGAAAATTTCAGAGTTTCTACTTAATAGTTACACATTAGATAAGTGATGGGCTTGTCCTGGTATTTTTAATCTAATGATTGAATATCCTAGCACCTCACTAAGGATTCCAATAGCAGAAACTGATCTGAAGTTGGAGGTATTCTACAAAGCTTGTTAAGAGTTTGTTTTGCGAGCTTTATATATAACATTTGTAAACACAAGCTTTATTAAATTACATCATGTGACATCTGACTTGGATTTTTTTGTAACATTTTAATCTGTATTGCTTATTAATTTCTAAATCCACCATTCTACCTGATAAACTATTAAAATATTTAATGTGATTTTAATTTTCAATGACCAGGCCAGGTGTTGCTAAAAGTTTTACTTCCATCATTGACTGCCAACAGAAATGATTTTTTGTTTCCTTTATTAAACTATTATGACTTTTCTGCATATCATCTTTATAATTAAAAAAGTAGAATACCCACCATTATAAGAACAAAAAAGACAAAGTTCTTATAATTTGACTAGTTCTATCATTTAATTTAATTCTGAAATATTATTAGAAAAGTTCAAACTGTATTTATGCCTTTCCAAATCAACTTCACTGTTAGCAGTAACATTCAGATTAGTACTTAACATAATGTTTTGATTGATTGTTTCCCTTTTTTAAAGGTTACTAGTCTGACCAAGGACAGTATTAGCATAGAAAGTCAATCTAATACAAAAATTATAGTGATGCTTTTACCAATTATGACATTCTGCCAAAGGAAATAATTAATAAAAATTTTGTATATATATCTATGAGAGTTTTCTGATTTTTCCACTTTTTTAAGGGTAAGTTTAATAAGTTGTTTATAAACATTATGTATTAGCATACTATGTTGCCTTATGGATTATTTTTCATTGTCATGGGAACAGTTTCTTTAATTTTCTTCGATTACTTTTTCTTCTGTTCATCTTTCTTGTTTTTCTCCTTCAAACATATGACATTGGTAAATGCATGGTCTGCTATTTTATGCATAATTGTTTTATTCTAATCATTACTTTGAATTCTTTTAGTCATCTTTCAGCAGGATATTGTGTTTTACCAATATAAGTCCTTTTTACATTATCATGGTGTTTTACAGTTGCTTTTCTTATTTTTCACATTTTAAATGAAGTTCAGATTTTGTAAATGTTAAGGTTTCTTGCTATAATACCAGCTTCAAGAAGCTATCTGCAAACATTGCTAAATTTATAGTTGACAAATAAGATAACAAGTTTTGTAATTCAAAATATGCAAAATGTTTGAACATCTGTATAACAAAATACTTTACATTTTCTTTATGATATAGTACCAACTGAGTGCACTTCCAGTGAATTTCATCAGAATCATAGCTCTCACAGATAAATTATATATGATGCTCCATTTATACAGTCAGACAATAATGTATGCATTTTATTCAAATTAGTTATTCAAATGCATACTGCTCCTTTTATACAGTCAGGCAGTAATGTATGCATTTTATTCAAATGTGCACTGCTCCTTTTATACAGTCAGGCAGTAATGTATCATTTTATTCAAATTACTTATTCAAAGGTGTGCTACTCCATTTATACAGTCAGACAATAATGTATGCATTTTATTCAAATTAGTTATTCAAATGTGTGCTGCTCCATTTATACAAGCAAGCAATAATGTATGCATTTTATTCAAATTAGTTATTGAAATGTGTACTGCTCCTGTTATACAATCAGGTAATAATGTATGCATTTATTCAAATTAGTTATTTAAATGTGTGCTGCTCCATTCATACAGCCAGGCAATAATGAAGCATTTTATTCAAATTAGTTATTCAAAGATTTCATGTATTAGATAATTGGGCACTGTTTTTTTCTCGTTGATTATCTCTATGTAACACTAGTTTTGTTTCAAATGTCTCAGATTTGCTACTACTAGTAATACTTCTGCCTCTTATACTATTACACAGCAGTTATATATGTGAAGATATTTCTCTAAATAACAGCTACTTTCAAATAGGTTTATAAACCTATATTATTAATTGAATCAATTGCTTTGATCAAATCATTAAAATATTATACGTATTAGCTTTTTTCATGACACTTTTTGCATTTATCTGATAGCAGAAACTGCAACTATACTATTCTATAATTGTTTAGAACCTTGCTTAAATCTCTGGTTATCAGCCATTTTGAAAACAACTTATTAAAATCCTTAAGAGTATTTTTGCTAAAATGAATACCAATAATATTTTATCGTAGTTAATGTAATCTTTTCTGTCTTTTATTTTTAGAAACTTAACAATAGAAGCATCTTTATAATCAGGGTAGTTCTTATATCCTCACTATATTTTAAATTTTCTCCCGTTATTGTAATAACTGAAACACACAGGCTTATTAAATACCTGTGTTTATATATGTAATATATAGGGTATATGAGCACAGACTTTCACACGACCCACCACTCTCCACACTATCTGATAACACTAATACACTTGAACACATATATATTGAAGCCTGTGTGTTTCAGTTATTTCATAATAGAGATGTCTGCCCATCTCTTGTATATGTATTGAATGGATTATGTCCTGTACATGGGGGGTCAGATTGACCTTAGGTCAGCATGGGTGTGACAAGAATCTCAGCCTCAGGGTGGCCTTTGAGCATTCCATCATCAGATTTTCAATTGGATGGACGGTTGAAGAGTTGGGGTGGGGAACAGATTGAAGCCTGTCCATTAAAGTATAAGGTTTGGCTATCTTAATATATATCTGAGCACTTATAGCATATATGTGTAGAGATTGTAATCTGGACCAACTGATGATTTCTGGTTTACCATGAAATATGTATATTGGTGATTACTTATCTTTTCAACATATACGTGTTCAAGTGTATCAGTGTTATGAGATAGTGTGGAAAGTGGTGGGTCATGTGAAAGTCTGTGCTCATATACCCTATATATTCCAGTTATTGTATTAAAAGTCAATAATGTTTTCATTTATAAAAAGTTCACTCTGCAACATTCTAAATGTTTGGTGGAAATGGAAATAAAAATAGTCATTTGAGCTTCATATTGTTACTCAAAAAAATAGTCCAAATATTTTCATTGTTTAACTCAATTATCATTATTGTCTCATAAAGTATAACCATTTTTTGATTTAATTGAATTGTAATATTATTTTTTGAATTTATACACATTTAAAAATAAATAGTATATGACTTTATTACTTAACATCACATGATCACTATCTCTTATACTAGCACATAATTGTTATTAAACAAGACAAAACTCTCCATACAGTAGTGCCACCTTGTGCCAACCAGAGTAATCAATGGATGCCAGAAGGCTTGTGCATAAAATCCCTATCTAGTGCCTACTCATCCAATATCCCCAGACTAGGCTCCTCACTGATGAAGGCCACAAGCAGGAAACTAGTCTGGGGATATTGGATGAGTAGGCACTAGATAGGGATTTTATGCACAAGCCTTCAGGCATCCATTGATTACTCTGTTTGGCACAGGGTGGCACTACTGTATGGAGAGTTTTGTCTTGTTTAATTGACTTTACTACTTGTAAGTTCAAAATCTATTAAAGTAATTTAAAGTTGTAATTATAAATTTATTAAACGCACATTGATTACATAAGTAATATTTACTGAGGCTATAACCTCGATAATATGCATGTAAAATGCGATAGTAGGGACCTCCACAGGTATTTTAACCACAAGCTTACAATATGGAAGAAAAGAGGGAACCCTTCTTTACTTCTACTTTCTATTTAAATAGGTGAAGCTGAAGCGGTTAGATCTGCAAGTGCGAAGCTATTCAATACTTCACTGATTAAGTCCACATTTCTTATTACACATTAATACTCACAAAATCTTTAGATTTACAATGAGTCAATGGAAAGATTTTATAGTTAGAAATCTATTAAAGTAATTTAAAATTGTAATTATAAATTTATTAAACGCACATTGATTACGTAAGTAATATTTACTGAGGCTATAACCTCGATAATATGCGTGTAAAATGCAATAGTAGGGACCTCTACAGGTGTTTTAATCACAAGATTACACTATGGAAGAAAAGAGGAGAACCCTTCTTTACTTCAACCTACTTTCTATTTAAATAGGTGAAGCTGAAGCGGTTAGATCTGCGAGCGTGAAGCTATTCAATACTTCACTGATTAAGTCCACATTTCTTATTACACATTAATACTCATGAAATCTTTCGATAATATGCATTTAAACTTAGTATGCGATAGGATTTACTTATAATGCATTTGTTTTTTTTTTAAATTTTGAATTGCTTTGATCTTAACTGTCATTATTAAGCACTTATGTAATATTAACATTTTCCATTATGAGCCCCTTTATTATAATATTGCTTTAAAAGTAGATGCTTAACTAAGTTCTTTTATAATAAAAACAGGCAAAACTCTCTATATGTATTGTATAAGTGTATTATATGAATAAAATATTTGAGATAATTAATTCTAGTTATATTTATATGTTGGACTATTTCCACCATCTAATATGAGTATTGAATTGTCTTTAGAAAAATGTAACTTTATTTAAATATTCCAAATACATTGGACTGTTAAAAATAGCTCATAAAGAGGTTAGTATATGCACAATGTTTCAAGAGGTATTATTCTCACTTATTCTCACCTCTTCTTCATGTGTTTCTGGTCTGACCAGTGACAGTACTAGCATAGGAATCAAACCTGGATCGTTAGATTCTTTGAGTATTGAATTTTAAGGTAACCCTGTAACCAACTGAGCCATCCTTCCAAAGGCAACAGTCAGTAGAAATTCAATTCTCTTATCTATGAGATTCCTCCTGACTTCTACACTCTTTAAGAGCAAAGTTTATTAGTGGTTTCCATACATTATGTATAGTCCATCATCACAATCCTTCAGGAATTAATTCTAGTGTTGAAAGAAACATAAAAACAGCAGACCATTTGAGTTCACAGAGCAGATACTATCATTTTCATTAATTTAAAGGCATCAATTACAATTTTTAACCATATATAATTTTAAAGCCTTCAAAAAGAAAACTAAATATAACCCTTTATTATTATTGTTGCAACAATAGTAAAGAATAAAATGTCTGTTTTCTGAATGTAACAACATTGGATCATAGAATTTGACAAATGAATGCAAGCATTATTTTGGAACTAATTTTTAATATCATTAATCTTCCAGAAATAGACGATATCACATTAGGCTTCTCTACTAGTCCATCATTAAGATGTTCATATTACTGTCAATGAAATGTCCTTAAAAATATAGATATTTATCTGCTCAGGTATTCAACCTTTATCATGAAGATGAGCATAATTCTGTATTGATTTTTTGCAATGAAATTATTATTTTGCATATAAATCAGATAAAGCATGATAATTTTATATGTGAGTTACATTGAAATGTTATTGGAAATTTTAATTATACTGAACACAATCTATCCATATATTTCATTTAATTACAATATACGTTTTTATATAAATATTATGTTCAATAACAATTAATTGTCCAATCTATACACATCTTTCCTGTTAACTTATTTTATGTAATCATTAGCTTTATCACCGTGACAATAGAACAGGTCATCACTAAGAGGTACATAAAAATGTACTGCTTTCTTCCGGAATGTGATAAATAAGCAAGGAATTGGTTGTAAGAGACTTTCTTGCTCCTTAATGGTCATTAATTTTACTCATCATTATAATGTGGTTCCTACAGTTTGAAGGATATTAAAATTTCCAAATGTATTTTTTAATGTAAAAATTTAATAAGGTAGTTTAAATAATCATATATTAAAGGTTCAAAAAAAGTACAGGTAAGTATTTAATGGTTCAAGCAGCCAGTGGTCCATTGAAATGCGTGTTTATGAATAATTTGTATCAAACCAACAAACTATTACAAAGATTCCACATAAAAATGTAAATATTGAAATACATATAAAATGAATATACTACATTATTCAATTTTTATATGCTGCACTGACAACTAAATTTGCACTTTCAAAAGTACAGTAATGTTACATTGTTGCTATCATTTGTTATATGCTTTTTATCAATCCACTTTCATAAGCTTTCATCTACATTGTGATATTTTTAAATTTGAAGTGCTTTCAAAAATTCCTTCACTACTCTGTTTTCAATTTCTAAAATGGCATTTCATTACGTTATGTTTTCTTCAGTTTGAAAATCATTTCTTTCTAAAAGTTTATAATATTTTTTTGGTAGCATATATTTATTTAATATTTTTTAAAAATATACCATTTTCTTTGATAAAAGTAAAAATAAAAAGGTTGGTAAAAGAACTAAATTGTTAACAAACCCTTATAAAATATTAAAAAGCTGTCCTCTAAACAAACAAAAATGACTGAAACATTTTGCACTCATGTATGCTATGTCATAGAATGGTAACATTTATATGCATTAATGTAGATTTTTTAAAACATTACAGCAGGAATTATTGGATTATGTTATTATAGCATTAAGTAAAACTTTTCAAAAAAAATTTAAATGTTATTTCATTGTTTTAATATATTTTCATTATTTTTAATGATACTCTTAACATTAAAAAGATTTTATTTTGCTACAAATTTTATTTAAACCAGAAGTCACTTATATAAAAAGTTGTTTACATAGAAGCAAAACTCTCCTTACATTACCATCACATATGGTGATCATGTGACGTATGGTGATCATGTGACATTTAGTGGTTTAAAAATTAATTGTACTGGTTATGTATTGGTTTAGTTATGTTGAATGTTTAATATTATTAATTTAATTATTTCTTGAAAAAAGGTGTATGAAGTAATGTGTTAAGTGTTTAATGCCTTATAATATTGTAATTTATAGTGGTATATGGCAGGGTTGGCAAACTGCTGCTCTCGTGCCAAATGGGACACTTTGATCCCAATTTCATGACTTTTTTTTATCATGACGATCATAAATACATTTTTATTTCCCTTTGTAATTCATAAATGTATATTTTGGTGACTCTAGGAGAGGAAAAATGACGTTACATTGTTTTTTTGAATTCAGTCTTATTATAGAATAGTAATTATTGTATATGATAATTATTGTATATCCTAAGATCTAGGTGCAGTGCTTTCAGATCCAAGGCTCTTCACTGATGAAGGCCACAAGCCAGAAACTAGTCTGGGGATATTGGTTGAGTAGGCACTAGATAGGAATTTTATGCACAAGCCTTCTGACATCCATTGATTACTAAGGTTGGCACAGGGTGGCACTACTGTATGGAGAGTTTTGCCTTGTTTATATGATAAATATTTAAATAGAAATTTGTGAATAAATAAAGCTGTCAAAGTAATTTTTTGTTTTCATGTATTTATTTTTAAGAGAATTTTTATTTTTGCTATGATGCATACAGATTTAATAATGACAGGATCACCATTTATTGAGTAGTTTTGCCTGTTTTAATAACAGATAAATGTTCATCTATATCAGCAATCATTCAGAAATTTGTATTATTCATGAACATATTTTTCACCTATTTCCTTGTGGTCCTTTAATGGGGAAGGGGGGGGCGATACCTCTTTTTTGTGGATTTTTAATGGGGGAGAGGACACCTTTTCCCTTGCAACTCTTTAATGGGGAGGGACAGACAGATTTAAACAAAATGATTCTTTATGTTAAAATGTTTGCCAAGTCAAGCATTGGTGGTCGAGAGGTCAGCATGGTTGCCTTACAAGCAGTTGTCCCGGGTTAGCGGATTTGCTTCCCGGCTGATGCTATGACACATGAGAAAAAAATGTTTGTCAACCCCTCATATATTGTATATACTATATTTCAATTTTAAAATTTTATATTTTATTAAGAAAATAAATTAAATATCCAGTTATTATATAATACCAATTACTATATGATTAAATGATTATTTAATTATTAAATGATGCTTTATATTTTAAATATAATAAAAGAATTTTGAGATATACTAAAGAGATGGATTAAAATAGAAAAAACTTTCTCCATACAGTAGTGCCACTCTAAGCAAGGATGGAAGATAGTGATCATGTGATGTTTAAAGAGATGGATTATGGGTTGCTCTATTAATGGAATTTTATTGTTGATTATGATCGACTATATAGAGGAAAATATAATTGATAAGTATATAAAAAATATGGAAATTCTAGAATATCATAGATATGTCGATGATATAATTGTAATAGGTAATAGTAGAATTATTGTTAATGCATTTAAAGAATTGAACAATAATAAATACAATATTAAGTTTACAATGGAAAATGAGAAGTGATTAAAGTATTCATTCATTTTTTTAAGAAAAGGAAATAATAGTGAAATATTTATTAAACATTATATTAAGATAAAGAAAAAAGAGATATAATTGATTAAAATTCATATCAGCCATGATCACAGAAAATAGCAGCTTTGAAAGGGTTTAAGTTAAAAAATGATAGTCTAACATTGAATATAAAAGCACTTGAACAGAAATTGGAAGTTGAGAATGATTATGTTAGTATGGGATATAACAGAAAAGATATTAAAAAGATTTTCAGAAATAATACAAAAGCTAGTGTAAGGGATGAATATACAAATAGGAAGTGGGTTTCAGTTCCATATTCAGATCATTTATGTAAGACATTGATCAAAGAAAAGTTACCTAATGATATTAAGATAGAGTGAAAAATAGTAAATGTTTATGGAAATGGATGTGTAACTCAAAAAAGATAGATAATATTAAACATAGGGTCGGGTTGGCTTATAAAAATTAGTTGTGACCTTTTCAATATGATGTATATAAGTCAAACAAAAAAGGTTGCCATGGAAAGAAGTAAGGAGCATGATAGGGCAATTAATAGAAAGGATATAAGATCAAGGATATATATATATTGATATTGGACATAAAATGAATTGTGAAAAAAATATTCAGGTAATAAAGTATATTAAAAATTACAAGGAAAGAAAATGTTATGAAGCTTTGTATATTCAAGAAAATTTAAACAAATATGTAGACATGGTTTATTTAGGGGGGAAATGGACATTGTTAAATTAATGAAAACTTTAGCGTTATAATTTTAAAAATAAAAGAAATTATTATTATTGTTTTAATTTGGATTATTTGTAAATATATATCATGAGAAAAAAAACCGACTGTAATAAGTTTAAACATTTTTATATACACATATGTATTTTACTAATTATATTCAATTGTTACATTTTTATTTACCATTGTCAAACTTCCTCCACTCACAACTTTGACACCATCCACCTCAGATAAATACAATAATGATTATTACCAATCATTTTCTAAACTAGAGATTATCTCTAGCACAGATATAAACTTTAAACCTCAGTTAAAGATTAATATATCTGATTTTTTAATTTTAAACATACACACACATGGAGTTATTCACCTTTCTCTTTCACAGTGTAATATCTTTATAGATATATTAAACAACTTGTTTAATGTATCTATAATTATATTCAATGTATATATTTTAATAATTAAATTTATTGTAATGTAATGCAAATAATGTCCATTGGGGGAGTTGTTATAGGGTAATTGATCATGTGATTGTGTAGAAGTAAACATCTTGAAAAGATTCCATTAAGGAATGAAAACCGGATAGATGTATTGAAATTTTTGTTTGTTTGTAGTAAGTTGTCTGTTTCAATTTTGTTTTAAATTGATTATTTTTAATTTAATACTGTGACGACCACGTAAAGTCGTCATCACACGTATATATATATTACTAAATGTAGATAGGTCAGCTACATGAAATTAATAAAAGTAAATGGGTTAGCTATTAGAAATTAAAAAAAAGAAGGAAAAGAAAAAAGTTGAGATTTAGAAATGTCGAAATTACTTTGATTTTTTTTTATAGAGAGGGGAAGGGGGGTGCATAAAGAAATGCATCTTTCTCTCTCTTTTGAAAAAAAACAAACAAGCTAGTTGAATGCTTGAAAGTTATTTCTGTTTATTGTGGGAGAGGGGAAGGGGATGCATAATGAAATGTGTTTTTTCTCTTGCATAAAAAAATATTGTGATAAGTTAAATAAATTGTAAACATAAACTTGAAAAATGAATTATAAACTTTAAGTAAAAATTAAATGAAATATGTAATATAAAAAAAAAACCAATATGGCCGTACAAATTAAAAGTGTGAAAGTCTCTTGGACTAATTGAATTCCATGGACAAAGAAAAATTAATATCTGAAGGAAAAGCTTTATAATTATAGTTTGATTAATTAAAACCTACATTCCAGACTAATTAAAGATATACGTTGATAAGAATTAATTGGAAATTAGTAAGAACTAATTAAAAATTTACAAAAAACAATGAACAAAAGAAAGGAAAGTAGGACAAGAATTACACTTACCTAAAGGGATTATGAGTAGAGATTTTGAAGAAGCAGCAGCTAAAAAAAGGAAGAAATGAAAGAAGTGCATGGCTAGTGGCATTAAGGGGATGTGGGTTTGTACTCAACCCATCTGACCACTAACTCATGATGTGTAAGAGCTAAGCCTGACCTGCTAGAGAGAGACCACCATTTCTGTAACTGCGACTTAAAAACTACTCAAGGAATCAAGAATTAAGAACTGGAATGAGAAAGGAACAAAATCAAAGTCAAAGAGAAATCAATTTCAGCTGACAGTGTAAAAGACATACCGTCTCTGCAAAAAAAGGGATGATCTCCCACTGGACGGTAACGAGTGCTCAAAAAGACTACCCATGGGAACAATTACAAAGAAAACCTAGGTAATTAAAGCATGCATGCATTTTATTTTATATTTGTAAATAAATAAAATAAGGAAAGAACTAGACAATAAAAGGTAATTAGGAAGGAATAATCTTGATTGATTAGAACACTGCCCAATATAACTTCAGAACTTAATAATCTTGATTGATTAGAACACTGCCCAATATAACTTCAGAACTTAATACGTATCTCTAATATTCAATATGTTTACTCTATTTTGTCATCGCTATGTATTTATCCAAGTGTGTATTTTATTGTTATTATGTAATTTTTTATATATATGTGTTTATTATTCTTATGTATTTATCAGTGTGATTGCCATTAAACATTATTCATTATTTAAAAGTGTTTAAACTTGCATTATTCTATTATCACCAAGCTACAACAGGGGGAAACTGTAATTTATTGATTAAAGGGTAAGGCTGATTTTAAAGGCATTTGTGTGCTGCTTGTTTGTGAGAATCTCCCAATTATATAAAAATAAATAGCAAGTGCTGGACATTTGTAAATTTCGTGGAAGTAGTTTGCTTTGTTCAGCAGCCAAAAGTTCTTGACCAGGAAATATAACGCCAAGATAATATGTACATATTGCCTCGGGGTTTGGTCAAGGGTACAGATATGAAGTAAAATTTGTATCTGTATTTGCTCTCTGCCTGCATTGTAATGGCATTGGCTATTAATTAAAGTGATTGATAAATTCGTACTAAAACTAAACTAAATAAACAATATCCATTACAGTTGGAGATCAAGCCGGGATATTTTGGTGATAGATGATTGATTAATAAATAGATAAATGAAAGGAAGAATAAAATGCTATAAAATAAATGTAAGTGAAAATAAATAGAATAAAATAATAAAATAGAAACCAATCAATAAATCAGGCTAAAAGTCATAACCGTTACAATTGGGGGCCAGTTCCGGGATATTTTTATGTTTACAAGTTCAGCCCATTTGAATTTGAGTATAACAAAATGAAATAGTTTATGCAATAATTAATAACCAAATCAAAAAATAGCTTGGTGGTAGACAAAAGCAAGAAATAAATAAAATAATAAAGGGGAAAAGGGAGAGAAAGAGAACGTGATATAATTTGGGAAGTTAGATCGTAAATTGGAGACAGTTGCAGAGGGGTCTTGAAGGCAGGTGTGGGTGAGTGATGGTTAGTGAGTGGGGAGAGTATGAGTCGAACCAACGTACCTAGTGTCAATAAAATATAAAGTAGATATAATAAGATAATCCTGTAAGGAGAGAGTTAGAATAATAAAGCCATAGAATAAACTATAAGTGATTAGTGTGTGTGAATTAGACAGATTTGAGACACACGAGATCAAAAACAAAAAATTAACACTCCAGTGGGTGAAGTAGAAAAAACCTCCAAAGAACAAATAGAACCGTCCGGAGAAATAGCTAGTGAAGGAGATATAGAAATTAGCAAGGGAATGGAGATGAAGGTTGATAATAGAAATAAAATAGAAAGCTATAGCATAATGGATATGTTAATGAAAATAATGGAAGGCCAGCAACAGTTGGTTATGGAAATGAGAGAAAGAGATAAAAGAAATAGTAGGAAGATAGAAGAGATGGACGAACAACTAAATAAGAATTTTAGTCAAAAGGGTGAAGAAATAAATAAAAAATGTGAACAAACCTCATATCAGGTGAAGGTTGCAAATGAAAGGCTGAATCACCAGGAAGAATTACTGGGAAAATAGAGCAGCACCTTCTGGAAGAATGGGATAACATAAAGCACGGCATTGAGTTGAAAGTAAATGAGGGGATGGAATATGTCGAATATAAACTGAAAACAATGTGCCATGAAATAGAGCAAGTTAAGTTAGAGCAAGGGGAGAAAATTGAAGTAATAAAAGTTGAAAATGGAAAGGTTATAGAAAATCTACAACTAGATGTAAGTCAGTTAGCGGAAACAATTGAGAAGATAGAAGTGAGGGTAGAAAGGGGTGAAAATAAAATAGAAAATATAATAGAGATGACCAAGGCTAACAGTAAAGAACAAGAAAGTGCAAGCAAGTGCTTGCAAATAAGTAGCGAAAGTAACAATGCGGAGCAAATGCTTATAGGCCTGGAAGGAAAGACTGTCGGATAGGGTACTGAATTGCTGAATGCGTTTAACAGCACTAGGCCTAATTATAAGGCGGAGGATCGGGGATTTAAACCCCAGCCCAATGATCTACACATAGAGAAAATGCAATACAATCCTCATCGCAATTATTGGGAAGGAAACCAGGCATTTCCTGGTATATCAGAAAGGGCTAAAATGTCTGAACAGATGGGAAGAGGTTCAGATCTCAATTATCCAGATGAGCAAGCCGAATCTAGTGGACATCGGAACAGTGCTCCAGTTCAAAGCACAAATGGCTATATGTACAGTAAAAGGAATGATAAGAAGCCTCCAGATAAAAACTAGCATAAAGAAAATAAACAGGTGGATATGCTGGTTTGATGAAATGAGTAACATCATGGAATCATGAGAAATAAAGTTGATTTTTTTTTAAAAAAACATATGACAGGTGGGGCAAATCATCTCATGACAAATAATTAAAGTTACAATAATAAGTAAATAAAAAATTAAAACTTTCACGGAGTGTTCTATCAATGAGAAGCTTAATGGATGCTTGTGCAGTCAAGCACAGCTAGACAAAGGTCGTAAATAAAAGTAATGACAAAAAAAAAAGGTGAAGAGAAATCTGTAAGTAATTTATTTGTGCAATGATCTGTCAATTATAAATGCAGATATAATTAGCAAATAAATAAAAGTAAAAGTAGAAATAAGAATTGTTTAGGCTCATTAATGAGCCAATTAATAATTAATAAAATAAAATAAATGAATAATAGTGATAATACTTAAATGATAGATATCACTGATAGGTGTATGAGATTGCAGATTGAGGCATATATGTGTGTGTGGATGCATTATGTTTGGGTCAAATTTTGAGCTTGTTTAAGCCATCTCTTCACTACGTAAATATAATAAAAATTATCGTCTCGAAATAAATAAAATAAGAAATATAATAAGATTTATCATCTCAAAATAAATAAAATAAATAAAGAAAGAAAGAAATAAGAATTTGTTGTTGTACAAGATGAACAGGTAGTAGAAATATCCTGCTGTTCACACGCTTTAAACCTTTTATGTTTTGGAAGAGAGTTATGTTATGCCATGGTCTCATATGCATAGAGATTAAATTGGTTGATCAGCCAAAATCAATCGGAATGAATGAGTAGTTTTACCTAGCTGTCTCTCTGCAGTCATCATCATCATCACTCATCATGATAGAGTGAAAAATTATGTAATAGAAGCAGAAGTAAGAGTTGAAAGTGAAGAATTAAAAATAGGCTCTCATCTCAGACTAGATTCGACCCGATTTTAATTCTCAAAAAATGGGTGGAGTGTAATGTGATGACCACGTAAAGTCATCGTCACATGTATATATTGATTACTAAATGTAGATAGGTCAGCTACTAGAAATTAATAAAAGTAAATGGGTTAGCTATTAGAAATTAAAAAAAAGAAGGAAAAGAAAAAAGTTGAGATTTAGAAATATCAAAATTACTTCGATTTTTTTTTTTATAGTAAGAGAAGGGGAGGGGGTGCATAAAGAAATGCATCTCTTTCTCTCTTTTGGAAAAAAAAAACAACGAGCTAGTTGAATGCTTGAAAGTTATTTTTGTTTATTGCGGGAGAGGGGAAGGGGATGCATAACGAAATGTGTTTTTTCTCTCGCATAAAAAATATTGTGATAAGTTAAATAAATTGTAAACATAAACTTGAAAAATGAATTATAAACTTTAAGTAAAAATTAAATGAAATATGTAATATAAAAAAAACAATATGGCCGTACAAATTAGAAGTGTGAAAGTCTGTTGGACTAATTGAATTCCATGGACAAAGAAGAATTAATATCTGAAGGAAAAGCTTTATAATTATAATTCGATTAATTAAAACCTACATTCTAGACTAATTAAAGATATACGTTGATAAGAATTAATTGGAAATTAGTAAGAACTAATTAAAAATTTAAAAAAACAATGAACAAAAAAAGGGTCAGTAGGACAAGAATTACACTTATCTAAAGGGATTACGAGTAGAGATTTCGAAGAAGCAGCAGCTAAAAAAAGGAAGAAATGAAAGAAGTGTGCAGCTAGTGGCATTAAGGGAATGTGGGTTCATACTCAATCCATCTGATCACTAACTCATGATGTGTAAGAGCTAAGCCTGACCTGCTAGAGAGAGACCGCCATTTCTGTAACTGTGTGACTTAAAAACTACTCAAAGAATCAAGAATTAAGAACTGGAATGAGAAAGGAACAAAATCAAAGTGAAAGAGAAATCAATTTCAGCCAACAGTGTAAAGGACATACCATCTCTGCAAAAAAAGGGATGATCTCCCACTGGACGATAACGAGCACTCAAAAAGACTACCCATATGGAACAACTACAAAGAAAACCTAGATAATTAAAGCATGCATGCATTTTATTTTATATTCGTAAATAAATAAAATAAGGAAAGAACTAGACAATAAAAGCTAATTAGGAAGGAATAATCTTGATTGATTAGAACACTGCCCAATATAACTTCAGGAGAACTTAATACATATCTCTAATATTCAATATGTTTACTCTATTTTGTCATCACTATTTATTTATCTAAGTGTGTATTTTATTGTTATTATGTAATTTTTTATATATGTGTGTTTATTATTCTTATGTATTTATCTGTGTGATTGCCATTAAACATTATTCATTATTTAAAAGTGTTTAAACTTGCATTATTCTATTATCACCAAGCTACGACAGGGGGAAACATGTAATTTATTGATTAAAGGGTAAGGCTGATTTTAAAGGCATTTGTGTGCTGCTTGTTTGTGAGAATCTCCCAATTATATAAAAATAAATAGCAAGCACTGTACATTTGTAAATTTCTTGGAAATAGTTTGCTTTGTTCAGCAGCCAAAAGTTCTTGACCAGGAAATATAACACCAAGATAATATGTATGTATTGCCTTTGGGTTCGGTCAAGGGTACAGATATGAAGTAAAATTTGTATGTGTATTTGCTCTCTGCTTGCATTGTAATGGCATTGGCTATTAATTAAAGTGATTGATAAATTCGTACTAAAACTAAACTAAACAAACAATATCCATTACAGTTGGAGATCAAGCCGGGATATTTTGGCGATAGATAATTGATTAATAAATAGATAAATGAAAGAAAGAATAAAATGCTATGAAACAAATCTGAGTGAAAATAAGTAGAATAAAATAATAAAATAGAAACTAATCAATCAATCAGGCTAAAAGTCATAACCGTTACAATACCAATTATCTTACATTTGATAAAACAATTACAGCAATATAATAGAAATCAGAATACAATGAAAAGTGAATGTAATAAATTGAAATGCATGAATTAAATTAAAAATTATGACTTACAAATGTATTTGTTTGTGACTTGAAAGTTGCAGTACAAACTTTAATAAAGCATATAATGTATAATTTGTAGGTTGCATGGATCATGCATTCTGCAGAACACCATCTTATTTAGAGAGATTTATATAAAATTTAATTGTTCTAGCATATGTCACAGATTAGTAATATTTTTTGTGATGGGTTCATTGTTCCCTATATCTGACTTCTACATTAGATGCTGGTTGGCCTACAGCAGGAATAACATGCTTGCATTTGCTAAGATACTTTTTTTTTTATTTTAAGTAAATATTTTTAGTGATCAGAATATCTATGAAAAAATTAGTTTTATATATTATTTTTAAACTGTTAAAACATTATATAATCAACAATTCTTACACTTACACAAGTTGTTAATACAAAAGCAAACTCTTCATACAATATTTTCACCCAGTGCAAATCATAAGATTCAATGGATACAATAGGATTTGTGCATAAAATCCCTATCTAGAGCCTATTCATCCAATATCACCAGATTAGTTTCTAGCTTGTGACTTTCATCAGTAAGGAGCTTTGGATCTAGACGCAGTGCTCTTAGATTCAAGGCCTTTCACCAATGAAAGCCATAAGTGAGAAATTAGTCTGTGGATATTGGATGAGTAGGCACTAGATAGGGATTTTATGCTCAAACCTTCTTGCATCCATCGATTATGAAGGCTTGCACTGGGTGACACTACTGTATGGAAATTTTGCTACTGTATATTATTTTTATCTGTAATAATTCTTGACCAATTAATTGTTATATGAAACATCTTTAAACACTAAAATAATTTAAGTGCACAGTTTATATTTTATTATAGTCATTGAATAATTTTTATTTGTTTATAAATAAAGTTTTTAATTTTGTATGCAATTCTTTCATCATCACAAAGTTTACCCATTTAGCTAAACCTCATAAATAGTGGAAGATAGTTTATAAATGTATCTTTAAAATATATAGCTAATCTTATGTTTTTTTTGTAATGGATAGTAAAATTTTTATTAGATTGAAATATATACATATAAAATTAAACTATTAGCTAAATAAATTATAATTACATTCATATTGTATTATTCAATAAATAAATCATAATGAAAGGGTTTGTCATTTGGAAGTTTATATAATATTTAAACTCTGGGAGCATAGGGTTGAGCTGTGTTTGTGTACTTTGAACTCTCGGGTTTTCTATTCTATCACCGACAATGCAAGACAAAATATATCAGTTATCAAATGGCTTGTTTCTCAGATGGTCATGTGATATTTGAGTACCAGAAGATGCTGTTCATGAATTTTTTGCACTCAAATCTGTTACTCTAGTAGTGTAAATACTTGCATCTATGACATTTCATTATCAATCTTTTAATATAGATCCATCTAGTTTTTTTTTAAATTTCTCCTTAGATATATAATATGTTTTATTACCAGTTTTATTAAGAAAACTTTATTTTCAAACATCATGTGATCAAAAAGTCTTCATGCTTACACAAGCTGTTTTTCACAGAGAAAAAACTCTCCATGTAGCAGTGCCAAAAACTAGAAACTAGTCTGAGAATATTGGATGAGTAGGATCTAGATAGGTATTTTATGGACAAACCTTCCTGCATCCATTGTATACTCTGGCTTGCATTGAGTGGCACTACAGTATGAAAAGTTTTGCCCCTGTGAAAAACTTTATTTTCATAGATCTTTACTGATTTCAAATTGTAAAAAAAAATATTTAAACTTATTAAATCACTGCTTTCACATGATCTTTCGCTTTTATTTGAACTTTTAGCTGAATTGTGAGTAGAAATTAATTTGAAAACTCCAGCTACAAACATGGCCATTTTCCAGAGGAATATGAAAAAACGTAAATATCACACTAACTTGACAATCATTTTAAAATTCTGCAACATTTGAAAATTTTTCCTTTTTAAAAATTGCAAAATACATCCATATTGGGGAGAATATGTAGATAAAAGATTAAACCGTTTAAACACAACAATGCAGGTTAAAGATGTTTATATAGGGTATATGAGCACAGACTTTCATATGACCCACCATTCTCCGCACATCTCATAACACTGATACACTTGAACACATATATGCTGAAAAGATAAATAATCACCAATATATGTATTTCATGCTAAACCAGCAGTCATCAGTTGGTCCAGATTACCATCTCCACACATATATTGATGATTATTTATCTTTTCAACATATATGTGTTCAAATATATCAGTGTTATGAGATGGTGTGGAGAGTGGTGGGTCGTGTGAAAGTCTGTGCTCATGTACCCTATATATTACATATATAGATACAGGTATATAATAAGCCTGCGTGTTTCAGTTATTACATAGAAGAGATGTCTGCCCATCCCTTGTATATGTATTAAATGGATTATGTCCTGTACATGAGGGGTCAGATTGACTTTAGGTCAACATGGGTGTGACAAGAATCTTGGTCTCAGGGTGGCCTTTGAGCATTCCATCATCAGATTTTCAATTGGATGGACGGTTGAAGAGTTGGAGTGTGGAGTAGATTGAAGCCTGTCCCTTAAAGTATGAGGATTGGCTATCTTAATATATATCTGAATACTTATAGCATATATGCGTAGATATGGTAATCTGGACCAACTGATGATTGCTGATTTAGCATGAAATACGTATATTGGTGATTATTTATCTTTACAACATATACGTGTTCAATTGTATGAGATGATGTGGAGAGTGGTGGGTCGTGTGAAAGTATGTACTCATATACCCTATATATTACATATATAGACACAGGTATATAATAAGCCTGCGTGTTTCAGTTGTTAAAGGTGTTTCCAAAATCCATATGCTAAACAGTGAATGACAAAGCTTACTTATTCCAGTCGCCAATTCTGCATAGTTTTCCATCTTGTTTATTCTTTATTCAGATATTCATTTACCAGCTAATAAATATGAAGATTGCTAGTTGGGTTACATATAGGTAATATATATATATTTACTTAAATCGGGTTCGAACTTCTAGTCACAGTCATGATCAATGGATGTGCTACTCATTATTCCATGTTATATATATATATATAACGTCAGTGTTCATTTAATATGTCTCCTATTAATGATTTATTTAAATTTAAAACTTATATGAGCTTTATTTATTGATTCTATTTTCATTTTAATACATTCTTGAACTGATACTAAAAAAAAAAAAAAAGATAAAATTTTAAAAGAAGGGAGGAGGTTGAAGTGTTAAGAGAAAGGTTGCCAGAACCGTAAATGTTAGTTGTCATTGTTGGAGAACTTTGTGTTTACTAAAAGTGTTCCAACAGAGACCATATGACAAAAGAATTGTAGATTGGTAAATAGAACATTTATGCAGCTTGTGTGTTTCGCTCAAGTATTCTTATGGAGCTATAAGGAATGTGTAAACTTGGCAGCAGACAAACATGGGAATTTCATAACAAATCAGTCTCATAAAAACTATAGTGTGTGTATGCTTAAATTTATATTTCTATAATTTTCGGATACAAATTACCCTGTCATAACTTGTATTGAATTAATTGTAAAGAAATTAAATATTGAATTACATAAATAATTCTACCAGTAATCTGTCGTTAATAAACATTTAGTCCGAATTTGGAAATACAATCCTCCGTTATATACATACATTACAGTATTGCCACCTGTGCTAAACAGAGTAATCAATGGATGCCACAGGTGGCAATACTGTATGGAGAGTTTTGCTCTGTTTATCAACAATTAATGTGCTAATATAGGAAATGTGATACATACATTATTTGTAAAATTAGATTTTTAAAAAATAAACTCTGCTTTTTTAAAAAAATAACTATAATTGTTAAATATAGGATATATGGGCACATACTTCCACACTACTCACCACTCTCCACTATCTCATAACATTGATACACTTGAACACCTATAAGTTGAAAAGATAAATAATCACCAATATTAGTATTTCATGCTAAACCAGCAATCATAAGTTGGTCCAGATTATTATCTTTACACATATATGCAATAAGTGCTCAGATATATATTAAGATAGTCAATCTTTATACTTTAATGGATGGGTTTCAATCCACTCCACATTCCAACTTTTCAACCGTCCATCCAATTGAAAATCTGATGATGGAACGCTCAAAGGCCACCATGAGGTCGAGATTCTCGTCACACCCAAGTTGAACTAAAGTCAATATGACCCCTCATGTACAGGACATAACCCATTTAATACATATACAAGGGATGGGAAGGCATCTCTACTATGTAATAACTGAAATACAGGCTTATTATATACCTGTATCAATATATGTAATATATAGGGTATATGTACATGAGGAGTCAGATTGATTTTAGGTCAACGTGGGTGTGACGAGAAATCTCGGCCTCAGTGTGGCCTTTGAGCATTCCATCATCAGATTTTTAATTGGAGGGACGGTTGAAGAGTTGGAGTGTAGAGTGGATTGAAGCCTATCCATTATAGTATAAAGATTGGCTATCTTAATATATATCTGAGGACTTATCGCATATATGTGTAGAGATGATAATCTGGACCAACTGATGATTGTTGGTTTAGCATGAAATACGGATGTTGGTGATTATTTATATTTTCAACATATGTGTACAAGTGTATCAGTGTTATGAGATAGAGTGGAGAGTGGTGAGTAGTGTGAAAGTCTGTGCGCATATACCCTATATATTACATATATTGATATAGATATATAATAAGCCTGTATTTCAGTTATTATATAATTGTTAAAATTACTGTTTTGAATTCATTTCTTAATATTTTTTATTATTATTTAACAATAAAATATTTAAGACAATTGGTTATTTATAGTAACTCATATTCATGAAGTTATATACAAAATTTGTACATTATGACTTATTCACACACACACACATATATATATATATATATATACGTACTATAGGGATTATCGCATCCATCTTGCCATGCCTCGACCTGAGGTTCGAATCAAGGTAATTGTGAACATTTTTAAAGGTTCCGAACAGGACTTAGGACGTTTCTTTTTTTTATTTTTATTTAGGAGCTGGCCTATAGCCAATCTATCTAATTATCCGATTATTGATTAATAAATAATCATCTATCTATTCTTAACTGGGAAATAAAAATGATGGAGGGGGGGGGGTACTAAAATCCTCCACTACCTGGAAGTTAACAAGAGTTGTGAGTAATGCTTTCTACTTTACTATTTGGAGGGAGGGGTAGGCTATTAAAAAGATCTTTGCTTTGGAGTGAGATAGTATATAACTACTTTTTCATCCAGACTTAGTTTCCACTAGCAGCAATAAATAAAATAGTTTTATTCATTACTATCAAAGATGCGATTTTTTGTTTAAATCATATAAATAATATTCTATCTTTCATGAAATTTTCATCGTAGTATGTATATGAAATTAGTTTGTAAATGCCTCTGCCAAGCAGTTTGAAATGATATGTTGCTTTTGATATAACTGTCATCATCTGTCTTCATCCTCATCCTATATTAATTACTGTTATTCAATCCTGAAGAAGACATGGTCAAAAAAAAAGTACTAGTTGCATAGATCCAAGAGATACATGCCTTTTTATCATGGCCTTAAATGTAAAAATACGTTTAACAACACCTCAAATTTGTCTTTCTTATATTTATATAATAAGAAAATATATGTTTTTTTTTCCTCAGGTGTCATAGCATCAGCCGGGAAGAGAACGCGCTAACCCAGGACAACTGTTTGTAAGGCAGCTGTGCTGACATCTCGACCACCAATGCTTGACAAATATATGATGTTTTGTTTATATTCAGTTACAATATAGAAATTATTAAACAAAAAAATATAACGAAATACACAATTGAAAACATTGCACTGGTGATTGCGAATATCTGGTAGATATATTTATTTATTACTCACATGGGCTGAATTGCGGCGGGCGGAGGGGGGTTAAAACATTGCAGTTATGTCTTTATTATATTTATATAATAAAATACATAATTTTTATTTATTTTTGGTTACAATTTATAAATTATTTTTATATTATACCAATATTGACTTAGAAGGCTGTGATATCTCACAGATATAATTTACCATTGAATATCCACATCTTAATAGAATATATGTTATAACTAAATTGGTGGTTTAAATATTATGATTTAATATTAGTCGTGCACAAATGTGAAACCACTCAAGAATTTGAGCCCTAGCATCTGACATATGTAACAATATTTAAGAAAAGAGTTTGTATCTTTCAAATCAACCATAACCTCTGGAGGAATAATATAAATACTAAGAGTAAGATAGTAAGAAAAGGGAATTTGTTTAAAAAAATAATCAAGTAAAAATATAAAGAAGATAATAAAAATTAAAAAAAAAGGGTATAGGTTTTACTTATGAAAGTTTTTCAAGGAGCAGAGATGAAACATTGTACAGATTATAGTAAAAAAAAAGAAGAAAAATGTATATAAATAAATGAAAAAAATCACATGTGAGTTATTGTAGTGGAGGTTTGATAAACATATTCTTACTAGTAATGCATCCACAAGATAACTGAAATATAGGTCATTATAACTTACTTATTTGCATATCAACTTGTTTAACATCTCTCCATTTTACATATTTTAATGGTCACTACAATGAGCCTTAATGTATCTGCACTACACGGGCGCCATCTAGGCATTTGAACCTAGAAAAATTTATATAGTAGGCAGATACGTAAGTTAAGATTCAAAAAAAGATTTTCATATATATTATTCTGACCGTTTGCCCTAGCTCATAGAGTAGCAGAGATTTTAAACATTTATAAGTTTCAATAGATTTCTATTCTCAAAATATATATTAAATATTTAGAATAAAATAAAAGAAGCCACTGCCAGTAATTAACACACAACTAGATTTTATTAACGCACATTTAAAATTGAGGAATAAATTTATTTTTAGATTTTACATTAATATTTTTTTTCAAATTTAAATTCAAATTACTATTTAAATAGATCACACAGATGGATATTTAAATTATATTTTACTTTAGCATGTCGAGCATAGATAGTCTACATAGATTTTTTTTCACTTAAAAACTTATCAAAACATTCATTCAATCTCAGACTAAAAGTTTGTAGCCAACCCAATGTCAGCTTCCAGATATATATTTGCAACCAATGTAATATGAAGATGCTAGCATAAAACCACGCCGACAGGAATGTGCATCTGACAGCATGATATTATTTGAAGAAAATGATCTGTGTCCAGAACAGGAAAGTACATCTGCCTGACTAAGGAATCATGTATATAATTTTTTTAAAGAGTGCTACATATGGGGGAGAGTGGTCTTTCTGCCGTTTTATAAATCCCTGTCCATAGAACTAGAAGTGGTCAATGGTGCAGGAAATACATCTGCGACCATTTCAACGATATGACTGCCTCTTTGGGGTCATGCATTCAGTTGGGCATGTTGCCCTGTATGCTAAACATGCTTCACATTACATTAATATAAACACCCATATATCCCTCCACAAGCGTTGCCCTAACCGTGAAACAAATAGCCTGAAATCAAAATTCCTTAAATTAAACATAAACGAATTTAAACTTAGTTATTAATCTTTATCCATGCAGCTATCTACACCCAACTTTAAATTTAATACATTTTATTTAACAGATAGAAATAAATAACCTAGTTAAATACAAACATAAATAATTAAATTAAAAAAAATGGAAATGATTGAAATAGAAAACGTATATAAAAACAAATATTTATAATTGATTTAGAGTTCTATTCTTGGTCAGATAAGAGTATATTCATTTATATTACTTTTTTTTTTTGGATTGATTACTTATTGACGTTATAAGGTAATTATTTAAAAGAAAGTTCAATTGGTAAAAGTTTATACTTTACGGATTCTGAAGATTTTGAGGTCCATCTTCATGATCACTTATGTAGATTGTTTGATCTTCCTTTTTAAAATCGAAGCCGCTACTTGCCATTCCTTTTTGGTCCCTAACTGTCATAGGGAGGTCTCAACTGGTTGTCCAGAAATTAAATCTATTGCAGACTCCTACATCGTGTGAAGTCTGCAATACAGCTACTGTTTATGAATACATTCAAAGTCAGCTCTCAGATCAGAATTATAATAATCATTTGGCTTTTATATTTTTCTTAGTCTCTTATCATCCAATCTTTGGATTCAACCAGCAAGATGTCACTAATCCTCTGGTGTTTCAATTACAGTCTGTGCTGACATTTCTGGTGTTTGCATTGGTCATTTAATTTGTTTGTACTCCCTTATCTGACCCTTTAATTTATATTAAATGCCTCAAGGGCCAGTTTGCTTTCAAACAATTATTTAATTAATAAAACAATCATTTCCATTTTCTAAGGTTATAGAAATCAACATTATTTCTATTGTTAAAATATAAATCTTTATATTTTTACTTTTTTACAAAAAAAAAAAAATACTTTCAAATACTTTTTCTTAAAATAGTTTAAGTTTTCCATCTGCGCGACAATATATATAATTAAACAACTTTTAATTTTCAGTTTTTAAGTTTTTTTCTTTTTAATAAATCAATTTTTATTTACGATCTTTTTATTTTCATTTTAAAATAATGTAACGGAATATTATATTCCGTTACAATATGGATACATATATTTAAGAATAGTTATAAGTAACATTTAAAAAATAATAATTTGTGTTTTGATACTTATATAAATGGTCATATTATGAGTTTATACTTATCCCAATTTATATGTAAGTTGGAAAAAAATTGTAAATCATTATTACTGTGATGTATTAAAACATCTGTTATTTGAAATATATTTTTAATAACATTTAAAATGATGTATTAAAACATCTGTTATTTGAAATATATTTTTAATAACATTTAAAAGGATAAATGCTTTGTAATTAATAATTTTATAATTTCTCAAAGTTCATTCTAAAGCTAATGAATGCAAGAATTGCATCTTTCTGTTACTTTAAATAGAATAACAAAGAAATGAAGTTAAGACATTTTCCTCTCCATCTCTTCCACAAGCCAAATTATTATTTAATTTTGAATGACATGATAAAGAAATCAAGTTACTTTTAGTTAAGAAATAAAAGAAAGATATCTTTTCCATTTTATGTACAATTAAATAACATGACAAAAATTTTCTGGTAATGAATGATATTTTTCATTCCCTTTTATTCTTTTAAACTACATTATTATTTAGTTTGAGTGATATAATGCATTTATAATACTTTGCATAACTGTGAAAATCTCAACAGAAGTGCTATTATAGGTTAATGGAGAAGAACTTGTTTTGCTTCAGGGGGATTATCAATTAGCAGTAATTGATAGTTTCCTGGTAACATCAAAAGCTAACAAGTTATCTCTGTTTACATGGATACAATTTCCTTATTTCTATTCTTTATTCTAATAACAATCCATGAAAATATTTTATTCAATATATATATATATCATATATTTTTATATAAATATAGATTTATATACTTTATTAAGGCTTATATTTAATATTGAGCTGTATTTATATACATAAAGCAATACTTATATAAAATATTTGACATGTAGTAAAAATATATTAAATATCTCATGTTTTTTAAAAGTGAAAACAGACAAAAAAATGATGCACTTTTTTTATTCATTTGATAAAGAGAATAAATTTTTTTTATTTATTAATAGCAGAATAAACTTTATTAATTATAAAATTATTAAATTTAGAATCTTCATTATTAATAGATGGAGCTATACCAAAATCTCCATGTACAAGCGTATGTTTACATAAATGTCAAAAGAGTCAGAATTCACTATCTCTTTCATTGGCTCCATCTTCAGATCAGCTGATTTCAAGCTAATTTGCTATCATCAGTGAAGGATAGGAACAAGAAACTAGATCTAAACACTAACTCTCAGCATTTATGACACAATTTCCTATCAGTTTGCAAGCATGAATTTTTCAGACACGTAATGTCTTCAAACCCAGCCTAACAAACCAGATAGCTATATGGATCTGATATCAGTTCAGTTTCTCCACATAATAAAAGCCTCTGCAATATATATCACTGCAAAAACCTTCGAAGGTACATTTATGAAAAACAAATGATAAATCACATAACTTGCTATCACTTGCATTTATGATCAATAGATGGAGCTTTACCAAAATCTCCATGTACAAGCGTATGTTTACATGAATATCAAAAGAGTCAGAATTCACTATCTCTTTCATTATTATAAGTAATATTAAAAGATATAATATTTAAAAAAATATATGAATTGAAAATATTTTAATGCAGTAACACTCTGTAAATATAACCAGTAACAGAAAATAAATTTTAATGTGTCACAATAATATATGGTTGCAATTTTTTTTTAATTTAATAATTTTCATAAAAAAAGTACTAATTCAAATGAAGCTAATTTTACAAAATTTAATTATTGTTATAAATGATCTTCAGTCTGAATACAGTTTTACAAAACCAAACTATTTTTAGCATAATTTTTATTAACATTAATTTTATACTTAATTAAAATAGTGGAAATATATAAAAAATAACAAATGTTTTTTTAAAAAACCCATTCGTTTCTATATTAGCTAAAATAACAAATACACACCACCCTCATGATTTGAGTTTCAGTCTTTTTAGAAATATGTGAATTATAAAAATAAAATATATTTTATATTTGTTAAACAAAAATGTCTTTTGAAATAGATAAAAACAATTTAAAATTAAAAAATTAGCTTTAGAGATTTTTCTGCTTTACAGATCCAATATGAACAAATATCACCATTTTGTGCAACTTGAGATCTGCCATTTAGTCCAAAAATCAGTATAATCATTAGCAATCTTGCATAAATCAGCATGGCTATATTAACTCTTTAATGGAGTTCTCTGGTCTAAACTGGTGCCGGCTTCAAGTTGCTCGAATTCCATCATTTTTAATGCTACCATAAAAATTTTATGCTCTTTTTAAAGGTTAAAAAAAGTTCCATAAGATGCTGCCCTCTCTTGAATTATTTTACAAGTAAAAAATCAATAAAATTCAAATTTTAGGTTAACAATGGAAGAGGGCAGTCCATTCTTGATGCTGATTGGTTGTTAACTGTCAAGGACAAAGAAAACCACTTGTCAATAATTTTTACTGCTACAATTTCTTTTGTTTTATTTTGAAAGTGATAAACAAATGTTTTAGGCCAATTTAAAAGTATTTTTTGATATATTATAAATAATTTTGATAAAATATGCTAAAAATAAAATTATTATAGAAAAATAGTTAAGATTTTAGTAAAAATTATTTACTTTTCTACAACGTAAAATTGAAAAAGAAATCACTAATGTCAGCAACACTTTTTAGTTGGTTACTAACATTCATTTTAGATTTACCACTATTGAATATTTTTATAATTATAAATAAAAAAATATTTTTGAAAAAACTTTTGTTCACTTTCATAACCTGACAAATTATTAATATACTTTTTACAAACGAAACTAAAGTGAATATAATATTAAAAGATGAATATATTTTTACAGTTGAGTTTGTGAATTGACTAATTAAAAGTTTAGAGTTTTACGTCACTTGGCCAATAAAATAAATTGTCACCATAGGGGTTAACACTATATTAGTATTTAGATTAAATACAAAATTTATATATAATATTTCCTGGAACGTTTTCTGGATACTGATAATGATTATGTACTTACACAATTTTAAGTGTAATTGAATAATCTCAGTGATTATACATTGATTATTTTTTAATGATAAAATTACATATTGCATTCAGACATTTCTGTAGTGTAATTTTCACTACATTACTCTCCTGCAAGATAAGTCCTGGTTTTTATTTATTTTTATTGCCTGGTTGAGGAGTGATTATTGTTCAGCTCATGAATGCTGACTTTACAATTACGTCTCTCCACAAGATGCTAAAAGTGATTATAAACCAGTTCATATCTTGCTTGAGAGTCATATAGTGAAAATTAATCTACAAAAATATTAATGGATAATCTCCAATCTAATAAATTAGTAATAAAAATTATTAACACAATAAGTATCTTTTTAAAGATGGCTATAGAATTTCAAGAAGTCAAGACTCTTAAGAATTCAGTAAAGATTACTATATTAATTTAATAACAGAAACACACAGGCTTATTATATACCTGTGTCTATACATGTAATATATAAGGTATATGAGCACAGCCTTTTAATGGTAATCTGGACCAACTGATGATTGCTGGTTTAGCATGAAATACGTATATTGGTGATTATTTATCTTTTCAACATATATGTGTTCGAGTGTATCAGTGTTATGAGATAGTGTGGAGAGTGGTGGGTCATGTGAAAGTCTGTGCTCATATACTCTATATATTACAAATATAGACACAGGTATATAATAAGTCTGTCTGTTTCAGTTATTACATAGTAAAGATGTCTGCCTATTCTTTGTATATGTATTAAATGGATTATGTCCTGTACATGAGGGGTCAGATTGACCTTAGGTCAAAATGGGTGTGACAAAAATCTCAGCCTCAGGGTGGCCTTTCAGCATTCCATCATCAGATTTTCAATTGGATGGATGGTTGAAGAGTTGGAGTGTGGAGTAGATTGAATCCTGTCCATTAAAGTATGAGGATTGGCTATCTTAATATAAATCTGAGCACTTATAGCATATATGTGTAGAGATGGTAATCTGGACTCACTAATGATTGCTGGTTTAGCATGAAATATGTATATTGGTGATTATTTATCTTTTCAACATATATGTGTTCAAGTGTATCAGTGTTATGAGATAGTGTGGAGAGTGGTGGGTTGTGTGAAAGTCTGTGCTCATATACCCTATATATTATATTAATTTAAATTATATTATGTTTCAATTTACAGGAATCTAATATAATGTATAGTTGCTATTGCTCCACAGTACCTGGTGCAGACAACATGGACTCTGTTCAATACTGAGTGAGAGAGGGGCACAACAATTAGGCCGGTGCTTGTAAATAACGCAAACAAAACATTACCGAACTCAATTAATTAGTTCTAGATTGATAAAAGTGGCTGTCGCCATCTCTTTGGAATGTTCATGAGAGACAGAGTTTTTTTTTTAAATTAAAAGTAACTGCTTGCATGTTAAATCGGTTTTTTTTTCTTGAAAATTAAAACTTTTTTTAAGTAATTACAAAATATGACATTTAAGTCATGGATATACAGATTAATATACAATATGTATGTATATGACATAAGATGTCATCTTTGTTTTGATTATATTCAAAATAATATAAAATTTGTAACCATTTTTATTTTTCTCACTAATAATAAAGTATATATTATTTTAGTTGTTATTCTTTTAAATAAAAACAAATAATAAAATTAAAGCATTGGTGGTCGAGAGGTCAGCGACAGCAGCTTTACAGCAGTTGTCTCGGGTTAGCGGGTTCGCTTTTCGGCTGATGCTATGACACATGAAAAAAAATAAATAAAATAAAATTAATTTTTCAAATAAAATTTAAAACAATTCAAATATAATTCAAAATATTTTTTAAACACAATATTTAAGAAAACCATGCTTTGACATTGAAATGTAGACTTATTTAAGGTTTAGTTTTTATTTATTTTTAAATTTCGAATGATTATATATAAATTGGTTTTTAAAAATGTAGAAGTTTTCATATGTTGTCATTATTAGCAGTCATTTATAAAATAGTGTGCCCATTTTAATTCCAGAAATAAAATAAAAAACAATGATAAAAATAACACAAAGAATAGACAAAAGAAAGAAAAGACAATAGTCAGAATTGCTACTTATATAATTAATGAAAATAGAGAAACATAAATCTATTGTCATAATTCGTTCAGAAAGAAATTGATCATATGATGATATAAAGTGACTGAAATCAGTAAGTTTAACAAAATAGAGAGAGAATGAGAAAACAAGTTATTATACAATCTTGTACAAACAGGAATAATATATGTTACAGTTGTTTTTAAACCTGTTTGAAAATGGTTAACGTAATTAGTATTTTTTGTTGTTAAAACAAACAAATAAACAAACGACATCACAAAAAGTCCTTTTAAATTTTCAAAAATGTTTATTTGATTTAGTTCAGTGAGAATTAATCAGATCATTAGAGAGTTTTAGAAAGATATTGTTTTGCTATGAAATATTTGATGTTTTAAACTTTTCATCTAATCCTGACACATTATTGTCACATCTTTTACATTGTAAAATTACTATTTATAACTGCAAAGCTGATAAATAATTATAATAGTGGATAAACTTTGATTATTAGTAAATTAAGTTTCTAATTATGTGTAAAATCTTTTTGTCAGCAACATTTATAGCACAGAGAAAGACAAAGATTACTTACGAATGTAATTCTTAAATAATGCAGCCCTGTTAAATACGAATATATATATAAAAAAAACCTGTAATTCTGATTATGTTAATTTTGATAACAATACACTAAATTGTTGAAAACCAGGCACTCTTCACAAACCTGGGAGCTTAATTGTAAGTATAGGGGATTTGAACTCAAATTTTCAAGCACCCTTCAACTATACACACTATCTCATACAACTGATACACATGACTACAAACCTGAATTGGGGATTATTTATCTTTTCTACATGTGTGTGGTCATGTGTCTCAGTTGTATGAGATAGTGTAGATAGTTGAAGGGTGCTTGAAAATCTGAGTTCAAATCCCCTATACTTACAATTAAGCTCCCAGGTTTGTGAAGAGTGCCTGGTTTTCAAATATTTACATATCAAGCATGTATCCTGTCCATCTCTCTTATATGTATTTAAATGGATACAGTCCTATACATGAGGGGTTTGGGCATGGCAATAATATTAGCATCAGCATGGGATTTGAATTTTCATCATCAGATTTTCAATGATATGGATGGCTGAAAAGTTGGAGGTTGGAGTGGATTGAAGCCTGTCCATTAAAGTATGAAGATTTGCTATCTTAATATAAGCTGAGCACTGATTATATATATGTGTGGGAGATGATAATCTGGACCAACTGATGAGTTCTGTTTTAGCACAAATTATGTATATTGGTGATTATTTATATTTTCTACATGTGTGTGGTCAGGTGTATCAGTTGTATGAGATAGTGTGGATAGTTGAAGGGTGCTTGAAAATCTGAGTTCAAATCCCCTCTACTTATAACAATATACTGTATATTTAAAACAATTATTAAACAGTTTTAGTGCTTAGGAGCAGTTATTAATTGTATATGTATTGAAGCAGTTGGATCTAAGTTCGATCCTAGCTTCATGATATCTCACCCGCAGCCCACTTCAAACTCTAGTACTAACCATGAATTTCCAATGCAATGGGGCTTTATACATTCAATACACACTAGTTTCATAAAAAAATAGTATTATCCATAACTATGTTAAAACCAACTAGTTTGATATTTAAACTAGTGAATATCATTAATGAATTCATGATAAAATTATTCCTGAATTTATATATATTATAACTGCATGGATTGTGCGTATATATTTATAAATATTTAAATATAAATATTCGTTATAAAGTTTCATTGCGTCAGAATGTTTTATTTTACTTTTAAACAGCTTGTTCAAATTTTAGTGATTAAAAGCTACATTCTTTCGATAAACTTTCAGATTATCCTTTTCCAAAGACAATGGGGAAAGTTTTATTAATTAGCAAAAAGATAATAATTTAAAATGTCAGGACGGTTCCTAATTAAAATCGTTTTTTAGATTTATAGATTCATTTTAAATCTCACATGCATTCTTATGATTTGAGAAAGAGGACGCTCTGAGGAAGGTACTTGATATTGTATTGAAACGTCAGCATTTAGCTTTTTCACTACACGGAATATCCCGCAAATAGTAATAATAATATGATATATATATATGTCCATAGCAAGTCAATCAAGCAATCACTTTATGCAAAGATTGATTTTTTCCTTTACTTGTATTGGTAATTCAAATTTGCATACATTTGTTCATCTGCATAACAAGGTGGTTTCTTTCTTAAGCTATGTGCACTTTATCTTTCTTAAGCTAAGTGCACTTTTGGTGAAGTTTGCTGTAGACATAGCTCTGTTTATGAAGAACTTGACTGACAGTACACTCAGCTGTAGGTTTTAAAGAAGAGAGAAACCACTTCCTTATGCAGGTGAACATACATATGCAAATTTGAATTAAAAATATTGTTTGAATAACTATAGTCTACCTATAAACTGTATGATTTTTTATACATTAATCATGATAATTATTATATGAATGCATATATATTTGTAATTTCACATTCATTTATAATACTAACTATTTTTTAGGTTACTAATGCAAAGTATAAATTATTTTAATGAAATAATTAGCACAAGAATAAATAAATGTACATGCATAAAATATATTAACATATACCTGCACTCCATAAAAATTATGACATTTTATTTAAAAACAATTTTGTTTGGTTTCAAATGGATTAAATGTGTCTTTTAATCAATAATATACAGATTTTTGGTAAAATAATATACACAGAGGCAAAACTCTCCATATTGTAGCACCAGTCAGTGCAAACCAGAGTAATCAATGGACAGAAAGGTTTGTGCATAAAATCCTTATCTAGTGTTTTTGTTTTTCATAAATGTACCTTTGAGGTCTTTTTTGCAATGATATATATTGCAGAGGCTTCTACTATGTGGTGATGCTGAACTGATATCAGAACCATGTAGCTATCTGGCTTGCTATGCTGAGTTTGAAGACATTAACATGTCTAAAAAATTCACGCTTGCAAGCTGAATAGAAATTGTTTCATAAACGCTCAGAGTTTGTGTTTAGATCTAGTTCTTATTCCTGTCTTTCACTGATGATAGCAAATAGCTTGAAATCATGATCTGAAAGTGGAATTAAAGTTAGAGATAGTGAATGCATTCTCTGACGTTTATGTAAACGAAATACGCTTGACGGTGTTTTTGGTAGAACGCCATCTGTTGACATAAATACAAGCATTAACAAGTTTTTAACTTGATTTTGTTTTTCATAAATATACCTTTGAGGTCTTTCTTGCAATGATATATATTGCAGAGGCTTCTACTATGTGGTGATGCTGAACTGATATCAGACCCATGTAGCTATCTGGCTTGCTATGCTGAGTTCGAAGACATTAACGTGTCTAAAAAATTCACGCTTGCAAGCTGAATAGAAATTGTTTCATAAATGCTCAGAGTTTGTGTTTAGATCTAGTTCTTATTCCTGTCTTTCACTGATGATAGCAAATAGCTTGAAATCATGATCTGAAAGTGGAATTAAAGTTAGAGATAGTGAATGCATTCTCTGACGTTTATGTAAACGAAATATGCTTGACAGTGTTTTTGGTAGAACGCCATCTGTTGACTTAAATACAAGCATTAACAAGTTTTCAACTTGATTTTGTTTTTCATAAATGTACCTTTGAGATCTTTCTTGCAATGATATATATTGCAGAGGCTTCTACTATGTGGTGATGCTGAACTGATATCAGACCCATGTAGCTATCTGGCTTTCTATGCTGTGTCAAGACATTAACGTGTCTAAAAAATTCACGCTTGCAAGCTGAATAGAAATTGTTTCATAAACGCCAGAGTTTGTGTTTAGATCTAGTTCTTATTCCTGTCTTTCACTGATGATAGCAAATAGCTTGAAATCATGATCTGAAAGTGGAATTAAAGTTAGAGATAGTGAATGCATTCTCTGACATTTATGTAAACGAAATACGCTTGATGGCGTTTTTGGTAGAACGCCATCTGTTGACATAAATACAAGCGTTAACAAGTTGTTAACTTGATTTTGTTTTTCATAAATGTACCTTTGAGGTCTTTCTTGCAATGATATATATTGCAGAGGCTTCTACTATGTGGTGATGCTGAACTGATATCAGACCCATGTAGCTATCTGGCTTGCTATGCTGAGTTCGAAGACATTAACGTGTCTAAAAAATTCACGCTTGCAAGCTGAATAGAAATTGTTTCATAAACGCTCAGAGTTTGTGTTTAGATCTAGTTTCTTTATTCCTGTCTTTCACTGATGATAGCAAATAGCTTGAAATCATGATCTGAAAGTGGAATTATAATTAGAGATAGTGAATACTGCTCTGACGTTTATGTAAGCAAAACATACGCTTGATCGGTGTTTTTGGTAGAACGCCATCTGTGGACATAAATACAAGCGTTAGCAAGTTTTTTAACTTGCATTTTTGTTTTTCATAAATGTACCTTTGAGGTCTTTCTTGCAATGATATATATTGCAGAGGCTTCTACTATGTGGTGATGCTGAACTAATATCAGACCCATGTAGCTATCTGGCTTGCTATGCTGAGTTCAAAGATATTAACGTGTCTAAAAAATCCACGCTTGCAAGCTGAATAGAAATTGTTTCATAAACGCTCAGAGTTTGTGTTTAGATCTAGTTCTTATTCCTGTCTTTCACTGACGATAGCAAATAGCTTGAAATCATGATCTGAAAGTGGAATTAAAGTTAGAGATAGTGAATGCATTTTCTGACGTTTATGTAAACGAAATACGCTTGACGGTGTTTTTGGTAGAACGCCATCTGTTGACATATATATATATTCTAACCTTCATCTCATGCATCCTCACTTCAGAATAGTATATGATATAAAATAAAATGGGTTCTAGCTCAGTTAATAATTAATAAATAAAATATTCAGCATTAAAATTAAAATATTTCACTAGCTCAAATTTAAAATACGAATAAGGTTCAGTTTATAAAAATAAATTAAATAAATATTTAATATTTTCATGAGACTTGAAGTGGAAATACAGGTGACAAGATAGATTACATTGAGCCAATATCCCACAGGATACTACCTCAATGGCATAAGAACACTATCCCCCCTTTATTACTATTTCAAATAACAAACTCATAGTATTTTTACGACTTTAATAACTTCTACTCACTAAGATTAAACTAATAATTAAATCTTAATCTTCTATTTGTAATAATCTAGCTCAATAAAATAATCTCAGGTTCATAAAGTTTATTCTAAGTTAATTTAAAAATACGGTAGTAAAATATGAGAAGGGATTTTATGTCATAATCTACTACACTTAAACTAATAATAATAAATAATAATAATAATAATATTCTTCCTTGTTTAATTACTACTGGATATCTTTTCTTTTCGTTATATTTTTATTACCATAATAAAATAATGAAATAATATAATATGATCTTATACCTTCATGTAATGATATAATAAATACGTGGTAGCATTTTAATTATCTGACAAACAAAATATGTGTGGCAACTGATAACATATAATTTAATATAATATTGTGAAAACTGATTTATGACCAATAAAATAATGTAAGATTATGATTATTTAATTATAATGAATACCAATAAAATATTTAAAATTCTTAAAATAATTCTCTATATATCTTTTGTGCAAAATTATATATTTGTTTCAATTATTATGCATATATCATGATTTCATGCAGCGATGTGGAGAAATAAATAACTCGGACATAAAATTTTTGAAATAACAAAATTTAACAAAGTTTATTACTAACAACAAATAAATAAACAATTTATTTACACTATTTACAGTGGATATCCTTAACATTTTTTACTTTACAGTTTGATCTACCAGGTTATAAAAATAATAATTAATATTTCAATTATATCTTTATTTAGATTTAGGACAAAATTTTAAAAAAATGTTACTATTTGGTTTCTCATTATGGTTAACTTATTACAAATATATTTATCTACTTTATTAGCAACAGCCTTTTATCCTTAATATTATTAAACTATCTTATTTTAAAAAATTCATACTTAGAAAACATTCTATAGATAACAAAATTTTATAATGAGTATGACCTTCTCAAAATATTAAAAAAAATTTCATCTTGCAAAGTCAAAGATGTTACACAAAATGTTATCCAAAATTCAGTACTAGATTTTAGTGTTTATCACATGATGTTTACTAATCGTAATATATTCTTCTTTAAGCCTTACTTTAGTATGATATAAGTGTAATCATCAATATATTTCTGTTAATCAATAAACAAAAACATACTATGCATATTGTTTACATAATTTACTTTGTACTATTGTATTTTAAAAATATGCAATACTTATTTTTCTTTTAAAAGAAATAATACTAAAGCATTTAAAATTATTATCACTTTAAAGAAAATATCTTTGTTTACATACTCTATTTTAAAAAAGTTTATATATCATTTCTGAAATAAAATTCAAAATATATTCTATGATTCTTTTCTTTCCTTAGGATACTTTGGATCTTCAATTTTAAGTTATAACGTCCTATTCCTTCTAAGCAAATAACCAATCTTATACAAAATGATAGCATAACCTAAGTTCTCAATTATTTATCATTTCTCTTAAACATATCTTACTGAATGGTGCAGTTACATGAAATAAAGATAGCGAAAACAGATGCATAGGATTAGGGAAGAAAGCTAGAGTATTACTCTTAACACATCTCAAAATCATGGCACAGTGCGAAAAGGTATGACATTTACCTGCCTAATATCCTCTAGTACAGGGACGATGTTAAAGCTATTTCTTCAGCTTTATTAGAACAATAAAATTTAAAGAAATATAAACACTGTCCAAATAAAATGTGTATCAGTCATAGGGCTTTGTTAACTATGCTGATATTCACATAAAGACTAAATAGTATTTCCATTCCTTATAACATTCTATTTCTTAAAACATCATCTTGGTTTCCTGTTCACTAAGTGCTTCCAAGCCACTATCTCAACATTATTTCTCAAGATTTTCCACATCTTACATCGATAAATAACTATCTGCATTTACAAAACAATAAATAAAATTCATTAATAGTTAAACAATCTAGCTGTTCCACAAGAAAAGTCTGCTTACTTCATTATTCTATATGTCTAATCATATACAATCTACTTAGATAATATTTGAATATCCAATAACATGAAAATTTTAAAAGAATCTCAATTATTTGTTATGTTGGATTATATAACTAATAAAAAAAAAATAATCGTTGTATGCATATTTTCAAATCAATCCTATCTCATAATGTTTTTTTAAAATGTTGTATAAAATGCGGTACATATAAGTAAAAAACTTTTACACTTCATTCTTCCAATTTATGGATGATCTAAAGAAAACAAAAAAAATATACATTATAAATTATCAATAGTTATTATTATTACCAATAACCTTTATCTAGTCATCGTGTTCAGTAGGCTTCTTTTATCCACTTGAGCATTGCAGATATAAAATTCACACCCTTACACTTTATATTAAAATATTTTTAGCTAAGTTATTAGATTGTTATATTATAAAATTTTAATATTAATAAATTAATGTTTTTATGTTTTTCCTAATCTTATATAAAAATTTAGATTTAAACTAGGTTAACAAAATAAAAAGAATCAAAACTATAATTACATATTTTCTTGACAATAGTTCCTGATAAGTCCAAAATGTTTATCATTTTCTCTAGAGTTTTAAAAAATGTTCTTCAAACGCGTTAAAGTTTAAAATAAAAATAATTATTAATCCATTTAGTAAAATTTATAGAAAATAATCCTTGGTTTTAGTATTTAGGACGATAATTATTAAATCATAATATTAATTAATTCCATGAAGCTTCTTAATCTTCTCTACCAATATTCTCTGCGTATATATATATATATATACGATGCATCAATCCATCTAATTTAACTTTAAAAATATTCGATAAACTTTTAAGTACTATTTGTATTTCCATGGATCCATCTTTTATTCAACTATGTGTTCACTTTTTTATATACTTTTCCTTCTTGATACATTTAAACTTTCATTTGGTATTTTTATAAATCTCTTTAAAAAAAAAAAAAAAAAAACTTCAAGTACTTTTAAACAAATCTTTTCTAAATACATTTTAAATAATTCTAAGACCAGATATTTTAATATCAAAAACACTTCTGTAACATATTCTCCTGGGTTCTTTCTTTAATTCTTGAAATTTTTTTTTAAAAAAATGTTACTTTCAGAAAGGATATAACATTTTATTCCTTTGAATATCATATTATATAAATGATTCATAAGATATATTTGTCTCATTACTACTTTTAAAAAAATAAATCTTGGATAAACTTATCTAAATAATAATGCGACTCCAATTTTTTCATTAGACTCCGTATGATGTCCGAGCTGTGGTTTTTTATGTACCAAAACAGTTCTTCAGTTATGCATTAATAAAGCTGTATCAATAAATATTCCAAACATTTTTACAGTATTACAATTTATATCCATTTTATTCCATAGTATATCCATTTTTTATTGCGAAGTTTAGGTTAAATTTTTTAGATAAAATACGACTGGTAAGTACTTTAAAAAATTAGAAAATCATTGCCACGAAGTCAATTATTATATTTTAACACCCTCTTTTGCAAAAATACTTTTAAAAATTATCAATTAGTTTTTTGCAAATAAAATGATAAGAAAGTACTAAAAAAAAAATTGACTAAAATAAAAAAAAAAAAAAATACTATCTCTTTGAGAGCTGCTAATATACCTTTCTTTGGTTTCAATACATTATTAATCTCCCTTATACCCCCGTGCAATTCATATTTATAGTCTGTAAGAATACCTCATTTGATTGGTTGATTCTTACTTTAACTTGAGAACAAATTTACATATTTTCAGTTTATAGCAGAATTATATTTGAAAACAAAAAATTATGACGTAATGAACTTAAAATATTATTTAAAACATTACTTTTGAATAAATTATTATCTTATTAAAACCATTTAAACATTTAAAAATAACTTTTAAAACAATTTTAATAACTTATTCCATTTATCTATTTTTATTTAAACAAAATATTTAATTTTTTTATTAACTGTATTTGTCTTTATTACATTATTTAAAACATTATATACAATAGTTAATTTAATATTTATTATTATTTGTTTTTATGATAGGCAATAATTCTATCCAATTCTATAATATAACTTTTAAAATATTTTAAACTTTGTTATTAATTCAAACAAGCGTGTGTGTGAACGTATGTAATATACAAGTCACATGATCAATAACTTTGACAGATGATTTTTAATCTATTTCTCTGCCCAGATTTATAAAATTAATACACTTATTATATTATATAAAATAATTATAAAAAATTTGGAAGAACAATTTGGAAAATATAGAATTAAATACAATTTTCACCATCATAAAGTTTATTTTTAAAATATATTATATTAATTTTGATTATTAAACATAGTTTATAAATTTAAATACTGTATAACATTTATTTATCTATACGGTTAAGACTATTAAAATTGAGCTTATTAAACATACTTTTAAATATTTATAGCTTTACTTAACTATTTTTTAAATGATTCGCTATATTTTTATATACTACGTATTTTCTTTAGCTTCAAATTGTACTTTAAAGATATAATTGAATTAATACAATTACCATATTAAAAGAACATATTCTAAATTTAAAATTTTTTAGTAATTGACTGTTATGAACTATTACCATCCTATAGAAAAGGGCACAATATATATATATATATTGTCTATACTAAACTTATTTTAAGTATAAGAGACTTGAACTCAGACTTTCAAGTTACCTACACCTATCCAATCCATTTTATACAACTGATATACATGACTATACACGTGAAAAATATAAATGATACCCAATATATGTATTTTGTGCTGAACCAGTGCTCATCAGTTGTTCCAGTTCTTATCTCCACACACATATACAATCACTGCTCAGTTTATATTAAAATAGCAAATCTTCAAACTTTAATGGACAAGCTTCAATCTTTTCCAACCTCCAATCATTGAACCATCCATATTATAGAAAATCTAAGGATGGAATACTCAAAGATCTTGATGATGTCAATATTATTGTTACACCAATGTTAACCTTAAGTCCACATGACTCTCACATATAGAACCTTAATATGTCCATTTAATTATACATAAGAGGAATCAGCAGAATACAGGCTGAATGTGTAATATTTAAATACATGCATATTATCTATATCAAATATACTATAATTAAAAGGGAATTGTACTCAGACTTTCAAATTCCCGATACCTATTCACTCCATTTTATACAACCAATACACATGATGACATGTGTGAAAAGATAAATGATTTCCAACATATGTATTTCTTGCTACACCAGCACTCATCTGTTAGTCCAGATAATTATCTCACACATGTGTGAGGATTCAGATTAACTTGAAATGGATGTGACAATAATATGGCATCAATAAGGGCTTGAGTATTCTACCCTTGGATTTTCAATGATATGGACAACTCAATAGTTGGAAAGTGGAGAAGATTGAAGCTTGTTCATTAAAGTTTGAAGATTTTCTGTCTAAATATAAATTGAGCACTGATTGTATATATGGGTGGAAATGAGGGCTGGTTCAGCACAAAATATATTGATTGAAGATCATTTATCTTTTTCACATGTATGTGGCCATGGATATTGGTTGTATAACATGGAGTGGATAGCTATAGGGAGCTTGAATGTGTGTGTTCAAGTCCCTTCTAATTACACCAAGTTTCGTATAAACAATATACACATATTTAAATATTATAAACATATTTTAAAAAATCATTAATTATTTTAATTTGGATGTTTTAGATATTGGTGCTTTATAAATGGCCATTGTGAAGTGTCACATTTTTCATCAGTATATGAATATAATTTTAAAACATTAAAATATTACTATAAATATTTTAAAAATGTTGTAGTGTAAGATATGACTTAGGTATTTGATAGTATTCGGTGTGCTAAAAAACATTTCTGAGAATAAAAACATGTTGGTTGGACAAGTCTAATTACCTTTATTAAAAGGTATATGGCTTTATTGCTCAGGTGTTTATAAGAAGTTTGAGTTCTAGTCCTGTGTGTGCTAGAGTCACTCCTGATCCCAACACACATATTCTGCTGCGCCAAGTCACGCAAGGCATTGTCTTTATAATTTACTATGATACAAATGAGACTAAGCTATCTTCATGTTAAAGTAGTATCACAAAAATTAAAAAAAAAACATCATGAAACTAGTCATTGTAGTATTGAACATTATTCATGATTGTCTTTTCTGAATTTTAAATAAGTAAAACCACTATGCAGATATATAAAACAAATTCTGGCTTTATTATGGGTGCATTATTTTACAATCATTTTACAAAATAATCCTGATAATACTAAAAATAAAACAGGCAAAACTCACTACACATATTGCCATACACAGCAAGCTAAAGCAATCATAGGACATCAGAAGGCTTGTGCATAAAATCCCCATCTAGTGCTTACTCATCCAATATCCCCAGATTAGTTTCTGGCTTGTGGCCTTCGTCAGTGAGGAGCCTTGGATCTGAGAGCACTGCACCTATCCTAAGATCTAGGTGCAGTGCTCTCAGATCCAAGGCTTCTCACTGACGAAGGCCACAAGTCAGAAACTAGTCTGGGGATATTGGATGAATAGGCACTAGATGAGGATTTTATGCACAAGCCTTCTGGCATCCATTGATTACTCTAGCTTGCTGTGTGTGGCAATACGTATAGTGAGTTTTGCCTGTTTTAACAACAGTTATACACAAGCATAAGAAGTGGCGGTCATGTGATGATAATACTAAAGATTATGATATAAATCATTTTGGTGTAATTTTTTAGTTTCATTTTAAAATATTAAAAAAAGTAAGTTTTCTTCTTTCAAATTATCGTAAATTATTGTTATTTACACGCATATATACACATTGACTTGTTTATTTTGTGTGCGTGTGTGGTCTTCTTATAAATTAATATGAATTATTATTATTTACATACACATATACACATTGATCTGTTTATTTTGTGTGTGCGCATGCACGACTATTTATTTACGTTATTGATCAAATAAAAATAAGCTTGGAATTTTTTTTATTAATCCCTCATAAGACTTTATTATATGTATTATTTTTTCCAACCAACTGTATTAATCTGAATTTTATATAGATGTTTGTTTTTTGAAAAAAAGTTATAAAAAGTTATTGGTCAAATCGTACTTTTCTGTATGATTAATAATTCAATTTTTATATTTACTTTATCATAGAAGTCTTTTGAATTGTAATTATGTATTTTTCTCATGCTTTATCTTTCCTCTGATTCTCTCTCTTTTTTAAAAAAATTCTTTTATGTAAGGTTTTAGTAAAAAAATATTATTTCTGAATGTAAACTAGACCCAAGTTTTGAATTGAACATCTTCACACTCACTTTAGAGATTTCTGACTCATCTTCAAGTACATCATGGAGAATATTGATTTATCTTAGCCAACTATATGATATGCAAATAGAATTTTCAAATGCTAATGAAAATATAGTCAATAAGTCTCTCTCCATCTCTCTTTTTTACAGCATTGATCATGTGATTTAGGTCATATGATCTTTCCTTATGATCAATGCCAATTCATTGATTGCTAGTTGTCTCTTTCAGCCATGTCTCATTAAGATGGTTAGAAAAGCTCTCTTTGCTAACCTAGTCCATCTTTATCAGAGTTGTGCATTTTCTCTGGCAAACTACCACTTGTTATAATCTGAATTCTCACTCATTCAGCTTAGTTAATTTGTTTATGTTCTCAAATTAATCAGTTGAATTTGGTAGGAAAAAATTTCTTTTATCTGACAGCTTAAATCAACAAGAAATGTTTACTCTATTATTAATATCAGGACTCCTCCCTTTACTGCCGAGTGAGAAAAAAAATATTAATTTAGATTACGCTTACATTGTTGTGGTTTTAAGTTGAAAATATATATTTTTTATCTTTTGTTTTATTTAGTATCCTTTAATAATATTTACCCACTAAGTCATGTGAAGGGAAAGAATATATAGGCATATAAAAAGAGCTGATAGTGGTTGTGTTTATTCTCTTCCTCTCTACTAAGTTCTTTTAAGAAGTGATGTAGTGTTTGCTTCAATACTTCATTTGCTTCTATTTTTTTTGTGTATTTTTTTCCTCTGAATAAATTTCACCTGTCATTTTTGTGCTATTTTATTGATTTAAATTTTTGGTGTATGATTCATTTAAAGAATGCCCCTTTTAAAATAAAGTTAAATGTTAAATACAATATTTTGTTTAAATAGGATTTATTGGATTCTTACACACATTTTATAATATTTGTAAAGTAAACACACGTGCACGTATTGCTTAAAACTATTGAATCAGAAGTATACAAATAAACCATTTTATAAATTATTTGATCAACTTAATAGATTCATTTTATTTTTTAAAAATATCTTTACTGTGAAATATATTTATTTATTGATAAAAATGATTATGAATTTTTAAAAATTCAAATAGACCTAGCATTTATATTAGTGTTTACAGTCATTTCGCGTAAAATGTTAAGTTCCACATTTATGTTAACTTCTCTGCCCCAAAGCACGTAGTTTATTAAACTAAGCAAGAGAACTAAGATGAAACAATAATTTATGATCATCATTAATTGTCAGTTGCCATTGGTTACATCTTTTTAATATAAATTATTTTGGAATTTCAATTTTAAAATGTGCACTATAGATTTTAAGTATAGGCGATTTGAACTCAGATTTTCAAGCGCCCTTCTACTATCCACACTATCTTATACAACTGATACACATGCCCACACTCATGTAGAAAAGATAAATAATCACCAATATACGTATTTCATGGTAATCCAGCACTCATCAGTTGGCTCAGATCATTATCTCCCACACACATATAATCAGTGCTCAGTTTATATTAAGATAGAAAATCTTCTTACTTTAATGGACAGGCTTCAATCCACTCCAACCTCCAACTCTTCAGCCATCCATATCATTTAAAATCTGATGATGAAAACCCAAATCCCATGCTGATGCCAATATTATTGCCATGCCCATGTTGACCTCAAGTCACTCTGATCACTTGATCATTAAAGTAAGAAGATTTGCTATCTTAATATAAACTGAGCACTGATTATAAATGTGTATGAGAGATGATGATCTGGACCAACTGATAAGTGATGGTTTAACACAAAATACTTTTATTGGTGATTATTTGTCTTTTCTACATGTGTGTGGGAATGTGTATCAGTTGTATAAGATAGTGTGGATAGTAGAGGGTGCTTGAAAATCTGAGTTCAAATCCCCTTTACTTACAATTGGGATCCAGGTTTGTGAAGAGTGCCTGGATTTTAAATATTATAAATTTTAATAATAATAATTGAATGTCTTCATTGTCCTGGATTTGTAAAAATTTCAAGCACTAGAATTGAGAAATCTGGGTTATCATTCACGAATCTTCAGACTCTCCCATTGCATTGCCATATCTTAAAAAAGCTTTTACATCACCAAGATATATCGGGATTTGAACTTAGAATTTTCAATCTATATTCATCCACCACTCCTTCTCTAACAGCCAATACACATGGACCACACACATGTAAAAATGATAAATGATACCCAATATAAATATTTCATGAAGAACCAGTTGGGCCAGATCTTAATCTCCCACATCAGTGCTCAGCTTATATTAAGGTAGACATTCCTTAAACTTTAATGGGCAGGTTTCAATTTTCTCACCATTCCAACAATTCAACCATCCATTTCATTGAAAAACCAATGATAAAATGGTCAAAGTCCTTAATAGATTTGATATTTTAGTCATGCTCTTGTAGACATTATGTCAAATTGTTGGGTGAAAAGATTGAAGCCTGTCCATTAAAGTTTAAGGAATTGTTATATTAATATAAGCCAAGCACTGATTGTATGTATGTGTGGGAGATTATGACCTGGCCCAACTGATGAGTGCTGGTTCTGCATGAAATATGTATATTGAGGATCATTTATCTTCTTCACATGTGAGTGATCATGTGTATTTGTTGTTTGAGAAAGAATTGTGGATGAATGTAGACTGAAAATCCTAAGATTAAATCACTCTATTTACTATAGTAAACATTCAGTATCCTGAATGAATAGGTTAATTCTCAAAATATATATATTCTACAATGGCATATATTAAAAACTGAATAAATAAACAAAAATCTTGTATAAAATAAATGAGTCAAATTTAAATTGTACAGTTGAATTCTGGTATAAACTTGTGGTAAAAATGTAAGCAATCGAACTTTTAACTAAGCCCTCAGCAGTTTGCTAACAATGAGAGTAGCAAGCTTAAGGGCTAAATATCTCTGGATATATGCAAAATGCCTAAAGAAAACTAAATATTTGAATCCAAATGTTATACTCTATTTGTTATTTTGATACTCAAACATTACATGATTTTTAGAGAAATTAATCTATTCCAGATAATTCTTTTGAATCTTTAGTTTCAATTTTAATCTCATAAATTTCCTGTGCTCTGTAAGTTTCCATCTCAGTTAATGCTTTTACAATTTCAACCATTATTATACAATACATTTCATTTTTATCTATGTGGATCTCAAACTATAAATGAATGCTTAATATTTTAATCATATATATATAACTGATATATTCTTTCTATCACTCTAATCATTGATATCAGTTAATCTCTTTCCATTCTTAAATGCAATCTCACTTGCAAGGATGTAGTATGTCACTTGTTTTGTTTAATATTTATTTAGAAGACATGCTAAATAATTATTTGGACTGTGGAGGAGCAAATATTGAAGAGTAATAAAGTGTATAAAATTTGCAGATGATATGGCTCTTATCACTGAGGAGGAAAAGGGTCTTCAGAATATGTTGAATAAATTGAAAGAAGGATGTATGGCATATGGCATGAAGATTAATAATGAAAATACTAACTGTTTATGGATAGGGAGAGATGCAAAAAGACTGCAAATTGGAATCTGCGATGGCATGGTTCAATAGGTGAAGGGATTTAGACATTTGGGTAGTTAATTGAATGAGGATGAAAGAAGTGAAGATGAAGTTAAAAACATAGCATTGGGAAAAGAGACATTTGTGAAGAAAAAGAAGATATTTTGTGGACCTTTGAAAAGAGAATTAAGAAAGAAATTAATTAAATGTTATATGTGGAGTGTATTAATGTATGGTTATGAGACATGGACATTGAGTAATACAATTAAGAAATGACTGGAAGCCTTTGAGATGTGGACATAGAGAAGAATGGGAAAAAATCAGTTGGATGAGTAACAAATGAAGAAGTTTTGAAAAGAATAAATAAAGAAAGAAAATTGATTGAGAATATCAGAGAGAGAAAGAGAAACTGGATTGGACATATATTAAAAAGAAATTATAGTTTAATGAAAGATGCTTTGGAGGGAATGATGCATGGAAATAAAAAGAAAGGATGAAAGAGATTGACATTATTGGTTGATATAAGAGATGGGAAGACTTATGTGGAATTGAAGAAGTGGGTAAAAAAGAGAATGAAGTTGAAGAATGGATGAATTGATGTTGTGACTACTCTCTGGACCTGTCTATTGGACAGAATACTATTGATTGATCACTCTAATCCATCTTTTGTTTTTAACTAATATTTAGCCATTTGCATTTTATATCATTATTTCATTTCTATGAATGGGCTATTCCTGTTCAAACAGTTTTAGTCTAACAGTAGATTTATATTAAATTATTATATTTGTATGTTTTTTTTAAATTAAATTTTATAATCTTTTACCGTCTTGAATACAGATGAAATAATGTAGATATAAGAAAAACTACCAGTGAGCTACCTGGAAACTAACTGTTAGTAAATGTAAATTGTAGGATGAGTCTGTTTACACTTCAGTTTTGATTTATATAAGCATACCATCTACTGACATTTGTACAAAAATAAAGCATAGATGGGTTCATTCTACATAGATGGGTTCATTCTACATTTTACATTTACTGATAGTTAATTTACATATAGTTCTTTAGGAGTTTTCAGCAGTTCCACATGAATAATTTTAACAGTTCCTATTTCAGGCTAATATTAATAATTATGAATTAAAATACAGACTAAAGAAACAATTCATATCACTATATAGTCTTTAAAAATGTTCATGGAATATATTCTATATGTGACGTGCATTCAATTAATTTTTTTGTTTTATTTTAACCAATTTTTAACCATGAATTTATTTTATTAAACCATGCTGATTTGATTACTCTTGTATTATTCGCATAGGTTTTTATACATGGGTATTTTGATTCCATTTTTTATATATTTAAATATTTGAAATACAGGCATTATTCACATACCTGGAGCTTAATTTGAACTCGGACTTTCAAGCACCCTTCAACTATCCACACTATTTCATACCATTGATACATATGACCACACCCACATAGAAAAGATAAATAATCACCAACATAAATATTTTGTGCTAAACCAGCACTCATCCGTTAGTCCAGATTATTATCACCCACACACATATATAATCAGCGCCCAGTTTACATTGTGATAGAAAAGCTTCATATTTTAACAGACAGGCTTCAATCTACTGCAACCTCCAACTCTTCAGCCATCCATACCATTGAAAATCTGATGATGGAAAGCCTAAATCCCATGCTGATGTCAATATAATTTCCATGCCCATGTTGAAAGTCATTCTGACCCCTCATGTATAGGACTATATCCATTTAAATACATAGAAGAGGGATGGGCATGATGCAGGCTTAATATGTAAATATTTGAGATACAGACATTCTTCATATACCTAGTGCTTAATTGTATATATATATATATTATTATTATTATTATTATTATTATTATTATTATTATTATTATTATTATTATTATTATTATTATTATTATTATTATTATTATTATTATTATTATTATTATTATTATTATTATTATTATTATTATTATTATTATTATTATTATTATTATTATTATTATTATTATTATTATTATTATTATTATTATTATTATTATTATTATTATTATTATTATTATTATTATTATTATTATTATTATTATTATTATTATTATTATTATTATTATTATTATTATTATTATTATTATTATTATTATTATTATTATTATTATTATTATTATTATTATTATTATTATTATTATTATTATTATTATTATTATTATTATTATTATTATTATTATTATTATTATTATTATTATTATTATTATTATTATTATTATTATTATTATTATTATTATTATTATTATTATTATTATTATTATTATTATTATTATTATTATTATTATTATTATTATTATTATTATTATTATTATTATTATTATTATTATTATTATTATTATTATTATTATTATTATTATTATTATTATTATTATTATTATTATTATTATTATTATTATTATTATTATTATTATTATTATTATTATTATTATTATTATTATTATTATTATTATTATTATTATTATTATTATTATTATTATTATTATTATTATTATTATTATTATTATTATTATTATTATTATTATTATTATTATTATTATTATTATTATTATTATTATTATTATTATTATTATTATTATTATTATTATTATTATTATTATTAATATTAAACAAGAAAACACAGCACAAATATGAACAATTTTTTAATAAGAGCTACATCTAATACTTTTCAAACATTTTTGAATGTTCAAAAGCTGCAATATCATTTCTGGAACTAATTTTTGTGGGAGCAATACAGGCTAACATTATAAAAATACTTTTAATTAACCAAACATGATAATAAAATACATATTAACAATTAATACTGGTAGCATTTAAAAGATAAAACATTGAAGTTTCAAAATATTTGTTTTTTACCCATATTTAAAGCATTTATGAAATATCCTAATATTGGCATATAGTATATGGTTGTAGATTATGAATATAAAAGGTTAAAAAAAATAATAAAAAAGGATATTTCTGCTGCCACAGGGGCCAACTATAATAGCTTTAGGGGCTGTGCATTGCTTGAAAGCTGCAATTTGTCCACCATTGCTTTATAATTTACAATTACAACAGGAAAGGATCAATAAATATCACTTGATCACCGGGCTTGCACTGAGTGGCAATAGTATATGGAGAGTTCTGCCTGTTTTAATAACAGGAAAGGATGTGATAAATAAAAATAGATACTTTAGAATAACTAAATAGAAAACTTAAATGATAATTAATGATATTTAAGAAAGGCAAAAAATAAATTTAAACTTACAGATATATCAGTCTTGTCATTCTTTTATAAGATATTCCTAAGATCATTGCTACTTCTTATAAAAAAGAATAAATTCAAGACAATCAAAATAACATTTTGGACTTAAAAATAATTATCCACAATAAATCATATCAAATTATTAAGGGAAGTTAGAGAAATGATGAAGAATTACAGGTTCCCATTTTCTATTGTATTTTTCAATTATGAAAATTCATTTGTCTGTGCCAATATTTCTGTTATGATTATCACTTTAGTATCTCACAATATAGATTCTGGATGTAGAAATTTCACATAATGGCATAGAAAAGATTAACATCATTAAGGGTATATATCAGAGTGAGTCCATCTCTCCAAACCTTTCACAGCAGTTTTAAAAGGAGTATTTATAAAAATCAAGTTAAAGCAAAAGGAATATATATATATATATGTTTAAGTCATTTATATTTTGGAGATGAGATTGTTTTTGCACATACTGTTTCTGATTTATCACAAAGACTATCATATTTTAGTAATTCAGAAATCTTGAAGTGGAATTGGGCTGGACGTACTGCTAAAAGAGATAATAATAGATGGACAGTTGAAATCTTAAACTGAATTCCAAGAGATTGTAAAAGACCCAGAAAGAGACCACATATGAGATGAATGGCTGAAATAAGAAAGTGTGCAGGAGTGATGTGGAGAAGATAAGCTAAAATCGAAGATGGATTGAACTAGGAGAGACCTTCATCCTGCAGTGGATTAATAATGGTTGTTGATGATGATGATGATTGTATAATAAGAGATTAAATGAGGATGATAGTCACAATCCTTATTATTGATAATATAAGAAAACTCTTAATGTTCTACATAATAACAGCATGCTTTCAATACAATATGGCATCTTCAAACAAAACTATGGATTTACCACTGTCATTTCTGATAAGCAACATTTGCATGTATGAATTTGAAATTACATATATATACTACTCTATCTGGACCAAAATTCTTGTTTTGCTATTTTAATGATACAATTGTTATATGCCACATGTTAAGGAATTAGTAAAAGCATTCTGAAAACACATTAATGACATATTTTCATCATTTTAATTTGCAGCAAGACTAAAAAAAGAAGAAATTGTCCATTTTAGATGTTTTAATAACAATCTTATCCCATGGTAAAGTCAACACTATGATTTATAGCTCCTCTTTCATATATATAGAACCCAATCATGGTAGACACAATAAAAATCGAACTACACTATCAGCCAAGAAGCACACAAAAGAAATTTATTCAGAAACTGTAGCTTGGAAAAAAAAATCCTACATAGAACAAATTTTCATAAAGAATAACTAACCTTAAGCTGCTACTAAAAAAGTTATTCTGTAGATAATAGGAAAAAAAAATCAAAAGAAAAAATAATGATAGAAACTTGAAATACTTAAGACAAGAATTGCATTTATAAAATCCTGTGTAAATTTGGAAGGATATTCATTGGTGAAACTAACCCATCACATTAAAAAATGAATGAAATAACTCAACAATAAACATTTTTATTTTATTTTAAGTAACCCACTTTATTAAATCACAACATATTTACATAATTACAAGATCAATTTTTAGTACAGACAAAAAAAAAAAAAGAACAGTATTATCCTTCACTTGTCCATTATACACATTGCAACACGTTCATTGTTTACAATTTAGACCCTTTTTCTTTAACAACATTACCCTTCTTTATTTTATGTTTTATTCCCAGATTTCACATCTGGAGAGAACAATTCCTCCCCATACATGTTGGAAGGTTTTTTGGGGCCAATATTTTAGGCATAAGTTGAAGTAGTTCTCCCAATCTCTATCCATTTTTTTTAACCAATTGAATTTCTTATTATCAAATAAAAGTGAACATCTTATTGCCCACAATGATTTCAATGTATGGATCATTACATTCGCATTGTGCAGGTTAAAGTTTATAACATATTTTTTCATAAGATATTTGAGATTTATTACAGGCCTGTGAAAGACCTTCATTCTAATTTCTCTAAAGGCTAGCATTCTTCAAATAAGTGCATAAAAGTTTCATTGTGCCTCTTACACATAATGCAGGTTTCATTCAAACTCAATCCCAGTCTTTTATTAATATAGGTAGTTGTAGGTAGAATTCCATTGATTAACTTAAAAATAAATCTCATTGATGTCTGAGGTATATATATTGAGTGAAATTTTTTTAATACATTTTTCATTGAACAACTCAACCAATTATTTTCATTTTGGTAATTTGCTTTTTTTAAATCTTTATATCTAATACCATCTAGGGTGATTACATTAAGTTCATCTTGCAAATCTTTATATGCCATCAACATGTCAGTAAGATACGATCTTTTTTCAGCTCCCAATCCATTAATAATAAATATGTCACCATTTGGGAGATTAAATGACTGATCCTTGGCTACATCTTGCAAATCTTTATATGCCATCAACATGTCAGTAAGATACAATCTTTTTTCAGCTCCCAATCCATTAATAATAAATATGTCACCATTTGGGAGATTAAATGACTGATCCTTGGCTACATTCATATAAGCTTTAGCAGTAACAAATTGAACATAAGCTTTTGGGTCAATTAAATTGAGACCACCCTTATTTATTGGAAGCTGTAAAAGCGAGGTAGAGAGGAGATAAGTTTTCTTTCCCCATATGAATTTTTTTGCCATCTGTATAATCTTTAGGTTTGATTTATTATATAATTTTAACCATGGGCTGTAATATCCTAGTACTCCCATTGCAATTGCATTAAATATTTTGGTTTTAGTTATTTCATAGAGTTTAAAAGGCATAAAACCATTAATTCTTTCCTCAATTTTCCTTGTGACTAATTTGTTTAATAGTCCATTCATCTTAGTTTTTGGTAAATATAATGGAAGGCCAAGGAAGGACTTAGGTAGGGCTACAAACTCATTGGGAATTCTTTTGCCTGTTGCCAATTGCCAAGCTGCTCATTTATTTACTTGAATTAATGCTCCAGTTGCCTGCTGAAATTTTCTGATTATATTCATTACAACATCAATATTATAACAGTTTTCAAAAATTATTACAATATCATCTATAAATGCCGTGACCTTTACTGAAACTCCCAATTGGGGCAGGTAAATTCCATTTATTAGTGTCTCTATTTCTTTTATCATGGGATCTACATAAATTGCAAACAACAGTGCTGCCAAAGATGATCCTTGCGGAATTCCTCTATCTGGGGCAAAAGATCTTCTCATGAAATTTTTATAAAAAATTCTATTATTCATAATGTAATTTTTTACTGCATTCAATAAGAATGGATCATCTGCTATAAGCTCCTTTAGGGTACTAAATAGATAAGACCAGTTCACGAGGTCAAAGGCAGATTTAAAATCAATTTGCAATGCAAAATACTGTGTTAGATTATGCATCCTGGCATGCTTAATAGCTTCTTGGATTTTAATAGCTGCATTTACTGCTCTCTTGCCCTTTACTGCATGATGCGCCGTTGATATCTTGTTACTGACATTTCTAAATAATTTTTTTTGTAATATTCTAGCAATGATTTTAGCATCAATATCCTCAATTGTTATATTTCTTAGTTCTTCAAAGTGGGGCATTTTCATATTCTTTTCTTTTTTAATGCTGAAGATTATTCTGTTGTTAATATATGGCCAATCAAAAATCTCTGAGCACATTTGATTATAAAATTTTAATAAAGGGCCAATCAGAAGATAACCAATTTGCTTATACACTGATGCTGGGATTTCGTCATTTGCTAATACTGTTTGCAACTTTAATCTCTTTATTTTAAGCAAGACCTCCTGATGCGAGATGTAACCATTCATAGTTTGCCTTAATTGAATGGAGAATTGTTCACTCTCAATCCTTCATTCGCCCATGATTTCTTTTAATCTCACAACCATATATTGATCTACCTCATCACCCGATATCACAGTCTTCGGCTGTCATCATCAATGGGATACCATTGGTGTGAGGGATGTATATTTTAGCATAGTTAATTGTTGGCTTCACTATTTTGTCAAGATCTGGGATTAATTTTCTTATTTTTTGTGTATATGTTTCTTCCTGCATTCTTTTATATATATCATTATATTCCAGTTGTAGCTTCTTCACTAAATCATTATTTTCTCTGAGGCCAGACATAGTAATTAGTATTTTATTGATTTCAATAATTCTATTTCTCATTTGGTTTTGTGTTAACATATTATTTGTGTTATTACGGCATAGGCTTGAGATAATTTTTTTCATTTTATTCCATGCAATACATGGAGGTAGCTTTGATTGGCTTGTATAGTAGTTTGATACTATCAAAATGTTAGACATTTGATTAACTGTAAAGTTTATCTGACTCATAATGTTCTTTTTAATAGAAAAGACATAGGCCTTATTTTTTATTGCATTATAATTTTTTATCTCCACTAGTATTCTTAGGTGATCAGAAAAGCCTACTAGAGAAGTTTCAATGAATGAGTCTTTCACTTTACCATTTGACACAAAGAACAAATCTATTAGTGACATATACCTGCTGTTAAAAAATGTGTAGGCATCCTTACCATATTTCATTTCCAATGGATATACTGCAAGAGCTTCTAGTTTGTTTTCCAGACTTTTAGGAATCTCGGTAGGAGCAATTAAAGTCACCTCCAACCACAACAATGCCCGGCTTCCGCATTAACTTATGTTGTATACCATGAATTAGCTTAGGAATATCTTTACCTTTACTAATCGAGTATACTGCAATTAGATAATGAAGCCTATCACAAAAGGTAAAGGAAATCACTATAAAATTTATTTGTAACATGATTATTTGTATGTTTCTTATATTTGATCTCATATTTATTAGTAATGCAACTCCCTGTGCTGATTTTGTATTCATTCTGTACAGAAACACATTTGCCTTTGCAAGTCTTTCAGTAATCCAAATTGGTGTGTTGCTACTAATCTTTGTTTCTGATAAGATTATAATGTCATATTTTTGTGAAGCAATGTAGTCTATAATTTTAATCACTTTATCACCTGCATTCATTCCTCTAACATTCATAGATATTATATTTAGTGAATTCTTCATATCTTGATAATTTAATAATCATTTTATTAGCATATTACACCCCACATCCTCATCTTTTCCCTTAGTTTTTAATTCATCATCTTTCTTATCATAGGAGTCATTGTTTAATTCTGCCAAATTAATATTCAACATTATTTGATTATCACCATTATTATCTTTTGTAACTTTATTAATCTTTTGATGTGTATTTCTTTTGAGTGTTTTGATACTATCCTCATTACCATTTATTTGCTTGTTGCTAAGTTCTTCTGTTTTGATACTATCTTCATTATCATTTACTTGTTGGTTGATAAGTTCTACCAATTGTGTTATCATAACCCTGTCTTAGTTTTCATTTTCCATTTGCGAGTCTGTGTTATTCTCATCAAATGAATCTATAAGACTATCAATACCTGTGACATTTCCAACCTGCAATAGATCATTTTGGCCTGGTAACAATTCAACTTCATCTAATATGTCCATATTTTTTAATTTATCAATTTCTTCTTCATACAATAAATGCTCGTCTCCTGTGTTACTAACTATATTAGCCCATATCTTAATTGATGATGATACATTACATAGGTGATTTAATCGGTCAAATTTGTTACACTTCATGCAGTTAGCAGTGTTACAGCCTGCTGCAATATGCCCCACTCGATTACATTTAAAACACAATGGTGATCTACCCTTTATTATTATGGAAATGGGCATTTGATCTTTTGTTATTTTATGTGGTATCTGTTCTTTCGTTACCCCTTTCTTTAATTTAAGTACTACTGTCCATGAGTTTGACGGAATTTGGAAGGCTGTGCCTGGCGTCATTTCTCTTTCCAAATTTATTATCTCAGCATAATCCAATAGTTGGATTTTAAAAAATTCAACATTGAAACTTGGAGGTGTATGCAGTATTCTTCCATAGACCAATGGATTGGGATCTTTTGTAACGTAGTAAATTTTTTTATTTTGAATTTGCTTAATTATGTTTTCAGCTTTATCTTTTTGTTCTTTATTGAAATATTGAATCGAAACAAACCCTCTAGCGGGAAAAAAAGAAGTATATTTGACCGTGTTAATGAGTTCATGAGAATATAGAGCCTTTAAGTATTCATCGATATCTGGTTTATCAAGTATATGTCCCCCTGTTATTATATTAGTTTGAATAATTAAGCTAAAAATTGATGTACTTGGTGACATACACTTTACAAATATCTTTTTCCAGTATTCATTTAATTTCACGAAAGATTTTGTTGTAAGTTTCTTGCTACTTATATTATCAGCATAGTTATCATTAACATCAATAAATTGAGTTTTATTCACCGAGTTTATTTGATTATCTACTACATCTCCCTTTTTAATTAATTTTGATCTCAATCCAGCTTGTTTTATTGCATCAGATTATAAGCTCAAAACTTCACTTGAGTCAAAATTATTATCGCTATCCATTTTCCTTTTTTTATTATTATTTAGTATTACGCACTCTGGATTTTCTAGGCCAACGTTACTACTTAGGCTTTTTTCAGTTTTTTTGCTAATAATTGCTTTTTTCGTAAGTGCTATATTGTTTTCTTGATTTATTTGTATGTTCTTTTAAATTTATACTATCACTATTATTATCATTTTCTTCTCTACGTTTATTTAAAGAAGTATCACTATTATATTTCCTTAATTTACTTTCTTTTCTCAGAGACTTAAACGCCATTTTCTCATTATGATTTTTATTTTCCTCCAGATTATTAGTATCTAAGACTTTAAATTTATCTTTAATTTCACAAATACTTACTTTGATATTCTCGTTCTTTTTATTCTTTCGCCCCATTTTAATTTTTTATTTTAAACAATCGTTCCCGTAAATCAAGCAGGAAAGATACTTGCACTACCAGCCATTACTCGAAGCGGAAGTCACTCAACAATAAACATGTAAATGACAGGTATAACCAAAATAGCAGACAATGTATGTACCAATCCATATATCTTGAAGTAAAATATTTTGGCCAAAAATTAAAGAAATGAAAATTTTAAAATCTGCTCATGTGACAATGACATATAATCCCATTGAACTCACTTCAATGTGATCATCCATTATGTTTGGAGGCCACATACTAACCCTGCCTTTTAAAAAAATGGAATAAAGAAATCAGAATGCTCTTCATGGATAAGTATATTAAATTTCTACTGATTTTTGTCTTCATTGGAATACACGTATTAGATTAGAGCATCACTCTGTGTTCATATATACTATATATTACATATATAGACACAGGTATATAATAAGCCAGTGTTTCAGTTATTACATTGTAGAGATGTCTGCCCATCCTTGCATATGTATTAAATGGATTATGTCCTGTACATGTGGGGTTTAGATTGACCTTAGGTCAACATGGGCGTGACGAGAATCTCGGCCTCAGGGTGGCCTTTGAGTATTCCATCATCAGATTTTTAATTGGATGGATGGTTGAAGAGTTGGAGTGTGGAGTAGAATGAAGCCTCTCCATTAAAGTATGAAGATTGTCTATCTTAATATATATCTGAGCTCTTATAGTATATATGTGTGGGAGATGATAATCTGGACCAACTAATGATTGCTGTTTTAGCATGAAATACGCTATTGGTGATTATTTATCTTTTTGGCATATATGTGTTTAAGTGTATCAGTGTTATTATATAGAGTGGAGAGTGGTGGGTCATGTGAAAGTCTGTGCTCATATACCCTATATATTACTTATTGTATTCATGAATATTAAGTTTACTATTTTAGTTCTTATTCTAGCATCTTCTCTTTTCAGAACAGCATCATTGACAAAGAGGGGGGGGATTCAACTTGAAATGTTGTCTCCTACAGTAATTTAGGCGTTGCAAATGTATGAAATAAATATACAGTTTGATTTTATCTAAATATACCAACAATTTTAATTTGATGTTGGATACAGTCCAAAATAAATTAGCTTTAGCAATATAAAATCGCCAAAGCCTTAAGGGCAAAAACAATAATTGCAAGGAAATAAAGTCATATATAAAAGACCCAGAAAGAGACCACATGTGAGATGGATGGATGAAATAATAAAGTATGCAGGGATGTTGTGGAGAAGAGAAGCTAAAGATAGGAAAAGATGGATTGAACTTGGAGAGACTTTCATCCTGCAGTGGATTGAGAATGGTTGATGATGATGATGATCACATGACCTAATTTTATAAACTTGTATTCTGAAAAGCTTGTTAAGAGCTATTAGCAAGTTCATTATATAACATACAGTCCAAAATAAATTACAGTTCAAAAACTATCCCCACAAACTTTTAGACAAACCCTGCACATATTTAATTCAAAATGAGTGGCATCTAAAAAATAAAATCTAAAAATAAAATGCACCTTTTTTTTAGTACCTACGGGATCTATCCTATATTTTCCCCATTCATTGAGCTTCTACAATATTTCATAGTTTATTTTTGATTCACTCAAATCGATATTATGTGGATTATAATTCATAAAAAAATCATTTTGCTATCTGTAAGCAAAAAAAATGTAAACAAATTAAATATTTAAATAATCTTTATTTATTCGCTTTTTTTGGGTTATAGCCCACACTTTTTACCATGCAATAGAATAAAAGTTTTAAATACAAAATATAGTTAACATTATTGTAATAATATTTAATAAATTTCATTCTATCTGAAGTATCTATTTTCCAGCAAGCTGTTTATGTCATAAATAAATTTGTTATTAAGTGAAGAAACAAATTTGTCATCATTTAAAATTTTGATTCTATTTAAAATTTCAAATAAATGAATAATTCTGAATATATATATAACTGAGCAAGAAATATGTGAAGCTTCCAATGAGTTATATCATACTTGCAACCCAATCACAACAATCCATCAGCCCATATGTCAATCCAACCTCTCAGACCATAGATACATTGCAACATACACTTTGTCAAGCAATTCATATAGAACATGTGACATATCAAATTCATATATACATTTTTTCTAGAGAAACCCTCCTCCTCCTCCTTCTTCTCCTCCTCCTTCTTCTTCTTATTATTATTATTAATAATAATAATAATAATAATAATAATAATAATAATAATAATAATAATAATAATAATAATAATAATAATAATAATAATAATAATAATAATAATAATAATAATAGTAATAATAATAATAATAATAATTCTATCCCAGATTACCAAAACATATAATCAAAGACATGCGACCATTTATGTCTTTGATCGTATGTTTCAGTAATCTGTGATAGAATTGTAATTAATAATAAAAAAATAATTATAAAAAAAAATCGAGATTAGTGTTTCTCTAAAAATAATATTTATTTGAAGTTGAATTGTCACATATGCTATATGAATGGCTTGCCAAAGTATATGTTTCTAATATATCTATGGTCTGAAAGGTTGGTCTGACTTCTGGGATGAAGGATTGTGATTGGGTTACAAGAATGATATAGCTCATTGGAAGCTTCAGTTATCCCATGTTCAGTTAAAATTTCAAAGTAAAATTTTCATGATGTTTATGAATTGTTTTTTTAAAGACCTAAATCTTTTTACTGATATTATATTGTTTATTTAAAATTATTAAAACAGGCAAAACTCTCCATACAGTAGTGCCACTCAGTGTGAGTCAGAGTAATCAATGAATTCCAGAAGGCTTGTGCATAAAATCCTTATCTACTGCCTACTCATCCAGTATCCCTAGACTAGTTTCTGGCTTGTGGCCTTCGTCAGTGAGGAGCTTCGGATCTGAGAGCACTGCACCTAGATCCTAGGATCTAATGCAACCCTCCAGCAGCCAGCCACCTTTTATTTCTAACTACAAAATGATGGCTTCCACTGAGTGGCACTACTGTATGGAAAGATTTTCCTATTTTAATAACAGTTATGAGCAACCATAAGAAATGGTGATCATGTGATGTTTGGTGGTGTATTTAAAATTATCCAATTAACAGTTTCATATTTTGATTTTTTGAAATTTTTTCTAAAATCACATTTTTTTAACATTGATTTCAAATTTCAATTAACTAATAAAAGTTTTCTTTAATGTGGACTAAACTATGTGCTGCTTAGGGTATAAAAAAATTAGTCCAAAGAACAAAAGAATAAATATAATAAGAGAAGGTGAAACAAGCCAACAAAGATGAAAATTTCATTGCCTTTAGATTGCAAATATATTAATTAATAATGGCAACAACTAAACTTCTTTTACAATTAATTCCAGAAATGAGGTAAACAATTTTAATAAAATTATTGTATAAATATATGAGCAATTGTCTGAGAGCATTAGGTTTTTACATCCACAAAAAGATTATCAACCATAATTTATTTATCAGTTTAAAGTGAATATGTTCAGTGTGTTTATTTTTTAAAAAATGATAATCTTATGTTTTGGGACAATTAAACAAGCAAAACTCTCCATACAGTAGTGCCACCCTGTGCCAATCAGAGTAATCAATGGATGTGAGAAGGCTTGTGCACAAAATCTCTGTCTAGTGCCTACTTATACAATATCCCCAGACTAGTTTCTGGCTTGTGACCTTCATCAGTGAGAAGTGCAGTGCTCTCAGATCCAAGGCTCTTCACTGACGAAGGCTACAAGCCAGAAACTACTCTGGGGATATTGTGTGAGTAGGCACTAGATGGGGATTTTATGCACAAGCCTTCTGGCATCCATTAATTACTCTGGTTTGCACAGGGTGATACTATTGTATGGAGAGTTTTGCCTGTTTGATAACAATTATGTGCTACAACAAGAGATGGTGATCATGTGTTGGGGACAATTGATTGCATAAACCCCACTTTAAACTATATCTGATTTTTTTTGCAAAAAAAAAAAAAAACAATTGTGAAAATATTCATTTTATTAAACATAGAAAATCAAGCAAAATAAAGATGCTCTCATACAGGTTTCTAATGATTATCCAAATATTATGAATTTTTATTATTTAAGAATTTTATTTCATATAATAAAAGCTCCACTGTCACCCAAATACTTATGAGATAAAACATAAATCTTTTACTATTGTCATATAAACTTTTGGGTCTCTTAGGTGATTTGTACTGGAACGATTCTTTGGCTGAGACACATTGCAGCACTGCTTCTCTTTATTTGTGAATTGCCTCTAGAGAAGCCATATCACATATTTTATATCCCATTTCAAGAAAATCATTTATAGAAAATTATGGCTTATGATGATTATGTAATTAAAGCAAACTGTGATTTAAAAATTTTATGTAAGTAATAGAAATATTTAAAAAACTCTTCTACCTTCCTCATCCAGGTAATTAACAAACATTTAAATTTGACTGATAATATTTAAGACAATGTATGAAACGTCATTTCTAATCATCATCATCATCGATCATTATCAATCCACTGCAGGATGAAGGTCTCTCCAAGTTCAATCCATTTTCTCTGATCTTTAGGTTTTTTTCTACACATCACCCCTGCACATTTTCTTATTTCATCCATCCATCTCACATGTGATCTCTTTCTGAGTCTTTTACAATCTCTTGGAATCCAGTTTAAGATTTCAATTAGCCATCCATTATCATCTCTTCTAGCAATTTGTCCAGCCCAACTCCACTTCAGTCTTCTAATTTTTTCAATGAGATCAGTGACACCTGTTTTGTCTCTTAACCATATATTGCATTTTTGATCTCTTCTTGTCACTCCCAACATGCATCTCTCCATATTTCTTTGAGTGGTCTGAAGTCTATGTATTGCTCTTCCATTAAGTGTCCAAGTCTCAGATCCATAAGTAAAAACTGGTAAAATGCATTTACTAAAAAACCTTCCTTTTCAAACACATAGGCATATTTCCTTTTAGTATCAAGTTATTTCTACCAAAAGCACTCCAACCACATTTAATTCTATGATTAAACAATAATTTAAATCAATAAGAATTGCCATTATATATTAATGTACTTTCAATATATACAATATATTATTTCTGGATATGCATAAGGCATATGGAAAGGGGCATTAAACTTACCCTATTGCTGATAAAGATCTGAATAACTCATGTTGTAGATTTGTCTAGTCTAGTAGATATGCTACATTCAAGTTATATGTTACGATCTAACTACTGTTTGTATTATTTCCAATCAGAGTGCTACTTCAAAACTGGTGCAACCATAGGGTAAATATATGATAACATATAAAATATTTATGTGCTCTTGAAAGTATAATGATGGTCTTATAAATCACAATGCATCAATGGAAGCTATTACTATTATTTTTGCAGAAAGCTTCAGTCAAATGTTATTAAAGAAACTCAGGCTTATTATGAAAGTATATGTTTCAAAAATTCTACATATGGTCAGATATTTGTGAAACTTTCAATAAATGTGTGAGCACAACTATGTCAAAGTAATGATTTAATCTTATTTGCAGATATTTTATTAAAATATGGTAATAGAGGCCTGCTAAAGAAAGGAAAGAAAGTTTCATTATATGGCATCCAGTTATATAGAAAGGAGTAAATAATAAAATAATTAATTGAATTTATATATCTGAGAGATACAGCTTATCTTCAGAATAACAGTGCCAAAATAACTTAATTTCTTTGTCCTGTTACTTAAAGCAGTGGTAGAATGCTGGTTCAAGAGAAAAAGATTCTGCTTTCTGTCCCTTCCAGCAATGAAATATCAAATTACCTTCTAAGTGATAAAACCTTTATTTATTTTTAATTCAACTTCTTCAAAATTATTTTCTATGATTTTTGAAGCTAAATTTAAATTTTAGATATATAAGATCTTAAGAAAAATTGTAATTATTTTTTTTATATATGTATCGGATATTTACATATTTTTATAGATATAATAAACAACCTCCATACTTCCTCATTTTTTTTTTAATTCATATAAATAAAGATACAATAAAAGACAAATAACTCCCAAGATGCATTTCATTTGTCTTTTATTGTATTTTTATTCATTGTTACATTTTTATTTACAACTGTCAAACTCACTCCACTCACAACTTTGACACCATCCACCTAAGATAAATACAATGATGATTAGTAATAATCATTTACTAAACTAGAGATTATCTCTAGCACTGATATAAACTTTAAACCTCAGTTAAAGAATAATATATCTGATTTTTTAATTCTTTTTTTAAACATACAGATACATCAAGTTATTCACCTTTCTCTTTCCCATGTGTAATATCTTTATAGATATATTAAACAATCTCCACACTTCCACGTTCTTTTTAAATTCATATAAATAAAGATACAACAAAAGACAAATGACTCCCAAGATGCATTTCATGCTGAAACAGCATTCATCAATTGGCCCAGGTAATTATTATCTCTTATATATATCTTTATTTATATGAATTTAAAAAGAATGGGGGAAGTATGGATGTTGTTTAATATATCTATAAAAATATTACACATGGGAAAGAAAAAGGTGAATAACTCCATGTGTGTATATGTTTAAAATTAAAAAATAAGATGTATTAATCTTTCTCTGAGATTTAAAGTTTATATCTGTGTTAGAGATAATCTCTAGTTTAGTAAATGATTAGTAATACTCATTATTGTATTTATCTGAAGTGGATGGGGTCAAAGTTGTGAGTGGAGTGAGTTTGACAGTTGTAAATAAAAATGTAACAATATTTACATATTGTAATAAGCAATAACTTTCAGTCAAAATTGTTAATTTAATTTTTAATAAAATTAATATATAGTAGATTTGTATTGCATCAAGTATTATAAAGAATAAGTAGAAAATTGGAATAAATTCTTGTTTATTTAGTTATTAAAATTAATTCAAAAAATAAAATGGCAAGAAACTATTGACAAATTAAAATGGTAGGAATTGTATTTATTTGACTTAAAATTACCTTTAATAAACTGTATTCTTATGCAAAACAAGCAACAACAAACAAATCTGCTTTGAATTATGATCGTGAAACATAGACTCTGAATTCAAAATTGATAAAAAGTTTACAGTGTCACAAAAAAGTATGAAATTGGTCCAAACTTACCTAAGGAATGTTGATGCGCTTGTGAAGATTAAAGAATAAAAATGGAGGTGAATTGACCAAACGGACGATGAATTGGGATATTTTTGATTGATTGCTAAGAGATATAGTTAGATGTCAAAAAAAAAACCAAAAACAAAATGAATTTGATACATTATTTTTTTTCCAATTTCCATTTTGAAAAATAAACCTGTTCAGTGGTTGAAATTTTATTTTTTAATCACAGATATAAATGATGTATGGAAAAAAATTGAATTAAAATTTATGCTAGTTTTTTGTAAGAACATCATGGCTTGATTCTCAGTATAATTTTTCTGTAATTACCTCTATTACAAATTAATTAACTTCTCAAATATCTCATGGCATTAAGCTACTCAACAAATTTCTGTTCTACCGCCTTCTTCGACATTTAATTTTATTTAATTTTTTAAAACAATAATGGTAAAGAGAGAGAGTCTGCCCGCTATGCTGATAATCTGGATTTTGATTTTTTTTTTTTCAAGTTCTAAACAAGATACCTATTTTTTTCTAATAGCTAACCAATCCAGCTGGTCATACAATTATTAAATAGAATATCTAAAAATTCTCAGCTAGATAATAAAATAAAGGTAGGAAATCTTAAATCAACATCACCCAGTAATTGTCAAGCCTGATGGGTAATGAATACTTTTTTAATATTATTGTTATTTTTTGCTCTAATTTTTTTACACACGCGCGCGCACACACACGCACACATAGTTGTTACTTGCAAAATTATAGAAACATTATTTTACATGATTTATCTTGCCTCTGGTCTTAAAACTATTTAATTTATTCCAAAATGAAAATTAAAACAATATTATTTATGCAAAACGATGAGATCATTGTTTCAGTTTCAATAAACATGGATTTAAATTATTCATAGATGCAAATGTGTTGTTTTAACACTTTTATCAATATAATTATTTATTTAGATGAATGATGACACAATGTAAAATGATTGGAAAAAAATATTTTTTATCAAAGAATTTAAATTCCAATGATTTTGTTTTAAAAAATTTTGCATTGTTAAAAACGATATAAATGAATATTATATATATTACAGTCAAGATTTTAGTCTTTAAAAGTGTATTTAATTACTTTAATTTGGGATTTAATTATTTTATAATTACTTCTAAAAAAAATGTTTATCTTATAAATGGTAAAACGAAAGTCCAATTTTTGTTTTTAAAACGTTCATGAAGAAAGCCGCATCAATCATTTTTATTTGGGCCCCTTAGACCAATTTTTTTTTTTAAAAAAAATCGACATTGCTAAACTGAATAAATAAATGATAGGAGATTGTTGGCTCACATGCTATCTCTTATCTTTACAATCTATTGATGCCAAATTGTGACTAATTGCAATACTACTGGCAACTGTCGAAAAGGAAGCAAACTTTTAATTTATCTCAAAAGTTTATTTTTCCTATTCTCTCCCATATTTTATCTATTAAGAATATATTTTATTAGTTTTAATCAATATTGATCTACTGCAGAAAAAAAGTATTTTTAACTCAGCGCTTTATTTCTCCACATCACTTCACCAATCTTCATTTACATCATCTAGCCATCTCAATGTAGAATACCTTTCTAGGACTAGATTGCATTTATTACTATCACATTTAGCAATATGTTCAGTCCAATTTTATTATTCGGTCTTCTGAATTTTTTTAATACTGTCATTAATACTTCTTTATCCTTTCTCTTATATATATATTATTTTTGATCTATCATGTTCATTTCCAATATACATTTCTCTATACTTTATGCTGAAATCTCTATACTGTTCTATTTGTTTAATACTGTTATTAATATCTGTTTATACCTTCTCTTATATGTATATATATTATTTTTGATCTATCATGTTCATTTCCAATATACATTTCTCTATACTTTATGCTGAAATCTCTATACTGTTCTATTTATTGCTTTTCATTAAATGTTCAAGTCTCAAATCCACATGTAATGACTAAAAATATATATTTATTAAATACACTTCATTCCATTGAATTCTTTGATTAATTTTATCCATATCTGCAATAACAAAGTAACTTTAAAAAATATTTGCAATAACATACTATTTATATTCAAAACTATGTAACTAAATTCCATACTGAGGTATTATCTTTTCACCTAACTCCTCCAAATGGAAGTTTGTACATATATTTTTTATCTGTCTTGTAAACATTAATTACAACTTATAGCAATTTAATATTTTATGTTCTCTTTTCTGTAGATTAATTACATGTGTTTCTTATAAACTCCTTTATATGCATAAGAAATGATTATAACATTTAAATACACTTTCATGATTTAACGTATTTGTAAATTGCTCAAATACAAATTAATGATTAAAACAATTATTAAAATAATTATTTTTTCCCCCAGAAAACAGTAGTAGTATTTTAAAAAAGAGCTAAAAAAAAAAAAGGCAGATATATCTTAAATAATCCCACCTATTAAATAAGAATGGTTTTTTTTTTTTTTTTTTTACAAAATAAGGCAATATTGATTGTTATATAATTATTAAATAAATTTATAATTACAACTTTAAATTATCGTAATAGATTTCTAACTAAAAGATCTTCCCATTAACTCGTTGTAAATCGAAAGATTTTTTGTAAATCGAAAGATTTCGCGAGTACTAATGGGTAATAGGAAATGTGGACTTAATCAGTGAGGTATTGAATAGCTTCACACTCTCAGATCTAACTGCTTCAGTTTCACCTATTTATATAGAAAGTAGAATGAAGTAAAAAAGGGTTCCCCTCTTTTCTTCCAACGTGTAAGCTTGTGGTTAAGACCTGTAGAGGTCCCTACCTTCGCAGGTTTATTGCCTTAGTAAAAATATTAACAACATTGATCCAAAACGAAAGTATACTAAGATTTGAAAAATACATATAGTATACCTATATAGAATTCTAGAGTTAGTGTTATATGAAGAAATGTAAGTTATTATCTAATGCATATGAGATCATAGTTTATCATTAATAAAGCTGACGAATAAATCATATATAGATGCACAAAATGTGACATTAAATATTATAGTAATTGTGCTGAATTTGTGGTGAAAGAGAAACAAATATTTGTGACAAATTCTGACCTGACAATCAACAGTTTCCATTATAAAGCTTTAAGTTTTACATTATTATTGCATTCTTACTAATTATATTGTTTAGTAAATAAAATAATTGGTTTCTAAGTCTATTTAGAGTCTAGTTGACACTAAAATAATAATCATAATTAAGAATAAAAAAATAAATATTGGATATATGTTTAGGAAATTTGGTAAAGGTCATTTTTTGAATGTATGTGCCAATGTCTTTGTTCTTTAGGCTATATGGTGCACAAGATGCATATGTGTGTATGAAAACAGTCAAAGAAGATCACTAAATTTTTTTAGAAATAAGCTAGAAACAATAAAAGAAAGGGATAGAAAAGTTTCTGAATACAAGGTATATACAGAAAGCTGGTCAGGACTCTCTAAATCTTCAAAGTTATAGCATGACACATTTGCCTCAATAATAATATCTGTCTTTTTTTTTATTATTATTATTAATTTGTTGTATCTAGTGTTTATAATTTAATTAATGTTGTAAAAAAGTAAACAAATGTAACCAAAGTTTTTTTTTTTTTGTCAAAGAATAAATAAAGTACCTTTGAAACATAAAATAATTGCTGTTTATCTCTTCTGTTAAGTATCCAAATCTCAAGTCCATAATAAAAACACATAAATATATGTAAGTCAAGATATTAATCATATTTTATAATCAATAGATTATAAAATATGATGAAATGTCCTTACTTGACTGTCACTTGGTATTCTTGCAAGCTAACCGATGTTTTCATTTATGACATATCCAAAATATTTTATTATTATTATTAATGAATATAAAAGCAAAAAAAAAATGTTCGTTTCATTTAATATGATATATAATCAAAAACTACTTTGATTATAAAATATGGTATTTACTCAGTCAATTTTGGATTAAAATTCTTTTGAAAATTATTAAATCTGCTGTTAAAAATACAATTATCATAATTTGACTTTAAGAATAATGTATATACTAAACTTCAGTACATACATTATACTAGTAGACAAATATTAAGATTCAGTCTTAATCCTGCCCATCTCTGTTTCTTTATTTTTAAATGGTCATATTAAGATCCTATATATGATGGGTAAGAGTGACTTAAAGTCAAATTGAGTATGACAATAATAGTGACATCAACAAAGGCTTTGAGCATTCTATCATCAGATTTTCAATAATATGGATGTCTGAAGAGTTAAAGAGCGGAGAAGAATGAAGTCTGTCCATGAAAGTTTGAAGATTTGCTACCTTAATATAAACTGAGCACTGATAATATATGTGTATGGGAGATGATGATCTGGACTGATTAGTACTGATTCAGCACAAAATACATATATTGGAAATCATTTACTTTTCACATATATGTGGTCATGTGTATCAGTTATATAAGGTGGAGTAATAGTTGAAGGCAGCCTGAAAGTCTTGTCAAATCACTCTAATTATAATAATTGTAGAATAATTTGAAAAAAAAAGACTTTGTTGCATTATATAGCTAATAAATAACTTTATAATAATTAATTTTTGCTAAACATAAGTTTAAAATGTGTTAATATTTTTGTAATTTGTTTGTGATATATTTAAGTTAATGACAAGTCGCATTTTTATATTGTACTGCTTTCATCATCTAATATTCATATTGAATGTCTTTAGAAAAAATTATCTTTATTTAAATATTTCAAATACATTCAACTGTTAGTAATAGCACATCAAACAGGTTAGTATATGCACAACGTTTCGAGAAGTATTATTCTCCCCTCTTCTTTCTAACGACATTCAATATGCATATTAGATGATGAAAATAATCCAATATAAAAATACAACTAGAACACCATCATCACAAACCTTCAGGAAAACACAAGTTAATGACAACATCAATCATAAAAAGTGTGCTACTGGCAGAAAAAAGATTCTTTATTTATATCATTTAAATTACAGCAATCAACTGCATATTAAATTTTTTAATCTAATATTTATTTAATTTTGATTGCATTTGTGTAAAATAAATTCTTATGAATGCTACTTTGCTTGCAACTAAAAATATAATCATTGTAATTCTTAGTTATTTTGAAAAAAATAAAGAGAAAAAAAATGATTTTGTGCATAATACAGTTAATAATCAACTTTATATGACCAAAGATTACTAAAAAGAAGTATCATTTATTTGCACAGTTTTAAGTATATAATCTTGTAATTTTTTCTGACATATTCACAATAATGACAACTTTCATCATAAACAAAAAAATAATACAGTATTATCCAAAAGAAAGATTGAATCATTTATATTATTAAAACTACAGCAATCAACTGTATGTCACATTTCTTTATCTAATTTTTATTTAATTTTGATTGTGTTTATCTAAAACAAATTTGTGAACTATTGCTTTAAAAAAATAACAGCATTCCAAAAACAATTCAAAGTTTTATTTAATTGAATACAAGTATAATTTATAGACTTGGAATTCTAGATGTAATCATATAAAGGATTTGAACATATACTTTCAAGTTCCCCTCAGTTTTCTGATTGTATAAGGTAGAGTGAATAGCTGAGGAGAGATTGAAAGTCTGTGTTCAAATTGTTTATATAATTACATATAAAACTCAAAGTATATAAATTATACTTGTATTCAATCAAATATTACAGATTTAGCCTGTATCCTGCTCATCCCTCTTCTGTATATTTATTAAATAGATAAGGTTCTATACATGAAGGGTCAGAATGACTTAAAGTCAACATGAACATGGCAATAATATTGGCATCAACAAGGGATTTGAGGGTTCCATCATCAGATTTTCAATGGTATGGATGGCTGAAGGGTTTGGATGGTAATTTGAAGATTTGCTATGTTATTATAAACTGAGCACTGATTATATATACGTGCGGGAGATGATGATGTAAACCAACTTATGATTGCTGGTTCAGCATGAAATATGTATATTGTAAAACATTTATTCTTTTCACATGTGTGTGGTCATGTAAATCTATTGTATGAGATAAAGCAGATAGCCGAGGGTAGCTTGAAAGTCTGTGTTCAAATCCCTTATGTAATTCAAAGTTTTATTGGTTAGATATTACATAAATAAAAAACTTTGCTAATGGAACAAAAAAATTCACCAAAAATAACTTGCATTTTGTTATTGTATTTTCTACATACTTTTTTTAATTTAACAAATTGTGGTACAGGAAATCTCATTTTCTGACCACATAAAAAACAAAACGAGGAATCATCAGTAAAGTAAATTATAATTTTAAAAAAAAATAATTTTAGCTACTAAATAGTTTATGCAGGTATATTTACTCAAAGATTAGTACTTTTTTATATTAATAATATACTTAGTAAAATATTCATTCATTAATTAACTTTTGGTTTATAATTTCAATCATTATTTTTTTTTATTGAATTTTTATATATTTTGAATTTAAGATAGAAAAGATTTTTTCCCTAGTAAATTTATTATAATTGCTTATTTTTATACAATATTTTTGATTTATGATGTATTTTGGGAAATCGATTGAGCTTGCTGTAGAGTACAATGTATGTATAAGCCTATAAATATATATTATTTTTTGCTAGTTCAATCTGTATGCCAACATGAAAAAGATTAGCCAAGAATAAGAAGGAGCACCCTCTGAAAAATGAGTGCATTGTAATGCGATGTGATGTGATGCACTGTGACTTCTCCTTATCTCAGAAACTATGCCCAGAGAAACCTGTTAGCCAGTTTGACTTCTCTTTCCATGCCCACTTCCAGTGTTACCATATTCTTCTCTACCCTGCTCGATCCCATTTCCACAACATAATCTTTGTCAACTCCATGGCCTTTATATCTAAGACCTCCTTATCTTTTCCCAAATCCAACATAAAAACCAATAAGCCACTTTCTGTATAATCACTTTTTTCATATTTATTCTTTCACAACTTCATTATTTGTACCCTTTCTGCTTTCATACATTTACATTCAATTAACAGATGCCTAATATTTTCTATGACTTCCTTAAACAACTTGCAGACTAAATCACCCATCTTTTTCCATTTATGTGTATATTCCCGTATTGCTAAAGATCCTGTTCAAGCCTTAAACAGTAAACTACTTTCCTTGCTATTATCATAAATTAACTCACATCCAATATTGTGTTGAATTCTATAAATATTTAAATTCTTTTTATTTTCCATGCTAGCTCTCCATCTCTCCAACTCCCTATTCTTTATTAATGCATCTATTCTTCTATTCCATTCCTTAACACTATAACACTCAACAATTCTCCTAACACAATCACCCCACCTTTTGTATAAGTATACTGACATAAATTCTTTATCTAAATCTTCTGCATATCACATTACCTTTCTCACTCATCTTGTTGTCTGCCCTTTATTCATAATGCAATTAAATATTATTTTGGCAATTCTTTTATTATCCATAAACTGCAATCCACTGAAAATTTTCATTTTGCTTTTTTCATCTCTCATATAAAAACTTGGGCATACCATTTCTCCTCGAATTGCCTCCTTTGCCATCCACACTTCTGCATCTAATGCATGTCTTCCTTCTTCTCTTTGCACTTTTCTAATACATGGTTTTACAATTAGATACCCTTTTGTGGGATATCCCATTGCATCGGTTATATTCACTGGACCTAACCATGTTCTCATATAGAAAGTATTTTGGTTAAGTGCACATCACTTATTTGTCATTTTTTGTGATGGCTGAAAAGTTGAAATAACATGAAATTCTATTTTCTGTTAGGGAAAATGGCAGTGGAAACCATTATAATGCTTGAAACAGCTTACAAGCAAACTATTCTGGGAAAGTCATAAGTTTATGAGTGGTTTAATGGGAGTGTCAAACTGACAATGTCCCAAAAAGACATGGTGAATGAATTACAATATCAAGATGCAGAATTTTTTATTATGCAAATTGCATTGTTCACTCAAAATTTTTTTGTAATGGTCGGCATTTTACCTACAAGTTCTGAAATTTTGTATGAAGTGATAAAATAAAATCATCCTGACTGTACACTTCACCATGACAACATACCAACATGCAAAGCCTCGGATATAAAATAATTTTTAATTATAAACAATATGATCCAGTTTATCCATAAGCTATATTCACCTGATCTGACTCTGTGTGTCTTCTTTTTAATCCCTTGAATTAAAAAATGCCTCACAAAAAAAGGTTTTGCAGACTTGGAATGATGAAGAAAAAATAATAAAAGCATTAAAAGTCATACTTCAGAAGAGTCATAGATCACATGACCCTATTCTCTTAAACTTGTAAGTTATAAACAATGAGGATTGCCAATTCTTCAATAAGCTTTGTGTTAAATGCTTATCGTGAAACCCTGGTCAGGGGTTTGGGGGGAGGGGGGTTCCTGACAGAGATATTGTACATGCTTTCTCTGGCTAAGCATGTAATGCAGAGCTTGCTGAGGAATTGGCAATCCTCATTGTTTATAACTTTCAAGCTTAAGAGAATCAGGTCATGTGATCTACGACTCTTATTTTGACTATTTATAGTCTCTGCCTTAAGTCTTATGCAATGTTATATTGCTAAGACCACTAATATAAGGTATGGCTGAAGATCTATCAGTCCCATATAGCTATTTGAGTTGGATAGCTGGGTTTGAAGACATGTAGGTGTCTGAAGATTTCAGATTTTCCACTCAATAGATAACTTTTAGTTAAATGCTGGCTTTGGGTTGGTATTTTTAGATCTAGTGTTGAACCTACCCTGACACCTCTCTGAGGAGTGCCAAAGCATAAAACCATGGTCAGGGGTTTGTTGGGGAGGGGGGTTTCTGACAGAGATATTTTAAATGCTTTCTCTGGTTTAAGCATTTAACACAAAGCCTTGTTGAGGAATTGGCAAGACTCTTTTTTGCACTAACTGTAATGAAGCAAAAAAGATGTAGGCATGTTATTTTATATTATTCACTGAGCACCCTTTCGACTAATCATTCAAAGTTGTTTTATAAACTGCAAAATAGTTGAGCCCAATGAATCTGACTGAGTAAGCTGAAAACATTCTCAGTAAATAATATAAATTATTACAACTATACCTTTTTTGTTTCATGTTTTAACATGAATATAAATACTAAACTTCATATTTATACAAATTTATAGAAGTTTTTATATTTCCATACATGCTTCATTTTTACCTAAACTTTTGCTTTAATTTACAAAATAAAATTATGTTACTTTTTTGAAAAACTCTTAATACTTTACCACAATCATTTATCATATTATTTTGACATTTATATTTGATTTCTGTGAATCTTTATTACTTTTACATATTAATTTTCAGAAAACAATTTCAGAATAATTACCAAATTAATATATTAAAAAGTATATTTACTTTCTCAGGCAATTTTCAGATTAATAAACATGTAAGATTATACATAGTAACAAAACTTTTTCAATAAAAGAAGGGATATATTTTTATAAATTGAATTTAAAAAATAATCCAAATTGTTAGTTATTTAGGAGATCATGTGACATTTGACTATCAGAGATGATAGCTGTAGTTTTGATTCCCAAACCTTCCTTTATCATATTAACCCATCATCCGATTATTGATTAAATAGCAAAAAAACTGAAAGAAACTACTTTTGGAAAGATTTTAGTTTTATTTACAATATTAAAAAAAAAAAAATGGCTGTTTTATTGGAAGATGGCATAAGATTTTGCAGTGGAACATTTTAGCTCTTAAATCTGTTTTTCTATTTCTGTGCTAATTTTTTATTTTTACATTATATTACATTTATATAATGAGTTATTTATTTATATAGCCTATGTTTTATTTAATCTGTAACAATCATTACAGATTAAAACATAGCACTATATAAATAAATAACTCATTATATATAAGTTTAAAATTACATCTAATACTGATGGGCCATAATTTGTAAAAATTTTGCAAATGTCAATGATTAAAAACGTAGCAAATGGAATCAAAAGTTATTAATTAATATATTTATGCTCTCATTTTCAAATGCTTAAGATTTGCCTATACATATACGTTTGGGTTAAAAAGGTAGAGCCAATTCATTCTATCTTTTCAAAAAAGTTTATCTTGTGTTTGAAAAGGAGAGTATTCCTTAAAAGTGTTTACTAGTTTACAGCACATGTGTAGTGGGTGATCCCCAATAATTATTATAATACATATACATAATTTAAATACAATATTACCATGAACTTTTGTTACTTTAGTCAAGCGTTGGTGGCCTAGCGGTTAGCATAGCTGCCTTCCAAGCAGCTGGCCCGGGTTCACTTCCTGGTCAATGCATTTGACATATATATATTAAAAAAATTATAAATATTCTAAAAATACAATAAGAATTATTTGAAACATATATATATATATAGTACATATTTCACATTTCCAAAAAGAAAAAAAAAACTTATAAAATATACATTACATAAATTGCAATACATGATTATCTGTTTTTCAATAAGCCAGTTTTTCTATGATTTAAATTTAAAAGTTTAAAATATTTTCCCTCCACATGATGCCATATACACCCCCAATCTAACACACCAATAGAACATAAATTATCTGGCCTAGCATCTTATTTGTACAGAAACAGATTGTTATGTAAAATTGAGGCAGATGCAAAAGCAAATGTAATAGAATACAGAGATGACTTATTGAATTTAGGGTTCAGGCAATCCATTGTTGACAAATTTTTTTTACATATACAGAATAAACAGCTTAACACTCTCATCACACAGGATAAACCCAGATTATTGCTTCCATATATATCCAATTTACACAAGAAATTGTATTCCATCCTCAACAACAAATATCAGCTTTGTTTTCGAACCCCTCCAAACTCTAACAATTTAATTAATAACACTAAAGACCAAACTCCACTTTTGCAGACACCCCCCCCCCACAGTATATAATATTGCATGTTCCAACAATAATTGTAAAGGCACATATTATGGGGAAGCAGAGCATCTTTGTCCACACGATTAGCACAACATAAATGTTCATACAATAGAGCTTGCAATGATCCTTCTACCTATTCAGTTTTTTATCAGCACCAAAGCACAAGTCACCATGAGTGCATTCCAGACAATCCCACAATCATGTGTAGAGAAAGACATGACCTTAAAAGAAAAATCAAAGAGGTCTTATTCATTTCACGAGACAATGATGCCATAAATAGGAAGGACACGTGCTATGCTTTATCAAAGAAATGGAATTAGCATATTTGCATATCGTTAAATGTATTAGCAAGCTGTGATTATGAAGGCAAGATCCTTTGAAAGCACTCAGCTAGTTTATTATTTTTAGTTATCTATTTTGTATTAATAGCTTTTGGGAACAGTTGCGCCGCACACGCACTCGTACTTGAATGAATCAAATCAGTACTTTTTCTTATATACAAATTAGTTAAATAAAATAAATTAACAAAAAATTAAAAAAAATTATAAATAATTGAAAAATTATTTTTAATAATGAAATATAATTTTTAGCTTTCGTTTAATTTTGAAAAAATAATTAAGGGATATTTATGGTTAATTAAAATAGAAAGAAAAAGAAGAATGAAATTTCAAATTCTTACACGACACTTGCTTTTTTAGCTTTCGTTTAATTTTGAAAAAATAATTAAGGGATATTTATGGTTAATTAAAATAGAAAGAAAAAGAAGAATGAAATTTCAAATTCTTACACGACACTTGCTTTTTTAAACTACTGCCTTAATAAAACAAACAAGTAATGTAACCAATTTTTAATTTCTGACCTATGAACTTTCTATGAATTTTGTACATGTTAAGTTTCAATGCTAATTCAGTATTTCAGAGTTGCACATATAACAGTGCTGGCAGAAAGTACTTTAGACCACATTCAAATCAATTTGGTAAGTTTTTGATCTTGCACAAGAGGTCATTCTATTTTAGAGTATTTACAGTTGAGTCAAGTAGAAAGAAAAATAAATGAAGAATGAAATTTTAATTTCCTTTAAATAATATTTTAATTTGCAAAGCGCCGATAGTTGAAAACTGAAATAAATCGAGATACTGCAAATCTCTAGTGCTCGTTACAATACATAACTGAAAGCCAATCAGATGTCAAGGATAGCCATCTAAAAGGACATCAAATCTAAACACACAACAAAGATTTTATGAGAAAAGGGCTAACTGAAAGCCAATCAGATGTCAAGGATAGCCATTTAAAATGACATCAAACCTAAACACACAACAAAGATTTTACGAGAAAAGGGCAGCCCTTTTCTCATAAAATCTTTGTTGTGTGTTTAGGTTTGATGTCATTTTAGATGGCTATCCTTGACGTCTGATTGGCTTTCAGTTATGTATTGTAACGAGCACTAGACATTTGCAGTATCTCGATTTATTTCCTTTAAATGTGTTTATTAAAAAACTTTCTTTTTTAATCTGCTGCCTTTATAAAAAGAAAAACCTTACAATAAATTTTAAATGATCTTATTAGATATACTCAAACACTAAAAATCAACAAGTATAATATATAATTATTTTTCTAATGCTTTTATTTAATTTGAAGTCTAATGAATTAAAAAGCAAAAAAATACTTTTTTCTTGGACATTTAAGGTTTTTATATTTATCTTTAAATAAAAGCATGGGAAATCTGTAAATTAACTCAATCAATACCGTTTGTAATCAGACTCTATTATTTCTTGAATTAATTAATTTATTAAAACCTCTTGTTTTTTTTTAAAAATTATATCAAAATTGTGGTTTGAGAAAACAATAATAGTGTTATCTTTATTAAATTTAATTAAATATTTGTAAACCAGGTATTCTTCACAATCCTGGAACTTAATAGTAAGTATAGGGGATTTGAACTCAGATTTTTAAGCACCCTTCAACTAATCACACTATCTCATACAACTGATACATATGACCACACACATGTAGAAAAAATAAACAATCACCAGTGAGTTCAAATCCCCTATACTTAAATTTAATTAACTAACTTGCTTTATATTATTATCCTATCATCCTCAGGTAAAAATAATACCACTTTGGCTGATTCTTGAGTTCTTATTAACTTGAAAATTATGGACAATGATATACACAATTTTTACCAATATTTCACAGATATATTATTAAGACTTGAGTCTATTTCATTTTAAAAAAATTTCCAATTGACTATTAATATATAAAATAATATTTAAATACCAACTTTAAAGGTAAAATGAACTCAGGTCTTAATACTATCTTTTTGGGGTAATAATGAAGCTTACAGATGTTATTGTCCATACTTGCAAAATTTATAATAACTTAAAAACCATCAAAATTAAAATCATTTTCATCTTCTAGTGGCATTTGAATGATAACATAATGTGAGATAGTTAATTAAATTTAATAAAGATGGATTTAAATTTATACTGGCTCTTAGAATTATTATAAATATATATATAATGACATTGGTGATACTCAATCATAATATATTTATAAATAAATAGTGATCGTACTTCATTAAAGATTATCATTTGATCAATGAATGTAAATAATAATAAAAAATGTTATTCAATATTTTGTCAACTATGAAGCAGAAAATGGATTGTAGAGATACTTAGAAGAATAAAAAATGTCAAATTAATTTAAAAGAGAGGAGGAACATATTGCACAATATTAAGAGATAAAAAAATAATGAGTATAACCATAAACAAATAAAGTATCACATGGTTCTATGAGTATATAATAAAAGAAAAAAAAGATTAAAAAAATCTAGCTGATGATAAAGGTTCAAAGAAGTTTTAGACTTACGTAATTTGTGGATAAGATGATTCTAATGCAACTGCTTCAAAAGTGACTAAAATTTAATCAGAATCCTATATAATCAGTTTTATAAAAACAAACTGCATTATTATTAAGAAGAAATTGAGAAAAAAATTATTCCAAATGTCAAGTGCCAAATAATTAAATATTTCCAAATCTCTCCAATTTTATTCAGAATTATCAAACAGTCTTCTTCAGCTTTTTGTAGAATTGACTATTATAGTTACATATTAAATAAAATTTACAAACTAGTGGGAACCAATCTGTGAAATTATTAATCTAAGGGATTGTCAATTAGTAGTAATTGATATTTACTTAGCAACACCAAAAGTTAAAAGTTATCTCTATTCACATGGATATAATTTCATTTCTATTCTTTATTATGATAATGATTCATGGAAATATTTAATTCAATATATATATATATAGTATCTTTTGGGTTAAATCATGTATTATTTTAACCCCAAAAGTACTTTATTTTCATATATATGTTAATTCTAATATTCTCATGGATAAATGATAAATTTGTGGTATTATTATCTGGAAGCTTTGGGTAGTCAAAATATAATAGCTAAATAACTAATGTTTCAGTACAATAACAAATACTTTCCTCAAAGTTTCTTGTTTCTCAAATCATAAGAATGTGCATGGTGAGATTTAAAATCATTATTTATTCCTTTGTTATTTTCTCCTCATTTTCAAATTCTGTGGGTTGAGAAGTTTAAAAATATTTTATTCACCAATAGCTTTTTCCTAATCTCTGTCCAATAAATGAAATTCTATATGCAGTTTGTTTACATTCATTCATTAGACAGACCAATCATGGAATAAATATAAGAAATAAACACATTTTGGGTAGTTAGGGAAAAATCTAATTTATCAGTCATTTATCCACACATTAAATGAACTAACCATGACATCAATTTTAATAAAACACATAGTCTGACAACAATTGGACAATATGACCAGGGACTGCTAAGGAAATCTAAAGAGATTTTTAAAAGGTCTAAGTGCATAAATGAAAAATGTGAATTGAAGAAAATTAACAATATTTGGAAAAGGCTATTAGAGAATAAAATATTTTTTAAACTTCTCAACCAATAGAATTTGAGAATGAGGAGAAAATAACAAAGAAAAAATAACGATTTAAAATCTCACCACACATATTCTTATGATTTGAGAAAGAAGCAACTCTGATTTAAGTACTTATTACTATACTGAAATATCAACTATTTAGTTATTATAGTTTTACTATATGGAAGCTCCTGGAAATAATACTATGAAAATATAATGTGTGTAAATCTTATTAAATGAAAAAATGCTCATTCTTTATCATTCAAAGAAAGCGTTTGAATTGATTATTTTGATGAAAGACCTCCAATGGATTCTATGTACAATGTTTTGAATATATATGTTTTGTGAATTACAATATGATACAGTGGTTAATATATCAACACACATTCTGTGACTTGAGTTTCAAATTCAGGTTGAGAAAAAATGGAAATTTATTCAGATTCTAAACAAGTCTAGAATCTTTTTTAAGTTTCTAGACTATAGCCAATTATGTGACCATTCGATTATTGGTCAGTATATAAATATCCGAATATTTTTTATTAGAATAAAAGGCAATGATGAAAAAGTGCCAAAACCCTTTATTACACATTAGTTGAAAAGCCTGATAAATATTTTTTTTTTCACTTGTCTCTTTGAAAAATGGAGACTGTTGGAAAAGTCATTTCTCTGTAGTGAAAAATTTAAAGACTTTTTTAAAAATCTATACAAGATTTTTTTTTTTTTTTAATGTTTGGTTCTTAAATTTTTATCATTTATATTGTTGTAAATAAAAACTTTTAGTGTGTGTATATATATATGAATATAGGCATAATAGTACGTATTATTATTACACGTATAAACGTATCTAATAAAATATAATATGAATGAAGAAACAATATTGTTAATAACTGTCAATGGTGAGATATGTGATATTTATTATTGTTGATAGTAATGCTGGATTAAGAAAGCGTCTCCGTAATGAGAGAAATAAGAGCGCTGCAGGAAGACTCTGTCTGTTAGTCTGGATATCAAGGGAAACAGAAGCATTGATTAAAAGTTGGGCTGCAGATGTTAAGATGGAATTAGTGTTAAAAGGGATGGCTAGAAAAGAAGACTGAGAGGTCAAATTGAATTAATTTGGGCAGCCTTCAATATGTCAATGAAAAAATAGGCAGATATTGATGTAACCGCACTAGGTCACATCATAAGGGAGGCGATATTTTGGGTGCTTATATTTTATCAATAAAAACACCATGTTTCAAAAAATATTGTTTATACGACTACATTTGTCCCTGAGTTGTAATTGTTCTTTAACACTATTATTTAGAAGAATAATTAGAGAAAAAGAAAGAATAAAAAAAAAGAAGAAATAGTTGTTCGCATAAGTGACGTAACCAATTTTGCTACTTTAATTCGATCATGTTTAATATTTAATTTACAAAAGAAGTAAATTTTATTTGTTTAGTAATCGATAACAATATTTGTTTTGTGAAAATGAAAAATTCAAAATTATTGTTATTTTTACAAATATATCTACTTTTATAATATTTGTAAGTACTATTTGCACATGCACCAAATATATATATATATGAATACATGAAAGCAGTCAACACTTAATACCAATATTAATAACAATCCACAAAATCTTAATCTGTTGTCAAGGCAACATCCTTTAAACAATAAAGATGGAAATCTGCCTTTATATATGATCTAATACATTTATATAGACACTAAAATTTACAAATTGAATACAGTGAATGAAATTATTGATGCAAAATAGTTTAAATAGACTTCATTAAACAGGTAAATATAACCTGTTCTGAATGCAGGCTAACAAATAGTCAATTACAACATTCAAACTGCAATTATAACTTTCAAACTGCACACCAACTATGTATTACTTACATAATTAAGCTAATAAAATCCAAGGCTAAATCAATAAATAGTGTATATACATGAAAGGACTCAACACTTAAAACAATACCAATATCAATAACAATCAATAATCTCAATCGGTTGTCAAAGCAACCTCCTGGAATGAATACGCATCTAAATATTATATGAGATATGATACAGACCTGAAAAAAAAGTATAGAATGGAATCAGTTCCTGCCATTGAGCATATTAATCTATATATTTATTCTACCCATTGATAATACAATAAATAAAATTTCTTAAATTTCATTGTCTTAGTTGATGTTTTTATATGTTTTTTTATTCATTAACAGTCACTTTGAATTCCAAAGCAAATAAAAAACAGAGAGAGCCAAGAAAACTGAGTTTTGTAATGATTTAAAACTAATATGTAAAACATGAATTTGTTTTATATATTTTATATGCAGGTTCTTTAGTTTAATTATTTGACATCTCATTATTTTGTCTTTTAACTTCTTTTATAGTTAGCTTTAGGATTTTAAACACTCTGCATAAATATAGCTCACTATTGTACCTTATTTTCAGTCATATCAATCCAATATAAAAGTGATTGATAAGCATCTATTTAGATTCTCCCTGGAGAAATGCCATAAATAGAGATTGACTTTCACAAGAAAATCACGCTTATTTTCATAGTAAAAATATTTTGATGATGTCAGCTACATTTCATCTCTAATAAAGCCAATCTAATAGATGTGCCTTTCAAAAGTACATAAAATATTATCACATTAAACAAACTGAAGAATGTAGTGATTGATCCTATAATCTTAATACCATATTTTCAAAATATTATAGAGTAACTTTAAAAACACTTCTTCCAGTGACTTAATATTACATTAATATAAGGTCTGTGTTTTACTACTATATTATCATTTTGATTAATTAACAGTTCTATGCATAACTAATTAATTGAAAATATTTTTATCACTATGGTAAAAAATACTTTATATTTTTGCTTGTTAAAAACTACAACAGTGCATTGGAATACCATGATATTTAAATTCACTCATATTTTCAAATTTATAATCACCTAAATATTTTTTATTTTCAAATCTGATAATAACACATTAAAATCATTTAAATATTAGTTACAAAAACCATTTATATTGTATTCAAAACATTAAAAGTTGTCTGAAACTTATCATTTGAATGGAAATAGCAAGCAGTGAGCAATTAAAAACATACTGTAAATTGTTGAGGCCAAGAAGATGTTTTTTCTTTTAATCATTTCAAATTAAAATCCTTCCAACAAATCAATTTTTTTCTTAATTCTTTCATTATGAAAATAGTTAGGGATAAATATGGAAAGTAAAGTTAGAACTAGCACATTCTTTTTTTCATATGTCATAGCATCAGCTGGGAGGCGAACCCGTAACAACCGTCTGCAACCAACTGCTTGCTTGCAAGGCGGCTACACTGACCTCTTGGCTAACAACGCTTGACTACTCATTCTGGACTAGAATTTCTTTAAAATGCCTCAGATTTTTCACACTTAAAAATAAAATGTCACATCATATTACCATATAATAGTTGTATAATATAAAAAATATTTATAAACAAATAGCCATTTTAAAATTCAGTTAAGCCATGAAGTACAATGTATTAATATGCATGATCTTAATTAATGCTATTCAAAAAGAATGCAAACAAACAATGAAAAATGTAAATAAACCAAAAAAAATGATACTAAAATTGATAAATTTTCTATATTTTATGATACTTGAGCAGATATATTTTTCCATTTCAGAGCTATACATGATCACATTAAAATAATAACATATGTAAATACATTTTACAATACTCTGGCAACCATTTTCTAAAAATGAAATATTTTTGCATAAAAGTCCATATTTAAATACAGTATTAATTAATATAAATGTAAATAATTATGGAAAATTTATGTTTTCAAGTTCAAAATTTATTATGAAAAAATAAAAGATTTTGCACACACTCTCTGATGTTGACAGTTAGAACCCCTGTACAACAATAACAGTTATAGCCAGTTAGCTTTTTCAAGCATCATATAAAATGAAAGGGGACAGACAGACAGACAGCTTTTTGTATACCATATAGGGCAACAGAAAGTCAATGTTTTTGCTGAAATACTAACCTTTTCAGATTTTTTTTTAAAAATTAAAATATAATTAAAGATTAAGCTCTATTTTTATTATAAAATGAGTGTAAAATAAATAAAATATTGCAAAAGTGCCCAAGAGATGGTATATTAAAAAAATCACAATTCTACCTTGTAATAATCAGACTAAATGTTAACTTTTCTTGTCTATTGTCAGTTCAGAACTATCATTTTCCATGTGTACCACCTCTCAACCAGTTTTAGCTGCATTTTCCTGGTTTATCCTTATTTTAAAAAACAGCTTAATATACAATAATATTTTTATTTTAAAAAAAGTCTGAAGAGGTCAGTATTTTAGCAAAAAAATTAAATTTCTGTTGCTTTATATGATATTACAAAGAGATGATTGTCCATCCCTTTTCACCATATATGGTGCTTGAAAGAGCTGACTGTCTATACCTGTTATTGTTGAATAGAAGTTTTTCACTGACAATATTAGCAAGTGCATACAAAATCTTATATTCTTTTATTATAGATTTTGAACATGAAAGCATATACTTTCCATAATTATTTACATTTACAATTAATTTTTACTAATATACTGACTAAGACTGAATAATCAAGGCAAATGAATAACACTTGACTGCTGTATACAAATCAATGATATTCAGTCAAGCATTGGTGGTTGAGTGGTCAGCACAGCTGCCTTACAAGCAGTTGTCCCAGGTTCACTTCCTGGCCAATGCTATGACACATGAAAAAAATCAATGATATTCAGTGACTGCAAGTAGAAAACATTTATTTAGGATCTCGATTGTTTATTCTTGATAGGGAAAATCTTACAAAGAAAACTTGATTAAATATTCTTCTTTATTGTTGGTTAAGAATCATCATTTTCCTTGCACACCATCTCTCAGCCATTTTTAGCTGCATTTTTTTTATTCCATGCTCATTTTACTGGGGAAACAACTTAATCTATAATAATATTTTAATTTCAAAAAAAGTCTGCTGTGATCAGTATTTTAACAAAAACAATTGAATTTCTATTGCCCTATATGGTATTACAAAGAGCTGACTGTCCATCTCCTTTTACCTTATATGGTGCTTGAAAGAGCAAACTATCTATACCTGCCATTATTGAGTAAGAGTTTCTATTGGCCAACACAATATCTTTTATTTTTTTATAATACATTTTGAACATGAAAACATATTTTTCATAATTATTTACATTTATAATTAATTTTTATAATATATTGAATAATTCTTACTTAAATATAGACCTTTATTCAAAAATATTTAATTTTTAGAAGAAAAATAATCAAGATAAATAAATAAAGTTCAAGTACTATTTATAAATCAATGACATTTAATGATTGCAAATACAACGCATCTGATTTTCATAATTATTTACATATTTATAATTATAGGGGATTTGAACTCAGACTTTCAAGCCACTTCAACCATCCACACTATCTCATATTACTGATACACATGACCACACACATGCAGAAAAGATAAATAATCACCAATCTACATATTTCATGCTGAACCAGCATTCATCAGTTGGTCCAGATTATCATCTTCCATACATATATACAATCAGTGCTCAGATTATATCAAGATAGAAAATCCTTATAATTCAATGGAGAGGCTTCAACCTACTCCAACCTCCAACTCTTCAGCCATCCTTACCATTGAAAATCTGATGATAGAATTCTCAAATCCCATGCTAATGTCACTATTGTTATCATGCCCATGTTGACCTCAAGTCATTCTGGCCCCTCTGGTATAGAACAGTATCCATTTTTATGGGAAATGATAATCTGGACCAACTGATGAATGCTGGTTCAGTATGAAATATGTATATTGGTGATTATTTATCTTTTCTGCATGTGTGTGGTCATGTGTATCTGTAGTATGAGATAATGTGGATGGTTGAAGTGGCTTGAAAGTCTGAGTTCAAATCCCCTATAATTATAAATATGTAAATAATTATGAAAAACAGATGCTTTGTGGTGATTATTTATCTTTTCTGCATGTGTGTGGTCATGTGTATCAGTAGTATGAGATAGTGCGGATGGTTGAAGTGGTATAAAAGTCTGAGTTCAAATCCCATATATTTACAATTGGGCTGCGGGTATAAGAGTGCCTGGTATTTCAGATCTTATATTTATAATTATTTTTCACAATATACTGACTAATAATGTAGTTACATTTTTATTAATAAGTATTTAAATTTAGAGAAAAAAAGACAACAATAATGAATAATCAGCAGTTGATGGTGACAATATCTGTAATTGGCTGAAAAATAATTCTTTTGTTTTACTGAATGCAGTTTTTCTTACAGTTATGAGTTTTATTTCAAATTATTCATTATATATTGAGTAATTTAAATGTAAAATAATTTAAGTTTTAGAAGTTAAATTAAAACAATGCCTATTATTTTACTTTAATATTTAAACCCATAACTGAAAGATAAGAACAATCAAAGTTTTACTCACTTTCATGATAAGAAAAATTGGCACCAAAATATTAAAATGCAATAATGGATTAATGGTTAAAAAAGTTCTTTAATGCTTGATAAGGGCATAAAATCATGTGCTGAAAAAGGCTTTAATGACTAATTATTAATATTTTTATTATAAGATATAATAAATATATTTAATTTTAAAAAATACTAATGTTAAAATTATTTGTATTTTTTATACAATTTATTCCATTCTCTCTCAGATATAAATACTGTATTTATATGTATTGACATTCACAGCTATACACGTATGTGTTGTTTGCTTTACTGTAGTTATTTTTTTTCTTATATGTCAAAGCATCGGCAAGGAAGCGAACCCGCAACAACTGTCTGCAAGCAACTGCTTGCTTGCAAGGCGGCTGCGCTGACCTCTCGGCTACCAATGCTTGACTAGTTAATTTTTTGTTATATATTTTGATTGATGTCTTAATGTGTACTATGTAATTTTTAAATTTGTATTTGTATCACAGGTGTGTTTGAATACAGTATACATGTGTTAAAAACATCTACATATATATATGATAAAAATACGCATTACACGCACATTTAGTATAATCCATGGATATATAACATCCACATGAACCTTGTAATCAAAGTCTATAGATATCAATTCATTTTATGATTACAGTAATAAATTAAAAGATAAATTTTAAGTAAGATTTTTCTATATAGTGATGCTCTGAACGTTGAATTTGTTGCAATACTTTAAAACAGGCAAAACTCACTATACGTATTGTTTTAAAACAATTATACACAAGCATTAGAAGTGGTAGTCATGTGATGTTTATTGGCTTGTAATACTTTATTTACAGTTGAAGGTAACAACACTTGTTACATTACTTTTTAAGACTATAACTAATGTGGAGTACATAGATTGATGAAACACAATTTTTAGACTCCTTAATAAATAAAAATTACAAGAATTTATATTAGGTAAAATGATTCACCATTCTACACGAAAATTCATACCCATTGTGACAACATTTGCTGAACATTGCTATATGAAAAGATACTTCGTTTTTTCTAGTAGTAATTAAAACAAAATATCTTCATTTATAAAAATGAGAGCTAAACCATTTATCTGGTCACTCATGCTTGTTAAAGTTTAATTAATTATGGTTGCTCCTTGTAACTCTAGTAAATATCACTATGACTAATGTCAACTTAGATATGCATACAATGGAGATGTAAAATGTGCTTTATTTTATTCAAAACCTCCTTATGTATATTATATATATAAACTCACATTTTATTGCTAAGCTCTGATTACAGTAAAAAGAGTATTTTTCAACATGCATTATGTATGTATAATACTTTGATACTCTACCATTATTAATAATATGAAAAATGCTCTAACAGAAAACAAAACAAATTAAATAGATCGAGTATACTTTTTGATGCCTAAGCACCATATCTCAATAGGTTTGTAGTTTATCATTAATGATTTAAGAGACCTATTTTTTGTTAACTTGAATGCTATTGACTCTTTGGTTTATTGCACAAAATAAATACATAATGAATCAAAGGGCCAATAATATTCAAATTAACAAAAATAAATCTCTTAAATCATTAGTGATTGGCTACAAACTTATTGATAACCATGATTATAATGCTTAAGCATAAAATATATACATTGCCTATTTTATTTTTGTTCTCTGTTTTACTGTTTATATATATATATATATATATATATATATATATATATATATATATATATATATATATATATATATATATATATATATATATATATAACGGCTGCTTTTCTACATGTGCTGAATGCAAACAAAAAGTAAGTTTATAGTGCATATGCAATTAAAAAAATAATAATATAGTTATTAATAATAAATTTGTTAAGGGTTGATAGCTGAGAGGTCAGTGCAACTGCCTTGCAAGCAGTTTCTTGCAGATAGTTGTTGCAGGTTCACTTTCTGGCCGATGCTTTGACATATGAAAAATAAAAATTAGAGAATATATTTATATTGTGTATGTGTATGTTCATTCACATTCATTCAAAAAATAAAAATAATAACAAACTTCTTACACTCTATCTTTATTTTTTTTAATAAAATAAATAATGAAATGTCAAACTTTTATTATAATTAAACACAGTCTGAATAATATTATTTTTTTAGTAACTTTTTTACCCCTATGGAATCATGATAAGCAGTCTTGTTATGGATTCTTTAGTTTTTTGATGTTTTTAAGATTGGTTGAGGGAATTAGAGATAGAAAAAGAAACTGGGTTGGACATATACTAAAATGAAAGAATAGTTTAATGATAGATGTTATGGAGGGAATGGTGAATGGAAACAAAAAGAAAGAATGGAAAGGATTGTTAATGTTGAACAATATAAGATGTGTGAAGAGATATGTGGAATTGAATAGCTGGACAATGAAAAAAACAGTGTGGAGAAATGGATAAAGTTTTGATGTGACTGCTCTCTGGACTTGTCCATAGGACAGAGTACTATTGATGATTGATCAACTTCAGAATCTATATATTCATCTTATTTGCCATTACCCATTTCAGATTCTCATTTAACACTTCTAATTTTAAGCTATTTGATTCAATATAAAAATGATTCTTTTTCTGTTACTAATAAATTGATAACTTTCATTTTATTGCGTAAAAAAGATTCTTCATGAATTGTATTCAATTTTGTAAAAATTTTAACTCTAGATTTAAAAAAACATTTTACGTCAACTTTACAAAGACTAATAAATACATATAAGGCTTTAATCTTAATACAATGCACCTTGAGTGCTTAATTTTACCATGAGAGTGACCTCTACAAATCTTAACACAAGATTAGGACTTTATAAAGATAAGAGTGGCATCTTATCTTCAAGCTACTTTCTAATTATATAGGCAAATCTAAAGCATTTTGATTTGAGAGTGTGAAGATAGTAAGTTCTTCACTAATTCATGAAATCTTTTGATTCACAGCAAGTTAATATTTGGATCTTATAATTAGAAATATTTCAAATCAATTTAAAGTTATAAACATTAATTCTTCTTAAATGCATGAATCAGCACATAAATACATATAAGGCACATGTGCTGACCATGTGCTTAATAAGAATTAATGTTTATAACTTTAAATTGATCCAAAATATTTCTAATTATAAGATTCAAATATTAACTCTCTGTGAATCAAAAGATTTCATGAATGTTAATTTCTAAACAAGGTAGTGGACTTAATTAGTAAAGAACTTACTAGCTTCACACTCTCAAATCAAAATGCTTTAGATTTGCCTATATAATTAGAAAGTAGGTTGAAGATAAGATGCCACTCTTATCTTTATAACATCATAATCATGTGTTAAGATTTGTAGAGGTCACTCTCATAGTAAAATTAAGCACTCAAGGCGCATAGTATTAAGGTTAAAGCCTTATATGTATTTACATGCTGACCATGCACTTAATAAGAATTAATGTTTAAAGACTAATAAAGTGAATACTTTCAATGTAAACCAAAAAATATTATTAATAATTATGATCACATAAACTGCTCTGAGATGAAAAATGGCTACTGCTGATTTATAAAAATTATTAAATTTACCAATTTTAAAACTTTTACTTTTTGTTTATTTGCATTTTCTGGATAGCATATAAATGAATTAACGTATATTGAAGCAGTGTACATCACAGGCTTTACTTTATGGACATTCTAATTACTGAAGAGAAAAGTATCCAGGAAATATACAAAATTAAAAGTCAAAAACCAACCTATCTGGCCAACACAATTATGTTCATATATGTTAATGCATATTTCTTAATATATCTTGCAATGTTGTTTATTGGCTTCTTTAGAATTTTGGTAACACTTCAACATCTTGCAATAAAAATTTCTTAAAAATAAGAAGTCAGTTTGTAAAAATTTATAATTATCATTAAAATTTGACTTTTTATCTTCTCATTCGCTGAAATTATATAATGCAATGCCACCATTAACTCATTTAAATTTATGTTTATATGCATCTCTTCATCAATGGAAATAATATTGTATGTAAATTTTACATTTTTATGTTAAATTCAATGTTAAATTTAAATATGGGGGGGGGTCACAAATGCACATTATATGAATTCTATAATATAAATGTTTTTGTATAGATATTTTTTGTAACCATTCCATGTGGATATGTATAATAAATAATGATACAATAGCATTAAATCTCAAACCAGTCTTATCTGAGATTACATTTTAGAAATAATGATACAATAGCATTAAATCTCACACCAGTCTTCTCTGAGATTACATCTTAGAAATAATGATACAATAGCATTAAATCTCAAACCAGTCTTATCTGAGATTACATCTTAGTGTTACTGGATGGAACTATACTGCAAAAGATTGAATTAAATTGTAAGACAAACATTGCATATAAAATAAACTACTAGTTTATTAAATATGTAATAAAATCACCAATGCACATTATACATATATGTCTGCATATATATAAAATGTCCGTTAATTAAAACAAAATTGTAATTATAATAAAAATAATAAATTTAACGGTAACAAACTATTATAAACAATCCTTAAATCCGCAGAAGTACTTTCAACTGCCATTAAATTCCAAAAAAGAAATTAACCGAAAGCACTTCTGCGGATTTAAGGATTGTTTATAATAGTTTTTTTTTTCTCATGTGTCATAGCATCAGCCGGGAAGCGAACCCGCTAACCCGGGACAACTGCTTAGTAAAGCAGCTGTCGCTGACCTCTTGACCACCGTTAAATTTATTATTTTTATTATAATATATATAAGATTTTCAAATATAAAATATATACATATAATTTATTGTATTTAGATAAAACTATGCAATGCTTTCTATTTTCTGGGGGTTTTAAATTTAGGTGCACACTTTTTTATAAAAAAAATTGCTAACTATTTTATTAGCTATAACAGAAGTTAATAATGTTTTAATTTTCATTGATTTTAAATCACCTTTTTGTTTTTAGATTATTTAAAAGATTTAATTAATAATTCGTATTAAAGATTATTTCTTATTTGCCTATTGAATTCAATAATGGCTTTGAATTTTGAAAGATGTTTAACACTCACCCCTTTTCAGTCATAGAATATCTTAATCAAATTAACTATCGTTGATTATCTATGCTTTGCGAAGAGACAGAAAATATATTTTAATATACTGGTGGATATTAACTATTAGCCAATTTATATTTTTCAGAATACAAAATATTGATTTATATTCTTTCTAGTGAATAAATTACAAAAAAGAAAGAAAGAGTGTTTATGAATGCTTAATTAAAAAGTTAATTATATAAGAAGATTGTTATTTTATGGTGTATCTCTAATTTTGGGGGAACTATAATAAATTGTACTATAAGGATGACATTCAGTGGTAAAATATCATCAAGGTGTTCAAGCAACATCAACTTATCTTAGTAGTACATTACATAGATAACCCAACCTGCTTTTAATCAAAAAGTTTAACATTTACATTCAAATGTAGACCTTCAAATAATAATAATGCTTGCATAATTAATGCTTAGCATGTTTTTACAACATTTATATTTAATTATTATAAAACTTATTAATTAATCTATATATTATCATATTGTTATATATTAAAAAAAAAACACAAGAAGATAAGATATGATTTGCTAATCTTTTATTAAATATTTATCAGTAATAATAACAATAACTTAATTTTGATTTTACACGGTTTTGTTTCAATAAAATAATTACATAATTCACTAGTAAGTTTAACTTATAGTGGTTTGATAAATAGTTATAAGGATTTATTATAACCAATATATAAGTATAGAGGATTTGAGCTCAGATTTTCAAACACCCTTCAACTATCCACACTATCTCATACAACTGATACATATGACCACACACATGTAGAAAAGATTAATAATCACCAATATACGTATTTCATGCTAATCCAGCACTCATCAGTTGGTCCAGACTATTATCTCTTACACATATATATAATCAATGCTCAGTTTATATTAAGATATTTACATATCAAGCTTGTATCCTATCCATCCCTCTTATATGTAATTAATGGATACTGTCCTATACACGAGGGGTCAGAGTGACTTCAGGTCAACATGGGCATGGCAATAATATTAGCATCAGCATGGGATTTGAGTTTTCATCATCAGATTTTCAATGATATGAATGGCTGAAAAGTTGGAGGTTGCAGTGGATTGAAGCCTGTCCATTAAAGTACGAAGATTTGCTATCTTAATATAAACTGAGCATTGATTATATATATGTGTAAGAGATGATAGTCTGGACCAACTGATGAGTGCTGGTTTAGCATGAAATACGTATATTGGTGATTATTAATCTTTTCTACATGTGTGTGGTCATATGTATCAGTTGTATCAGATAGTGTGGATAGTTGAAGGGTGTTTGAAAATCTGAGTTCAAATCCTCTATACTTACAATTAAGCTCCCAGGTTTGTAAAGAGTGCCTGGTTTTCAAATATTTATAACCAATATATAGTGAAAATAGGCAGCCAATCATCTAGTGCACTTAAGAAGATTTTGTTTTGTTATTGCATCTATTTATGAGAAGAAACAAGTCATATCCTTCATTTATGGTACCATTTGCAAAGGCCTTTAGAGTATTTAAAGAATAATACCTATATTTCCTATTTATAAGTAACTTGTATCTATGTAAAATTTGATCTACCAATCCCTATGTTTGGTTTGCTATTTCCTTTTAAAAGACATTTGATAATTAGTTGCTTCTGTGATTGGTTGATTATTTGAATGTTATAATTGTTAATGAATCCCTTCATTTATGGTACCATTTGCAAAGGCCTTTAGAGTATTTAAAGAAAAATACCGATATTTCCTATTTATAAGTAATTTGTATCTGTGTAAAATTTGATCTACCAATCCCTATGTTTGGTTTGCTATTTCCTTTTAAAAGTCATTTGATAATTAGTTGCTTCTCTGATTGGTTGATTATTTGAATGTTATAATTGTTGATGAATCCCTTCATTTATGGTACCATTTACAAAGGCCTTTAGAGTATTTAAAGAATAATACCTATATTTCCTATTTATAAGTAACTTGTATCTATGTAAAATTTGATCTATCAATCCCTATGTTTGGTTAGCTATTTCGTTTTAAAAGACATTTGATAATTAGTTGCTTCTCTGATTGATTAATTATTTGAATGTTATAATTGTTGATGAATCACTACACATAATTATAGATTTTCCTATCTTTTAATTTTTTTATTTTGTTCAAATTTGTTAGAGCAATAGAAACTTTGGTTGTATAAAGAGTTTTTTCTTGCTGTTTTAAAAAATTGCTACAATTTTCAAAATTAATTTTTAGCATTTAAAACAAATGTCAATTTACAATAGAAAAAGACAAAAACATTTTTACCTATTTTTTTGCATTTTTGATTTATAAATTTAAGAAGTCAAATGTAATATTTACTATTTGTTAAAACTATTTAATAACTTTAAAAAAAAATAGATATGAATAATAATTATCATGAAGTGTAAATATAATCTTAAATTTTGATTATAAAAAAAAAAGATTTCAATTTATGTATATAATATAGCATGAATGTATTCCCCCTTTTCCAAGAATTTTCTATTAAACTATACATATAATGAATTTTTTCTCTCTCTCATGTGTCATAGCATCAGCCGGGAAGCGAACCCGCTAACCCGGGACAACTGCTTGTAAAGCAGCTGTCGCTGATCTCTCGACCACCAATGCTTGACAAAACTATACATATAATGAATTATACAACTAATATCATTATTTTCAGATTAAAAATAACTAGGGGAGAAGTAAACAAAACAAAGCAGGAAATGAAAGTGTCCATTTTCTTAATTTCTACTCCAGCTGTTCTCTACCACCCAACATGACAGTTATTAGGGGGATAAAAGGCAAAAGTTTGTACAATTAATAAATTATTTGAATATAAACAAAAATTAAACATGTTTATTTTTAAAAAAATGGTCATATCTCATGTATATAAATCATAATTTTTTATATATTCATTATAACTTGAAATATAATATTTAATTTTAATTTAAAGAAAATGCTCATTTTAAGTATGTTCATTTAATAGGAATACTAATATATAAATAAGGTGGTATGAGTTTATTTCATATTTCATTTTACTCATTATAAGAAATAACGTCATATTATATAATAGAATTGTTGATTAGAAAAATTTAGTTAAGAAGCTGTAGAATCATGCAATTTTTTTAAAAAAATAGGTTGGTATAAAAAATACAAATAGACATTTTTCTCAATTTTATAATAAACTGAATAAAAAAATAAAATTGTTAATATAAACTTAAAAATTATACATGCAAAAACTCACTTAATGACTTAAATCAAAAATCACAATTATGTTATAAAATTTAGTCTGTTGTAGTATGGTTAATTGTTTAGGTGATCACGTGACATTTGAGGCCCCCTAGTGGCAGATTGAATAGCTTTTTTATTTAGTTGATCTAAATCAGATGAAAATTAATTTTGAAACCTTTAGTTCTGAATGCATTACTCTATCATTCTCTAAATAGTTCAAAACAATTATTCTGCAATTTTTCAGTAAGCATATAAGCTAATATATGCATGTGGTTTTATGCTTAGGCAGAGCAGATAACAGCTTAGACCACAAGAGGGTAAGAGATGCCAAACTGACAATGTCCAAAATACTAAATAAGAATTAAAATTTTGAAAATATAAAAATTATAATAATATTGGATAATATTATACAAAAACTTATTATTTTAATTGATACGTTTATTTACACAATATTGATTTTATAATATAGAAATTTATATTTATAATCTTTTTTTTTTTCAGTAATCAAAAGAGCCTGCAGATAGGTTTTTATAGTCATCAGAAAAGTTTATAAACTTTTTTTTTTTTTAGATATTAAAAAACGTTGCAAAACTTTTTTTAATCTGCAAATAAGATATGTGATAAAAAGAGCATTATAGACTAAAGTATCTAAATGCTGACCACTCTTTGTATACACATGCGTGCACACACAACATTTATATGTGTGTGACTTTAATGAGATTTGTTTTTGTAAATTTTGACTGTTATGGCGTACAAGCTTTAAGCTGACTATAGTTATTATGTACTTCTTTTTTTATAATGATATATTGAATACTTTAGAATTTATTCCAGAGTTTTATACTATATATAACAGGATCAACCTTTTTTATAATTATTAAATTTTGAATTTTTTTAAAATATATATTTAAAATATATACTACAAGCAATACTTTTTACAAATTGGGGTATGCTATTTTTTAAAAACACACATATATTGAAATTTATTACACTGTAATTTATAACAAAATTTTAACTATAATCATATATTTAAAAAGATATATTGTAAATAAACTTATTATTTTTCACTTGTAAAAATATGTATATTAATAATATTGTTAAAAGAAGGTTGCCTTGACAACAGTTTGAAATTGTTGATTGTTAATGATATTGAGATTGTGTGAGTGTTGACTGGCTTTTAATGATTAATTAATAAAATTATATCAAGTTTTAATTTCAACATAAATAATAAAATAATTTATCTGATAGGTTCCTGGGCTTAGTGGAATTATCTATTTTTATGTATTTTTGGCATTCACTCATAAATTCAATAGGGGTTCTTCAGAAGCAAAAGAAATGCTTATAAAATAAATTGTCATTTCATTCTGCAATTGAATATCAAGTTTAAAATTAAGAATTACAAATAAAAAATTGTTAAAAAAATATGCTAATCCAAAATATATTATCTTAGAAAAGACTTATAACATAATAGGGTAATAATATGGAGTTCAAATTCAGATTGAATAATGCTTGGATATTTTTTTCAAATTTCACAGTCCAAAAACATTCTTTTAGTAGTTAGTCTACAGACAAGCAAGTTAACTATCCAATACTGATTAATAAATGGATATTTTTCTTATTCCAAAGTTAAATAAAAATTAAGAATTACTAAAATTTGACCATCCACCATCATTTTGTAATTCTTTGTTTGTTTCTGTTTTTCTTCGAAGAGTGAATGTTATTGAGTTACATACTGTAAATGTGATGTTTAACAGCTACTATCTTTATGTTTTATTACATTAGATTTGTTCACTCTTTAAACAATTATTCTTTATCTGAAAATAGAATTCTTCAATTGATTTTTGCATTCCATTGTCTGCAATATCTGTAAAAAACCTATTTTTTTTTGTTACCTTTGAAATACAGAAATGCATTTGATTTTTGTTGTTGAACATAAAAAAACACATCTTATATGTTGAAGAAAATTTTCGTTTGATATATTCTGAAAAAAAAGTATTCTTAACCTTAGATTTAAACCCCTGATCAAAAATATATTAAATTAATGTACTTTATTGTTAATAGTAAATTAATTCCATATTCATTTTTAGTCAAGATATCTTTATCTGAGCAGTGTTTATATATATATATATATGTCATAGCATTGACTAGGAAGCAAACCCAGGCTGGCTGCTTGGAAGACAGCTATGCTAACCACTAGACCACCAATGCTTGACTAACTGAGCAGTGTTTTTGCATTATAAAAACTAAACATTTTTTAATTGTCCCATGACCCATTTGGAAAATTCCATGTGTACAAATAGTATAATCACATGTTATCTCTCTTTATTATTTATTTGTCAATTTATTACAAATCTCATGGACAATAATCATGTATTCATTAATTATGTTATGTCCTGGAGTTTGAATCAGATCTTTAAACTTACCAGACTGGATTCAAACTTAGAACTTTTTTATGTTTAAACATTATTAACTCTAATCTGACTAATATAAAAAATTTTGGAACTTATTTATTTTTTAGTTAAGAATAATTCACTGTTAATTTATTGCCATTAAATAAAGTTATTGACGCTTGAAAAATATTTATCATACTTAACAGAGTACAGTTTATTAAATATATTATTTCTGAACAAATATTAGTTATATAAAAAAGCATTAGTTTTAACTATTTCTCTAACTACAGCTTCTGCTTTAATGGTTAACATACTTCCACACAACCCACCACTCTCCACACTATCTCATAACACTGATACACTTGAACACATATATGTTGAAAAGATAAATAATGACCAATATACATATTTCATGCTAAACCAGCAATCATCAGTTGATACAGATAGCCAATCTTCATACTTGGACAGGCTTCAATAATTTCCACACTCCAACTCTTCAACCATCCATCCAATTGAAAATCTGATGATGGAATGCTCAAAGGCCATCCTGAGCACATGGGCATTCCATCATCAGATTTTCAATTGGATAGACAGTTGAAGAGTTGGAGTATGGAATGGATTGAAGCCTGTCCATTAAAGTATGAAGATTGGCTATCTTAATATATATCTGAGGACTTATTGCATATATGTGTAGAGATGATAATCTCGACCAACTGATGATTGCTGGTTTAGCATGAAATATGTATATTGGTGATTATTTATCTTTTCAACATATGTGTTCAAGTGTATCAGTGTTATGAGATAGTGTGGAGAGTGGTGGGTTGTGTGAAAGTCTGTGCTCCTATACCCTATATATTACATATATAGACACAGTTATATAATAAACTTGTGTGATTCAGTTATTTAATGGTTAACTTAAAAACAGCACTTTGGTGGTTTAAAAAGATATACTGATGATGCATTTGATATTTAGCATAAAGACTATCATCAGTGATGTTTTTTAAATTACTGAACATCTTGCCATAGTATTTTAATTGAACTAAATAATGGTATAAAGAAAATGTAATCATCTGCAGGTATTGTATTTATTATATATTGAAGCCTGTCCATTAAAGTTTAAGGATTTGCTATCTTAATATAAACTGAGCACTGATTATATATATATATATATATATATTAATATAAACTGAGCACTGATTATATATATATATAAATATATATGGTAAATGATGAGCTGAATCAACTGATGACTACTGGTTTAGCATGAAATACATAAATTGGAGATTATTTATCTCTTTTTCCTGTGTGTGCTCATGTGTGTTGGTTATATGAAATAGATTAGATAGCTGAAGGCTGCTTGAAAATCTGGCTCAAATCCCCTATAATTACATCTAAACTCCAAAAATATAAAGTATATCTCTATTTAAATTTTTATATACACCTGTGTCTCTTTTTATGCACTAGATAGGTTCCGCAAAAAACTCACATAAAAGAAATTGCACAAAAATAGACTTAACTTAGATTGAAAAATGTCGGATAGGTTCCATAATTCTCAAAAATTGCATAAAAGCAAAGCAACAAGGTAAAATTACTTTAAAATTTGAATAAAAAATAAAGAAATAAAGTATGATGAATAAAATTTACAAATATTTGAAAGAAAATTGATACAAGACATTTTTTATTAACTATTTAATTTTATTTAAAACGATCTGTTTTTACGTGTAATTTATTTTACATTTTTTCATACATATTTTAATCATTATCACTATTTGACAATATGCGGATACGTTTGTGAACTAATAAGAAATCAGATTCATCACAAGAAAAATACAAATAGCACCAACTTTAGACTCATGGTGTGTTTAATAAGGTGCATCAAGTGAAAAATTTCATTCATGGCTTCAAATCACTCTAAAACTGTCAATTTTTGTGTTATCATAGCAAATGTATGGTCTTTTTAAAGCTTAAAATGTACTGTAAGGCACTGATTTGTTGTTGCTCATTTTGAACCAAAGGGAGCACTTGACAACAATTTTGACAGCTCCAAGTTTTTTGTTTTGATATTCAAAATGAAAATGTATATTTTAGAGTATTTTTTTACATATTATAAATTATTTTGATAAAATATGCTGAAAATATAATTATTTTAGAAAAATAGTTAATATTTTAGTAAAAATTATTTACTTTTACATGAATGTAAATTGAGAAAGAAATCAATGACATATGCAACATTTTCTAATAGGTTGCGAACATTCTTTTTAGGTTTTCTGCTATGGAATATTTTTATAATTATAAATAGAAATTTATTTTTGAAAAAACTTTCATTTACTTTTATAATCTGATAAATTATTAATTTGATTTTTACTGCCAATTCTGTAATTGAACCAATAAAAAGTTTAAAACTTTGATTCACTCAGCCAATAAAAAAATTTTCAGTCTAAAAGTTAATGGTTTTCTGTCAACAATGTAATTGGTAATTAAGCTTTGAGATGATGATTTTACTAATTGTTTATGAAGCTGGCAATATCCAGACATATAACTATTAAGCTTTCATTGGAATTTAAGAGCTCATTCATAATTCATGTCAATAACAAAAAAATGATTCTCCAATTGATTAGAAAGTTGAAGACTTTCTTGAATCATTTTTGCTGAGAAATGAACAGGTTCCACTTCTGTTTCATTATCTTTTTCTAAATTTTCTACAGTATCTAAATTTATTGCTAAACATTTTTCCAACAGGCATTTAAAGTATGTAAAATATAATGTGCATATATAAAATGTGAAAATCCCAATTTTAAGTGAAATATGAACTTCTTTATTGCATAAAAGAAAACCTCATAAAAAGATATTAAGAAGAAACAATAATCGCATAACTTCAAAATCACATTAAAAAAATCTGCACAAAAAGAGACCCGGGTGTATTATATAACAATAAAATGTCCATTATAAAACAATTGTTATAACAAAGTTATAATAAAATATAACAGTGACAACATATTTTATAAGCAATTATAAAAAAACTGCCAAAGTACTTTCAGTCAATTTCTAAACCTTCTTCAATTGAAAAACATAATTTTAACATTTGCACATTGTCTATTAATTAAAGATATCATATCTATTTATCAAAATTATTTATTCAATGTTTATTTTATTGTGTTTTCTCCAGGAAGCAATTTTGATAAATATAAATGTGAGATCTTTAATTAACAGACAATATGCAAATATTAAAATTCACGAATTTTGAAATATAACTTGATGTCACTTATTTCTGCTAAATTTAAACTGAAATGGTTTTCAATTGAAGACGGTTAGAAAATTAACTGAAAGTACTTCCATGGTTTATTATAATTAATTATAAAATATATTAGTACCATTATGCTTTATTATTTTTAAAATAATTTATATAAAACTCATAATGCCTTACAATAAATATTTAAAATGCTTTGTAATCAAACATCAGTCAAAATTTACCAAGAATAAAGTGGGCATTTATTATTGTACTCCATTTACATATATAGAAGGTTAACTAAAACACTTTGGTTAGAAAAAATGAATATTTAAATAAACCACTACATTTTATTGAAATGGTTCAGATTGATTTAAATATTCATTCTTTCTAAACAAAATATGTATGGAGAGTTTTGCCTTGTTTATAAACAATTATGTGCTAGTATAAGAGATGGTGATCACATGATTCTTTGTGGTTTAACACCAATCCTGCCTAATAGGATAGTGGTGGCTATGGTTTAAAGAGCCAAATACACCAAAATGTATGGGTGCTGAACTGAGTTCAGACCCATATGACTATATAAGCTATTGAGCTTAGATTGAAAATATTTTTATGTTTTCAATGTCATTCTCATAGTTTTATAGTTAAGTAGAGATAAAAGGTGGTTGCTGGAGGGTTGCATTAGATCCTAAGAACTAGGTGCAGTGCTCTCAGATCCAAAGCTCCTCACTGATGAAGGCCACAAGCCAGAATCTAGTTTGGGAATATTGGATGAGTAGGCATTAGATAGGGATTTTATGCACAAGCCTTCTGGCATCCATTGCTTACTCTGGTTGGCACTGGGTGGCACTACTGTATGGAGAGTTTTGCCTTGTTTATAAAATATTTTAGTCAATCTTTTATATATACAAATTTACTACAATAAATAAAATTTTACTACAATAAATAAACAGCTGCTTTATGCTTGGTGAATTTTAACTTATGGTTTGTTAGAGAGTATTTTTAATATATATTGTTCAGTATTATGGGTTTTAATCTCAAATTTTATTTATGTATTAAGCACTGGAAACATTCTATTACATACTTTCCTAGGTTTGAATTGTTGTTGGCAATGAATAAATTAAAATAATTAATTCTCAGGTTTGCTAACTATTATGAGTGAATCAAGTAAAACATATTTAGATACAATGTTATAGATTAATAAAGTGTTCATCCTTTCTAATCAATTTTTTTTAGACAACCTTCTATATAAATAAATGGTGTACAAGAATAAATAGCCACATTATTCTTGGTAAAGTTTGACTTATGCTTGGAGACTATGTTTAATATTTATTGTATGACACTATGGGTTTTAATCTCAAATGTTGTTTATGTATTATACACTGGAGGTATTCTATAATATATATATATATATATATATATATATATATATATATATATATATATATATATATATATAATAACTCAAACAAATTTATTTAACACAGTATTCAAAATTAAATAATATATTCTTTATTGGAAGTACTTTCAATTGTTTCACTGACAATCTTTATCAACCATTAATACAAATGTACAGAAAATAAAAACTTGCATTACCCATCATTCAACCCATTCAAAATTATATTTTACTGATCATGCATTTATTAAATGTGATGTGATGCATTGGACCTCTTCTTTTTTGGAGTCAGGAATCTCTCAGCCACTATGCACAGAGAAAATCTATTAGTCACCTTCCCTACCATTTCCATTCCCCACCCTAAGTTTTTCCCCATATTCTTCTCTATATTCCTTCATCCCATTTCCACAACATAATCTTTGTCAATTCCATGGCTTTTATATCGAAATCCCTCTTATTTTTTCCAAACACAGCATAAAAACCAAGAATCCATTCTATATAATCACTTTGTTTATATTTATTCTTCCACAACTTCAATATTTGTACCCTTTCTGCTTGCAACCATTTACATTCAATTAACAGATGCCTAATATTTTCTATGCCTTCCTTACACAACTTGCAGAATAAATTATCCAGATTTTTCTATTTATGTGTATATTCCTTTGTTGCTAAAGATCCTGTTTGAGACTTCAACAGTAAACTACTTTCCTTGCTATTATCATAAATTAACTCACGCCCAATATTCTGTTTACTTCTATATATATTTAAATTCTTTTTACTTTCATTTTAAATACTTTAATTGCACCCTCTAAAGATGCGTCTGATCAATACTTAGAAAGTAAAATTATCAGTAAAAGCCAGTTTAAAATTTATAATGATAAAATCATAAAGATTTGGATAATCTTACCAGCATATGATGGAACCCAAAACTTTTCAGTTCTTTAATTTTTTGGAATTCTAAGAATTTCTAAAAATATATAACGAACTAGAAAGACGGAAAAATTAATAATATGATCAAATGATTTTTTTGCTTAGGAATTCCTACCAAAAATACCAGAACTGGAATCAATATAAAGACTTTATATTCCAAAGTCTAAACTTTACTCCTGCACTACAGTGGATCATTATAATTAAAATAATTGTTACAAAATTTGATTCAGTAATTAGTGCTTAAAAATTAAAGTCCTTTGACAGCTAGTAATACGGGAAAAAAATTCAGCAACTTTTAGCTTGACTATTTATTACCTTAATAATGTAAATCAATTTAAATTCTTCGATAGATTTTTAGATAGAAAGACTGATATGGATATTAATATAATTTCCATTGTGCTGTTCCTGTATTTAACATATTAAATAATATATTTCAATATAATAATATAACTATTATAACTAAATTAGATTTATGTAAATATTGGTGCAGGGTAGATTGAAAGACAATAAAGTTCAAGTTACATGGACTATGCTCTAGTTTCCAGTGCTTATCAAATTCTATGCAATAAACCAGCCAAATTTTTATTTGATTAGTTGTATATAGAGCTATATTTTCCCAAAATTACTTTATGTAAAAGAATTTATAGTTTCATGTTGACATTACATGAAAAATTTCATTTAAAAATGACCTGTACAATTTTAAAATGTGACAGCAAGAACATAAGACCAGTCAGGTCTTCAACTCCCTGGATAAGATATAAAAATATTAGTATAAAGCATATTTTCATTAAATTGAGTCATGCAATTCATATGAACCATAAAAAACTTTCTGATCTGCATAATTTAGCACAATGGTAGAGTAGTGGACTTTGAACCCAGGTTCTATGAATCTTAGTTCCAGCTGGCTCACTTCTAGTGATCAAACCTTTTATGAACTCCTGGCAATAAAACATTCAATTTATTTTATATGGCATATTTGTGCAAAGTTTTATAAATAAGAAGATTTTATTTCATTACAAAATATAATCTAAAAGATACTTTAAAAATGCAATATTGATTATTTTGGTATATTATACCAGTTCATACTCCCTGCAGAATTCTTTTCCTAATCTTGCACTGAGCATGAAGTGACCAAGATTCAACAGGTAAAGAAATGGATATCAATCTAGCCGATTGTCTGTACTCATGTATATTGGTACTTCCAGCTAAATTGATAGAAAGAGTGGATTGACAGGACTCTTCCAGTTAAAAACACCTTTTAGTTGATATCTTATTTGAATGCCCGAATATTTAGAACAATGGCAAGTACATACCTTTGAAAAATCTATTTACAAAATAGACTTTTGCGTGCCACTTCTAGAAAAGAATCAAAAAATGAATTTTTCACCCTCCTAGAAGAATGTGCAATACCATATGTTCAGTGGAGCATAAGAATAAGGTTTAACACCCTGGTACAGCGATATCCTTTTGTGGATAGCTCAGTCACTCTACAATCTAGGGTCTTCAAATGGGTAAGTTAAATGATTATTATTGGTACGTGGTTGATAAGGAAAGAATACATTTTGACCAATATAAATAATAATATGAAAACAAAACAAGTTTAATATTATGATTAAATATATTTTTAATCCCAAATGCCCACCACCGTTTCATACTAATGATGATATAACAAAATACTAAATAATTAATTATCCCAAACCATATATATTCGAGGCATTGAAATAGATAAAATACAATTTTAAATCAAAAAAAAAAAAAAATTCCTGAAGCTATTTACAATGTTTATAAATAATGGAAGTGGTCTGAGCTCCTTTTACCCAATAGAAATAAATTTTACTTTGTGTGATTTGATATACAGATATGAGATTTTCGGTCATACAGGCATGCGCTTTTACTCAGTGCTTTACAACCCTTTTATTGATAGCAATAATAATAATAATAATAAAAACTATGCATACTTATATTTGCATTATGAGATATTTCAATAATTTCATATTTTTCAACAGGTCAACAAGGTTGCATTGGCTCAGATACTATATCGTACTTACCATAAGGTACTGTATCTACTTCCCTCTTGCTATAGATAAATTCCTGTACATGTATATACGTGCAGCACAATTATACACTTACTATTACTTTAAATATAAAGTTATTAGAGTACTTGCTTACAGGGAATCTGTAATAGATCAATCCCTTTTTGCACTCATCATAAGGTGCAGCAGTGACAAAAAAAATAACTTAAAAAGGATATACGGATAAATACATTTTTAGATATTCAGCATGAGATATCGTATTTACCGAATATTATAAGCGTATGTATGCATATACATACATGTATATCCATATATGACAAATTCCAGGAGTAACAACAAGAGGAAAATGAATAGCAACAAAAAAAAATCTCATTGCAATCTTTGTTGAAAATACTAGAATTTGAAATAGAAAAATTGACTCAAAGGATTTAAGTAAAAGCTTTATCATTTATGCCCGTAATAACTGCAAATTCATATACATATGCGAAAGATTCTCTCTCTTTTTTAAATGATTAATAATAATAACAAAAAATAATATATCTAATCAGAAATATCAAAGTTAATTATTTCAATATTAATAAATATCTTAAAATAAACTTATATCTGCATCTTCATTCTTCTCCTCTGGGCTCTTGAGTGGGCTTCAAGTTAACTGGCTGTGTGGTGAAGATTTCATTCATTTAGCAAGGCAGCATTTGTCATCATCATGGGTGGCTAGAATTGGCGTGATCACATCTTGGTGGCTTGGGACAGAGAAAGGGCGGTGCACCGGCTAGTTGTCTACCCCATGGTCATTTTGCTGGAATCTCTAGTATATTGCTTCATATCTTCTTTTTATATATATCTAATAATAATTAAGATTATTAATAAATTTTCATAAGCTGTCTCCAATGGTTACTCGAATCCACAAAGACAAGAGTTCTTAAAAGAACTGTATAATGGATTTGTTCTTAAGAATGTCACTAATAGTCCTATTCGTAAATGAATGTCTAAGTAGCTGGTTGCTTGGAGAATTCTGGAGCCACAAAAAAGAATGACTTGCCCAGAATGGCTGCCAAAGAAAGAATGCATCCCACAGCACTATCAATCCCACTAATAAGAACCAATTCAGATATCCCTCTGAGAAGAATGAATCAGCCAATCCTTTTAATTTAGCTTATCACTTAGATTGCAAACATTCCTTTATATTTTTCCAATTAAATTCTACATTTTAAGTTTGACATCCATCTTGAATAACCCAGACCACTTGCTTACAAAATAAATTCAAAAGAATTTTTTTAAAAGAGATAACAGTTTAATTATAGCATTATCAAACCTTTTGCTTTTGATCAGATTTTTGCAAAAGCAATTAACATTACTTGCTTATGAAATAAAATTACAATCTTTAGAAAAGTAATTAAAAAAAATATACAAGTATGTTGGAAAATAAAAAAAAACAAATACATATAATGACATATCATAAAAAATATACAAAAATAAAAAACAAAAATAAAAAAATACATTGAATTTATTATACGTGTACAATATTTAAATCTGTGTGTGTGGGTATTCTACTGCTCAGACCGAACCTCCATTATTAATCTAGCACATTTTTATATTTGTTGTGCTTAATACAGACTTTGTGCAAGGCCATTTGATAATATCTGGCACAATATGAATGATTATAAAATATAGTGCAGACTACAAATGAGAAAAAAACTAAAATTTGCTGTAATGAAAGTTCAACATAACATTGCAAAATCATAAAGAAAAGATTAAAGGGTTAGCATTGTGATATATGCGAATGGATTTGTTTTATAGATTGGTTTGTATAGTTATTGGAAAAGTATCAATACATCACATAATTACCATTTAATATGGTTACACATGCTATTAATAAGAGTACCAAATTCTCCATATAGTAGTGGCACCAAGTGCAAGCCTTTGTGATCAATGGATGCAGGAAGGTTGGTGCATAAAATCCCTATGTTGTGTCTACTCATTCAACATCGCCAGACTAGTTTTTAGCTTGTGGCTTTCATCAGTGAGGAGCCTTGGATTTGAGAGCATTGCATCTAGCCATAAGATCTTATGTCTAAGTACAGTGCCTCAAATCCAAGGTTTCTCACTGATGAAAGTCACAGTCTAGAAACTAGTCTGGGAATGTTGAATGAATAGGCTCTAGATAGGAATTTTATGCACAAACCTTCCTGAATCCATTGATTACAAAGGCTTGCACTTGGTGGTAATCCTGTATGGAGAGTTTCTCTTATTACTGGAAAATTCATTTTAATGTATTATATATGTTACCAGGAAAGTGTGAAAACCAGTATTGTATTGAATGCTTAGGAATTTTATACAATACCAAAGTGGAACATATAAGTATGAAATGCTTAGATTTTCACACAGTTTCAAGACATTCTATAAAAATGTTAAAGGAAAATTGCCAAAGTATAAAATACTCCCAACAAGAATGTTTGATGTAGCAAAACGACATTCACACATTCTACACATGGTTAGTAAAATTAATCTCTGAAATTGTTGGTAAATCTTATGTACACACCTTACAGTTAGTTAATGAAGAGCAGAAAGATAATTACCAAGAAACATCTTACATTCTTGAAGATTTGTATGATTTTAAACTCCTTCATTCTTGGCACTTCTGAAATAATAGTATAAAAATGTCATTATTTCTTTCCTGATTTGTTTGATATTTAGATTAGGATTTTCCTGCTATCATATATACTGACCTTGCTATTAGAGAAGTTGGTAGTAAGAAATAATAAACATATATTTGAAGTTAAGAAAGTGGAACTCCATGTATAAATAAACATTTATTATTTATTAAAAGCCAAAAAAGAATATATTTTGGACAGTTTTTTTTTTTATTCTAGGATTTCATGAAACAAATTAAATATAAAAAAATTCCATGTCTTATATTTTGTTTTGTTTTTTATATTTTTCCCATGTCACTTTTCATTAAAGGTTTTTTCCTACTTTGCCAAAAAATTATAAGGGATTCTTTATAAAGTCTATGTATTCTATACAATGTCTAGGCAAAATACGCAAAAAAATTAAAATGAAAACGAAATTTCATATTTTGTCTAAAAAATACCATGACTTATATAGAATGCTTAGGCCATGGGTTGAGAACATTTTGAGTCAGAGAGCCATTTTGACTAAAAACAGAAAAATTAAAATTTAGAGAGAACTTGAAATCAATTTTATTCATTATTTATAAATTCAATAACTTTAAATATGCATATAAAAAATTCAAACAACTCTTGAGAGTATATATAATATTTTTGTGGGTGAAACAAAAAAAAAATTTTTTTTCCTGAAAATTTTACTTTTAATTAGAACTTTTTTTCTAGTAACTACAATAAATTTGCCTAAAAAATTTATCAGTGAAAAAAATCATTTATATAAATATGAAGATTATATATACAGCTTGCAAAATAAGCTCTTAACAAGCTTTGAGAATATCCTCAACCGCAGACTGGTTTCTGCTATTGGCATCATCAGTGAGATACCAGGATATTCAAACATTAGATTAAAAATACCAGGATAAGCCCAGCACTTTATCTAATGTATAACTATTAAGTTAAAAATCTGAAATTTTCAGACATCTATATGTCTTCCAATCCAAATATCTAACTTAAATAGCTATATGGCATTGAACTAAGTTCAGACACACCATATATTAATAGCTTAGGCAATATAAAATCTGATTTGATTTTTTTTTTAAATTTATTAAGGCTTTGTCGATTTTATATTGCTAAAGCTATTAATATATGATGTATCTGAACTTAGTTCAGTCCCATATGGCTATTTAAGTTAGACAGCTGGATTGGAAGACATATAGATGTCTGAAAATGTCAGATTTTCAACTTAATAATTATACATTAGATAAAGTAATGGGCTTTTCCTGGTATTTTTAATCTAATGCTTGAATATCCTGGCACATGATACCAGTAGCAGAAACCAGTCTGGGGTTGAGGATATTCTCAAAGCTTCTTAAGAGCTTATTTTATGAGCTCTATATATAACATTTGTAAACACAAGCTTATTAAATTAGGTCATATGACATGTGACTTGATTTTTTTGTAATTTTATTTTTTGTTATTAAGGCTTTGATGATTTTATATTGCTAAAGCTTTTAATATATGGTTTATCTGAACTTAGTTCAGTCCCATGTGGCTATTTAAGTTAGCTGGATTGGAAGACATATGGATGTCTGAAAATTTCAGATTTTCAACTTAATAGTTATAGATTAGATAAAGTGCTGGGCTTGTCCTGGTATTTTTAATCTAATGCTTGAATATCCTGGCATCTCACTGATGATGACAGTAGCAGAAACCAGTCTGGGGTTGAGGATATTCTCAAAGCTTGTTAAGAGCTTATTTTGTCAGCTCTATATATAACATTTGTAAACACAAGCTTATTAAATTAGGCCATGTGACATCGATTTGATTTTTTTTGTAAATATGAAGATAAAATGTTAATATTCAAATTTACTAATGTGACTTTTGAACAATTATGTTTTCAACCAACTTGTTCAAATTTGGAGTATATTTCGTGCAATTTAATAATAATAAAATCTAAAGTCTTAAATCAGTCGACCTGCTCCTGTGCTTACTTTTCACATAATTCATTGAAGAAAACAATGTGCGATAAGCTATTTTAAATTTAAACCACTTGCAATCAATCATCTCAATTTATATATATTTGCATTAAATAAATTAATTAAATTATAATAAAATTAATACATTTAGTTATAAGTTATATATTAGGATACACAAATAAAATATTATTTTATAATATATTAAATTTTTAATATAATTTTATATATATTTTATCCAAAATAAGAGAGCTACACTTTTTCCATTAAAGAGTTGAATGCGAGTCTGGGGTCTCCCGTTCCTGATCCCTGAATTAGGCATTCTATACAATGCTGTTTTTTTCATACTTTCCCAGTAACATATATATATATATATATATATATATATATATATATATATATATATATATATATATATATATATATATATATATATATATATATATATATATATATATATATATAAACTTTCTATCGTTTTGCTTTTCTTCTTCTGGTATCAAAATGTTTATACTGGTTTATAAGTGATTGCTATTAGTATTCAATAAGTTTTTAATGTAATTTGAAAAAAAAGAACTAAAAATAATATTAATTTAATTTAGCATATTTCTATTAATTAAAATATCAAAATAAATATTTTTTCTTTTATGTATTGATTCTCTACATAGATTAATTATTAACAAAATATCCTAAATGAACCTATAGATATTCCAACAAGAAGGTATGTATATCTCTTGGCTTTATTAAGTCTTTCAATCCTGTTATTGTATACATAGATCTGACAAACATGAATTTCATGGATTGTATTTGACCACATCTGTAAAAATAAAAGCGTGAGAAACTACATTTACAAAACAGATAAACACAGTAATCAAGAACTATTTTGGATCTATTGATGAAACTTCAGTATTATCCAGAAACATTAAATCTATCATGTTTTATGATTGGATCTGGAGTTTAAATCTTTATAGGAAGTCTATTTTTTACATCATATTTTTTTAATTATTTGAAAAGATAATTAGTTGAACATCTAGAAAGAAAATCCAATCTACTTGAATGATTATTAAACTATAAAACATGTATACTATCTAAATTAAAATCCTGTTAGCTTATTTTAATTAGATATCTTCGTGTAATTAACATTTATAATAAATATCTAGTTGAAATTGATGTTTCAAAAATGCATTAATGATATTTTAGCTCTGATATATAAAGCATAAAGAGAAACAAATAAAGAATCTCTTTCTCTTTCATGTCAGTTAACAGAAATATATATATTATATTACCCATACACATTACATATTTTTTAATAAATAATATATATATTGTTATATATACAATCATCATTTATTATCTCCTGTAGTTTGTAAGTGAATAAATAAAGAAAACTAGAAATCTTATGTTTAATAAATATATTTATAGTTTGAGTAAATGGAGAGTGACTGAATAATTTATTTATTAAAATTAAAAATAAAATAATTTTTTTTAGTTGTACTGAAAGATAACAATGACATTATTAAAGTTAAAAGAAGGAGAATTCCATGTTCACAAACTAATAACAAAAAAGCCTGCATTATTATTGTTATTAGGTAACAGAAAAAAGGCTCAGCAAAAAGAACACATATTTTTCATTCAAAATTTGTGTTTTATTTTACATATTTTATTAACAGATTCTAGATTTAATGTATTGTGAATAGAAACCACATAGAGAAGAAAGAACATAATTACCCTCAGTCGATATCTTTATAATAAATGGAATGAATAACAAAGACTATGCTAACTCTCAAAGCTTCAAACTGTTAGATTTTCCATGGATTGTAATATCTCTAGAAGAATAATTGGATATCATCTAATAATTAAAATGCCTACTGAATCCTGTCTGTGTTTGTCATTATGGGAATATTAGAGAAAATATCGCTGGAGAAGGAGGAAACTATATTTCTCAGTTATATGATGAACTTGGTAACAAACACCAATAAACAAATCTTTTCTAAACTATTTACTCGGATAACTTTCACTTATTAATAATAATCAATGGAATAATAGTACACACTGATAGATATCTTTCAAAATTCTTCCTTTAAGTAATTTTGATTACTAATACAACCTATTTATTATCATTCAATACACATTTAAATTGTAAAATCAAGTAAGACTTAACTTAATTATTGACATATTATTCTTAGAAAATAAATCAAAATTTAAAACACAACTAATATTTCATAAGATTTAGTTTGAATTATAAAATGACTCCTATTATAAAAGTATTACTTGATTTAGGATATGAAATATATACATATGTATTTTAAAAAATAATGTTAAATTTTTTTATTGCATGCAATATTATGTATTTAATGTTTCATGACCATGCATATTAATAATTTTTAGTTGTAGATCATATCTACAATTGCAATCTGTCAGAGATAAATTGTAAATATACAGTCCATTTCCATTTCTCATCTTTTCTTATGAGTTTCAGTAATGGTTCTATATGATCAGAAAATATTTGGTAGAAGCGATTATAAAAGTTACATAATCCTAAAAATGATGGTGTTTGAAATAGTGATTTCCACCATGATAGTGCTTCACCTTTAAATGATTATAGGGTACTATTACTTTTTCCCCTTCTGACAGTTTGGTATTGGCAGAAAAGTATAAATTTAGACTCCTTAAGTGCTCAATTAGGGCCTCATTTGTAAAGCCTTTAAATATTTTAAGTTTTACAAATTGTTGATGGCATTTATTTGCACATCATTATTTTTATTATTTATCTTCTTAGGTTTATCTGCAGTTGGTTGTGTTATTTGCTTATAAATTTCTGATATTGGTTTGTTAAAGATAGTTTCTTCCATATCTTCAATCTGGGTTAAATTCTTTACTTCTGTAGGCATACTAAGTGGATCATTCATTTCAATTTGCTTAACATCTGCATTATCTTTTTTTTAAAAAATGAGGTCTAATTTCTCTGTTGTCACATCACATTCATCTTTTGATTTTGTATATTTTGAATATCTTGCATTTTATTTATTGAGTTATGTATACTTTGTATTTGACTTTGCAAATTATTTTGACTTTCAATTAGTTTCTGGACATTATCTTTATTTTGAGTGCCTTCAACTCCAATTAGATTTTGTTTGATTCTGACACATTTGTTATCATTTTCTAATGTGTTAATTTTTTTTCATAATTTTCTAACTTATGATTTTGTTCTTTTGTGGAACAATTTGTTTCTGAATGTATTTTACTTATTTCTTTATTTATTACTTTCTGGAATTGTTTATGATTTTCCATTATTTCAGCTTTAAAGTTGTCACAAGATTTTATTATTTTGATAAACTTATCATCAATTTTATTTTCAACTTGTTTTACCAATTCAATAAACCTTATTTAACATTTACAATCGCTTTCATTGATATCTTCCTTTATTTCTTTCATCTCTGTCTTTAATTTACTAAATTGAATAGATAAATTATTATTTTGTTTTGTAATATCCAAAGATAATTTTGCTATATCATTTTTCATTTCTTTACAGTCATCATTTTGTTTTTTTATTTCTTCTTTGGTGACCATATTCATTGTTAAACTTTTTACCATCATCATTAATTAGTTTGAGAACAGAATCATTGGTGTTCGCTCATTCTTCTTGTTCTTTCCTTATATTCACCTCTTTTTCTTGGAGTGTAATATTTTCCAATACCTCATTCTCAGATGAACGAATATTTTGTCCCTCTTGATTTTCAATTAGGGTAGTATCCATATTATGTTCAAAAAAATTTGGGGTTTGTTCTATACTAATTCCTTGTGTTTCAATTTCAATCTGAATTTCGTCATTAGTTTCTGATCCTAACATCTTTCTTTTACTTCGAGTGATCATTTACTATATTATTCTATCTTATTTATTATTATGATGAATTAGAAGAAGTTAACAGTTACAAATACCTTGGTCAGATTATTAATACAGATGGAAATATAGTGGGTGAAATTAATCATAGAATTAAACTTGGTTGGAGTGCTTTTTGGTAGAAATAACTTGATACTAAAGGGAAATATGCCTATGTATTTGAAAAGGTTTTTAACAAATGTGTTTTACCAGTTCTTACTTATGGATCTAAGACTTAGACACTTAATAGCAGAGCAATACAGAGACTCCAGACAACTCAAAGAAGTATGAAAAGATGCATGTTGGGAGTAACAAGAGGAGATCGAAAATGCAATGTATGGGAAAGAAAACAAACAGGTGTTACTGACCTCATTGAAAAAATTAAAAGATTGAAGTGGAGTTGGGCTGGACATATTGCTAGAAGAGATGATAATAGATGGACAATTGAAATCTTAAACTGGATTCCAAGAGATTGTAAAAGACCCAGAAAGAGACCACATGTCAGATGGATTGATGAAATAAGAAAATATGCAGGGGTGATGTGGAGAAGAGAAGCTAAAGATCAGAGAAGATGGATTAAACTTGGAGAGACCTTCATCCTGCAGTGGATTAATAATGATTGATGATGATGATACTAGCTTTATAGATTATTTTACTTTAAAATATTTTTTCACGATATGTATTAACTAAACTAATAAAACATCACAGAGAATTCTGCTATCACATTTTCTATATATGTCAAAACTTTACTTTATCTGGTTGTTCTCTATCTATCTTTATTATTTGCTACCTGAAATCCAATTTTTATATTCTATTTATTTGACTGACTACTGAGTTATTTTATTAATATTATTATTTTTTAAATATATATTTGTTTTATTTTTCTATTTCCAACTCATTCTATACTGAAATTATTAGTATACAATAATAAAAGCATGTGGTTTTCATGCCACTATAGTTTTGCTTAATTTGTAATGCATTATTAAGAAAGCAAAATAATTCAAAAGTTAAACGCTATAAATAACGGGTCGAAATATATGCTGCATTTAAAAAAGCACAAAATAGCCTAAAAGTTGGATGCCAATATTTTTTTTTTTTTAAAAACCACAATCATGTCCAAAAGTGATTTTTTTAAAAAAAAAAAAAAATTTAAAAAAAAATATGTTAGTTTAAAATATAGACGAATAAATAAATGCTTAGTTGCTTGAGAAATGACTTTTTTGAATCTAATTCCAGAAATCTTCAGGTCTTGAATCTATTACTCTACTATTGTGCTAAAGTGCACACTGCATTTTATTTAGTACAAGGAATAGAATGGTGAACTTGGGAGATAATGGTTCCTGGATCAAAGCTTAACCTAACACTTTTGGTGTTCTAATACCACTTGATCTCCCATGCAACTAACTATTCAATTAATCCTTGTGTAATTGAATGCAAGGTAGAATGATGGACTTGGAAGACTGAACATATCAACTCAATTTTTATTTCTGACATTTGAACATCTCATGATCTTCCAAGTAATTAACTATTCAGTTAATCTTTGTGTGATTGCATGTAATGGTAAAGTGGTAGCTTTAAGAGCTAAAGGCTTTTATACCAGAGTTCAATCTGTTATTGTTCAAGTTAGAAATTTATATAACCTTCACAATTAACTCTTTAATTATTTAGCTTGCTGAAATGTTTCTTTAATAATGACTAAATTAAGATAAATATTTTTTGATTAGAATTCAGACTGGCCATGAGTTCATTATATTATTAATATCATCTAATGAACAATTTTTAAATTGTATTATATTATCTATTGTTTTTATGTGAGTTACCTATTTTCTCCAGTCAGTGTTTTTGGAAAGATATTGTGGTGTAGTGGTTATGATGTTAGACTGTTTAGCTCATGATCTCAGATTCAGATTTTAAATGGAGCACAGAGATTATTTCTTAAGCAAACTTAGGAGGTTTTTTTAAGGATGCCTTGTAGTCATGCAACATCAATGAATATGTAACCATCTTTAAATAAAAGATAAAAAATTTCCAAGATAATTTGAACTCTTTAGATGAGTTTTAGGGTATTTAATACAAAAGAAAATGCAACTATGATGGAGTTATCCAACATCTGAAAACAGAATAATATTTTTGTAGTGCAATTTCATTACATCACTCTCATACAAAGTAAGGACTGGTTTCTATCTGCTTTCAACATCTTACGGTCAACTCTCATGCAAGGTAGAGACTTGTTTTTATCCCTTTTTAACACTTGTAGAGGGGTGCGATCACTCTCCACAAGGTGGTAAAAGTGGATAGAAACCAGTCTTGTATGAGTGTGTTTAGTGACAATTGCACTATAGTGGATAATCTTTACTCTAATGAATGATTAGTAAAAATTATTAATTTATCTATAAACAGAGATTTCATATTTTTTCTTTGCCAATGTTTTTACTCTCTAATTTCTAACTTCTTAAAAAATAATGCACAGATAGTTAGAAAGCAAGAATCTATGACAAAATTATATAATTAAATATACGTATGTATTTGTTTAAAAAAATTAGATAATATGATAGACAGAATGAAATATAAGAAGATAATACAAGTCTATTTTTTAAGTTTATTTTTATTTTATCATTTTAATTCATTGCTATATAATAAATTATTTTTGTGACCTACAATCTTTTTAAAATAATAATAAAAAAAGAGATTATATTATTACTTCTTTTCCTGCTTAAGTCGATCTTTAGAATTATCTAAATTTATGGTGACAGAGGTCAAATGAAAGGTCCCCCAGCTGTCACTTGTCTTTGACTTTTATGTGGCTGATATTCAGCAGATATATATATAGCATAGTACAGAATAACTTTATACTGTAATAATTTATTTTTTAAATAATTTGTCTGTTAAATAATGTATAGATTAATTTTTGCGCGGATTATTTAAGAAATAATATATAGACTAATAACCGCTCTGATTTATGCAAATAAACGTGATACTTCATTAATTGGATGCTCTTTTTAAATTAATGTAAGAATCGACAAAACAATGGCAAAACTCAAGTAATAAACTTTAAGGAATCAGAAAGACATTATGGCTGACTGGACATAAAATCTGACTACACTGCCAACGGGAAAGTTTGGCAATCGTGGCAATATGGTATAATAGTCAATTCGATACTTCTTCATTATTAGTTTTGCTATTGATACCTTAAGGCAATATAATGTATGTCATACGTATACAACCATTCTATTTAGCATATAACTATATGTTATATATACTTTTTAATATTTGATTCAATCACAATTATATGATAGAGATATTTCTATTTTGAACTTGCATGTTTTCACAAGATATAATACATGCATAAATAATCAAAATAAGAGTCATAGATCACATGACCCTACTCTCTTAAGCTTGTAAGTTATAAACAATGAGGATTGCCAATTCCTCAACAAGCTTTGTGATAAATGCTTAGCTAAAGAAAGCATTTAAAATATCACTGTCAGGACCCCCCCAAACCTCTGACCATGGTTTCATGCTCTGGTACTCCTCAGAGAGGTGCCAGGATAGGTTCAGACACTACTAGATCTAAAAATACCAACCCAAAGCCCTTTGGGTTGGTATTTTTAAATCTAATATCTGAATCTACCTTAGCACCTCTCTGAGGAATGCCACAGCACGAAACCATGGTCAGAGGTTTGGGAGGAAGGGGTCCTGACAGAGATATTTTAAATGCTTTCTTTAGCTAAGCATTTATCTCAAAGCTTGTTGAGGAATTGGCAATCCTCATTGTTTATAATACATGCATGTTTTCCTAAAGGTTCGTGATGGTGGTATTTTATTTGCATGTCTATTTCCATTATCTAATACCAAGTATTGAATGTCTTTAGAAAAATTTAACTTGATTTTTAAATTTTCTAATTACATTCAATTATTAGGAATTTATGGCTCACAGGTTAGTATATACACAACTTTTCAAGTGGTATTATGCTCCGCTCTTCTTCCGGTGTTGCTGGATTGACTAGTGACAGTAATAGCATAGAAATTAAACCTGGATCTGTAGATTTTTGAATATTTAAATTTTAGGGTAACACTCTAACCTGATTCCCATGTCAGTATTATCACTGGTCAGGTCATTTTAAAAAAGAGAAGGGGAACTAGTCTGGGGATATTGGATGAGTAGGCATTAGATAGGAATTTTATGCACAAGCCTTCTGGCATTCAGTGATTACTCTGATTGGCACAGGGTGGCACTACTGTATGGAGAGTTTTGCTTTGTTTATAAACAATTATGTGCTAGTATAAGAGATAGTGATCATGTGATGCTTAAGAGAGGAGAATATTATCATTCAAAATGTTAGGTATATACTAGCCTTTATGGTATTACTAACAGTTAAATGTAATTGGAATTTTAAATAAAATTAAATTTTTCTAAAGACGTTCAATATTTAATATTAGATTATGGAGACAGTTCAACATATAAATACAAATAACATATGACTGTTTAAAGACCTAGCCAGATTCTAAAGTTATGAAAAATGAACACATAAAAAATGTAAGTCATATAACATATCATCATAAATTTATCATACATTTTTTACATTGGGTTTAAAATAAAAAACATGCAAAAAAAATGTTAAGCGTTAACTTCATAAATCTATTATACTAAGCTCATAAATCTATAATTAAAACCATGAAAGTTATATAATCAAATTAAGAGTCATAGATCACATGACCCTATCTCTTAAGCTTGTAAGTTATAAACAATGAGGATTGCCAATTCCTCTATAAGCTTTGTGATAAATGCTTAGCCAGAGCCAGCACTTAAAATATCTCTGTCAGGAGCCCCTCCCCAAACCCCTAACCATGGTTTTGTGCTTTGGCACTCCTCAAAGAGGTGTCAGGGTAGGTTCAGTGCTGTCTCTGGCTAAGCATTTATCACAAAGCTTGTAGAGGAATTGGCAATCCTCATTGTTTAAAAGTTATATAATGATTTTTATTTTAAATGAAAGTGAAAAGAAAATGAAGCAAATGTGAAATGTATATGAAGCTCTTTTGCCATAAATGTATAAATAGTTGAATGTTTTAATGCATGGGAGTTCATAAGAATTTTAGTACCAAATATGCCAAAACTAGATTCAAACCAAATACTTTTTGCTCCTGAGTTTGATTCTGTATTACTGCACTGAATCACAAATAAATTACACACACACAAAATTTTTATATACATTTTTTTTATCTCAAGTTTTTAAGAGATAAGGGATAGGTTAGTAAAATAAATCCTCGGTTGGTCTCTCTGCTACAATCATGAGCCAGATTAGAACTATATTTGGGACAGGAGTGTCAGCTTAGCAAAGATCATATGCCCAGACATTAATATTTAGGGATTCACCCATCTACCATGGAAGAGAACAGTACTTAGAAGATGTGGTCTAAAAATTACCTGTCTCACCTAGTCTGGCTAAGTTGTTATGTTTGGATGAGTTTCTCATTAAAAACTAAAGGTATGTTTTAAATGTAGGTTAGCATTATTATGGTAGTACTATTAAAAGTTTCAATGTTTCTTCTTTGTGGCATTAATGCTCTTATTGATAAAAATATTAGACTTTAGCAGAAAGTTGGCAGATGTACAGTATTGCTGTACAAAATAAAATGCTCCTCAGCTCTTAATATTTGCACAACACATTGATTAACTGTCACAAACACTTTGCTTTGACAAAATAATTGCTATAAAAGAATATGAGAGCATCCAAGATTAATACAGTGGCAATTGACAGTATATTGTAGTTGGACATTAGATACAAGAGACTTATAATATATAAACACTTATAAATACAGATTACTGGACAGATTATGGATTAGGGCAGGGGTGGGCAAATAGTGGCCTGAGGGCCACATGTGGCTTGCTAAGAGTGTTATGTGGCCCATCAAGACAATCAGAAAAATCCGCCTTGAACTGAGATTTCTTTCCCATGCATGACTAAAGATTCGTCTCTTATTTTCCACTAGGATGGCCATGTCAATACACATGCGCAGTGTAGATATGATGTGTAGTGTTTTTCCAGTTGAACTGCTTAATTTCAATTTTGTCTTTGCATTAGCAAATGTATACATTTCCAACTTTAGGGAAACCATGAACCATCTGAAAAAAAATGTAAAATTGGTGATGAATGTTGAGTGTTTAATGAAAAATGGACAAACAAATATTTCTTTGGTAATACAGGGAATAAAGCAGTGTGTTTAATGTGTCATGAAAAAAAGATGCGGCCCTCTGCTAACCTTTGCTTCCACAAAGTAGGTTTTGATGCGGCCCTCCACTAACCTCTGTGGCCCCCAAGCCAAAACAATTGGCCACCCCTGGATTAGGGTACTCCAAGATAAAAATGACACTTGCATTAAGAAAGTAGTTTTATTCCAATTATATTTGTAATGAAAAACTGATAGGTGTTTTTTTTAGAAGTATCTATTATTAATATTAAAATTTCAATAGCTATTAAATATTAAAATTGCTAATTTGGATTTTTAGGATTATTATATTATGAATAGAAGAAAATTATATTTTTGTGTTCACTGAAAGTCTCGTGGCTGTTTTTCTGCCAGTATTATTTAGAGATTTTATTAAAAGGAATACAGAATATTTCCTGCTTCGAGAATAATAAATTGAATGTGGAGCTTTATATTCAGTATAAAAATTTAAAAGCAGAAATTGGTTGATTAACAGGAAAGTTTAAAAGTGAGAGATGGAGTAAAAGTGCAAATAAAATATAAGGCTGACAATTAAGTTCACAAACATAGAAAAAGTGCTACATATTTTGTTGCTGAATATACATGCAATTATCTTCAAAGTATTCCTCTTGGGAATCTATGTAACAATTGCAGATACTTCTTTTAAAGCAATGTTGAAACTTTTTTGCTTAAATGGCCATCAGAATTGTTGATGTATTGCCATTGATATTCTGAATATCATAAAAATATTTTCCTTACAATATGACCTCTATCTATGAGCAATAAAAGGTGTTGGGACTATATCAGGTGAGTAGGGAAATATATCAGTGCAGTTTATTTGCTAAAACCTCTCACATACTGTAAGTTTTTTGTGATCAATTTTGTGTACATTTTTTTCATGTCAAGTTAAGATTATTCTCTGAATCTCTATTGATGTTAACTTAATCAGTTATGCTTCTTGTACTCAGCTTATGATTTTTGCACACAATTTGATAAATATTTGCAATGCTTTCATCAGTTCTGTTTATTAATGGCTGTCTTGATTTCTCTTCATTAGTGACACTTCATTTTCTCTCAGAAAAATAAACATTTAATCCACTTATACATTGCCATTTTTTTTATGGAATTATTCCCATAAACTTGGACTAATATATCTTGGTTTTACTTTAAGTCTTGCCATGTTTAATAAGAAGATTAATGTTGTTCATAGATCTAATTCAAATTTTGACTTTCACACAATGTCACCCAAAAACAGCACTTTAACAATACTGAATGCTATCATATATTAAATGCAATTGTTCTGCCATGATAATGAAACTTATGTGATGCGATGTGATGTACTGTGGCTTCTCCTTAAACGAAGTCAAGAATATCTCAGAAATTATGCCCAGATAAACTTATGTGATGTGATGTATTTGGCTTCTCCTTAAACGAAGTCAAGAATATCTCAGCAACTATGCCCAGATAAACCTGTTAGCCTCTTTACCAAGTTGATTATACAGTGCTGCCATTGTAATCACATAGGGGCAAGTTTGCGAACTTAATTGCCAAACCTTCTTCAGACATTCATTAGTTACAATCATTTTAGATTTTTTGTTTTCATGCATCGAGCCAATATATGATTTTGAAAAATGATCATGTAATCTATCAGTGACACTTTATTCTATGATAGCAATAATATTTCAAAGAAATGAAAAGATTATTTTAAGCATATTTTGAAAAATGATAGGTGAATTGAGGTAATGGCATTTTAATGATATGTCCATTTTATCTATTCATTTAAATTTTGATAAAGATAACCAGTGGAATGAAGATATAACAGACATTTTAACCTTAGAAATGAAAAGGTTTCAGATTCTGATAAAATATTTGGATAAAACAGGCAAAACTCACTATGCGTATTGCCACACACAGCAAGCTAGAGTAATCAATGGATGCCAGAAGGCATGTGCATAACATCCCCATCTAGCTTCTGGCTTGTGGCCTTCATCAGTGAGGAACTTGGATCTGAGAGCACTGCACCTAGGTTAGGATCTAGATGCAGTGCTCTCAGATCCAAGACTTCTCACTGACGAAGGCCACAAGCCAGAAATCTAGGTGCAGTGCTCTCAGATCCAAGGCTCCTCACTGACGAAGGCCACAAGCTAGAAACTAGTCTGGGGATATTGGATGAGTAGGCACTAGATGGGAATTTTATACACAAGCCTTCTGGCATCCATTGATTACTCTAGCTTGCTGTGTGTGGCAATACATATAGAGAGTTTTTCCTGTTTTAACAACAGTTATACACAAGCATAAGAAGTGTTGGTCATGTGATGTTTATTGGCTTAAAATATTTGGAGAAAGTTTAAAATATGTTGGTGATGTATTAGTTGCAAAAAATATTGAAATTTTTTAAGAATATATGAATTTAAGAAAATTGCTTCGTCTAATAATCTTAAAGCTACTTTTATTGTACCAATTTTCTATACTTATGGTAAGTACATAAATTTATTTTACAAATGCCATAATTTTATAATCACTCATTCAAACAAAATCCTTTAATATATTAATGATTATTAATCATTTTTAGTAAATATTTTCAATGTAGACTTTTAAAAAACTAAGTGCATCTTTTAGTTTTATAGTTAGTTGAGAGCATTTTTCCACTGGCTGTTGATCTTTTTCTCCTAACCCACACAATCTTACATTTTTATAAACACAAATTATCACTCATATTTTAAAATACAGCAATTGCAAATATTAAAAATGTAAATATTAATAACTACATTAACTAGAACTCTTTAATGCAATATAGAGAGCATACCAATAGCCCAAATGAGCTCATATTAATAAGTGTGGTAAGAGAAAATAGTTAAAATCTCTATCTGGAATATTCTTATCCCCAGACCAAATGGTTTTGAGCTTATGGCTTACCTCAGTGAGGAGATAGAACATTCAGTTACTTGTTTTTCTTTTCTCATATGTCATATCATTGGCCTGGGTGTGAACCCACACCTGTCTGCAACCAACTACTTGCTTGCAAGGCGTGTTATGAATTAAATAAACATTTTATAGACACAACACTTAACGTGTACCTATTTGAAACAACAGTTCTTGAAATAAATATATTCATGTTTTTTTTTTCATGTGTCAAAGCATCAGTCGGGAAGCAAATCCGCAAATCCAGAACAACTGCTTGTAAGGTGGCTGTGCTGGCCACCAGACCACGAATGCTTGACTAAATATGTTAATGTTTAGTAATAAATAGAAAAAGGCTAAATAATTTGTTGCTAAGGAATTCATATGAAAAATTCTCATTATGTTTGAGGAATGTGAAAGATAGAACTTAGCTGAAATCCATAAAATTTGAACCTCAGAATATACAATACTACACAGCTCTAAGCTACATGGAGCTATGATTAGTCATTTTTTAATAAAGCAAAAATAAGCTTGAATATAAAGCAGAGATTAAATAAATTAAATGTCATCTTGACAAAACTATTGAAGAATAAAACATTTTTTCATATCACTCAACTGAAAGAGTTAAGAATAAATGGAAGGACAGAAACAAACTTTTGTACACCATTTTAAAAACAATTTAAAATTAATAAAGTTCAGGGGAAAGTTTGTGGTTAGCTTCAAAACACATAATGGAAACACAGAACGGAAGAAAATTTTCTTCAAAAGAATATAAATACAGTTACTAATACAATCAAAATAGTTTTTGGTCATATGCTGGAATACTCATATCATGTGTGTCAAGCTTTGGAAATACCCCAAGGCCTGGTTCCTAGTCCTTAGAAGGGGGGATTTGGAACATGGGTGCTGTGGGGATTAGTACGGGTTTTCACTTTCTCATCTGGATGGTGGAAATGATGTGATTCTTGGTAGCTGTGGTCTATCTAGTTGCCATTAAGGTCAGGGGTTACTTAGTAAACTATGAGAGAAGCTATGAATGGCAAGGTGTATGCATATACAATTCAAGGTTTTTCTGTTCACTCGGTAAATCAAGTTCTGCATTGTAAATCATAGTTTGAATATTGTATATCACTACATATACCATGTAAATTCAAAGATTAATATTATGTTAATAAATCATATTTTGTGAGAAAAACACATATATTTATTTAAATATATCAAACCGTTGAAAATATCGATAAATGTTTATGATGATCTTAAAACTCCTAATTAAAGTTATTGGGTTTAAAGAATTATCATAATCAATTAATTCTTTATTTAATATCATATCTGTTACCCAACTTAATATTTGCTATGTTTTTGTAAAAGATCACTGGCAGATTATCTAGGCTGTCCATAAAAAATATAGGCATGTCAGTCATTTTATAAACATGTATCTAAGTATATACCACTTTTGTATCAATCAGAAGGAAGCCTTTTTTTTTTGAGAATATGACAATGGTACTATTTTTATATAACTTAAATATAATCTGTGTTTTTCTGAAGGTTTGTGATGAAGGTGTTCTAGTTGCATTTTTATATTGGACTATTTCCATCATTTAATATGTGTGTTGAATGTCTTTAGAAAAGTTTAAATTAGTTAAATATTCCAAATGTATTCAACTGTTAGTAATATCACAGCAAACAGGTTAGTATATGCACCAATTTTTAGTAATATCACAGCAAACAAATGTTAGTAATATCACAGCAAACAGGTTAGTATATGCACGTTTCAAGAGGTATTCTTCTCCCCTCTTCTTCAGGTGTTGCTGGCCTGACCAGTGACAGTACTAGCATGGGATTCGAACCTGGGTCCTTAGATTCTTGATTATTGATCAGGTGTTGCTGGCCTGACCAGTGACAGTACTAGCATGGGATTCAAACCTGGGTCCTTAGATTCTTGATTATTGATCATGTGTTGCTGGCCTGACCAGTGACAATACTAGCATGGGATTCGAACCTGGGTCCTTAGATTCTTGATTATTGATCAGGTGTTGCTGGCCTGACGAGTGACAGTACTAGCATGGAATTTGAACGTGGGTCCTTAGATTCTTGATTATTGAATTTTAAGGTAACACTCTAACCAACTGAGCCATCCTGCCAAATATAATCTGTTTATGTTTATTTTGGCCCTGTGTGATTTAGTATGCTGATAAAATGGCAGACTCTGGGGTTCAAGACCGTGGATAATGGCTCATCGCTTGTATTTTGGTGCTCAAACATCACATAAATTCTCAAACAATAAACTATTGAATTATTTTTTCATTTATCATAACTTTTTAAAATCAAATAAATTTTCAATATATTCCCTTTAAAAAGTTTAGTAGCATCACAAATGGAATGCATAACTGCTTTAGGCATAGAATTAAATAGTTATTGACTTGTATAGCTGTGGCAAACAAAACATGAATCACATAATAGTGAATGTCAATGTAGGCATAAGTGGCAATATTGAAGGCATTCAACTATTGGTTGGAGTATTTCCAAATTCATTTACAGCATTTATTAACAGCTTTCTATTAAATATCTAAACATCGCCTGCCGACCATTTCCTATGCTTACACAAATTATTTAAACTACAACTCTCCATACAGTATCACCACTCAGTACATGCCATAGTAATCAACAGAGATCCCAAGACATAAGTGCTCTTTGTTCCAAGGCTCCTCACTGATGAAAGCCACAAGATACAAACGAGTTTGGGGATACTGGGATGAGTAAGTCACTAGATAGGGGTTTTATGCAGAATCCTTCTTGCATCCATTGATTACTATGGTTTGCACTGGAGGGCATTAGTGTTTGGAGAGTTTTCTAAGAGTAAAGGGCAGGCAACAAAATGGACAAGAAATGTAGTACAGTATACAGAAGAATTGGATAAAGAATTTACGTCAGTATATTGTTTTAGGAGAATTGTTAAGTGTTATAATGGCAAGAAATGAGAAAGAAGAATTGAAGCATTAATCAAAGGGAACTAGTATGGAGAGTAAAAAGAGTTTAAATATATATAGAAGTAAACAGAATATTGGGTGTGAATTAATTTATGATAATAGCAAGGAAAGTAGTTTAGTGTTTAAGGCTCGAGCAGGATCTTTAGCAACAAGGGAATATACACATAAATGGAAAAGTGTGGGTGATTTAGTCTGCAAGTTGTGTAAAGAAGGCATAGAAAATATTAGGTATCAGTTAATTGAATGTAAATGTTCTGCAAGCAGAAAGGATACAAATAATAAAGTTGTGGAAGAACAAATATAAACAAAGTGGGTCTTGATTTTTATGCTGGGTTTGGGAAAAGATACATGGGATTTAATATAAAGGCTATGGAGTTGACAAAGATTATGTTGTGGAAATGGGATGGAGCAGGATAGAGAAGACTATGGGAGAAACTTAGGGCGAATAATGAAAGGGAAGATAAAGTGGCTAACAGGTTTCTCTGGGCATAGTGGCTGAGAGATTCCAGATTCCGAATAAGGAGAAGTCTCAGTACATCGCATCGCATACCGTTTTAGTTAGCTTGCTAAAGAAATCTACAAAATTAATAACAAAAAAATTAGTTCACTTTATGACTTTATAATCGATATTTAGTCTAATGTACAAAAATATAATAGAAAAGTTTTTTTTTTTTTTTTAATGTGTCAAAGCGTCTGCCGGGAAGGGAACCCGGGACTACTGCTTGTAAGGCTGCTGTGCTAACTACTCGGCCACCACCGATTGACGAAAAGTTTTTTTTTTTTTTTAAAGTGTCATAGCATCGGCCGGGATGCGAACCCGCAACCTGGGCAACTGTCTGCAAGTGCAAGGCAGTCGCGCTGACCTCTCGACCACCAATGCAAAAGTTTGTTTTTGAAATCACTTTTTATATAAAAACAAAATTCTTTTTTTTTTTTAGTTACAGGCATATATAAATATATTAGACTTTTTATTTATAACAAAGTTAAGTTATTCGTAATAAACGTCATGTGGTTTCTTTCATTTAGATTTATTAATTTATTTTGTAACAATACAAAAAGACAAACAAGGAAATAAACAAAGGATTAATTTTTACTGTAATTCAAGTATAAAATTATTTTTAACGTAAATAAAAAAAGGTTGCATATTTGTATATAAAATTCAAATAATCTTGTATTTAGGATTTGTCACATATATGAATAAAGAATTATTTAATCAGTTTTTTTTATTATAAATATTTGAACATTGTGTTGTAACAGTTTTGCTTATTAATAAGTTGTGATCTTTTAATCAATGTTGGTTAAAACTTTATATGTTTATTTTCTATTCAAGCATGTCCAATCATAAATAGCATTAAATAAGTCCACGTTCACACATAACAATATATGGGTTAATTTTTATTGATGAGCATTTGAATATCTATAAATTTTTATAATAACTGTGAAATGAATCAAGTTTATGCTTGGACATTGGATATTAAATTCAATTGAGTGCGACACAATTAAATTAAAGAATGACAATATCTTTAGTGACAGTTCTATTTCACAATCAATAGAATTCAATTTGATTTTCAGCAGATCAAATCTGGGACACTTCAGATCTTAATTTAAATTGATATATTTCTAACACAAGATTAAGTTTCAACTATGACGTCATAAGAATCAGGTCAAAGCATTCATTGACTTTTGCATTTGTAAAATAAAATTTGTAAGTTTTTTTTTAACTTCATAAACCAATTAATTTTAAGCTTCCCGTAATGTTCATTTTATATATAAAAATATATTCTAAAATTTTACAATAATATCAATTTGAAGTTTTCTAATTATATATATATATATAATGTTACTGACATCATTGAAAAAATTAAGAGACTGAAGTAAAGTTTGGCTAGAAATATTGCTAGAAGAGATCGTAGTAGACGAATAGTTGAAATTTTTAAACGGTATGCAAGAGTTTGTTAAAGACCTAGAAAGAGACCACGTGTGAGATGGATGAATGAAATAAGGAAGTGTGCAGGTGTGCAGAGAAGAAGACATGCTAGACATTAGAAAAGACGGATTAAACTTGGAGAAATCTCCACTCTACAGCAGATTGATAATGGTTGAAAATGATATTTTTTTTAATAAAAAAAAAAAGTATTGGTATATGGAGTTTAAAGACATAGCTGAAATTTAAATTTGGTGACATGAAAAAATGATTTGGGTATAATATTTAATCTATAATGTTTTTTTTTTACTAATGTCAATGATTTTATATTATGTTCATGATATTTTAAACAAGTACAATTAACTCTATTAAAACAATAAAGAGTTCAAATTGAGCTGGGATACATATATTATTAAAAGAAATGACAATAGATAAACATAATCCATGTGTGCAAAAATGGAAAAGATTAGGAACTTTTCTAGATTGATGCAGAGAAGCTGTAGAGCAATATAAGTAAAATAAACTTAGAGACTTATTATGGAATGAATTAATAATAATTGAAAATGATCATTATTTTCTGGTCTCCATGCAACCTACAATTTGTATTAACATTGACCAAGAGTCATGGTAGTATTATTTTTCATGTGGTCAAATGCTTTTCTAGAAATCTTAGAATAGTTGAGGTACCAAGCAATCAAAGACTCAAACAGTAAATACTGCCAAATAAGTAGACATTTTAAAACTGGGATATTGATTGATTGTTGAAGACAGAAAAGGAAACCTTTAAAAGCATGGGCTACAATTACTATGAATATTAAAAAAATGCTCTTTGTGAAATCTGACCCCATGGTATAATTTTATTAGTAAAAGAACATGATTGTGGTTGTAAATTTAGAGCAGACTGAGATTATTTTTTTTAAATGATTAAAAAAACTTTGTTAGCTTACAATTTTTTAAGCAATCAGGGTTTAAATAATTGGATTAGAAAATTAAGTATCAAGACAATGTGAATTAGTCAAACTTGATTTATTCATTGACACTAATGCCATATGCAATTTAGTACAGAAGTAGGTCATTATTCTCTGGAATGGTTATTACTCTCTGGAATTCAAGACCTATGGATTATGAATCATGATGCCAGCTTTGCCACTTGTAGTGGTTGAACTTTTTATGAACTCCCAAAACAATAAATCATCAAACATCACATGATCACATTCTTTAGACTTACAATGGAAAACAATAAATCATTCAATTATTATTAATAAATGCCATAATAAAAAACATCAATCAAATATACTTATATAAATACATGAATGCAGTTAACATTTAAACAATACCAATATCAATGATAATAATCAATCTCAGTCTGTTGTCAAGGCAACCTATTTCAAACACATAGGTGTATTTCCTTTTAATATCAAGTTATTTCTACCAAAAGCATTCCAACCAGTTTAATTCTATGATTATTTTCATCCATTATGTTTCCATCTGTATTAATAATCTAACCAAGGTATTTGTAGCTGTTAACTTTTTCTAATTCATCATAATCGCATTGCAACTTTTCCAGTAGATATAATAAAATATAAAATTATATATCAGATGTCTGAATATAATTCAAAACATTGGAAAGTAATTTGCTAATATTTTGAAAACTGATCACTGGTAAAAATCCAAAATGATGACTTTAATATTGTAGTATGATTATATTATTTATTAAATCATTTCATTTTATTAACAAGTTTTGTTTTACTAATATATTCTTACTATAAATATTTTTGAATTTTGAATTTTCAGATTCGAATATTAAATTATATATTGTCATGTTACTTTGGTTTGCATGTTTAGGAAATTTGTTTATTTCCATACAATGTCATTATAAAAATTATAACCATATAGATTTTATATTAGTGCTATTTCAATTATCTGTAATTCAAAAAATGGAAAGTTCTAAAGAAAAAATGAGAAATTAATAATAATTTCAAATTTTTTTTGACCATTAATAAATATTTAAGAGTTAATACACTTGAGCATATAGTGAAATTCAATTCTTAGTTGGAATAATTATTTCTCAGGCTAAGCGCTTTCAGAGATTTCTTCTCCATATATCATAGCCTTCAACTATAATAATTTATGCAAATCTATGCAAGCTTATTTATCTAGTTCATCTTTTTGAAATAGAAAAGCATGTATCTTTTCTGTTTATTGCATTTATATCTCTTGCAATAAACCATGCCTCCTTAATTTTCCTCTTGATATCACTCCTTTCAGTGGAAATTATTGTAGCATTTGCAGGTTCAAATTCATGATTAGCCACCTTTTGGTGGTCCACAAACACTGAGCTACTCAGGCCACTATAAAGAACAGAATTACTCAACACAAATAATTGTACAAAAGGGTGTTGAGCAAAAATGAAGGTAGCTCAGTGTTCATGGACTACCAAAACGTGGCTAATCATGAATTTGAACCTGCAAATGCTACAATAACTTGCACAAAAAGGAGTGACATCAAGAGGAATGCTTTTCTATTCAAAAATATGGACTATATAAATAATCTTGCATAGATTTGCATAAATTATTATAGTTGAAGGCTATGAATATGGAGAAGAAATCTCTGAAAGCGCTTAGCCTGAGATATAATTATTCCAACTAAGAATTTAATTTCACTATATGCATCAAGCGTATTAACTCTTACAAATTAATAATAAGAAATTTTATTTTTTGTCCATTTTATTTTCGTTCGCTCATAGTACGTGTATTGTATATATACATATATGTGTGTTATATATCTATTTTTGACATGTATATAAATATGTACACACATCTATGTTGGTGTTAAAAACGCATATTATAATAGCGTTTGATATCAAATACATAATTCAATATCTACTATACGGTTGGGAATCAAATGACGTAGATATGTCCCTGTATATTTAAAGAGAATTAAAAAAAAAAAATCCCAGCAAATATTTGATGCAAATGGTGATAAAACGGACCAATAAACAAGAATTATAATGTGCTATTTTAAATTATAAATTTTATCAACAGAAACAAAAGATTAATGATTAAAATACACACACATATATATATAGTTCGGTTTTTTTAAAATCGCAGAAATTTAATCTTTTTTTTTTTTGTCTGAATAACGTATTCTTCACGTATATTATTTCGACTGTAGATTAAGTGTGTTGAAAATAATGATTAACAAACATTTAAATCAAAAATACTAACATATTGTCAGGAAGTCTTTAAAAATGTTTCTGCTTAAAATCATCAGATGACCTTATTATTTGTCTGTGGGTCAGTATGGCAAACTTTCTCAGGCAAAAATCATCAGGAAAGGATTAATGGGCAGTGCCATACATTTATAAAGGGATTTCAGATCTTTCAAACCCAGCTTGTGATTATGAGCTATCCAAAAGCTTTAATTGCAATCATTAATGGAAGGAAGCTGCCTAAAGAACAAGGAAGCATCCCTGGTTCTCCACTGGGAGAAGGTGCAAAGCTGAACCAGCTTTCAATCTGCACAGGTGGGAGGAATTTAGAAAATCATGAGATTGCTCTTATATTGGTTCAAATTAAAGTAAATCTTCTTGCTGAGAAACACAAGCTTCTATAAGAATTATTAAATTAGACAAAAGTGATATTTCTGTTCTTTGATAATCACAAATGATTTTAGTTTATTGTATTTACTTATCGAAAAATTATTTAGTGACTGAATTAGCTGATTATATGAAGCTTTATTAATATAATTATTCTAATTTAAATATATTATTCATATGATTGCTGATATAAATGTATTATACTTTATATTCTCCTGGTTATGTTATTAAAATTTAGATCAACAATTAAAATTACATTTACAAGCTATTTACAATAAATAATTAAAATAACATGTGTGCACATGTTTTCACTTCGCGTATGGATTATACGATTTTGTTTTTTCTATTTTAAAATGTTTATGAATATAAAACAAAATAATAAAAGAAATACCTAATATAATATTACGATTAATAATATAACGATTAATATCTTTACACATTCACTAGAGTTGACTGCTATGGTTTTAAAACAATTATTGACGGAAGTGGGCGTGTCAATACTAGCGCATGTGCGAAAAATCGTTTTTTCCACCATATACAAATATATTACTAAAATACAAGGAATAAATCCTTTATGTTGCTTGTGCAAATTAAAAATAAATTCTAGATATGATATAGAATAAATATCTTTATATAACAACAAAATAATATATGGCAAATAACTGTAATATAATCATATAATTATAACATAGAAAAGCTCTTTTCGTCAATTTTAAATTTTTGCCCTTTTCAATATGTTTTAACTATAAAAATAACCTATATTGCATACAATTATATGATATAAAAACTTCTAAGCAATAATATAAATATAGAAGGATTACTAAAGACATAAGGCATATATGTAAAAATGAAAAATAACAATATGTAAAAAGGATAAAGGTAGTAGATTTGTGGTTTTATATTCTAAGGATTATATAGATAGGATAGAGTGTGAAATAAAAAAAAAAGGATATGAAAGATTACCAAAAGATCCTATTAACTAAAATTATTACAAAAAATGGAAGGGAAAAAATTATTAATATAAATCAATATAAATTTTTATATCCTTCTTCTTATGAAAACCCATATTTATTTACTAAGGTAAAAACTCATAAAAAGAATAATCCATTGAGATTATTATTAATTTTACTGATTTTATTCTACAAAGATTTTGTAAGCATTTAAATAAGTGGATAGTAAACATTATTGGTTATGGGGAGTTTTGCATTAAAAATACAGAGGCTATTATAAATAAGTTAAATATGATAAAATTGAATAGAAACCAAAGTATATTTGTAATGGATATTGAGAAGATGTATCCTAGCATTCCAAGAACAAAAAGTATGGAAATATTAATACAGAAATTATATATGCATATTAATAATATAGAGGTAATTAATATTATAGAAGAAGGTTTAATTTTAATACATAATATTTTGTATTTTAAATATAATAATGAATTTTGGAGTATACATAAGGGATGGGTAACGGGGTGTGCAATTAGCGGACTAATGTCAACAATATTTATCAACAAAATGGAAATGAAAATTGTTAATAGTAGAAAAGAAATTCAAGATATAATACATTACTTTAGATATGTTGATGATATATTAATAATTGGTAATAAAAGAGTTATAAAGAAAACTTATAATGAACTTAATAATAATATGGATAATATAAAATTTACAATTATAAAAATTGATGTTAAAATAAAGTATTTAGATATTAAGATAGATATAGATGATAATAACATAATTACATTAAAACACTTCATTAAAGAAGATAGATTAAGGAAAATAATTTCTATAGATTTGCAACAGGCATGGATACAAAAAATGGCAGTTATTAAAAATTTTGAAAATAAAAATGATAAATATAACATTGATAGGAAGATAGCTACTTTGAAAAAAGAGAAATTTATAAAGTTATATACTAGTTATGGATATAACCCAAGAAGTATTTGAAATATATTATTTAATTATAAACAATACAATTTAGGTAATAATAGCAAACCAGAAAATATAAAATTGATAAAACTTTCATATGTTCCTAAAATTTATTATGTATTATTTAAAAATAAAAATTATATAGATAAAAATAATCCAATAAACATTACACGACCACCATCTCTTATGCTTGTGTATAACTGTTGTTAAAACAGGCAAAACTTACTATACGTATAGTGAGTTTTGCCTGTTTTAACAATAGTTATACACAAGCATAAGAGATGGTGGTCATGTGATGTTTATTGGCTTAAAACCAATCCTGCCTAATAGGATATTGGTGGCTATGGTTATTAAAGAACCAAAGACACCAAAATATATGGGAACTGAACTGGGTTCAGACCCATATAACTATATAAGCTGATGGGCTTGAACTGGAAACATTAAAGTGTTTTCAGTTTAAGACTCATAGTTTTGTAGTTAAATGAAGATAAAAGGTGGTTGCTGGAGGGATGCATTAGATCCTAAGATCTAGATGCAGTGCTCTCAGATCCAAGGCTCCTCACTGACGAAGGCCACAAGCCAGAAACTAGTTTGGGGATATTTGATGAGTAGGTACTAGATGGGGATTTTATGCACAAGCCTTCTGGCATCCATTGATTACTCTAGCTTGCTGTGTGTGGCATACGTATAGTGAGTTTTGCCTGTTTTAACAATTAGATAAAAATATTACAATAGGATAGTCAAACAGTAAAAATCTTGATATATTAGTAAGGAATTATAAAATAAAAGATGATATAAAATATAAAAAGGGTATAGTATATAAAATTACTTGTGGGGTTTGCAGTATGGTTTATTATGGACATACAACAAAACAATTAGAAGAAAGGGCTAAAGAACATAATGTTATTAATTGGAGAGATGACAGATCTGCATTATATGTTTACTACTTAAAATATGGACATAGAATAGATTGTGTTAAGAATATAAGTCTAAAGTAATAGCAGGAAGATATATGAAACTAATTATATTAATTATAACAGAAATAATTGTATGAACATTTATAAAATATCAATTAATTTAACTAATAATTGGATAATAAAAAATGAATAGAGGGTTATATAATATATGTTATTATAAATATATTAAAGCATAAATTATAGGCTTGTGTTAATTTTATATAGATCCAGTAGATGTCACTATGTTTGCAATATAGATTATTTTTGTAGTTAAGACATATTGAAAAGGGCAAAAATTTAAAAATTGCCAAAAAGAGCTTTTTTATGTTATAATTATATGATTATATTATAGCTATTGTCATATATTATTTTGTGGTTTTTAAAGATATTTATTTTATTGAACCTAATGGATGGCAAAAAGTCAAAAAAAATAAAAATAGTGAAGAAATGCAATTAAAACTAATATAGTACTACTACTTGAAATCAAATGATATATATAAACCATTATATGTGATGTGATGTGATGTATTATGGCTTCTCCTTAAACGAAGTCAAGAATATCTCAGCAATTATGCCCAGATAAACCTGTTAGCCACTTTCTTTTACATTCCCCACTCTAAATTTACCCATAATCTGCTCTATCCCATTTCCACAACATAATTTTTGTCAACTCTATAACCTTTATATCTAAATCCCCCTTATCTTTTCCCAAACCCAGCATAAAAACCAATAATTCACTTTCTGTATAATCACTCTTTTCATATTTATTTTTCCACAACTTCATTATATGTACCCTTTCTGTTTTCAAACATTTACATTCAATTAACAAATGCCTAATATTTTCAATTCCTTCCTTACATAATTTACAAAATAAATCACCCATATTTTTCCATTTACATGTATATTCTTTTGTAGCTAAAGATCCTGTTCGAGCCTTAAACAATAAACTACTTTCCTTACTATTATCATATATTAACTCACACCTAATATTCTGTTTATTTCTATATATATATATTTAAACTCTTTTTACTCTCCATACTATTTCTCCATCTCTCTAACTTCCTAGCCTTTATTAATAAATTTATTCTTTTATCCCATTCCTTACTACTATAACACTCAATAATCCTCTTAACACAATCATCCTATCTTTTGTACAAATATACTGATATAAATTCTTTATCCAAATCTTTTGCATAGCACATTACCTTTCTCACCCATCTTGTTACCTGCCCTTTACTCATAACCCAATTAAATACTATTTTAGCTATTCTTTTATTATCCATAAACTGCAATCTACCAAACATTTTCATTTTACTTTTTGCATCTCTCATATGAAAACTTGACCATCCCATTTCTCCTTGAATTGCCTCCTTTGCTGTTTATACTTCTGCATCCAATGCATATCTTCCTACTTCCCTTGAGCTTTTTCTAAATAATCTAATATCTTTTTACTAACATATAATGCATCATTACCATATGTTAACCCTGCTACTGCAACTCCTTTCCATATAATTCTAGCTACATCATATTTATTATATGAAAATACTGTTAATTTCTTTATCAATCCCTTTCTTTTCTTTGCTTCATTTATCAATTTTTTCTCCCATTCATCCAAATAATTTTTCTGATTACTTAAAATAATTCCCAAATAACTATATCTATTCACCACACTTAACTTAATATCTCCCAATAAAAGTTCTACATCTTCTCTTTCCTCAGTATTAACCATCATTATATTTGATTTTTCTTCACTAAATTTAATCCCCATCTCTTTACCCACCCTTGCACATGTCCTCAACATAACTTCCATATCCTCTCTTTTTTCTGCACACAAAAATATATCATCTGCAAAAAAAAGACCTGACAAAATATATACTCCCTTACTGCCTATTAACGGTATCTCTATCCCTCTTCCTAATCTTTCTATTGCTCTTTCCATTTCACTCAAATACAACATAGACAAAATAGGTGACATAGGGCATCCTTGCCTTAGTCCCACACCATTTTTAACTTTAATTGATTCTATATTCTCTAATTGATATATATATATATAATAATTATTTTCATATAATTTCTTAATAATATCTATTAAAGCTTCATCCATTCCCAAATTTGCTAAACTTATCCATAATCTATTTCTATTTACTCTATCATATGCCTTCTCTATATCTATAAAACTCATATATAACTGTTTATCTGCATTCCTACTCATATCCATAAGTTGTGTAACTACAAATAAACTATCTCCTACACGCCTATCTAATCTAAAACCTCCTTGCATTTCACCCACTACATTATTCCCTTCCATCCATTTTACAACTTTACTAGCCACCATATACGAGAAAACTTTATATAAAACTGATGTTACCGCTATTGGTCTATAATTATTCAACTTTCTATGATCCTTACCCTTTCCTTTAAATAATAACCTTACTCTTGTATTACTCCAACTACTTGGGAAAACTCTATTCTGTGCCATTTTATTAAAACAGGATAATAACTTTACTTTTGCCCTATATCCTAAATTCATTACCATCTCTGCTGCCCATCCATCTAAACCTCTTGCCTTCCCACTTTTCAATTTCTTCTCTACCTCATTTAGTTCATTTTCTGAAAAACTAATATTCCCATTACTATATTCTTTCATATTTTCTAATATTCTATCATTCACATCTAACATCTTTTCTATATTCATTACATAACTATTTAAGATTCTCTCTAAATCTTCTCTAGAACTACACTCAATTCCCTCATCATCTAGTAATACTAACTCTCTCTCCCCTACATTTCTCCTTTTAATATAATTCCAAAATTTTTTACTTCCATCTCTTCCACTTTTATTAATATCCTCCAACAATTTACTATTCAATTTCATTCTCTCTCTATAAATATCTATTTTAGCCAACTTCTTCTTTTCTAAGTACTTTTCCCATTTAGCATTAATATCTTTTTCACTTTCCTTATTCTTAATAGCACACTTATATTCTCTACATGCCTCTTTCCTTTCTTTTACACTTTTACTAATTTTAATTTTTTTATTACTTTTATTCTTTTCAATATTTTCACCTAAAACCCTATTTGCAACTTTTTCTACTTCCTTACACCAATCCTTATACTCATCCCCAACCCACTCTTCCATTATTTCTTCAACTTGTATTTTATACTCTTCCAACTTATTCTTATCATTTACTCTCCATCCACATCTTTCACTATTATTTCTACTTTTATTTCTATTCTCCATCACATTACTAACCATTTCAATTACAATAAAATTATGATCACTAGTGCATACTTTTTCTTCATTATCAAATACCTTAATTTTCCGTATTTTATTTATTCCCTCTTTCTCTACCAATACATAATCTATTGTGTGAAATATATTATTTCTGGACCATGTGTATTGTCCCTCATAAATATTTAATAAATTTCCAATACTCAAATTCACTTTCTGACAAAAATTCTTCAAAAGCTCTCCATTTTTATTATCTACATCATCAATTTCTTCAATATGTCCATTCATATCCCCTATAACCATTATTCTCTTCCCCTTTTCTTTAAAACTTTGTATATCCTTAACTAAACATTCGTATATGTTACTATTCCACTCCAATATAATTTGACTATCTCCAGTAGCTATATAAACTACAGCCACCATCCATTCTTGTCTACCCAACCTTATTTCAAACCACAAGTGTTCTTGACATTTAACAATATTTAAATATTTTTTTGATATAACACCCACCACCCCTTTTTTCTTTTTCTTTTCTATTTATACCCTGCCATACCAACTGTTCCAAAATAGGTTCTTCTTCTTCTCTTAAATGTGTTTCCACTACTGCTAATACCTCAAGCTCTTCATTTTCAATTGTTTTATTTAATTCCATCCACTTTTCTGGTTTCCTACCACCTTGCATATTCAAAAACCCAATTTTAACAATTTCTTCTTTCCTAACTACTCTTTTATAAATTCTTTTAATTCTTTCTTCTCCATTACATTTATAAATTACTTTCTTACCATTAATTTTACAAACCCATTCCTTCTCCATATCTATATTTATATCAAAATCAAATTCCTTTTGCTTACTTCTTATATTCCATCCATTCTTTTTAATAATATTACAATTTAAAAACCCACCCCCCTTTATAAGTTTCCCGAAAAAAAATTCTTTATAAATCAAACTCCCTAAAACTTCACTTCCTTGTTTTCCTAAATGCAACCCATCTTTACTATATAACTCTCTCTTTCCAATAAAACAATCCCACACATCCACAAACATAACATTATTTCTCTCACACAATTTTTTCAATCTCTCATTTATAGAACATGCCCTATCTAACAAATAACTCTTGTCAAACCTTGGTAATAATCCAACTATTCCTACTCTTCCTTTAATCATAATCAAATTCCTAATCAAATCTACATACTCATCCATTATTCTCTCTGATGATTCTAATAAATTATTAGTCCCCACCATAACATATACATCTCTACTACCTTGTTTTTTAACTTTATCTGCTACATCCCTAATTCTAGCTCCAGGCAAACATACTCTTACATACCTACTTCTATTTTTCCTTGCAATTATATCCCCACATTCTCTAATTAGTGAATCTCCTATCAATACTGTTTCATAATCTACTTTTTCTGCTCTATCCATAACATTTTCTAATATCTTCTGGTCTTCCTTATCTATTTCTTCCTTATCATTCCTACTCAATAATTCCTTTAGCTCCTCACATTTTATTTCTAATGATTTTAATTTTACTTCTACATCCTTCAATTCTTCCTCTATCTTATTTATTCTTTGACTAATCATCTCCATTACACTATTACTTTCTCCACCTACTATTCTTCGAATATCTACACTTTGAAAACACTTTCTCACCTCTTTTATCATATTAATACACTGACTGCATAACCATAAACCTTTTACATCCTTCCTAGTCTTATTTAAACATTTCAAGTGATATACCCCATCACATATAGTACATTCTACAACAGCACGCTTAATTTCCTTTTCCCGATTATATAAACATTTTGAAATACAAATATAATCCATTTTTTTTATTTTACGTTTTTCGAACGTTATATTTTTCTTAAAAGTAAATCTTTTAATAACAAATTTACAAAAAAACTAATCAACAAAATAACTTTTTAAAAATAAAAAAATAATAATAATTCTATATATAAAATAACAATATATAAATAATAAAACAAAACAAAAAATAAATAATAACTTTTTAAAAAAATTTCTATATATATAAATAACAAACTGAAAAAACTTTAAAACAAATAAAAAACACAATTTTCAATCTTTCAAATACTCTTAACCACTAATTATACTTTCACACACAATAATAATTAATAAATATTAATGCTCTCAGACTAAACAAATTAAAAGAAAATTTTTTGTTTGCTTATCTGATAGCTAGATATGTAACGCCCTCTGTTGAGATATAGACTATTAAACAGAAGGTTACTGAATATTTGTAATTGTATAATGGTTTATATATTTGTATGATTATTTCAATTAGTGTTAACAATAACTTTATTTTCATATATATATTAGATATACTTAAAATTTCCATTCTATTGTGCATTTTGAAACATTAATAAAGATCTTTGAAAAAGGCAAATAATCCCCAAGATGCATTTCATGTTAAATCAGTAGTCTTCAGTTGGAGTTCACAATTTCTTATATGTATTTTCATCATGTGTTCAGTGTCAACAAACAAAAGTGAAGGTATGGCTGGGGCCAACTGAAAAGTTCTGGTTCAACATGAAATTCATCTTAAAAACTATTTATTTTTTCCAATGCTTTATTTATATATTTTAAGAATATGCAAATCTAAAAAAAATTCCCTACATGGAAAAAGAAAAATGATGTTAAGTTTATCAGATGTGCTTATGTTTTTTTAAATAAACACAATTATTAATCTTTAATTGAAACTTAAATTTTTTATTTGCATTATTATATTTAGTTTAATAAATAATTACTGTAATGATTGATATCAATGCTGTAAGTATAGAAAGTTTGATGTAAATCAGAATAACTGTCAAGCGTTGTTAGCCGAGAGGTCATCGCACCCACCTTGCAAGCAAGTAGTTGGTTGCAGACGGGTGTGAGTTCGCGTTCCAGCCGATGGTATGATATATGAAAAAAAAAAAATTAAAAATCAGAATAACTGAAAAACGTCACTGTATCACAACTTCTTCAAAAATCAATTAGATCACACATTTGTGAACTCTTTGAGGATGTTGATGAGATTTATTTACAAAATATGGAGTAACCCAAAATTTTCTATTATGAGGCAGTGTTACATAATCTCCACATTTTTCAGATTTAAAACCTGATGGAATTCTGATATAGACAATTAAAAGACAAAGTTATATTATAAAATAGCATGTATCATTAGGGCTGTTAGAAATATTAGTAAATGTTTTAGATAATGAAAAGCAAAAAACCATAACATGTAATCCTATAATTTATTACCAAGGAAACAATATGATTTCTCAGCATTTCTATTGACAGTTTGACTGTACAGTTTGATGTAATTGGTAAAGCATCTGACATTATTGTGCTGATTTTACCATCATTTTATTGAGAAAACTGTACTGGTTAACCTTTAGAATTTTTTTACAATTGATAAATCAATACAACAATGAGATAGAAACATACCTTCATGCTGATTGGTTGTTTTTCCTTCATACTGATTGGTTGTTTTTTGTTCCCTTCACAAGAGATTTCCTGTCATTGATTTTGACAGTTCAGATATTTTCCTTTTGATTTCAAATTGAAAACAGGTTTTAGAACCTTTTATTTTACATATTTATAATCTTTTTCACAAAATATTAGTAAAAATATAAATTATTTTAGAAGAGTGATTTAGATTTCAATAAAAAATTTACTCTTACATGAAAGCAAATTGAGAAAGAAATCAGTGACATTTGGCTGCAAATCGTAATTGGATGATAAAAATATATTTTATGTTGATCACTATAAATTACTTTTTCCAATTATAGAGAGAAATATACTTTTAAAAAACGTTGATTTACTTTAATAATCAGACAAATTTTTATACTAAAAAAAGTCTTTGTAATGCAAACAATATACATATAATCTTGAGTGGCTTTTACAGTCTTGGGAAGATTTGTCTGAAGAAATTTATCAATAGTGAAGAAGAGAATTTAAGTTTTGAAATTAAAGATATAGAAAGTGAAAGTATATAGAAAGTGAAAGTATATCTGAAGAATATTCACAATAAATTAAGTGATCTTATAGTGTTTATATTAGTTTCTATTTAAGTATATAAAAATGTTTCTTAAAAAATCATTTAAAATTTTTTTTTCCAATTTTCCAAGCTTAAAATCCTACTGTATCTTAAATTCAGGGGCATCTTATATTCAATTTATACAGTATATTCATTCATTTGATTTACTAAAAAAAATTAATTATATAAATCTGCTTGTTTACAAGTAACAGTTAAAATACTAATTGAGATCCAATATTTCAAACCAGAAACAAGGCTTAATAATAAAAAAAAAAATTTTCTAATAGTTTTAGTTAATACAAAAACAAATGAAATAATTGAGAAGTCAAAATAAGAGTCATAGATCACATGACCCTATCTCTTAAGCTTCTAAGTTATAAACAATGAGGATTGCCAATTCCTCTATGAGCTTTATGATAAATGCTTAGCCAGAGCCAACACTTAAAATATCTCTGTCAGGAACCTGTCTCCAAACCTATGACTATGGTTTCATGCTTTGGCACTTCTCAGAGAGGTGTCAGGGTAGGTTCAGACACTAGATCTAAAAATACCAACCCAAAGCCAAACACTTATCAAAAAGTTATCTATTGAGTGGAAAATCTAAAATTTTCAGACATCTACATGTCTTCAAACCCAGATATCCAACTCAAATAGCTATATGAGGCTGATAGATCTTCAGCCATACCATATATTAGTAGTCTTAGCAATATAAAATTGCATAAGACTACTAATATATTGCTAAGACTACTAATATATTGCTAAGACTACTAATATATGGTATGGCTGAAGATCTATCAGCCCCATATAGCTATTTGAGTTGGATAGCTGAGTTTGAAGACATGTAGATGTCTGAAAATTTCAGATTTTCCACTCAATAGATAACTTTGAGATAGGTGCTTGGTATTGGGTTGGTATTTTTAGATCTAGTGTCTGAAACTACCCTAACACTTTTCTGAGGAGTGCCAAACCACAAAACCATGGTCAGGGGTTTGGGGAGAGGTTTCTGACAAAGCTATTTTAAGTGCTGGCTCTGGCTAATCATTTATCATAAAGCTTGTAGAGGAATTGGCAATCCTCATTGTTTATAACCTACAAGCTTAAGAGATAGGGTCATGTGATCTATGACATTTTGATTCTTTATAGTCACTGCCATAAGTCTTATGCAATTTTATATTGCTAAGACTACTAATATATGGTATGGTTGAAGATATATCAGCCCCATATAGCTATTTGAGTTGGATAGCTGGGTTTGAAGACATGTAGATGTCTGAAAATTTCAGATTTTCCACTCAATAGATAACTTTTAGATAAGTGCTTGGCTTTGGGTTGGCATTTTTAGATCTAGTGTCTGAACCTACCCTGACCCCTCTCTGAGGAGTGCCAAAGCATGAAACCATGGTCATAGGTTTGGGGAGGGGGTTCCTGACAGAGATATTTGAAGTGTTGGCTCTGGCTAAGCATTTATCATAAAGCTCATAGAGGAATTGGCAATCCTCATTGTTTATAATTGAGAAGTGTTTTTATACATTATTATTAAGGGTTGTTCCTGTAATATAAATTTAAAATAGATTTATTTGAAATAATTTTAGTTACAATATAACAATTTGATTTTTATAAAATAAAATAAAATTGACTAAACTTAATTATAAATGTAAATCTTTATAAAATGTTTGGGAATATTATATAAACCTACATAAAAAGGAACTTAATGAGCTGAATTTAATTTATACTTTGCCAACTACAAAATGTTTAAAATAAATTATATATTGAGAGAGAAGAATAATTATCTCAGTATATACACATAAACTAAATTGCAGCAGACATTCTCTAACATCTAAGAATGACCACGCAATCTTTTATATTACGTATTTAAATCAATGGAAATAAAGTGTTATAAGTCATAATTTAAATATGGTATAAGTCATTATGAAATCAAAATTATATATTACAAGGTGAAGAGATTCTCTCAATTTTAAAAAAAATTATATCATCAACTTAAAAGGTGTTTCATAAATATAAATATAATGAGTACTAAATATATTGGGCCTAAATTATATACACTTTTTTAGAAAGAAAGGATGAACCAGGCTTAAATTTTGCTTTGATGTTATTTAAAGAAATATTTGTTAATGCTGAAAATAAAACATTTAATTTATTTAATATCCATATTTTAAATATGGCATATATCACTCTGAAATCAAAGTTAAGTGTTATAAAGTGAAGAGATACTTTCAATTAATATATGTCTATATGTATGAAAAAATTAAAAGACTGAAATGGAGTTGGGCTGGACATGTTGCTAGAAGAGATGATAATAGATGGATGATTGAAATCTTAAACCGGATTCCAAGAGAGTGTAAAAAACCCAGAAAGAGACCACATGTGAGATGGATGGATGGAATAAGAAAGTGTGCAGGGGTGATGTGGAGAAGAGAAGCTAAAGATCGGAGAAGATGGATCAAAGTTGGAGAGACCTTCATTCTGTAGTGGATTGATAATGGTGATGATATGTATGTAGAATATATTTAATAGATAAGATGACATATACCCATTCGATTATTAATTAATTTGAAATAATTGATTTTACTAGTAAATAAATGACAATAGAAAATGTATGTAGATTTATCACCTAGTCAGGTTTAGTTTATGCAAAACCAATCTCTTGAGTATGTGCTTGAGCTGCAGTTCATAAATGGTGAAAAATTTTAAAAGGTGGAAGCTATTCAATTAATTTTTAGGATTAGTTAATAATAAAAAATGATATTTCATAATAAAACTTGATATAATTAATAAATGTTATAAAAATTAGGACTTTTTTATTGTCATACAAAGATACCACAGAGATTTTAAATAGAACAACAAATTTATTAACATTGAATATTTTTATGAGTTTTTCCAACAAATTAAATAATAAAATGTGAATTAATTAAGCCAAAACAAATAAGATAAAATTATTATAACACAACATATTTGCTATTGTATCTTTATAATTTAAAAATTTATCTATTAAAAAGATGTTTATTATTTAAATATTTTCTAATAAATCTCTAATCTTCTATGTAAGATAAATATAATAAATAATTAATTTAAACATTATTGTTATTATCATTTTAAATATTTATAAACTCTAGTAAGTATGATGAATAAGTAAATTAATATATTTGTTGTCAAATCAATATAATGTTAATGAACAGTACAAATACATTTGTAAACTTTCAGTTTTTTAAAAACATGATTGTTAAATGCAATATTAATATAATATCTGCTTAAAGTAATAAAATAAAATATTAATAATTTAACAAGAAATTTCTTCTCTATCTATGAAGTAAATAATTAATAATGTAATATGTAAGAAAAATCATATGATATTCAAGTTAAAAACCCCTCATTATATCAACTATTATACATCACATGATCACCATTTCTTATGCTTACACAACTGCTAAAACAATAGCAAACTCTGTATACAGTAATAATAAACATCAAACTAAACTCTGTATACAGTAATGCCACCCAGTGTAAACCAGAGTAATCAATGGATGCAAGAAGATTTGTGCATAAAAACTCTATCTAGTGCCCACTCATCCAATATTTCCAGACTAGTTTCTAGCTTGTGACATTTATCAGTGAGGAGTCTTGGATTTGAGGGCACTGCACTTAGAACTTAGGATCTAATTTAACCCTTTAGCAATCACCTTTTAGATTTATTTCTGAATGTATAAGTTGTATTGATCAATATATCTCTTCTTTTTAATGGATAATATTACACCATGGAAAATGGCTGATACTTCCCACAAGCAGAATAATATGCAGCATCATATTAATAATATTGAATCTGAGGTTGTTTTTAAATATCTTCAATGTACACCTAGGATAATACCTATTTGACATGTCAATGGTGTCTTCTTCATTTATGCACCTGAGCTTTAAATTAACAACATCATACACAATCTTGCATAAAGATTCACATTAATTTGATCGTAGAACATGAAGATCAATTGAAAGGTATACAATTTCTAGACTTATATATCCAATGGGACACTACCCAATTAAATTACTAAATGATAGCAAAATCTATTGAAATTAGAGGCATAATACACCACAAATCTATAACTCTTAATTCATGCAAATATATTGGTAATATGTTTCAGCACAGAAATTTCAACTTGTGCAAGTTAGAATCTGATCTCAAATCTAACACCAACAAATATATCAATGACTTATGCCACACTGGATATAAATACATAACGCCAATATTCTTTAATAAATTTCACATCAAAATTAGATCTAGACCCTGTTAACTGATATCAAACCCTGGATATCCCTCTTCTACATTCTTAACATTTATGAAGTATAAATGATATTTGTTCAAAATCATGTAGATTTATTTAGCTTTTAAATTTCATTGATTCCCAGCCATTTAATCAACAACTCCAAGGATAAACTTCCCTCTGAACAAACCTTCCATACCATGTACAAAATTCTTTGCAATCAAACTGACTTGCTATGATTTTGGAGAATCCCATATTAGCCTCACAACAGGACTGTCCCAATACCAAGATATGTACAAAAGGACAAAAATAATACATAGATCATATATCATATTTCCTGAGTACAAAAACCAACTCACTCATACCTTTGAACCTATTGCAGCCAGTGTTGAATTAGCCAATATTAAGATTTAGAATTGGGTAATTTCACCTTTATACATTGAAGTGTATTGTATTAATTACGAAGAATTGATGAAACAAATTTATTATTACATTGGAATGAATCAAATTGTTAACGACTGATATTTACTTTGATAGACAAGTCCATACATATGTTCCAACAATTACTTCACTTTCTTAGAAGTTGTAAGCAATTCAACATAGTGCTGAATTGCTGCAGACTCAAAATTAATAAGTTAATTTAATGGCAAGAAAATTACACAAACTTTGCAGGTAAAGTTGCTAGATATGATTATAAATAACTGCAAGAATGCTTTAAGGAAAGAGAAGAAATGCTTGGTGAGAATAACAGCCAATATAAATGAGCCAATGTGGATGATTAATAAATGTGATAATTTAGAAAGGAGGTTAGTCATTAAATTTGAAAAAAAATTAAACTTTCTGGCTCAAAAACAGAATATTAATATAACAAATGCTTTTGCTTATGAAGTTTATGTCAATTTATCTAACTCTCATCAGCCTGTGAAAGTTAAGGCAATATTAGCATTTGGGATGAGATTCATTGGGGGACATTGGACACATCCTAAAATACAACTAATTGCTCACACAAAAGGAGCACCGATAAACAACCTGTGGAGAGAAAATATAATTGCATAAATAACTAAAATCATCAGAAACAAACAAATGTTGAAATGGACAATTGAAGTTTGAGTATTGATAAGACAAAAAATGTTTTGAATGATGACAAAATTATGTGCATGAAAGAGGATAAAGGCAACCGATTTGTTTTGATAAACTCTGTGGATTATAAAGACAAAATGTCCACGCAAATTCGTAAATTGAAAGTTTGAATTGACTACAGACTTTAACAATAAAATTAATAGAGAGAAATTTATTACCTCAATCTTATGTGCACATAAAGACAAAGGAATTAATAGAGCTAAATATTTTAAGATATACCCATCTGCTATACATAACCAAGAATATTTGTGAACACAAAACTACATAAACAAGGAGCACCTTTAAGATTAATGCTGGATTTTGACAGGGTCCATTATTTTAATGCATCCAAATTGGTGAATCAATGTTTGATTGACTCCTTGGGTTTTGAAGCCTACACAATAAAGTCATCTTTTGAATTTGTTGACAAAATTAAAGGTGCAGAAATAAATAAAGTATTTAAAATTGCAGCAATGGATATTGCAGAGTTTTATGGTTCTATCAGTAGAAAACTGTCAATTAGGATAATTGAGGATGAATTGAGAAATAGTGATTGTCCATCTTCTTAGATAGACTTTATTAGAGATTTCTTAAAATGGCTGGGTGAAAATATCCTAGCAACATTTGAAGACAAATGTTTCAAAATGAATGATGGTTGGCCTATGGGTCTTTATATTAGTGGAATTGTATCCAGCATTGTATTGAACTATTTTTAACAGGTGATTTCAAGATTCCAAGATCTAGCACCAAGAACAATTTACATCAGATATTTTGATGACACATTCATCACAGCACTAATGAATATGATAATGGGTATTCAAAATCAACTACAAACACTCACATGTTTGATTTTTAACTATACTGATGAAAATGAACAAAATGCAATTAATTACATGGATCTAAAAATTCAGAAAGAACACACTACACTCAACTACTGCATGACAATCAAACCTCTGCGCATAAGAGGGTACATGCATCCACTCTCAATATCTTCCAGTTTACACAAATTTGTGGATCTTTCAGCATCCTCAGTTTTAAACCTGCACTTATGCAAGTTTGAAGCTGACAGAAAAAACATCTCTTGCTATGTCAGAGATTTTATAAGTGTAGGATTCAACCATAGAACAATTGCCAATAGAATCGAGCCTTTCTTCAAAAACCTAACTCAGAATAACAACAAAGGTGATAAACAACATCTAAATTTGCTCTATATCCCCAGTGTGGTGAAAAACTTGACAATGAAATTTAAAGTAGGATTTAGAACTCCACAAAAACACTAACAGAATAATTAATAACACTAAGGATAAAATAAATCTAGCATCAACACCACAAGTGGTATACAAGATTGCATGCCCTAAAGCAGATTGCAGTGCAATATATCATGGTAAAACATGAGCCGCCATCAGTAATAGATTCTCAGCATAAGTATGCATATACAGATTGCTAAACAAAAATTAAGGCAATTCTATATTTGTTGATCATCAAAAGGCAGTTAATCATGTATTTGAACCCTCCAGGGCTGAGATAGTGTATACTAAGAGAAATGATGCCAAAAGGAAAGGGCTGAGATATTGTGTACTAAGAGAAATGATGCCAAAAGGAAAATCAAGGAGGCTAACTTCATTGCTCGTGACATAAATGCTATAAATAGAAAAGGCACACATTTTGCAATTTCAAAGAAATATATGTTCTGAGTTGTTTTACATAAATTTGCATACAATGAGTTTAATACAGATTAAGGCTATGAATATGGAGTAAACAGGCTCTGAAAGTGCTTAGCCAATATTAAGATTTAGAATTTAGTAATTTTGCCTTTATATGTTGAAGTGTATTGTATTAATTAAGAAAAGAATGATGCAACATATAAAATAAAGAGGGCTTGACATATTGCCAACAGTACTAATGCTATAAATAAAAAAGAATCTTGCTTTCCTCTTTTTAAAAAGTGGGGTATTTAAGCATATTTGTATATAATTTACATATTTATATTAAATCCTCTGCCTACAATTTATGTAGTAATTTCTGTGGTTATGATATCTGATAAACATATTGAAAGCATGCTAAGCATACTATATTAATAGTATTCACTGTTAAGCTTTTCTTACTCAGTGCCTTCAAGGGCTTAAACAGAAATTACAATTGTTTAAGAAAGATAAACCAATGTATTATAGATAAATAAAGAAATAAAACACTCTGGTGAGCTTACTTATATAATTAATGAAAAGTTGTTTCTCTATATTTGATTTAAATGTACTGCGTAGAACTGTTGATATTGTTCACCCTTACATTATGTAGCAATTAAAATATTCAACATAGTATTTGAGTTGGATAGCTGGGTTTGAAGACATGTAGATGTCTGAAAATTTCAGATTTTCCACTCAATAGATAACTTCTAGATAAGTGCTTGACTTTGGGTTGGTATTTTTAGATCTAGTGTCTGAACCTACCCTAGCACCTCTCTGAGGAGTGCCAAAGCACAAAACCATGGTCAGGCATGGGTGGGGGTTCTGACAGAGACATTTTAAGTGCTGGCTCTGGCTAAGCATTTATCACAAAGCTTGTTGAGGAATTGGCAAACCTCATTGTTTATAACTTACAAGCTTAAGAGATATGGTCATGTAATCTATGACTCTTATTTTGACTATGGTATTTTTATGTTTTGATATTAATATTATATTCAAGCCGGAGATATCTGATATGACCACATATTTTTAAAACAATTATATTTTCATTAAAGTAATATATTTTTAAGGAATTAATAGGAAAAGTAGGCCATTGAGATTACATTAGGAAAGGAAAAAAATGGAGCATTTCTAATAAGCATTTCACTCAATGCCATTCGGAATTCAAAAGGTTAACAATGATTTAAACACTTTAATAACAAATTGGCTTCCAAATGTAAAGAATGATTAAGCAAACTTTGATTTTTTAATTTTACGAATTAACAAAATTTTGAAAATTTTATTATTTTAATTGCTAGTAATAAATTATATATTTTATTAGAAATGAATAATTAATTCATATTCATTTAAAAAGTATTAGTTGATGGCAATTTCTGAATTGAACAATTAAATTTGCATTTAATTTAGATTCAGTTTAATTTAAAGGTTAAACGTCGAACAATGAAATCCTGCAACTATCCAATTCAATAAGTTTTGTTCAAATCAATCAAATTCGTAATTGCTATATTTATACCTCGTGGAAATAAGTGAAATTAATATAGTTTGCTGATAATATATATTAAATTATTTGATTCCTTAATATATTAATCAAATAATATATAATAAGATTTAATTTTTTAGTTTAAATATTGTTTTAATATGTGTTAAATAAATTTATAGATTAATGCATGTGTTTATACGTTCTCATTCACTCACACATATTTATTTTTATATATTATATTCAATTTATCTTTCTACAATATATTTTAAATTTTGAATTAATCTTTTTTTTCTGAAACATTAATTGCCTTTTAATAATAATAATAATAATAATAATAATAATAATAATAATAATAATAATAATAATAATAACAACAACAACAACAACAATAAAAAGAAGAAGAAGGAGGAGGAGAAGAAGAAGAAGAAGACGACGACGACGACGAAGAAGAAGAAAAAGAAGAAGAAGAGAGTTTTAATTGCATTTTACTGTATTTTCCAATTGACAAACAATGGCCTTGAATATCTTATCATCAGATTTTCAATCATATGAATGGCTGAAGAGTTGGAGAGTGGAGGGGATTGAAGCCTATCCATTAAAGTATGTAGATTTGCTATCTTAATAGAAACTGAACACTGATTATATATGTGTGTGAGAGAGATGAGGATCTGGACCAACTGTTCAGCATAAAATATGTATAGTGGAGATCATTTATCTTTTTCACATGTGTGTGCCTATGTGTATCGATCGCATGAGATAGCTAGAGTGGATAGCTGAAGGGCTCTTGAAAGACTGTGTTCAAATCCCGTATAATTACATCTAAACTCCGAGTATATAAATTATATTTGTATTCAAATATTAATATATAACTAATTGTATTAATTTTATTATAATTTAATTAATACAAATGTATATATATTCTTGTGACGATTGCGAGTGGTATAAATTTAAAATAGCGTACCGCGCATTGTTTTTTTCAATGAATTACTTGAAAAGGATACACAGGAGCAGACGGATTGATTCAAGTCTGAAGGCTTCATTATTAATAAAATGCACGAAATATAATCCAAGTTTCAACAAGTTGGCTGAAAATATAATAGTTCAAAAATCACATTATAATTTGAATATTAACAGTTTTTCACTGATAAAGTTTATAATGCAAATTGATTGTATTTAATAGAAATTTAGAAAAAAAAAGTTATAATTAAAAGTAAAATTTACTGAAAAAAAAATTTTCTTTTTGTTTTATTCGCAAAAATAGTATATACAAGCTTAAGAGTTGTTCGAATTTTGTATATATATAGTTAAAGTTATTGAATTTGTCAGGCGTTGTTAGCCGAGAGGTCATCGTATCCGCCTTGCAAGCAAGTAGTTGGTTGCAGACGGTTGTGAGTTCGCGTACCGGCCGATGCTATGACATGTAAGAAAAAAAAAGTTATTGAATTTATAAATAATGAATGAAATTGATTTCAAGTTGCAGCTACCTAAATTTTAATTTTTCTGTTTTTAGTCAAAATGACTCTCCGACTTAAAAATGTTCCTGATCCCTGCTTTAGATGAATGATTTACATTTGTTTTGGTCTCTGTAATTCATATTTTAATTTACAAAATATTTTTCATATTAATTTAAGAAGTTTTAGAGTAATGAGAATATTTTGTTATATAGCCTTACCAATAATAATATTTTGTTTCATGTGAAAACTAATTACGAATGTTGCATATTATATTCTCCAGAATTTGACAGTATCTCAAATCTATTTTATATTGTTCCTAAGTTTAATTAAAACATAAACATTTATAGGTGCGAATGTATTTTCTTATTTTATAAGTTCAACTTATTATCATATTTTCATAATAACTTATTTTCATATATTCTTTCTATAACTTATGAATTACATGAGTGTAATAACTTGTATTATAATCATTTTCAATTTATTTTTTGATTGCCTTTAATACCCAATATATAATTCTATTGTTAAGTATGTTATTTCAAATTTCACATGTTCACCATAACTGTTATTAAAACAGGCAAAACTCTCCATACAGTAGTGCCACTCAGTGCAAACCAGAGTAATCAATGGATACCAGAAAGCTTGCGCATAAAATCCCTAACTAGTGCCTACTTGTCCAATATCCCCAGAATAGTTTCAAGCTGTGGCTTTCGTCAGTGAGGAGCCTTGGATCTGAAAGCACTGAACCTAGATCTTAAGATCATCCAATATTCCCATACTAGTTTCTAGCTTGTGGCTTTTGTCAGTGAGGAGCCTTCAATCTGAGAGCACTGCACCTAAAGCCACAAGCTAGAAACTAGTCTGGGAATATTGGATGAGTAGACACTAGATAGGGATTTTATGCATAAGCCTTCTGGCATCCATTGATTACTCTGGCTTACACTGAGTGGCACTATTGTATGGAGAGTTTTGCCCGTTTATTTCAAATTTATTAGCTATATTGACATATAAAGTCTGTCTATTTATATTAATAACAATAATGATGTTAATATGATAGCTACATGAGTGGATACTTAATTTTTTAATCTATTTATAAGCTTATATATTTCTAAGTAAGATAACGAAATGAAAGTATATTAGAGAAAAAAGTTGATTTTCACCTACTATTTAAATAATTGCTCAATTCACAACAGCATGCATTTTAAAGCATGAAATATTCATAATGCAATCAAACTGAAAAATATTTCAGAATAATATTCAAATTTTTAAGTTTGTGGGACTGTATTAAAAATATTTCATGCATTAAACTGCATGCTGTTTTGGATTGCATATTTATTTGGAAAGAACGTTGGACATTGCTTTAAAACATGCTAGCTGTTAGCTCATTGCTAATTAAAGAATGTTTTTAAAGTTATTAAACAAGTGATTAAGAAATAATGATTGGATACTTATTTAAATGTGATATATATATATATATTGTAATTATATATATATATATATATGTGTGTGTATGCGTGTGTTTGTAGAAATGTATTTCCAATGATCTGATTGTCTGAATTGTTAAATTTTCATATACTAAATTAATTTAACAATATATTATATATTTTGTACAATTGTTCCATATTCTCTCACCATATATGGAGACAGTATAGCGCTTGATATCTTCAAGACTTTTCTATTTCCTCTATTACTTTCTTTACTTATTTACCTCTATATTTCTCTATGTCTTTATTAGATTTGTTTCATACATTTTATAAATTACACTGAATTTTCAATTATCTTATTCAACAGTGGATTTTATCTTTGGAGCAGGTTTTCTCAATCTGTCTTTAACTATCATCCCCTTTAAATGATTTTTAGACAAAATTGTTTGTAATCATCTCCATGAAATTTTACTCATAATAAAAGGTTATACTTATTTAACCATCATAATCCATATTACTTTAAAAAACACTGCTGATCAAAAAAAAAAAAAAAAAAAACCCAACAACTTCAACAAAAAACGTTAAATCTATACCAACTATCACTTAAAAATCAAAAACTGTTAACTAAAACAATTCCTCAGCTAAATAAGAGAATAAAAACAAACTATTAAGCTAAAAGCAAAAAAATTATTTGTGTGGCATTTAAAATACTTTGTAATGACCAACTAGACTCAATTTTGAAGAATCTCTGATTGTAACCCTGAGATTTTTTCACCCACTCCCATTCCAATTTTTCCTTCATTAAGAATCCCTACTTTGGTGGAGGGATAGGGTTATGTGATAAGAATATTTGAGTATTCATCTAAATATATAAAACGTAATGAAATATGCATAACTCAAAATTTTCTATTAGCCAATATTGTACTTTTTCTACATAATTTCCTAGTTTTTTTTTTCTTTTAGAAAAGTTTTTATATAGAAGTAAAATATATACAATATAATTTTTATTGCAATTTTTAATATCTATATGAAAAAATATGATACTCAAAAAGATATAATTATATATAAATATATTTAATAAATAATGGAAATACAAGTGGACTAGGATTCAATATAAATAAAAAGTGGAAGAACAACATTGTGGAGATTGATGGTGTATCGGACAGAGTGGCAAGATTAGTTTTACAACTTAATAGCAGATACCAAATGCAGATAATTCAGGTTTATGCCTCAACAAGTTCTCATAGTGATGAAGTAGTAGAAGATTTTTATATGGATGTAAAAACGCTTTTGATAAGAGTAAATAATATTTTAAAATTGTTATGGGAGATTTTAATGCTAGAATTGGTAAACAAATGAAATATGAAAGGGTTGTAGGTAATTTTGATTATGGTAATAGAAATGAGAGAGAACATAGACTTGTGGAGTTTGCAGAAAAAGAAAAACTTTATATTATGAATTCTTTTTTTAAGAAAAATGTTAAAAGGAAATGAACATAGAAGCATCCTAATGAAGGTACAGCAGAATTGGATTATATTTTGACTAACAGAAAATACATATTTCAAGATTGAAATGTTCTTAATAAATTTAACACAGGAAGTGATCATCAAATAATAAGATGTAAGATACATGTTAATGCAAAACTAGAGAGACAAAAATTATTATGAAAAACAATATTTACAGTTGATATTTCTAATCTTCAGAAACATTCTAATGATTTTAAATTAGAACTTATAAATCAGTTTCAAGTATTAGTAGATTTTGAAAGTGATTCACATTTGAATGAAATTAATAAGAAAATAACTGATACACTTTTAAAAACTGCAACAAAGATAGCTGGTAAAAAAAAAACAGCAATTGACCAGTAAAATTTCTACTGATACTTGAGAAATTATAAAAAAAGAAAAAGAAATAGGAAGATGTACAAAAATGATTCATGAAAAAGGATTGCATACCTCGAATTCTGTAAAATGGTGTGGAAAAGAATTTAAAATGATATAAAAAAGTATAACTGTGAACTAGCAAAGAAAGCTGTAGAAGAGAATAAAAGTCTCAAGAGTCTAAAACAATGTTTTGGTATTGGTGGGAAATTTATATCTGTAATAAGAAAAAAAGATGGAATTATTACTAAAAAGAGGGATGACATCATGAAATGGGTAGAAGAATTCTATCAAGAAATATAGAGTAATAAAGAACAAGTACCTCCTACATCTATTATATCTTCCAAATTGCCCAGAGCTTTAAATGAAGAAGTGAGACATGCAATTAAATTTATAAAGAAAGGAAAGTTTCCAAGTAATGATAGAATTATAAAAGAAGCAGGTGAAAAAAAAATTTTTTTAGCAAAGTTATATACCAAATGTATAAATGATAAAGTTGCAACAGTTGAATGGAAGAATGTAGTATTAATATTAATATTTAAAAAATGTGATAAAGAAGATATTAGAAATTACAGCCTTTTATCAGTTTTATAAAAAAAAATTACCAAGATAATTACAATTTGTCTACAGAGAACATTGGATTTCCACCAACCAAGAGAACAAGATGGATTTAAAAGTGGTTTTAGTACAGTAGATCATATCCAGGTATTGAGAAGTTATAGAAAGGACAAATGAATATGAGTTATTATTATGCTTTGGATTTGTAGATTTTGGAAAAGGCATTTGATTCTATAAACATTTCTTCCGTGATTAAAGCCTTGGATCATCAAGGTATAGATTCAGCATATTGTCATATTTTGAAGAATATTTATAAAATGCAATAGCAACAACTAGATTACATAATGACACTAGGAAAGTTAACATTGAGAAGGGTGTAAAACACAGTGACTCCATATCTCCAAAACTTTTTAAAGCAGTGTTGCAAGAAATATTTTGAGGATTAAAATAGGAAGCTAAAGGAGTAAAAATGGAGATTATTTAAGTGATTTAGATTTTGCAGATGATGTAGTTGTTTTTGCAAATAATGCTTTAGATCTTCAGAAATGTTGCGGGAGTTATCAGATGAAAGTAGAACTAAAGATAAATGTTAAAAAGACTAAAGTAATGTTTAATGGATTTTCTCAAAATATGAAAATAAAAATTGATTATGTTGAGGTAGAAGAAGTTAACAGCTACAAATACCTTGGTCAGATTATTGATACAGATGAAAACATAATGGATGAAATTAATCATAGAATTAAACTTAGTTGGAGTGCTTTTGTTAGAAATAACTTGATACTAGAAAGGAAACATGCCTATGTATTTAAAAAAGAAAGTTTTTAATAAATGTGTTTTACCAGTACTTACTTATGGATCTGAGACTTGGACATTTAATAGAAAATCGGTAGAGAGACTTCAGACCACTCAAAGAGGTATGGAGAGATGCATGTTGGGAGTAACAAGAGATAAAACACAATATATGGGTAAGAGAACAAACAGTTGTTACTGACCTCACTGAAAAAATTAAAAGTCTGTAGTTGGGCTGGACATATTGCCAGAAAAGATGATAATAGATGGACAATTGAAATATTAAATTGCATTCCTTGAGATTGTAAAAGATCCAGAAAGAGACTGCATGTGAGATGGATGGATGAAATAAAGTGTGCAGGGGTGATGTGGAGAAGAGAAGCTAAAAATAGGAGATCTATTGAACTTGGAGACACCTTCATTCTGCAATGGATTGACAATGGTTGATGATGATGAACAATGGAAACATTAAATACAATATTATATATATATATATAAGTTCTAAATAATTTTAACAGTAAAAATAATGAAGTTATTGAATATTGTTCTACAGTTTATATAGGTTGTTTTTGGATAATATATTTCTGGAGCATGCATTTCCCATAGGATGTGATTAAAAACTTCCTACGCATTTCTTGTAACTCTTATAATAGAGTAACAAGGATTATAGGTAGGGTTGAGAATTGTAAAATTGCGAGTATTCTGACATCAGCATTTAATATGCATGATAATAGAAAATAAGAGTAACAGTAGATATTAACTGGTATTTTTTACATTAATCAATTTTTAAACATTTGGAGTTGCTGAATATAAAAGCATAACCGTGAAACAGTTTTTACTACTGTGGCCAGCATTATATGTATAGAAAAGAATAATGCAAAATGTAAAAATAAAGCAGGTTTGATATATTGCCAACAACAGCAATGCTAGAAATAAAAAAAAATCCTGCACCCCTCTTTTTAAAAAGTGGAACATTCGAATGCATTTGCAGACAATTTACATGATACTTATATTACATTATCCATCCACAATTTATTTATTCACTGCTGTGATTATGATATTAAGAGAAAGATATTGAAAGAGCTAAGCATGTCTTAAGAATGTTCCACTACTAAGTTTTTCTTATTAGGTGTCCCCAATGCTCTTAAATGTTAATTACAATTGCTTAGGAAAAGTGAACTAAGAAAATATAGAATGATATGTCTTGCAAAAGACAATTATATGCAAACTTGATCTCACATTATTTTCATCATGGATGTTATTACTATTTGTATGTTGCTTGAGAAATGAGTCACAATCTGTGGATTTTACGTCTTAGAATCTGCATATTACCACACCTCAAAATCATGCATGGTGAAGATTTTACTGATTCTATTCATGTTTTGTATAGTTTAATACAGTGGTAGAATGATGAACTTAGAATTAAATGTGTCATTTCAAGTGTTCAAACATCACATTAACCAAGCAATTAACTATTTGATTATTGTAATGATATAATTATGTGGGTAGTTATATATGATCAATACCCAAGTTCTTAGTCAATTTGATGACATAGTGTCTGCTTGTAACAGTTCTTGTACTGGAATATAGTAACATCTTTCAAATAATCTATGTTCAAGAATTTCAAATTATATACATTGCCTTTATTATGCATAATTTTATCAAATTTATTTATAACAAATAACTAAAATATTCCTTATAGAAGATTGTTGCCATTATGAGAAATATAAATCATTTTCCTAAATATTGTTACATATATTGGTTACATAAATTCCATATTTTACGATGAACATAATCTGTATATGACTAGCCCTGTTTGATCTGATTTGAGTTTGGGAGACCCAATGATCGATTGCTCTCAGATATGGTGCTCAAACTTATTATGAACTTCCATAATGCCATATGCCTTTTTTGGACATGACTGATGCTTTCCACATAAGGTTTAAGCCATAAGTTTTGTTATAATATGTGTTTCATAAAGACATATATTATTGATCCATTGTACCACAAACATTAAAGTCACTACAAGTATAAACTTAAGCTATTATAGAGCAGTACAATGTAAATTTTAAGGCTCCATTGTCAGATGCACAGAAAGTTTGTAGTTGATGAAGCAATCACAAAATTTACTGGGCATAGATAATACCATGTGAAAATATAAACTCTTAAAACCAATAAATAGAAGTTTGTGTGATGATAGCCCCAATAGTTATGTATACCATATACAATTGTATTCAGGCAAAGATTCAAATCCAGACTTTTGCCTTTGCCTTGGTACTCATGTTATGAAATCAGTAGTTTTAACATATGTTGCATCACATTATTTACGTGTCTATAGCTAGAAAATGAGCTATATGCAAATAAATTATATCTCTTTGGGACAAAAAAGATAATAAGATAGCATCACTAATATGTACAAAAAACATAAAATGAAGAGGAGACTCATTTTATCATTGATACAGACAGTGGCCTTCAAAAATCAATTGCTATGATTACAAATGCATATCCACCTTTTGGAAATGGATTTTTTTTTGTATATTTTATTAGGATGAATCTTTTTCTTATAGATACCTTCAGAGTTTTTAGCTTTTGGGTACAAGATAAAAATGAAGAATTCTTATATTACTACTTTTGTAAGTTCTGAGCTATGGATTATCTCAGATAAGAAGTATTATATATGGTTTGAATGAGAATTTTATGAGAAATACAAAGAAATTATCAATGAAGATGTAATTTTATACTTAGTTAATGATAAATTAGAAATTATGAACAAACAATAAAGTAATAATTTTTCGGATATTGAAATTTCTTTTTTTTTTTTGCCTTATTTTTTTAATGGTAATTGCTATTTGTCTTAGTCTTATTTTTTCCTTAGTCTTTCTAGTTTCTATCAATATAAAGCTTTTTGCTGTAACTTTAATGTAAAAATTGTTCTCAAATCAATTTTTTTAAAATTCAATATGGTGCCAAACACCTGAAATAATTTGGATTTCTATGGAGCAGCCACATTGAAATCTACCTTTCAGACTGGTGCTGCCAAGATGTTTTGGTTTACTTACCATTTTAACTATTTTGCGAAGGTTAGCATCCTCTGCTGCTGATTCATTTGAAATTACACTTTCTTTGTATTCTTTTTAAAATTGTGAGAAAACTAAATGGACTATGTATTAATCAATACCATCATTCTCTGTGGCTTCAGTTCAAATAGTATATGACATTAAAACCGGATAAATTTTCAATTTTTTATTAATATTTTTATTAATAAGTTCATTTATTTATTTTTTGCTCAGTTTACTAAATTTCACAAAGAAAACAAAGGCACAAATTTTTTATAGGCCAGACTGCTTAATAAAATAGATTCAACATGCTTCGAAGATTTTGCAATTTCAAGGTCTTCATCCCCAAAATGAATGTAATATATATATAAGTACATCTATTTTTATTATTTGAATATTATTTTAATTTTTTATTTGATATATATATATATGTACAATGTAATTTTGAGACTCTGATCCATGTTTGAGGCCACCTTATTTTATAGACATAATATTTTTCAAGAGATTTAATAATTTATTAGTGTGTTTATATTTTTATTAGTGTGTTTGTAATTGCATGTCTGTGTTTGTATAACAAGTAATGATTTTCATATATAAAATTAGATATTATAGTTCAGTGCAATGTACATTTTAAGATTGATTATCATATATACAGAAAGGTTGCAGTTGACAAAGCAATCACAAAATTTATTGGGCATAGTACCATGTGAAAATATAAACTCTTAAAACCAATACAGAGAGGTTTCAAGTGATGTGTATGGCGATAGCTACAATGTTTATGTCTACCACATGGAATTGTATACAGGCAAAGAAACAAATCCTGATTCTTGCCTATGTCTTAGTACTCATGCTGTAGAGTCAATAATTTTCACACATTTTGCAGCACTTTATTTTCAAGTCTTTAGCTAGCAAATGAACTATATGCAAATAAATGATATCTCTGTGGGACAATAAATATAATAAGATAGCATCATTGGTGTGAACAAAAAATATAAACATCACTGATGTACACAAAAAATATAAAATGAGAGGAAACTCATTTTATCATTGATACAGACAGTAGCCATCAATTTCTAGTTTTGGGTAGACAAGAAGCCCATTTATATGATTACAAATGCATATCCATGTTCTAAAAATGATTTAGTTTGTATTTATTATTAGGAATACTCTTTTTTCTTATAGATGCTTTGAGATTTATTTAACTTCTGGTATACAAGTAAAATATGACATATTTTTATGGTTCTTTTTTTTTTAAAATTCTGAAGCTATGGATTATCTAAGTAAGAAGGACTATATATGGTTTGAATGAGAATTTTGTGAGGAATACAAAGAAATTACCAATGAAGATGTAATTTATACTTACTTAATGATAAATGAGAAAATATGAACAAACAATAAAGTAATAATTTTTTTGGATATTGACAGTTTCCTTTTTCCCTTACCTTTTTAATGGTAATTTAAATGATTGTTAAAAGAAAACAAATATTTCAGAAATGAAATTACAGACACATATAAGTTATTTGTTAAAATGGTGGAATGAAAATATGTAAAATGGATTATGGAAGACAAAGAATTACGGATAGAGAAATTGATAACAAGCCGGACCTTAGAGAAATTGTGAGGACACATTGATTGGTGAAAATATGGAAGAATAAACCATTGGAGTAATGAGAGAATCGAGACAATGAACAGGTAAATCCACCAAGGTGTGAAGACACGTCACACAGCAAATAAAAAGACATTTTTTACTATATAGTATGTAGTGTAATCCATTTAAAAATAGTATATAATTGGAGTATTTTTTTATTTGAATAAATCTTTATACTGTTGTAAATAATAAAATGGAGTGAAGGGTATTTTTAATACAGGACAATCTTTTGATGCAGTCGACAGGATTTTAATACATGACAGTAATCATTATTTGTCTTAGCCTTATTATTTTCTTTAGTTTTTTTATTTTCTGTCAATATATAGCATTTTGTGCGAACATTATTAAAACTGAAGTTATTGTGAAAATTGTGACTCAAGGGTGGTAACCAATCATGAAATTATGTTAAAATTAGCTGATCGCTTATGCCTTTTCCTTGACGTCGTGGCGTTATATCCAATCAAAATATGTCAATCCCAATATAAATGCTCAAGACTGCATATAGTTTGATATTATATAGAACTTTGGTTAAAGACATAGAGTAGCAGCCAGACCTTGTGTACAACCAGTCCATATGTAACACGGTTTTATGTATACACTCTGTATTAATTTTCCTTAATAATAATAATAAAAAAATTCAGTTTTTTTAAAATTCAATATGGCGCCAAATACCCTGATTTAGTTAAAGCAGTATAATTCTACTGATGAACATATATATTATAAATATTACCCTGATTTAGTTAAAGCAGTATAATTCTACTGATGAACATATATATTATAAATATTCAATTAAACAGCGCTATTAAGTGTATGTAAAATTAAAATAAATAGACCTATTTCGAAAAGCTGTGAAAATATTAATATATACTCCCGCGTAATGCAAACTTGCCTTGAATTAATTGTAAAAATTGTTTGTCAATGTGCGTGCGTGTATGTATATGTACATATTCTGATACATATACTAGAATGATTTCATTATTTACATTTTGATTTACATTTTTCTCCTATATTTTAAAAAGATAATCCTAAAACAAAGATTCAAGAACTTCGTATTGATTAGTTCTCATATTCACGTTGTTGACTTTTTTTTTTAATGGGTTTAAAAAAAGAAAAGAAAGAATAGACGTTTATTTTTAAACTCTAATCTTAAGTGACTGTTAAAAATTGATCATTTGGTTTCTATGGGACATTGGCTAGACATTTAAAATAGTTGATTTTAAATATATTGATGTGTTTTTATCGAGTGCAGAACAATTATCATGTCGTATAACTGCTATTATTGTCAAAGATACATCAGAAACATGAGTTGCATTTTAGAATATAAATTTAGTTTTAATTATGTTAATATTAGTTACACAAACGTAATAGCTTACATAAAATCAAGATTTATGCTTTTATATTGTTATCTTTCTAGTACTTTCTTCGTTATACAGATAATCATATGGTTTGGTTAGATTTGTTGGGATGGTTAAATAAATACAAAACCAGTAAATGGGGTTTGAATGCAGGCTAAAACGGTTATTTTTCAACTAGCTGTGATTTTCTACGTAAAATAAAAGCGACTTCTACATACTAATATCCGAAAAATGAAAAAAAAAGTTCAGTATCAACCTGTAGTAGATTTTCTTGAACAGACCAATAAGCTCGATAATAACACAGATAATTACAGTATCAACCTGCAATAGATTTTCTTGAACAGACCAATAAGCTCGATAATAACAACACAGATAATTTACTTTCAGCACAACATTTGCATCACATGATTTGAAATATCTGATAAAAAAGACAGACGCAATGAACCACTAATTGTCAAGCTTATTGGAGTGGTTACATAATCTGTGTGCAAAGCCAATGATCTGGAGTTTGAACATGAACTTTGAAATTTATTAGCTAGCTGGAATTTTCAAGCTGCAAAATAAAAGCTACTTCAACAGACCAGCAAGCTAGATAATAACAATGCAAATAATTTGCTTTCAGCACATGTATCTGCATCACAGGATTTGAATCTATTTGATAAAGAGGACAGGTGCATCGAATCACTTATTCAATTCAACTCTTTAGTAGGAAGTATGCTGAATAAAACTATTCCAGAAGTCATGGGCATGCTTATTGAGTGGAAGTCTGCTGATGGTGAACAACTGTACATCCTCACGCATGCATAAACATGGCAGGCCTCCCCCACCCCTAAGAAGAATGAATGGGAGACTTGAACTTGCAGACAGTGATGATGATCCCCAATATAATTCTACTGACATAATTAAAAAAACAACCCTTTAGCATCTGACCCTGCATCTTCTCTGGAGAATGACTAGCTTTTGAAGAGGTAAACATGTTGTGGTGCACAGCTCTGTTAATAGTAGGAGAGAAACATTGTAGCATGTAGCAACAGTCATTCCTATTGTTACATAACCATTGTTTGTTCTAATATATCATAATCTTATATTGTTTGGTTTGAAGTTTCAGCCCATATTTAGGTTAGTATTAAAATGAAATATGGAATAGACCCCTTTAATTTGAAAGGATTATACTCTGCTGACACAATTTTTCAATTGGCCAAGTGGTATATAAAGTTATCCAACCACGCATTCTATGTCTACTTGAAATGAAGCTGTATAGTGGTTCATTAATTGATACCCCAGTTATTATTGTACTAGAAGTTTTACAGCTTTTTAAAATTTTTAATGGCCTGTCCATAGGGATAGGTATAATTAGTGATAAGTTAAGCCCATTTGACTCATTCAAAATTTTATACACTGAGATACATATTTTAATATAACCTTGCTTCATAAAGTAAGTCTTAAATATTTATATAATGGACTATTTCCATCATATAATATTAAGTAGTGAATGTCTTTAGAAAAAAATACTTTGTTTAAAATATTTCAATTACATTTGTTAGTAATAGCACAGAGGTTAGTACATGCACAACATTTCAAAAGGTATTATTCTCCTCTCTTCTAAAAGGGTTGCTGTCCTGACCAATGACAGTACTAGCATAGATAATGAAGCTGGAGCCCTTAGATTCTTGAATACTGAATTTTCAGGTCACACTCTAATTGAGCCATCCTGCCAAGGGAAATTACATATATTATCTATGAGGTTCCTCCTCCAGATTTCTCCACATTTTCCTAAGAGCAAAGTTGATTAGTGTTTTTTATATATTATATATAGTCATGCTAGGTTGACTTATCGGATTATTCACCATAGTCATGTGAGCAACTTCTTTGAATTTTCTTTTTTGTATCTTTTCTTCTCTATTCAATATTTTTGTATTTTCCCAATTGAACATATGGTCGCTACATTAGACACATCTGTTTCCTCTCTTCTAATTATCAATTTGTATTCTTGCAATCACTTTTCAATGGGGAATCTGATCTCACCAATATATATTCCTCCACATTCTATATCTGTGAGACCAGTTGCCTTATTGAAAAGCAATTGCAAGAACACAAACTGATGATTAAAAGAGAAAAAACAAATGTGACTAACGTAGCCGACCATGTAGTACCAAAAATAATATGTTCAATTGGGAGAATACAAAAATATTGAATAAAGAGGAAAAGGTACTCACATAATAATGGTGAATAATCCCATAAGCCAACCTACTGCAGCTATACATAGTGTAGGCAACCATTAATCAACTTTCTTTTAGGAAAAAGTGAAGAGGTCAGGAGAAACCTCATAAATTATTGTATGAAATTTTGACTTACTGTTGCCTTTGGTAGGTTGGCTAAGTTAGTTGGAGTATTACCTTAAAATTTAATATTCAAGAATATATTCAAGAATCTAAGGAGCCAGATTTGATTTCCATGCTAGTACTGTCACTGATCAGGCCAGCAGTATATGAAAAAGAGAGATATATAATACCTCTTGAAACATTGTACATTACTAACAGTTCAATGTAATTGGAATATTTAGCCTTTTAATGCTTAATATTAGATGATGTAAATATTCCAATATATAAATACAACTAAAATACTATCACTTCAAACCTTCAGGAAAATGATCTTAAATAGTATATTAATCTACATTGTCTCTGGCCCTATATTTATTAATAGACTAATTTTAAACACCAACATTGTAGCCTCGCCCTATCTAGTTTTGCTGATGGGAAATTTCAACATTCATCTGATAAATTTGTCAAATAATGGTTCCCTATTTTGGCATTTTTATTGGTGAATAAAAAAGATTGCTATGACAATGATCCATCTATCTCTTGTAGAGACTCTCCTAAATTGACCTTGTATTCTACTTCCCATCCTTATATCATCTAACATAACATTAAACAACTTGCTATTCTCATATCATGCAACAGTTTTGGTAACATTGTGTTTCAATCTTAATAATGCCATATTGATTAACACAAGTAAAACTATTCAGTGTACCTCTTCTATTCCAGATACCACAGCTACTATTCTCTGATACTTATATTTATTTATTCAAATCTTACACAATTGATCATTGGGGCTAGTCAGTTTTGTGGATAATTTAAATAAAATACAATTCCAGTAGTTGTTAACTTCCCTCAGAAAAATGAGAATTTAATATAAATGATACATACAACATGTAAACTAAGAAAAGCTTGTTTAATACTTTAAAAAATGTTAAATATCTCAATATAGCATGATGAGCATGCTTTTAATTAACTGATAGTTGTATTCATTAACATCCTCTTTAAGAAATGACAGACCATAATTACTTTCCTTAAAAATGGCATATAAATCAGTTATGGATATTCTACAAAAAATCCTGGCTATAAAAAGACATGGTTTTTAATTGAGCTCATACTTGGTTTAGATACTATATTGGATAAGTCTTGAGACAACCACCCACAATGCAATTGCAAACTACTTTTAATTTAAACCATTGAACATCACATGATCACCATCTCATACTAGCACATAATTGTTATAAAAAAAGGCAAAACTCTCCATACAGTAGTGCCACCCTGTGCTAACCAGAGTAATCAATGGATGCCAGAAGGTTTGTGCATAAAATCCCTATCTAGTGCCTACTCATTCAATATCCCCAGACTAGTTTCTGGCTTGTGGTCATCATCAGTGAGGTGAATGAGTAGGCACTAGATAGAGATTTTATGCACAAGCCTTCTGGCATCCATTGATTACTCTGGTTAGCACAGGGTGGCACTACTGTATGGAGAGTTTTGCCTTTGTTTACTTTTGATTTTCAAGCAGAGACCAAATGTGAGGAGTCAATCTTCAATTATTTGAGAGATTTAATCCATCTTCTCAGGTCTTTGGTGATCCATAAGATGATCTTCCTTGCTGGAGACTTATCATTTTGAAATACATGCTATTCCTCTCTCTGTCTATGCATAGCTTAGTCATTTTATTAAACAGTATCTATCTAACTTAGACAATTTTGGTTTTCAAAAAATGTTTATAAAATCCAAGGACTATCTATATTCAGTTTATCTTATCATGTTTGTTAACTAGGATAGAATCTTCATTTTATATTGATAGTCTCATTAGGCATAAAGTGCTTAAGTTCATAATTAAAGATAAATTACAGATTTACCTGCTTCTTTTAGTATCAAAAATAAAGTTTTCAAAATATGGGTTCATTCATTGGTCAAATAGTTTACTTATCTAAAATTATTGTAGATGCAGTTAGATGCAATCAAAAAATACAGTAATGGTAATTCAATTTGACATTAATTCATCTTGATAAATCTTTGCAGAGACACTTATTAACACATTATTTGACATGGCAATCCCCATTGTCTGTGTTATAACTAGCCTTATATAACTTTTAATGGAAAGACATGCAATCCTATTATTCCACTTGTTCAATACCACAAGGCTCACACCTAAATGTAAACTAATCTTCTCTTACTCATACCCATTAACTAAAGCTATAGGAAACAAACTACTTTGGGTATATATATATATATATATATATATATATATATATATATATATATATATATATATATATAAAAAAATGCAAATAAAATGTTCATTAATTAAAAAACTATTGTAATAATAAAAATAATAAATATAATGGTAATTAATTATTATATACAGTCTTTCAATCCACAGAAGTACTTTTAGTTTATTCCTTAACTCGCCTCAACTGCCATTACATTAAAAAAACCAAAGCAGAATCAAACATCATTAACTCAAATCTCATTCCCGAATTTTAATGTTAACTGCTAACATTGAAATTTGGGATTCATGGAATATGAGTTGATGATGTTTGCTTCTGTTTTGATTTTTTTAATTTAACGGCAGTTAAGGAAGGTTAAGAAGTTAACCAAAAGTACTTCTGTGAATTGAAAGATTGTATATAATAGTCAATTACTATTATATTTATTATTTTTATTGCTTTATATATATATACTTGGTTTTAAATCTCATATTTCATATATTGCATACATGAATTTTTAAGTTTTTCTATCATCCAAAAAGGAAATTCCAGTTATTAAAATTATTTTCTGATTATACCAACAAATATAAACCAGCAAGCATCACATGATCACATCTCCAATACTAGCACATAATTGTTTATAAACAAAGCAAAGCAAAACTCCATATACCTGTGCTAAACAGAGTAATCAATGGATGCCATAAGGCTTGTGCATAAAATCCCTATCTAATGCCTACTCATCCAATATCCCCAGACTAGTTTCTGGCTTGTGGCCTTCATCAGTGAGGAGCTTTGCAGTGCTCTCAGATCCAAAGCTCCTCACTGACGAAGGCCACAAACCAGAAACTAGTCTGGGGATATTGGATGAGTAGGCATTAGATAGGAATTTTATGCACAAGCCTTCTGGCATCCATTTATTACTCTGTTTAGCAGAGGTGGCACTACTATGTGGAGTTTTGCTTTGCTTTGTTTATAAAAAAATATAAACTTAAAAAAAAAAATTTTTATTATAAATTTTAAAATTTTTTCCTTTTCTTTTTTTTTTTTTATTTAAATAAAAAAAAAAAAAAAAAAATAAAAAAAAAAAAAAAAACAAAAAAAACAAAACAAAAACACACTCTAATCCACACCCCCAAACCCCCTCCCACATTTTCTAACATTATTTTTTTTTATTTTATTTAAAAATATTAAATTAAAAAATTTCATTTCAAAAAAAAAAAATACATACTATTGTAATATTTTATAAAAAATAAAAGGGAATAAGGGGAGGTGGAAATTCTTCTAGTTACTTCCCCAACTCCCCATCAAAAGAAAAAGAACGGACTACATCACAAATAAAAATAAATAAAAAAAAAAAAACAAACCCCCCCATACATTGGAAAAAAAAAACTTTCTCATTTTTAAAATTAACTTGACAAACTTCCTCCTTTTGCAGGGTATTGGAAATCACTAATAGATCCAGTTTTATTAATTTAGAATCTTAATTTTGATTCCCCATAAATAAATACAACTATTGAGAAGGGTATACATGATTGTATTCCAATTCTCAATATAATGATCTCAACATCAGTAACAAATGACTGTGTCATAAATTTAGATTCTTATTAATTGAACTCAAATATTTTGATATTTTATCAAAACGGAAATTAAAATCTTTACCCACAATGCACTTTTTCAGATTTAATAGTCAGTATAAAAATACTGATAATCTGTGTTTTCTTTGCCTTATGAAGCAGAAACACAATTTCACTTTTTTTTTATTTGTCCATTCTACATCACATTTGAACAAGGATCTGACATATTATTTAAAATTAAAAATAATTGACATTATTACTTTTTAAAGATGTTTTTAAAGATTCCTTATCTTTAGAGCCAGAACATCCATACTTTATGCTCCATGGTTCTCAAAGAGAACTTTTACTTATAACAATAATCTAAGTAGGCACCCAAACATATTTACAAATTAGCTGGAAATTGTAAGACAAAGCGGTAAAAAAGTTGCAGAATATATATATATTAAGTGTCATAGCATCGGCCGGAACGCGAACCCGCAACACGGCAACTGCCTGCAAGTGCAAGGCAGTCGCGCTGACCTGCAGAATATTTGTTTGGTCATTAATGTGACAATGCTCTCATTTTTAACATTACATACTACAACTCATGGACCTATCAAAGAAAAACACTAGTATAATGAACTCATCTCAGTGGTCATTTCAACAGCAGAGATGATGGACTTGAATAAATGTAAATATTCAGATCATGTGAGCCACAAGTAAAAAGTATATATTTTAGAACATTTTCGTTTTAGTTGTCATGACTGCTATCGAAGTAATATGTACTAGTTTAATGTATAAACAATTCAACATTGTAAATGCATAGTTTAATGAAGCCCTTTGAAGATGAGGATGAGGATGATAATAATGATAACAACAATAATAACAATAATGTATTTATTTATCAGTTTATAAATTAATATATATATGTGTGTGTGCTCTGTGCACAGATAATGAAGCTATTAATTGTCAGTGAATTATTAAAATTTACCGCCAAGCGCTTTCGGGACAGTTTACAGTCCCATATTCATGACGACTTATTCTATTATTAACTGTAAAATTATGCAAATTTTATGCAAATTTATGTGCAGATGTACCATATGCATAATTTTACAGTTAATAATAGAAAGTATAGAGGATTTGAACTCAGATTTTCAAGCATCCTTCAACTATCCACACTATCTCATACAACTGATACACATGACCACACACATATAGAAAAGATTAATAATCACCAATATACGTATTTCATGCTAAACCAGCACTCATCAGTTGGTCCAGACTATCATCTCTTACACACACATATATAATCAATGCTCAGTTTATATTAAGATAGCAAATCTTCATACTTTAATGGACAGGTTTCAATCCACTACAACCTCCAACTTTTCAGCCATCCATACCATTGAAAATCTGATGATGAAAACTCCAATCCCATGCTGATGCTAATATTATTGCCATGCCCATGTTGACCTGAAGTCACTCTGACCCCTCATGTATAGGAGAGTATCCATTAAATATATATAAGAGGGATGGACAGGATACAAGCTTAATATGTAAATATTTGAAACCAGGCACTCTTCACAAACCTGAGAGCTTAATTGTAAGGATAGAGGTTGCAGTGGATTGAAGCCTGTCCATTAAAGTATGAAGATTTGCTACCTTAATATAAACTGAGCATTGCTTATATATATGTGTAAGAGATGATAGTCTGGACCAACTTATGGGTGCTGGTTTAGCATGAAATACATATATTGGTGATTATTAATCTTTTCTACATGTGTGTGGTCATGTGTATCAGTTGTAGGAGATAGTGTGGATAGTTGAAGAATGCTTGAAAATCTGAGTTCAAATCCTCTATACTTACAATTAAGCTCCCAGGCTTGTGAAGAGTGCCTGGTTTCAAATATTTAGTTAATAATAGAATAAGTCGCCATGAATATGGGACTGTAAACTGTCCCGAAAGCGCTTGGTGGTAAATTTTAATAATTCACTGACAATTAATATCTTCATTATCTGTGTGCAGAGCACATACATATATTAATTTATTTTAAGCGTTAACGAAGTAAAATCTTAACTATTATCAGTTTATAATAACCTTTATTAGAAGAAAAACACAAAATCAAAATATAATTAAAATTAAATTACAACTATATAAAACATATATTAAATAATAAAATTAACACTTAAATGTAAATGACGATTGAAATACAAATAGTTATCATCTAATCTAATATAAAGTTATTTTAAATAATAGCTATTATATATAAAACTTATATAAAATTAACAATTAAAAGCATAATAAACATATGAACAGTTTTAGGCTTGAAATTTAATTATATACATACTTTTTCAAAATTCTGATAAGATGAGTTCTACCTTTACCCTTTCTAATTATTAGATTTAAAGTGACTTCCAAGATATAATAATGTAAATAATTTTGCATACTTTTTTATAACGGACACAAAAAATAATTGAAATATTGACAGTTATCATCTAATATTAAATTTATCTCAGTTATTATTTGATATTAGCCATGAAATTATTTTTTTCTTGAATCTGTTCAATGAAATATTGTACACAATTTAAGAATAATTTTGCAAGAGAATATTGAAATACCTAGGATCAATATAACATAGTTGATATCTTAATCTGTTGTATAATAGATCAATACAATAAAATAACTAACACAATTTATCAGTAACCTTATTGGCATCATTAACATCATCATCATCAACACCCACATCATCATAATAATACATCTAAACTTTAAGTACATATAAATATACATGTATTCAAATATTAATAATAATAATAATAATAATAATAATAATAATAATAATAATAATAATATTATTATTATTATTATTATTATTATTATTATTATTATTTAATAATAATATTAATAATATCATCATTACTATTATTACTAGTAATTATTCAATTCAATTTTAATATTTATTAATGTGTAAACTACAGTTCAATGAAATAGAACAAACAGTTTACATGTAATGACTTTGCAGTTAAACAACTGTTGAATTGTTTTTTAACACTGCTATTTGATACATTAAAATATATTAATAGAATTATTTATTAATAACATATGGAGATCTCATAAATGTGATATATAAAACATTTGTTTATTTTTGCTATTCAATTTATGAATTTTATAGAGTATTTTTGTCTTCAATGCAGTAACATTTATTTCTTCTTTCACTTGTTTTTGCAACATTACCATGTCTTTTTACAAATCTATTATTAAATAAATTATTATTTAAATTACTCAATTTATGCTAAGCATTCTGGATTATGTTAATATGCCAGATATAACAAATGCTCAATAAAAGGTTGAAATCACATCAATATAGTTTGTGAATTAAAACTATTACTTATCCTTACAATAGGTCTTAATATTTTATAGACTTTTGCCAAACATGTTCTATAAAAGAACCATTACTAATGAAAAAATTTCCCAAGTCTTTATGAATAATATCATGGGGAATGGATTATGCAATGTATAATTATATATACTTTTGTTTGATTTTCTAGTAAAAGTTACAATTTTATATTTGTCATTACTTATAGTCACATCATTTTTAATACACTAACTATGAACACTTTTAGCATCTTCTACAAGTTTTATGTAATCTGCATAATAAAGAATATTTTTATTGTTTAAAATATAAAGCAAATCAGAAATAAAAATTGCAAATAGTAAAGACTTAATATACTATCTTGTAGTATTCTACAGATAGGGTAAGTGCAATTGGACCATCCATTATTAGAAAAAATAAAATAATGTCTATCTAGCAAATAGTAATTAAAAAGCTCATCCAAACATGTAGATAATCCATAAGTACAAAGTTTAAATAATAAAGCATTGTGACACATTTTAACAAAAGCTTTATTTAACCCATTCATGCTGTTCTTTGATCTTAGTTGAGCCGGCTTCAAGTCACTTGAATTCCGTCATTTTTAATGCGACCGTTAAGATTTTACGCTCTTTTCAAAGGCTAAAAAAGTTCCGCAAGATGCTGCCCTCTTCTGAATTATTTTACAAGTAAAAAATCAATAATATTCAAATTTTAAGTTAACAATGGAAGAGGGCAGTCTATTCTTCATGCTTATTGGCTGTTAATCATCAAGGACAAAGAAAACCACTTGTCAATAATTTTTACCGCTACGATTTTTTTTGTTTCATTTCAAAAGTGATAAACGAATATTTTAGACGATTTTAAAAGTATTTTTTGTCATATTATAAATTATTTTGATAAAAAATATGCTAAAAATAAAATTATTATAGAAAAATAGTTAAGATTTTAGTAAAAATTATTTACTTTTCTGTAACGTAAAATTGAGAAATAAATCACTGACGTCAGCAATACTTTTTACTTGGTTACTAATGTTCATTTTAGATTTGCTGCTATCAAATATTTTTATAATTATAAATAAAAATTTATTTTTGAAAAAACTTTCGTTCACTTTTATAACCTGACAAATTATTAATATACTTTTTACAAATGAATTTAAAGTGAATATAATATTAAAAGATAAATATATTTTTACAGCTGAGTTTGTGAATTGACCAATTAAAAGTTTAGAGTTTTACCTCACTTGGCCAATAAAATTAATTGTCTGTTAAAAGGTTAAATCAACATTTATATATTATTAAAAAACAAATATACTTATTTTTTGAAATCATCTTTAAAATATATATTAATTTGAAGTAATAAAAAGGAAACTAAGATTGTTATGGTCTGTCCAAATATTATAATATTGAATTTTGATGATAATTTTGTAAATGCAATTTTAAACTTTAAAATGGAATTTCATAGCTTTATGAGGATTATATAAATATTTATTCTTGTTTAAAAAATGGAATTCATTCAACAAAGATTTTGTTAATTTACCTTTTTTAACACCATTATGACAAAGAGCCAATTCAAAACAGTAATTGTTCTCGGTAACATATTTGACTTTATTATTTTATATACATATTTGAAAAATGGGAATACAATTTTTTGAAAGTCTTTTGTTTGTAAATTTATATTTATAACAAATCAAGACAAATTTATTGATTCATAATATTGAATAAAGATTTTAATATGAAAATTAAAATGTTGAGCTTTTAATTCAGATTACCATTAGGGAATTGTGGGAAAATGTTGAAATGCAGGAGAATTAAAAATATAACAAAAAAAAAACAAGAATAATGAAATAGTGTTAACAATATCATTAGCATAATGCAAAAATAAAATACATATTTTTAAATAATTAAATAAACATAAATAAACATCTATATCCTGCTTAGAATATACAAGGATGCACCACAGAAATCATCATCAGTTTGTACTCACTATTTTAAATTACAACTGATTATGAACTATAATAATTGTAAAATACAATTTGAATGTCTTTATTAAAAAATGTCATTTTAAAAAAGAGAACCATTTTGTAAGATTGATTGTGTCATAAAATAATGGCTTTATATCATCCTAAAGAAAATGGTGACATTCATGCTAAAATGTATAATACAGACTATATTCATTATATACAGCATACAATATTACAGTAAACATTATTAAGCCAATAAACATCACATGATCACCATTTCTTGCTTATAACTGTTGTTAAAATAGGTAAAACTATCCATACAGTAGTGCCACTCAGTGCAAGCCAGAGTAATCAATGGATGCTAGAAGGTTTGTGCATAAAATTCTCATCTAGTGTCTACTCATCCAATATCCCCAGACTAGTTTCTGATTTGTGGCCTTCATTTCTGGCATCCATTGATTACTCTGGCTTGCACTGAGTGGCAATATTGTATGGAGAGTTTTTCCTATTTTAATAAACAGTATTTTGATTGTAAAATTAAAATAGAATTAATATACAGTATTTTATTTAATTTCCATCCAGTATCGATTGCATGTCTACAAATACTTTCACTAATGACATATCCAAAATAAAGTTTAATAATTACAAAACTATTTTTTAAATGTGCATTATTTAATGCAATAAATAACAGCTATTTTGATGATGTACAACAACCAAATTTATTAATATTATATGTTAATATGTGTATGTTAGCTTAAAAACTGTATGTTCATGCATGTTTAGAGATTAAAATTTTTATTAATGGTATTTTCTTGTGGCAAAAGTTACAATTGCCATAATTGTACATTTTAGTTATAATAATTGCAAGTCATTTTGAGAGAAAAATGATTTTGTGCATTATGCAATTAATATTCATCTTTACATGATGAAAGTTAGAATAAAAAAATATAGGCTTTCCAGTTAAACAATTAATATGTCTAAATGCACTAAAATGCTGACAATGGTTGAGCTAAGTACATATTTAAATATTTGTCACATATATTTTCTATCATACTCACACAACCCATTTGGTATGATTATGAGAAGATACAACTTCTTGAAAGCCCTCAGCCAATTGATATTAAAATTTGTACTTAGCTTCACCATTGCCTCCATTTTAGCACATTTAGACATGTGATGAAAGTAACTAAATATTAGTGTAAATTATCATTTACTGTACAGCATTTACCTAATTTATTTCAGACATATTCAAGTGAAATAAAATTTTATTACATGTAAAAATATATAGTGCCAAAAAATAAATACAAATTTGTTCAGCATAAAACTAAAAACAAATTTTGATCACATACTATACTATTAACCCTTTTGACATGCAGCATATTTCAGCATTTTCTGATGTTTTTCTGTTTCACAAATCAATGTAAAATATATGATTAAATGATTATTGCTAATCTGAAAATAATAAGTTTGATTTCGTTTGATAGATAGTTTTGTTTACTACAGAAATAAATTTTAAATGTTTACATTTTGTTTTTGTAAATATTAAAAAAAATGAGATTGTAAACAAAACAAAGAGTTTAGACGTCATCATTTCTAGAAAGATTATTTTCAGTTTATAAAATCAACAAAATATTTCTTAATTCTTATTATTTTTAAACATCCAAATGAATATTTATTTATTTCTCTTATATCTAATGAATTAGGCTTTAAAAGTTTAAAATTTTTGAATATTTATTGCAAAATTACGATATTTTCATACTCATAAATATAAATAGATTTCTGATGTAGCAACTAAGCTTGTAAATTGCTTTAGGCCATGCTTAGGTTCACTGCTAATATAACATTATATTTTTAAAAATAAAGTATTTCAAGTCAAAATAAGTTATTAATAATTTATATTTCTTGATATCTAATAAATATAGTGTAAATTATTTTTTTAAAAAATCTAAAACTGTAATAAATTTTCAAATAAACAATTTTTTGTCATTGGAACTATTTAAACAATGTCATAACATACCGAACATTTTACAGCCTTGGCAACAGACAATGGCTGAACAAGTCAGGGCCAGGCTTATGTTTATTGTAAGAGTGGGAATTTTGAATTTCCCACCTTCTAGCACAAAGTTTTCAGTGAAAATTATATATAATAAATATACCATTTTACATGCATTTTAACATATAATATTTACAAAAAAATTCACCAGGGAGTGAATTGGTCAAAAAATGAAATCATTCATGAAAATTGATCCAAAAGTTAATAATTAGTTTCAAATTATATACTATATTAACAAAAATATTTGGTCAACTAAGTTTGAATTAAAACTTTTCAATCAAATTAAAATATGCTATCATCATAAATCTAAAGTATTTTTTATGAAAGAAATGATTTCATTAATTATGCAATTAATAATCAAATTTATATGATCAAAAGTTAAGTTAAAAATAATATTTACTTGCTATATTTTAAATCACAAGCTTGTAATTTGTTTTCATATATATATACAAGGCAATGGTGACATTATGATAAAGTTAAAATTTAGAGTACCAAAAAAATACAAATTTCATTCAGCATAAAACTAAAAATAAAATTTTGATCATATATTATTAATAAATAATTTTAAGTTATATACTATAGAAGTATTAGATGAAATTTTCAGTTGAGCAATTGTTTTGAATAATAATTTCAGTTAAATTAAACTACTATTATCATAAACATAAATTTGGTATTAACGAAAAAGGAGATAGATGATTTCATGCATTTAGTAATAAATTTTGTATGATGAAAATGCAATACAAGCAAATTGAAGAAGTTTCACGATTTTAATTAAATGGTTCATATTTTTAACATTACAACATACTGTATTATTTGATAAATTGCTAACTCATTTTAAAAAAATGGTTATCACATGTAATAAAATGTGACATCTCATGCTATAAAAAAGACTGCACCTAGCATATTTATATACAGAGTGGTCTATTTAGATCTGCATGGTACGTGCTGCAAAAAAGTCTTAAATATTTATTACAACATGCAAACACACAATGCATCAAATATTTTTTTAAACCTTTTTTAATGTGTTGGCAATTTTATTTTATTTTTTTAATTCTATAACTTGGCTACTTTTGGACTGTTGATAAATAACAAGTCTTAATGACTATAACAATACAATTAAGTGAGAAATTATTAAACATTGCTTGTTTAATTGTAAATAATTTAACAAAAATAGTATAAGAGTATGAGTTTTAAAAAAATATGAAACTTTAGTTAAAAAAGTAAAAAGAAACTTCACCACGATTTTCTTTCAGTGCAATGATTAATAGTTGTGTGGAAGGACACAAAACAATTTTCAACTGTGAGCTTTCTCTCCATTTCTCTGTACATGTTTGCACAGTGATGCCACATAATTTTTCTAGTGGTATTGGATTTTTTAAAAAAAGTTTATAGATACATATGTTTGAAACTGGAATCATAACAATAACTAGTACCACTGGACCCCATATCACTTCTTTAACCTATGAATCAAAGCATCATGATAATATTTAAGATGTACTAACTTCAACAACTAATGCAATGATTTGTCACTACTTTGGATAAAGACACCAATAAGAAATTGAAGATGACAACAATGAAAGCTTTTGCAATTACACATGGATGAATTATGTAATGAAAAATTAATGCCATTGGCTGGAAAAAATCATTAAACCTGTAGAAAAAAAACCTGGACATCAAAAACTGAAGGAACTGATTTCATTTCACAATGTCATAAATAGCATTTTCAATATGTTGTAAAAAAAGTCAATTATGCAAATTGATCCTTCATTGTAAACTTTTTCTCTAAAGATTGTCAGCTGTCAACATCTTCAAAACCCCCCAAGATTATCAAAGGATTTAAAAGATAATGGTAGACCCTAAAGACTGAGCAATTGATGACTCAGAAAACTGGCTGATGATGATTACTGAATAGATATATTATAAGAAAGTACAACTTTATGCTGTTTTTTACATAGCTTTAATTTGTGTTAAAACACATACATACATATTTTAAGTTCATACCTGCATAATACATAGTAGAAGAATTTACACATGCATGTATTTTGAACAGAAGGTAATCAACCCTTTACTGCTATATTAAATGAACATTGTTTTTGGTGAATGTTAGGAAACTCTTGATCCAAGATACAAGATAACATCTTTGAAAAGATAAGAGTGGTTGTCTTATCTTTTATACCTAAATTCAATTATATAGGCCACTCTTAAGTATTTTAAAATTAACTTGAAATTAATTCTGTTTAAAATTATAGGTTGAAACTGTGCTCATAAATCTCTTAGTCTGTTGCATGCATCAATTATACATTAGGGGTTTTTAATTAATATATATACAAGGTTAAGTTTTTTGCTAATATAATATTCACAATTTATGTTATAATTTTAATCATATGAAGAAGCTAAATTTTTTCCCATAGGAAACAATTATAATCTCTTGCTTTCTATATGTTTTTTTTTTGTTTTATAATTAGTTTTGATTAATCAATTGTCCTCATAATACAGGGCAATGGTATATAAATATATATAATTATAAATATAGATATAATTTTTTATAATGAATGTTATAGACCGTTTTATGAGTCAAATATGTATTTATTTAAATCTAAAAAATATTCATAGATAAAATATCTTAAACAGTTTAGCATCAAACTAAATGTATTGCCTATTGATACATTTCTTGACCAAGCCAGCTGAAATCTATTTGATGTATAAGTATTTAGATTAAAATGCCTAGGATACAAATGAAATTTTTTACAATAAGTATGAATAATTGATCTGTAATGATATAAGCAAATAATCTCAAATAAAACATGATTTCTGTATATATCTCTAATAAAAGTGAAACAATAATAATTTATTTTATTTAGTTATCTATTTTATTTAATTAATTAACTACAATAATATATCAAAAACAAAAGAAAAATTACTTCAAACAAGAAAACTCTTAAACCACTAAACATCACATGATCACCATTTCTTATGCTTGCTCATAACTGTTATTAAAGCAGGCAAAATTCTCTATACAGTAGCGCCACCCAGTGCAAGCCAGAGACTTATGCAAAAAGTTATAGCTATCATATTGCAGTGTTTGAACATTGTAGAAGGTTGATAAAATAAAGAGAAATGTTTTTTTCTCAGTGATGAAAGCTTTTATTAATCAAAAAGACAAAATACCCAACAGTTAAAAAGGTTTACAAAGAGATGATTAAATGGCAAAATGAAATTCAAATACAATATGGTGAGGGTGAAGGGAATACATATGAAATGGGAAAGGGATATGGAAAGGGTATGTAGTCCAGGCAAAGAAAAATCTTTGGTAAGGAGCAATGTTGATAGACTTGGTTGCCCCTGGTGAATTAATAGGAGGATCCATATGTGACATTAACTTTGAGGGAATTGCTATATGTTAAGTCTTTAGAAGTTTCAGGGATGAAAGAGAAGGTTTCTGAATTATGCTTAGATGCAACAGGCTGATTATTGTCCTTTGTAGATGAGTAATTTTAGTTTTCCCATTGTACTTGGAATGCCATTATGATTGGTCATGTTGTTCTTTTTCATTCTGATAGAGCAAACCACAGCCTGAAAGGGAGGAAAGTCCAGAGGGCAAGGAGATGGAGACTTTGAAATAAGTTCTTTGGTGATGATGTTTTTAGTTAAGTTTTGTTTGAAATTTGATTTGGATAAAATTAGGGTAATTTTGAAAGTTTTAGTTTATGTAGTTTAGGACTCTGCACTTTTTTCCCGCTAAACCATTTGAAAATATGAAAAGTGATATGAAAAAAAACAATTTTGAAATGGAAATATTAAATTTATTGATGTAAAAGCAAAAAAAAAAAAACACTGGAAAACTTGTTATTAATAATTATAGTTGAGTAATGAGAAAATTGAGTGGAATTTTAGGCAGTTAGTTACCCCAGAGGAGGGGGTGTCTGAAAAAAAAAGAAGTTAAAATGGTCTAAATAACTGGAACAACACACAAAAAACTTTATAAACAAGTTCTGAGTGACAGGGAATTGGAGTAGGAGAAATATTTAAGAGTCTAAGAGGGAATAAAACCCTTTATGGCCCATGAAACAGTTGAACCACCCACCAAACTGGGGAGAAGGAATGAGGTAATTAAATGCTGATAAGCACAAGGTAGACATAGGGAAATCTGTGTTAAAATGCACTAAAACTGAGATTTAGTCAATGAAAGAGTACATTAGCAGTAACATAAGGTCTTTAAAGAGCCAAATAAATATAAAAGGCATCTTCCATTGCTGCAAAACCAACCTTTCAGAGCCATACTGTGTGAGCTGTGAGGAGGATGACTTTCCATTAAGAGCATCACCTATGGACTAATAGAGAGAAATGTTAACTGGTAAAATCAACTATTTTACCACCACTAATTTTGCATCTTTAAAATAATCCAAAAAATTTATAAGACTATCATTTGCATTCAAAATTGGCACATTTTTATATCTAGATAGTTTTTAGATTGTATGCTGATATATCCCATAATGCTCTATTGCGATAAATACTACTTTTAGATAATAGTATTTCTGCACTGTAATTTTCATTCACATGTAAATTAGGGAATGGTTTCTATCCACTTTTAACATTTTGTAGAGGGTGTAATTATAACATATGACCAAATACATTTAAAAAAAAGATGTATGATTCCCCAGATACACATTTTGTGCTGAACAGCACTCATCAGTTGGTCCAAATCACTATATCTTACACATAACTTTATCATTGTTCAGTATATGTAGATAGCCAATTACTACAGTACTGTCAAACTTAAGTAAGCCAATAAATTTGACTTATCCATTAAACTGTAGTAATTGGCTATCTACATATATTGAACAATGATAAAAATATGCGCTAGAGATTGTGATCTGGGTCAACTGATGAGCGGGTGGTTCAGCAAGAAATGTGTATCTTGGGAATCATAAATCTTTTTCATAGGTCTTTGATCATATGTTTATGATTACACCCTTTCACAAGATATTAAAATCAGATAGAAAGCAGTCTCCATCTTGCATGAGAGTGGCATAGTGAAATTTACGAATGACTAATAAAAATTATTAATCTACTTTTATTTATATGTGAAAATACACAAAGAAAAATACCATTTTTTCATATATTCTGAACGTAAATAGCCAGCATATATAAAAACACTTGAAATCGGAATTCTAAATTTTAAAAAAATGTTTTATAAAAATTATTATTAATTTCGTCATTTTCATATTAAATTAGTTAAAATTTTGATATTTTTTACGGTTTTAATAATAATAAAAAATAGAACTGTTTTCAAAATTTATTCTCACTTATTTAAAAGTAATGGGAGAATTCAAATTGATCTTAATAGTAGTAAATATATATTAAAGCTTTTTTCATCATAAAGATTTTCCAACATATGGTTAAAAACTTCTATTGATTTCCTATTAATGTCTTGAGTTTGTATAGAATGATTACCAATTAACCTGACGTTGTTTCAGTAGATGGATTAACGTTTAATGGATTTTCTACATAAAAGTGGATGTAAATTTGCTACCAAGAAGTTTAAAACATGACAAAGTTACATAAGAAATTACTCTAAATAAAGTTATTAATATAAAAACTATATACACGAAAATATATCACTTATTTTGAAAATGCATATTATTTTTAAAATATGTAATGTTTCATCTATTTAAATATCTATGTATTTGTCAATATGCTTGTATATCTGTATATCTATCTATCGATCTATCTATCAATCTCTACATATCTATCTGTTTATTTGGAGATCTGTATATGTTTTTCTGCCTTTTTATCAGTGTGTCTTTTTATCAGTCTTTCTCTCTGTATGACTTTTTGTTTATTTACTGGCATTCTATTTATCTATCCATCCATTCATCTATCTATCTATCTATCTATCTATCTATCTATCTATCTATCTATCTATCTATCTATCTATCTATCTATCTATCTATCTATCTATCTATCTATCTATCTATCTATCTATCTATCTATCTATCTATCTATCTATCTATCTATCTATCTTTATGTTAATCTCTAAATCTGTCTTTCTTGGTATCTATTTGTGTATTTATCATCTATCTATCTGTTTCTCTGTCTGTCTGTCAAACCATTTGTTTACCTTTCTTTTACTTATATGCTACTTAACATTTTGTTATCTATTTATATTTTTATGTATCTGTCTATCTTTATCTATTCATTCATCTATCTATTATTTACCTACTTACCTAACTATATCTCAATCTCTACCTATGTATTGTATCTGTCTATGTGGCAATCTGTTTGTATGTGTTTTTCTGATATTTTATCAGTCTCTCTCTCTCTGTTTCTTTGCTTGCTTACTAAAACTCTATCTATTTTTGTCTGTCTGTCTGTCTGTCTGTCTGTCTGTCTGTCTGTCTGTCTGTCTATCTATCTATCTATCTATCTATCTATCTATCTATCTATCTATCTATCTATCTATCTATCTATCTATCTATCTATCTATCTATCTATCTATCTATCTATCTATCTATCTATCTATCTATCTATCTATCTATCTATCTATCTATCTATCTATCTATCTATCTATCTATCTATCTATCTATCTATCTATCTATCTATCTATCTATAAATGTCTTTCTCTGTGTCTGTCTATCTATTCATTTATCTATCTATCTGTTTTTCTGTTTGTCTGTCAAATTGTTTACTCATCTACTTATCTGTCTACTTTAATATATTATTTATTTTTCTATCTTTTTCTTTCTCCATCTATCTATCTACTCATTATATATTAACCTGACCAAATCTCTAAATGCAGTCCATTTTAAAGTATCAGTTTTTTTTTTTTATCAGATTAACAATAAAATGAAATTGAATATTTACATCTACTCCCTTCTGGCCTTAAAAAGACATTTTATTTTAATTATGAAAACCTGAAATCAGATCTATATTAACAATGACTTGTTAAATGCAACCAAGCATTAATCGTCATATAACAGAGTTAATTTTTATCCATTTTAAACTACTTGGGCAAAATTAATTTTAAGCTGAATATGAAATAATCTATAAAATATAACATTATAAAGTGAAATGTAAATATCAAGGTGATCAAATCTCTGCATAATACTGACATCAAACTATCAGTTGTATCCAGCCTCCTAAAAGCCCATGATTTTTTTTAATTGGTTGTATTAACAATTTTTTAAAGATTTAATGTAAATTAAACAAAAGATTTTAATATTACATAAATTTTCAAATTTTAATAAAGATAAATTAAAATTTACATTTTTAAATATACCTGTTACATTTGACAGCTTTACATTGCGAATTTATATTTATTGGAGCACTCTTTTTCTAAAAAAATCATTTTTTCCCCAGTTTTTTGACAGTGCCATGACTAGTCATAGTGGGTTTTTTAGCTTTATTAATAGTTATTGTTTATTATTGTTAAAATACAAATATGCTGGTATTTGAGCCCATTATTTTTGTAATTTTTTTTATTAAATATAATATTTGTAATAATTTTTTTAATTGGTTGCTTTAGCAATTTTTTTAAGATTCAATGTAAATATATGTTTTTATTAAAAATTGCTAAGTATGTCATTCATCTGAACTATATTAGGGGATTAACAGATCATAAAAGCAGGGAGCACCTTAATGCCAAACAGCATTTGTGGCTTTTCCTGCAGCTGGTGAGAAATCTTTACTGCTTAATATATATTATATTTCTGCAGTTAAAAGCACACATACTGACTTTTCCCAGTGTTTTTTATTTAATGGTAGAATAACACCCTTTGCATAAATGTAGGAGTTGTGAATTTGATACATGACATTGGACAAACATTCATACATTCACCAATCAGACAACAGAGAATATACAAATTTTATATATAAGATAATAAATGCAAGATGTCTATTCAATCTTGATTTTGTGAGATTTTTCAGTTTAACATTTGAATATTTAAATTTAGCTTTATATGCTATGTTTAATAGATTTCCTATTTGTCTAAAATTATTCTTTCATAAGTGGTTTAAAATAGGTAATTATTAATTTTTGCAAATGAAGTTTAATGATTGGCCAGGCCAAAGTAAATAAAATTTTGTTTTCAACTGAATTTGATTTGAATTAAATTTTAAATTATATTAAAATGACATTCTCCTAAGATCGGTGTGGTGTGGGAGGTGGTAATGGGAGGGGGGGGAGTACGCTTAAATAATGAATTTGCATTTACTGTTAGCTTGATAAAAGAATGGTAGTGTTTTAATGTGGAAGGTATGTAGAGATTTGGTCATTTTAATATTTTCATTTGGCTTTATAACACTTTATTTAATAGATTTGATACATATTAGAAAAAATTAGTCCATTTTATCACATTTTCTTGAATCATATGAATAAAGATATCTGAAAAGGCTACATGGGCCCGAGATGCATTTCATGCTGAACTATACTTACCAGTTGGCCTACTTCATAATCTTTTACACAAGTAAGGTTTTAAATATATCTAAAACAAAGATGAAATTGGATTATTTCATGTGTTTATGTTAATCAAAAACATATTAATTTTTAACTGAGCTTTATTAAAGTTTATATCTGGTTTCTGATACTTTTTAGCTAATAAATGAATAATAACAATCAGGAATGCTTTTATCTAAAAATGAATAGTATTAAGAGTTGTGTATACAAAAAGTTTGACATTTGCAAATAAAATTGTGTCTCTCTATATAATAAAATCAAGCCATATATCACATGACTTATATATCTTGCATTTACAAATATGTAAAATTAAGAGTGTGTTAATATATATTAATACATGGTGTATCTGAATTAAGTTCAGGCCCATATGATTTTTTCCATTGAAGAGCTGAATTTAAATACATGTACATGTCTGAAAATTTCAGATCTTTTTATTAAGAGTTAACTATTAGATAAATGCTTAGCATGAGTTTGGTTTTTTGAATCTGGTATCCTAGCTCTTCACTGAAGAAAGTCATAGCTTGAAACTGGTCTGGGTATGGGGACAATCCTAGATAATGATGATTGGAATGCATTCTCTTGTAGCATTTATCATAAAAGAGCGTAGAGCTATTAGCATGCTCTTAATTTTATATATATATTGTAACCTTAAGTTCTGCCTGTAGAACTTTATGTTAAGTATTTGGAATAATATATTTTTAAAAAAATTATAAAGCTTATTTTCTATTAAATAAATGTCATTACTATGTTAAAGGTAGCGAGATATTTTTTTTAATAAAATCTAGGTCAACTTGTAGTGAGATATTTTATGAGCTATTTTGTTGATTTATAATTAATATTATTAAATATAATTATTTAAGATAAATTGAAATCAGTGAATTTAAATAACTTTAGCATATCAGTCAAGCTTGTTTTAATATTGTAGATATATAAAACCATAAAGTCATTAATTTCAAGTATAACTTACTCTAAAACATATTATAGTTAAAAGATTTAAGTATGCCCTTAATGTAATTATTACACCTGTTTATGAAGTTAAGTTGTCATAAGATAAATACTTAAATAAATTTTAATAATGTTTTATTGATTTTGTTCAATATAATCAATTCATTGCCACTTATTTTTAAAATATAATTTTTTCTCTCATGTGTCATAGCATCGCCAGGAAGCGAACCCACTAACCCAGGACAACTGCTTTTAAAGCAGCTGTGCTGACCTCTTGTCCACCAATGCTTGACTAAAATATAATTTTAAATGCTAGTTTAATAATATTTTGCCCTTTTGTAAATCCTAGTAATTAGCTAATAACTTTAAATTAATTATTTCTAAATAATAATTTTAAATATCTTTATAGTGAGATTGTGTGTAATCAATTTCCATTTAAAATTAAAGTTAAAATAAAATAATAATTATGGTTTAACTTCTTTGTTCAAAATAGTTAATATTCAAAACAACTTAATGTTGTTTTTTTTTTTTAAGTGTCATAGCATCGGCCGGGACGCGAACCCGCAACCCGGGAAACCGCCTGCAAGTGCAAGGCAGTCGCGCTGACCTCTCGACCACCAATATAAGACTTAATGTTTTTATTTTATAGTATTTTTCTGTTGAAAAATATTGAATATTTTGAAATAGTTAAAGTTAATAATCTGAGAATGTTAAATATATATGTTTAAATAAATATATTCTTTATCGATGTAATAATTTTTATTTTATTAAATAATTTGTTAAATATTAATTATTTATAAAAGATGACATAATTATTGTTTAGTCTAAATTTTCAGATAATGTAAATAAGAGTATTAATGGGATGGCTAGCTAATCACAATCATTTGCTCAAATTAAAGCATATATTTATTGTGTGAGTATAATTAAATAGATTAAGAAGAGAAATCACATGACCAGTCAAATGAATGTAAGAGGATTTATAGATTTAATGCCCTCAGACAGAGACTCTTAAAAAGCGCATGCACAATAGCTTGACAGGCTGATCTTTAATGTATTACAATTTATAAACATGTGCTACATAAAATAAATGTTTATTTCATAAAATGCAAAATAGTGAAGTATTCAAATAAAGAATCTTATATGTGTGTGCTGATTTTAACCCCTCACTCATACCAATACAATCTAATACAAGATTAAATAATGAGGAGGGCTAAATTTTCATTAGATACTAGTCTTCAAAAGATAAACACTCATTAATGTTAATTGAATGAAACAGATATAAATTCATGCTAAATTATTTTTCAGTTAAAGTTCATTTATCCCTATCTTCTGTGGCTATAGCTTATAATTATTATTGTTAAGAATCAAATAAGTGCAAAACATGAATTTTAGTTATTAAAACAATGATGATAGCTTATTTACATTGCTTAAATAATGAACAAATAACATAGGTCACAGAAATTGAACATATAATAACCACCTTCCACTCTTTTTACATTTTAAAGCAAAATATATTTATTAATTTTACAGTTTCGACTATTCCTAGCAGTCTTCATCAGATCTACAAAATTTGAACATTATATCAATTCAATACAAACATATTTTGTACATATATCTATTAAATTGTTACAATTTTGCCAACTTAATTATTAATAATTAAGTTGGTAAAATTGTAACAATTTAATAGATATATGTATGAAATATGGTTGTATTGATATAATGTTTAAATTTTTGTAGATCTGATGAAGACTGCTAGGAATAGTCGAAACTGTAAAATTAATAAATATATTTTGCTTTAAAGTGTATAAATGAGTGGAATGTTATTATATGTTATATATTAGAAAAACAAAAATAAAGAATGAAAGAGGAAGAGAAAAAATTGAACATATTGTGCTCGTGTGGATGCTTAAACCAGATAAGATGCTGGATAATACACACATTGCACAATTAGAGAAAAATATATGGTTCCACTTATTTTGTTCAAATTAAGTTAGTAAAGAAAGTTTAACTTATTACAGTGTATTATTAAGAGTATGAAACCTCAATAAGTTATTGTAATAAAATCTAATCAATACATAATCTCAATTAATTATAGTGATTTCCTCTAGTTATTGCTTGTTTTAAGGCATTTCTTCTTTATATCGATAACCATACTCTTTCAATTAAATGCTTTTGTTTGTTATAAGTAGCAATCAGAGCTGGCCTACCCCTTTTGGTTATATATTATTGGACCTCAATGCATATCTTTTTAGGATGCATATTATTAGAAATTGTCCTATTATTTTGGTTTACATATCATACCATTTTAAACCTTTTTATACACTTAATGTGTATAACATGTATTAATTGTATGATTATATAATTGGGTATTGTAGCTGATGATGGTTGTAGGACAGTCAAAACTGTAAGAGTAAAGTTTTGGCATAAAAAGTAGTACTGTTAAGTGTATAAGAAGGTTTAAAATGATATATGTAAATATAGGAGGGAGAATAACATTTTATTATTTTAGTTACAATATATATATATACATTAATTAGATGATTTTTTTTTCTCACGTGTCATAGCATCAGCCAGGACACGAACCCATTAACCCGGGACAACTGCTTGTAAAGCAGCCGTCGCTGGTGATTTTCACACACTTTATAAATGTACATATTAAAACTGTAATGAGAATTTCTGCTGTTTATTTAGATAAACTTCAACTATTTTAGATAAACAATCAATTTAAACTGGCTATTGCAAACTGAAATTTTGCCACCTAATAATAGTATTTTTCTCAGATTTGCTTTTGAATTAAAAGTAGAATTGCTTTTAGCCTTGTACTTGAGATATTCTATGAATTTCGAAATCAGACATACTTTATATGTATAAAACCTGGAAAGTCACAACGTTCTAAATATTTTTCAACAGTGAGTTTCTCCAATATTTTTTTGTGCTCATTTATATATTAATAAACAAATTTTTATTTTCAGAAATGATTTTTACACGAAATTCTTTTAAAAAATCTTTTGATAGAGAGAAGATTATATAATACATATATAACTACATTTCATTCAGAGGGAAAAAATTAGCTATTTTTTTTTTTGTTGTTGTTTTGATCTATATTAATTTCAGATTCAGTTTTTTTTTTTTTACTAAAAATTGTTTTCTTTTTTGCCTAGAATTTGCGTAATGCAAGATGTCTCATATTTTTTGGCTTTTATATTTAGGGTTTTAATGTGATTCTTTAGACATAATCTATTAGTGTGTATATATATATATACTAATTATTAAATGGGATGACCATTATTCATAGCCAAGATATATTGGTGCACAGCAACCAATCAAGTGCAGTTCTGAAGGCCGAGTGAAACCAATAGCAAAACAGTTCAAGTTACCACTACTCAAAAGGTGGCTGTAAATTTAATTTCTTTTATATAATGGCCATTTTTTTGATTAGTGGTAGCTTGGACAGGTTTACTGTTTTCATTTAGCCTGCATAACCACATCTGATTCATTGCTGAACATCAGTACATCTTGGCAATGGCTCATTTACTAATTAGTTTACATCTATCATCATCATCACCATTAATTATTATCAATTTACTGCAGGATGAAGGTCTCTCCAAGTTCAATCCATCTTCTCCGACCTCTAGCATCTCTTCTCCACATCACCCTGCACTATATTATCTGTTAAAAATATTATATATATTGTCATATTTATATTATATATCATGCTTATTATATCTTTCAGAATAAGATAAAATGAAATAAATATTTTAAGGTATTTTACTGATATTGATTTAAAGTAAATATCACACATTTTTGAAAACACTTTTTTTCAAATCATAAGCTTCAGAGAATAGAAAAAAAAAACTAATATATAATTTAAAGTATTATTTAATTTCAAAATATAAGTTCACTTTCATTTTAGATAATGGGCTCATTATTCATTTAGCATATTCAATTGCTATTACATATATACAAAATATGTTACCTAAAAATATATGGGGGAAAAGTGTTAACACTATTTCTAGAAATGAAAAAAAAAACATTATTGATTATAATCTATAATATTAATAAGCCAATAAGCTGATACACATGCGCTTTGCAGATGTTACTATATAAATGAATACTCCCACTTTTTCAAACCCAAGATAAAGTCTTGAAGAAAATATAGAATAGTTCAAAAAAAGCAAGGCTTATTTGAAAATTGATTTCTTATAGTTAATTACAATATTGCCAAAAATTTATGTTTACTAATATTAAAAGTTCCATCTATTGACTAAAATCATGGAAATCAAGCCAAATTCACCAAGGGGTAATTGGTGTAGGTGGGAGGGAACAATGAGAAACATAATGCACAAATTAATATTTAAAAATAAAAAAGTACATACTATATATGGGATATTAGAAGAAGTGGTTAAAAAGAAATAAATTCCTTTTTTCCCCTCATGTATCATAGTATCAGCCGGGAAGCGAATCCGCTAATCTGGGATAACTGCTTGTAAAGCAGCCATCACTGACCTCTCGACCACCAATGCTCGACATAAATTCCATTTTTTAAATAAATATTTGCAAGAGCCTTACTAACTAAATTTCTAAATGAAACCATATAAAAGAGAAATGTATCTTGGATTCTATATATTTATCATTATGACATGTCATCTGGAACACATGAATGACATAGTCCAGTGTTTATATTTTTAGCATGATTATGTCAATTATGAAAATAGAAATTATCATCAGTACATTACCAAAGGGTAGAAAATATAACATATTAATGTAGTCTGAGAAGAATTACTCAGTGATACATCCAAAGAAATGGAAAGTCATTATAAAAACAATGAGTATATCATTGAAGACTTTAGCCAAAGTCACCACCAAATCAGTAACAATATTAGTTACTGTTTAAAATGGATAATTTGTTCACATCTACATTTCTTAAATACTTTGCACAAACCATAACAAAACTATGTTTTTTTTATGGAAGTAATATAATTTTCTTCTTCTTCTTTCTTTTCTTATGTATTGATTTCTATATTTACATATATCATTTCCAACTTTCTTAAACACTTAAACAATACTATTTTTATATCAAAACTTTATTCTTACAGTTTCAACTGTCTTGCAGTCATCATCAGACCTACAATTTCCAAATATATAATTAAACAATTAATATCTTTTATACACATATTTATATACATATTAAATTCACAATTAAAATATACCTATTAATTATAAATAATCATTTTCTATTTTATTACTCTACTTTTAATTAATTTTTAAACTATAAGAATAAAGTTTTGATATAAAAAATAGTATCATTAAAGTGTTTAAGAAAGTTGAAAATGATATGATAATTTTTTTTAATTATAAATATCCAGAATAACTATAAACAATGTTTATGAAATAATTATTATAAAAAATAATTTGTTCCAAATGTCAAAGTCTGAATAAACTGCTTATAGTCGTATTATTGGAAACTGAAATGTTGTATCAAGATGGATCTTCATTTTTGCCTAATGTATAGAATTTTCCAAAACTATAATTTTGCCAACACTGAAGTATAGATTTTTAATATAAAAACAAGTACAGGTATATCAGAGACTCTTGAAAAGAAATGTTTACAGATCATCAAATTTTAGAATTAACGAAAAACTTCCACTAAGAAACAAAAATAAATAGATGTTGTAATAAAATAAAATTCTGATATCATTTACAAGAATAGTGAAATAATCAATTCTTGAAATAAAATGGACCCAAGAGATAATTCACAAAAACCAAAATAAGGGCAGTATTTATTTGACAATATTTTAATCTGAACACAAGATGCTCATAACTGAAATTAAACTGTATCTCTAAAATAGCTATACAACTAAAAAAATTGAGTCATATATATATATATATATATATATTAAACCATAATTGCACATAACTGATTATTATATTCAAATCATATAGTATACTTTAAGCATTGGCTAGGAACATGTGATTTACATATGGTAACCATTTTAGGTATGTGCACTTATGATTCAATTTGTGTATATGAATATATGCATATTAAGTTCTCAAGAAAGTGAAATCAACAGGCAAGAAGATATATATGACCAAGTCATAACATTTGATCATTATAATTTGTTACTTACCACTATTTAACTCCAATCTTTTAAAAAACTTTTTTTTATAAAAATGTTGTTTAATAATTTAACAACATAGTATGCTGAGTACGCTTTTGACTAGTTTAGAGTCATATTCAGAACAATCCTTAGCCAAGAAACATGTGACATTTATAAAAGAATAAAAAAGTGGGGATTTACATAAAATTTGAATATGGGATGTAAATAAATTGAATTAAATGAGCTATTTTTTTGATAGGGAAATGTAGGATTCTTTTTTGTTGATTGTGTGTATGTTGTTGGCAATGTAGCAGGCCTCTTTAACTTTTGCTTAGCATCAATTCCCATGTTGTGTATAAAATTATATGCAACAACATAAGCTGCAACACAGTTTATTATAGTAAATTGCATACTAATCTATCTACAAGAATTGCACAACACAGATAGCAATACAATTAGCTATGACTAATATGGAGATGAAATCTATTTTTCTTGAACACAAATTGAAACATGGTCACACCTTTGAACCTGCATCTGCCAGCATAATGTGTTTTCAATACTTCCTCTTTTCTTCTTTATTTTTACTTTTTTATATAAGATATAATAACAACATTCCACTCTTCTTTCATTTTAAAGCAAAATATATTTATTAATTTTACAGTTTCGACTGTTCCTAGCAGTCTTCATCAGATCTTATTATTTACTTTTACTCTCTTTATATAAGATCTGATGAAGACTGCAAGAAACAGTTGAAACTGTAAAATTAATCAATATATTTTGTTTTAAAGGATAAGAGTAGAATGTTGTTATTATATGTCATAATGTGTGTTAAAAGGAGTGATGCTCCATACAAAGTTAAAGAGGTCTGACCCCTTGCCAACAACATACACACAATCAACAAAAACCCAAAAAGAATCTTACATCCCCCTATTAAAAAGTGGCTCATTTAAATCAACTTATTTGCACACCATATTCAAATTTTATGTAAATCCCCACTTTTGTTGCTTATTTTATAAATGTCACAAGTTTCATGACTAACGATCCTATCAATATGACTACCAGCTAAGCATATTAAAATTACTATATTGTTAAAGTATTAAACAAGCTTTTCTTTGTATACATTTTGTATATACACCTGGGTCTCGTTTTATGTGGATTATTTTAATGCGATTTTGAAGTTATGCGATTTGTGTTTCTTCTTAATATCTTTCATATTTCACTATATTTATTAGATATCAAAAAATTTAAATTATTAATAACTTATTTTGACTTGAAATACTTTTTTTTTTTCAAAAATATAACGTTATATTAGCAGCTAATGTGAATATGGCCTGAAGCTGTATTTAGAATATTAGCTTCTATGTAAATAACCTACTTATACTAATGAGTAAATAATAATAATAGATTTATATTTACATATAAAAATATTGCAATAAATAGTCAAAAATTTTAAACTTTTAAAACGTATTTGTTAATTATAACAGAAATAAATAATTTTTTAGATTTTTAAAATAAATAATAACGAAGATTTTATTGGATTTATAAATTGAAAATAATCTTTCTAATGATAATCTATAATCATTTTGTTTTGATTACAATCTCATTTTTTTAATATAGAAACAAAAACCATGAACACAGCTCAAGACTGAAAGTGGCGCTAGTTGTATGTCACATGAAGAATCTGATTTCTTAACATTTCACAAATGAACGCATATTTTTAAATAGCCAAACAACCGCTAATGATTAAAATATGTATGAAAAAATGAAAAATTAAATACTGTAGTTAATAAAAAAAAGTAAAAAAGTTTGTTTTGTATTATTTTTTTTCAAATATTTGAAATTGTTTATTAGTCATACTTTATTTCATTATTTTTTTAATGCGAATTTTAAAGTAATTTTTCCTTCTTGCTTTGCTTTTATGCGATTTCTGAAAATTACAACCTTCTATCCCCATTTTTCAAGGCAAGTTAAGTCTATTTTTGTGCTTTTTTTGTGTGCATTTTCTGAGAAACCTATTTACCGCATAAAATGAGACCCAGCTGTATTTTCTTTTGAATTACTACTACACCTGGATCTCATTTTACACGATAAATAGGTTCCTCAGAAAACATGCACAAACGAAATTGTGCAAAAATAGATGTAACTTACCTTGAAAAAGGGGGGATACAGACTGTGATTTTTCAAAAATCACGTAAAAACAAAGCACCAATGTAAAATTACTTTAAAAATTCGCGCAAAAAAAAAAAAAAAAATAAGGAAATAAAATATCACTAATAAAAAATTTCAAATTTGAAAAAAATTGATACAAGACAAACTTTTTTTAACTATAATATTTAATTTTATTCAAAACAATATATTTTTATGCATAATTTACAGTAATTTACATTTTTTATACACGTTTTAATTATTATCGCCATTTGCCAATAAACAAGTTTGTTTGCAAACTGGTAAACAATCAGATTCTTCACAAGAGAAAATACAACTAGCGCCAACATCACTAGTGTTGTGTTAATGGTTTTCTGGTGACAACGTAATTAGTAATTAATCTTTGAGACGATGATTTTATTAATTGTTTATGAAATTAACAATTAAAAATTAAATTCTTATTTTTGTCTTTAATTTTTTAATTTTCAATTCCATTTAAAAATCAAATTTCACATCATATTAATTTCAAGTTGCTGTAAGTAATTTTTAAATTGTTAATTACAATTAAAAATCAGATTTTAATTTTTAATTGTCAAATTTAATTGTGCCCACTGCTATTACTCACCTTCTAAAAATAAACTTGCGGATACTAAATGATTAATAATTGATTACATTCTTTTTTAAAAAGCAAAAACAGAATGTGATTTAAAATGCAAAATTAACACACACAATGTTTGAACAAATTTACATTATAATCTTGTAAAATTTAATGTGTATATACGTAAAATGTGGAAATCATGATTTTAATTTCATTATTGCATAAAATATTACTATTATAAAGCACTGAAAATATTGAAATTACTAAGATGAAAGTCAAATTCCAATAATGTGCTATTACTTTCAATATGATGTAAGTGCACAAAATTTATTATTTAAAGTAATAGCGCATTATCGGAGTTCTACTTCCGGTGAAACATGAATCGCATAACTTCAAAATCGTGTTAAATAAGTCCACGTAAAAGGAGACCCAGGTGTATTTACTATATCTTCCCCTGCACAATTTTAGCCTTCACAAACTATAATAAATTCTTAATATCACTGACATATATAACCTTAAATAAAAAATAAGTTTTGGAAAAACTTACATAAAAAAACAAGCAGCAACAAACTATCTCCTATTGGCTACTTATTCTACCTATCATAAATAAGAGTGTATATAAATTGAAAGTCATAATACATGACTAATATACTTGAATATCAAAACTGGAAATGTTTGTGCATAGCAGTTATTGAAATTTAGCATGAACAGCAAATATTATATTAACCCATTTAAAAAGGGGAAAAGGTTTTTTTTTTATGTTCTAAAATCGATCTTGGAACATAGCTAACATTTTACTGATATTAATAGGAATTCCAAAATCAGTAGAAACCCAAATTAGATATCACCTTGAATTCAATACGACGTGATTTCATTCCACTTGATAAACTACTTTTTCAAAAATTATAACAACCTACTTGTTTAATCACACTTTCTCTTTGAGATCAGTTTCATTTTAAGAACAGTTATACCATTGTAAACCTTAGCAATCCTTTAGTTATATTCATGGTTAAGTCTTTAGTAACTGTTTTAATGGGATATATCACTTTCTTAGCGAAGTGTTAGTTGTTGTCGAAAATTTTGCAAATTGATTTTGAGAGCAGATTTTGATTTAAATTATTTCAATACATATTTTGTACATTTCATGCATTTTAGAATATAAAAAAATATACTACAAATAATTAACTGAAACACAGGCTTATTATATACCTGTGTCTATATATGTAATATATAGGGTATATGAGCACAGGTTTTCATACCACCCACCACTCTCCACTCTATCTGTGCTCATATACCCTATATATTACATATATAGACACAGGTATATAATAAGCCTGTGTTTCAGTTATTACATAGTAGAGATGTCTGCCCATCCTTTGTATATGTATTAAATGGATTATGTTCTATACATGAGGGGTCAGATTGACTTATAGTCAACATGGGTGTGACAAGAATCTCAGCCTCGGGATGGCATTTGAGCATTTCATCGTCAGATTTTCAATTGGATGAACAGTTGTAGAGTTGGAGTGTGGAGTAGATTGAAGCCTGTCCATTAAAGTATAAAGATTGGTCATCTTAATATATATATATATATATATATATATATATATATATATATATATATATATATATATATATATATATATATATATCTGAGCACTTATAGCATATATGTGTAGAGATGGTAATCTGGACCAACTGATGATTGCTGGTTTAGCATGAAATACATATATTGGTGATTATTTATCTTTTCAGCATATATGTGTTCAAGTATATCAGTGTTATGAGATAGAGTGGAGAGTGGTGGGTGGTGTGAAAGGTGCTCATATACCCTATATATTACAAATAAATAGTAATTCTGTGATAATATGTTGTACTATTTCCATCATCAATCATTAAATGTTGAATGTCTGGACTATTTTAAACTTTATTTAAACTTTTCATATACAAACAACCATTAATAATAACACACAAATAAGCAACATAGGTTAGTAAATTACATAACATTTCAAGTGGTATTATTTTCCAGTCTTCTTCAGGTATCGCTGGCCTGACCAGTGACAATACTAGCACAGGAGTTGAATTCACACTCAATGCTACCAACTGAGCTATTCAAAAATCTAAAGATGAGAGTTCAACTCCTAAGATAGTATTATCACTGGTCAGGCCAGCAACATCTAAATAAGACTGGATAATAGAACCACTACAAAACATTGTGTAATCTACTAACCTATGTTCTCTATTTGTGTGTTATTACTAACAGTTGTTTATATTTGCAAAAATTAAATAAAATTTAAAATTTTCTAGTCATTTATTATTTAACCATTTCCTTGGTCTTTTTTCATCATTTTTAAAATGTGAAAATAATTATTTAGCAAAAAAAAAAGTTCACCTATAACATTTCTAGAAAAAAGAAAGGTAAAACCGCAAAGACTGCCTCAGTCGTGTAGAGAGTCCTGAAAGCAAATTTCTGCAGATAGGATTCGAATAAAGCATTTCTGATAGTGTTACATTGTCTTGGGCACATTTTATAAGTTTTCCAAAGTTGTAAGATGTGGCTTTCAAAGAGTTTTTTAATTTCCAGAGTAATTCATAAAATGAATCCTATAAATGGTAATGTAGTTGTAGTACCAGAAAATGAAGTGCTACATGCTGCAGATATTCGTGTAGAAAATTGGATATCATGTCTGTTGATGGATGAACTTCGAACTCCAGAGTTAGCAATGAAGTGGTTAGCAAGGAGGTGCCTGCTTAAGAATAGTACTCTATGCCAGCATTGTGGCATGCAGTGTTCTCTCATCAAATAGCAAGAATGTGGAGATAGTCACAGATGGCAATGCAGATTATGTCGCCATCATGTATCTATCAGAAAGGGTTCATTTTTTTTTTAAAGCCATTTATCCTTAAAGACAATTATGCTTGTAGTATATTATTGGGTGCATAATTTGCCACAGTGTTTTATTGTTCATGATCTAAGTGTAAGTTGGCACACAATAGTAGACTGGGCAAATTTTTGCCGCGAAGGGTGCGCAACATAATTTCACCGACATCCAATGCAAGTCGGTGGATTTGTTGATAGGATATATTATTATTTTAATAAATTATTTTTTATAATACAATTATTTGTTATTTTTTAATATTATAATTTCGTGTATTGTATATTTCACAACAAATTTTTAAATAATTCGGCAAGAAATACTCTGGTGAGAAAAATTTGAAACAAAATTCGAATTTTAATGTGACCTGGAAACTGCAGTTTTACCAAAAGAAAATTATTTATTTGTCCATAGTTTCTTTTTCAATAAAATATTCTACAATTCTATGCATGTGGTTTTCAGACCATATTCTGAAGTTATTTAGATTATGACTAGTTAGTTTCTCATTCACAGTGTCAATTCCATTACCTTGATTTTGATCAGTTATCAGCTGAACTGTATATTTATCATCCATAGTATCTATTTCGTGATTATTCAAATTGTCCTTAGATAACAAAGGTTAATCTGTCCTCCTCTTACAGTGTTCAGATTGTCACTACACTTACGCCTCTTTTATTATTTTCTAAGATAATTAATTTCCTTCTTTCACTATCACTGCCAGATAGATTGATATCTAACTCATGATATTTTTAAGCAGGATGCTAATAATTCAAGTCCATTTTTTAAGAGGTGGAAGATGATTGATTAGTAATGGAACATTTCTAATGATCCTTCAGGTTTTATCTGTTGTCTTACATTGCTATCTTTTTTTTCCTGTACCCGGTAACCGGTTAATGATAGATGATGAAAATAGTCCAATATACTATCACATCTAAAATACCATCATCACAGATCTTCAGGCAAATAAATAGTTACTCTGCATTGTAATACTACAGTTTCCGCACTTACATTGTAACAGACTATAACTTTCAGCGTTTTCATATAAGAATCAAGGCAGTTCGCAAAAAAAGAAATCATAAAACATTAATGTAAATGTTGTTAAAACAGGCAAAGCTCACTATACGTATTGCCACACACAGCAAGCTAGAGCAATCAATGGATGCCAGAAGGCTTGTGCATAAAATCCCCATCTAGTGCCTACTTATCCAGTATCCCCAGACTAGTTTCTGGCTTGTGGCCTTCATCAGTGAGGAGCCTTGGATCTGAGAAGCCAGAAACTAGTCTGGGGATATTGGATGAGTAGGCACTAGATGAAGATTTTATGCACAAGCCTTCTGGCATCCATTGATTACTCTAGCTTGCTGTGTGTGGCAATATGTATAGTGAGTTTTGCCTGTTTTAACAACAGTTATACACAAGCATAAGAAGTGGTGGTCATGTGATGTTTATTAATGTAAATGCTAATTCTTGAGAAAGATTTGCCATTACCTGTTTTAAAAGTTCATAACCATGCGCACAGATACGTATTAAAAGTGGAAGAAAGATTATATGCTATTGACAAAACCATTTACTATTTCGTAGAATATCGATTTTGAAATAATCTCTAAAAATAGATTATTAAAAAGCCAAATATATTATATATTTGCGTGTGTGCTAGAATTATTTGATATAGTAAATTTTAGAAACTCACAGGTGTGAAAACAAACCCCTTTTCTTTTTTTTTTTAAAAATCATTTTATTTTTAATAGGATTTTTTTTTATACAAATAGTACTTTCTCACTTGTCCAACAGTCCACCATTTCTCTTATGCAAATAAACAACTGAAAAAGTCCTAGCATTTCTTTTCAGCCTGTTTGCTGATCATGGAAGGTTTTTAGCTTTGCAAAACAAAAATGATCTACACATGTCTAACAACAGACTGACAACTTTGTTCTAGTTTGTTTGAACTTATCATAAAGGTAAACAAAACACCTGGAAGGTGTTGTAGTGTATTATGTAGAATAAATGACTCATGGAAATCTGGATTTTATAAATTGTTAATGTTGAAATTTGTAATAGTTTTGTTATGATAATGTTACCAATTACTTATTTTATTGACTTTTTTAACTTTATTATGCACTAGCTTTAAAATATTTTACTTTATTATATAACGATAAATGTTAATGTGTGCATGCGTATACATATATAAACAAAACTCTGAAAACAATATATCTAACATACAAACAATGTAATATATAGGAAATATATAGGGTATACGAGCACAGACTTTCACAACACCCACCACTCTCCATTCTATCTCATAACACTGATACCCTTGAACGCATATATGTTGAAAAGATAAATAATCACCAATATACGTATTTCATGCTAAACCAGCAATCATCAGTTGGTCCAGATTACCATCTCCACACATATATGCTATAAGTGCTCAGATATATATTAAGATAGCCAATCTTCATACTTTAATGGGCAAGTTACACTCCAACTCTTCAACCGTCCATCCAATTGAAAATCTGCTGATGGAATTCTCAAAGGCCATTCTAAGGCCGGGATTCTTGTCACATCCATGTTGATCTAAGGTCAATATGATCCCTCATGTCCAGGATATAATCCATTAATACATATACAAGGGATGGGCAGACATCTCTAATATGTAATATATAGGTATTTTGAGCTCAGACTTTTACACGATCCTCAACTCTCCATACTATCTCATACCTCTGATACACTTGACAACATATATGTCCAAAAGATAAACAACCACCAACATAGGTATTTCATGCTAAATCAGCACTCGTCAGTTGGTCCAGATTGTCATCTCCACACATACAAACAATTAAGTGCTCAGATTTATATTAAGGTAGCCAATCTTCATACTTTAATGGACAGGCTTCAATCAACTTTAATGTTAGATAGGTAAAAAAAAAATATTGCATACAAAACAGAAAGCTTTTTACGCATTTTATAACTCTGTAATGATCACAACATCCATATACCAAATTAGACAAGAATAAGTCGATAAATTCGTATTTTTCATAAAAAATCAAAAACATGAAAATAATATGTTTGAAAATATGAAAATAATATAATTCATATAGAAAACAAACCTTAAAATAATATCTTTGGTAAACAAACAATGATTAAAAAAAAAACAAATATTTCCAATTTATGTAATCAATGCAAACATTAGGTGAGAAATTTATTAGTTACATTTTTATTTACAAGTGTCAAACTTGCTTCTCTCACAATTTTTGACACAATGCCTTCAGACAAATACAGTAACGATTATCTTTAATCATTTACTAAACTAGAAATTGTCTCTAGCCCAGATATAAAGTTTAAACCTCAGTTAAAGATTAATACATCTGATTTTTTAAAAATAAGCACACAAACATATGGAGTTATTCATTCACATTTCACTTTCCCATATGTAATATCTTGATAAATATATTAGATAACATTTACACTATTCTACATTTCAAGTGGCTCAAATGAAAAAGTAAAAAAAAAAAAACCCATACATTTAAATTAATTAATTTATTTAGAGAGCAACTTGAAAAAAATATGTTAGCAATCATCAATGATAATTATTAGAAAAGAAGTTAAAATAGTAATGATAGTAAATGCTAATTTAATTTCTTAAATAATGTTGGTAATGACCAAACTTACTAAGTTTTCATCAGTAATTTATTCATTGAATAGATTAATTTTAAGTTTTCAAACTTATTACAATCACTGTTTCTTGGTTTGCTTTTGTAAAAAGACTGTCATAATCACTAATAAATTTTCTTACCCAAAATTTGCATTTACCATAGTTACTGAAAATGTTTATTTTTTAATCATTATTTGTTCACTAAAAATATTATTTCATGTTCTCAAACATATTATTTTTATAATATGGTCAGGGGTGGGGGGGGGTGTTCCTGACAGAGATATTTTAAATGCTTTCTCTGGCTAAACATTTATCACAAAGCTTGTTGAATTGGCAATTCTCACTGTTTATAACTGACAAGCTTAAGAGAATAGGGTCATGTGATCTATGACTCTTGTTTTGACTATTTATAGTCTCTGCCTTAAGTCTTATGCAATGTTATATTGCTAAGACGACTAATATATGGCATGGCTGAATATCTATCAGCCCCATATAGCTATTTGAGTTGGATAGCTGGGTTTGAAGACATATAGGTGTCTGAAAATTTCAGATTTTCCACTCAATAGATAACTTTTAGATAAATGCTGGCTTTGGGTTGGTATTTTTAGATCTAGTGTCTGAACCTACCCTGACACCTCTCTGAAGAGTGCCAAAGCACAAAACCATGGTCAAGGGTTTGGGGGGGCTAACAGAGGTATTTTAAATGCCTTCTCTGGCTAAGCATTTATCACAAAGCTTGTTGAGGAATTGGCAATCCTCACTGTTTATATTACTTTTATGTTTTGTTGTTGCTGCTATTATTTTTTTATGATAAAAGCATAACATATAAAGTATATAAAATCTTTCCATTGACTCATTGTAAATCGAAAGATTTTGCGAGTAATAATGTGTAATAAGAAATGTGGACTTAATCAGTGAAGTATTGAATAGCTTAACACTCACAGATCTAACCGCTTCAGCTTCACCTATTTAAATAGAAAGTAGATTGAAGTAAAGAAGGGTTCCCCTCTTTTCTTCCAATGAGTAAGCTTGTGGTTTTAAGACCTGTAGAGGTCCCTACTATCGCATTTTATACGCATGTGCTTGAGGCTACAGCCTTAATGAATATTATTTACATAATCAATGTGCAGTTAAATAAATTTGTAATTACAACTTTAAATTATCGTAACAGATATTTCTCACTATAAAATCTTTCCATTGACTCATTGTAAATCGAAAGATTTCGCGAGTATTAATGTGTAATAAGAAATGTGGACTTAATCAGTGAAGTATTGAATAGCTTCACGCTCATAGATCTAACCGCTTCAGCTTCACCTATTTAAATAGAAAGTAGGTTGAAGTAAAGAAGGTTCCCCTCTTTTCTTTTATAGCATAAGCTTGTGGTTAAAACACCTGTAGAGGTCCCTACTATCGCATTTTATATGCATATTATTGAGGTTATAGCCTCAGTAAATATTATAAATTATTCTTGCTACTTTGGTACGTGAATGGTGGTAGCACCAAAGATATATTGTTCCAAGCCATTAAAAAGAGCAATTCACAGATATTTTATAACATTTTCCCAGGTATTTTATTTACCTTTATGATATATTCAACAACTAAAACATAGTGGCCAGTCTGTTTGTTAGGTCTGATATTTCAGTGAGATTTGACTTACCTTTCTCTGGATTAGTTTGTGCGTGTTAGTTATCATTAATAATTATTTCTTTAAAAGGCATAGCACATGAGTATTTTTCATAGTTTTTATTTATTGAATGTTTTGTTATCAGAATTTTGACCAGTTGTAAAATGTTTATATATGTTTTTTGGTTATTTGGTTTTATTTTATTAAGTAGAAAAAAATGAATGGATAATGTGTTTCACATCATTATCACAAACCTCCAGGAAAATACTGAGTCATTTGATTTTGTTTAAACCATTTTGTATATTGCCTCATTCATAGCACTTTCTCATTGTTATGAAAGCATTGATATTTTTCCTAAAACTGTTATGCATAGACAAATGCAGTGGTTATTTGAAAACATATTTCGGTGGCTGAGTGGTTAGCACAGCTGCCTTAGAAGCAGTTGTCCCAGAGTTCGCTTCCTGGCCGATGCTTTGACACATTATAAAAAAAAAATCTATTCACTTTTATAACATATCTTTTAGGGCAAATAAAATGGATACTTCTTAAACTTATAGATGAACCAGATGCACTAGATCTTTTGGCTTTTCAGAAAGCACACAAACTTTTACCTGTTTGTTGATGCTATATTTAAAATATTTGTTCGATGTTCACCATAATATCCTTATATTTTATTATACCATAACAAAGTAAGTTTTTTTTATTAATGTTAATCTGTTTGCATTAATTATTAGCAAATAAAATGTTTTTAATTACAAAGCTTTGTTCTTCAATGTGTTCATAGCCAGAGCTGCACATAATGATATTCATAATGAAAGAGATGCTTCTGTTCATAGTCAAAGAGATTCTACCAATGTGCTTGTTGGTGTTTATAGTAAAATAAATTCTTCAAGATGTCCATACTTAGAGCCAGAGAAAGTCTTTAAAGTAGTAAAAAAGATGTTCATAATTAGAAAGATTCTGCAGCATATTCGTAATCAGAAAGATATTGGGTTACTATTAAAAATATTTTTGCCAGAAGAGAAATATAAATAGTATAATGGTCATTTGAAACAGAGAACTAAAAAAAAAAGAGAAAGATGGAGAAATCTATTTTCAGAAACTTTTTTTATAGTTGTTAAGCTCATCAAATATCATTATATATGTAAGATAATGATAACATTTGAATTATTTAAAATTATTAAAAGAAATCAAAAAATCACAATTTTAATAAATAATATTATTAACAAAATATCGCATATTAAACAGACAATAAAATTAATAATAACACTTTTTAATAGGATTTATTGTTTTAGCAGAAAATTATTAACCCAACTCTTAACTGTTAATTATCCATATCAACATGTCTTAATTAGATATAACATATTTTCATCTATTTATACTAAATGCATATTAAAAATTATATATTTTGGTTCATATGTTTATCTAAGATTAATTAGAATTAACAAGAGATTAAGTACTTTCGACCATTCACTCATCTTTTAATTTCTTCATTTGATTACCTAAATAATGATAACAAGAACAATAATAATAATATATAACAAATTATTATAGAAATAATTATTACAATAACAACAAAAAGAATGGACAAAATAAAAAAGAATGAAAAAAAAAAGAAAGAAAATAAATAATATGAAGAGGAAATAGTAGAATAAAAAGAAGAGAAAGAGGAAAATGGAAAAAGAGAAAAAAGATTGAAAATGAAGAAAAGAAAAAAGAAGAAAAAAAAGATGAAGATTCATTCTTTGTTTGATATACTTTACTATTGAAAACTATATATATATTCATGATGCATTAGTTTGACATTGTTCTTTGACAACATGTGCTATACCAAACTAAACATCTGATATAATATATTATAAAGTATTCTTTTTAAATATTAATTTAATAAAGTCGAAAAATGCAATATAGCACTATGAAAGTTCTTTTAATTTCCTTCCTCTTATTTCTGGTAAACAAAAATTTCTTTTTTGAAAAAAATACTTTAGCATCTTTCTAATTTTATATTTCTTTCAACTTTTTCATATAAAACAATCAAATTAATATTTTAAGATAGACTTGCAGACTTATTCCTTACATTTGTAAAAAAAAAAAAAAAGAAAATCCACCTAATCTATTGAAAATATTCAGAATCAAGAGAAGCAAATGAGAAGACAGCAATAATAATAAATTTTGTTACAGACATACAAACCCCCACAAACAAATATTTAAACAAAAGTTCAAAACAGCTTTAACCAGCCTAGTGAATACTAAAGTATATTATATATATATAAAATACATATTTTGCGGGTTCATCCGTGTTAAAAACTTTTAATATCAATATACTGACGTTTCGACTTGGTCACACAAGCCATCCACAGAGTTATAAAAAGGTAGAAAGACGGTTGTAGAGGCGCTACAATCACTGGTTTGATAAAACATTAAAAATCCCACCAATAGCAAAAATGTTAAATTTAAGAATGTTTTTTAAAGAAATCTTTCCAAATAGGAGGAAGTTCGCACGTATCATCTCGCTTATTGATACAATCTGGCCTTTTAAGTATCTCAATGGCTTCTCTGATTTTGCATTGGTAGAGATTATCACATCTGGATATGATCCTAGTACTAGACAAATCTATTTTATGACCTGAATCTATAGTATGGAGTGAGAGTGCTGATGATGATGAGTGTTGTTTAACTGCATTAGCATGCTCATCTCTCCTAACACTGATGCGACGATTACTCATACCTATGTAAGAAGCTTTACAATTTTTACATGAGATTTGATAGACACCATGAGATTCAAGAGGATTGAATCCTTAGGCTTGGTTATTATATTGCTGATCTTTTGATGAGCAGAAAATGCTGTATCTATGTTATAGCGTTTTAATATACGTCCGATACTGTCTGTAGTTCCTTTTACATATGGAACACAAATCCTAATAGCTGATTTATCATCTTTTTGTTTCCTATTTTGTCTATTTTGGGCTTGAAATAAGGCTTTTTTTATAAATTTGTAATTATAACTATTTGCTAATAAAACACTATTAATATGATTTATTTCTTCTTTCAGATGTGTGTCATCTGAAAGGTTAATTGCTCTATTTAAAAGAGTTTTGGCTACAGAAACTATCTGAGTTGGGTGATGATGAGAATGTAAATGTAAATATCTGTCTGTGTGTGTATCCTTTCTGTAAATAGAAAAAGATAAACTATTTGGTGTTCTGGTGACTAGAACATCAAGAAAAGGGAGTTTTCCATCAGACTCTGTCTCCATTGTAAATTTAATATGAGGATGCATATTATTTAAATGTAAGAAAAAATCATCTAATGTATTTTTTCCATGTTGCCATATGACAAAAGTGTCATCTATGTATCTGAGCCAAATGAGAGGTTTTAAAGATGATGATTCTAAAGCACGAGTTTCTATATATTCCATGAATAAATAAGCTATTACTCCTGAGATAGGTGAGCCCATAGGAGTACCAAAAACTTGTCTGTAATGCTGTCCATTGTATACAAAACATGGACAGCATTACAGACAAGTTTTTGGTACTCCTATGGGCTCACCTATCTCAGGAGTAATAGCTGATTTATTCATGGAATATATAGAAACTCGTGCTTTAGAATCATCATCTTTAAAACCTCTCATTTGGCTCAGATACATAGATGACACTTTTGTCATATGGCAACATGGAAAAATACATTAGATGATTTTCTTACATTTAAATAATATGCATCCTCATATTAAATTTACAATGGAGACAGAGTCTGATGGAAAACTCCTTTTCTTGATGTTCTAGTCACCAGAACACCAAATAGTTTATCTTTTTCTATTTACAGAAAGGATACACACACAGACAGATATTTACATTACATTCTCATCATCACCCAACTCAGATGTTTCTGTAGCCAAACCTTTTAAATAGAGCAATTAACCTTTCATATAAAACACATCTGAAAGAATAAATAAGTCATATTAATAGTGTTTTATTAGCAAATAGTTATAATTACAAATTTATAAAAAAACCTTATTTCAAGCCCAAAATAGACAAAATAGGAAACAAAAGAGATAAATCAGCTATTAGGATTGTGTTCCATATGTAAAAGGAACACAGACAGATCGGACTAATTAAAACGCTATAACATAGATACAGCATTTTCTGCTCATCAAAAGATCAGCAATATAATAACCAAGCCTAAGGATTCAATCCCTCTTGAACTCATGGTGCTATCAAATCTCATGTAAAAATTGTAAAGCTCACATAGGTATGAGTAACGTCCATCAGTGTTAGAGAGATGAGCATGCTAATGCAGTTAAACAACACTCATCATCATCGCACTCTCACCCATACTATAGATTCAGGTCAAAAATAGATTTTCTAGTACAGGATCATATCCAGATGTGATAACCTACCAATGCAAAATCAGAGAAGCCATTGAGATACTTAAAAGGCCAGATTGTATCAATAAGCGAGATGATATGTGCAAACTTCCTCCTATTTGGAAAGATTTCTTTAAAAAACATTCTTAAATTTAACATTTTTGCTATTGGTGGGATTTTTAATGTTTTATCCAAACCAGTGATTGTAGCACCTCTACAACTGTCTTTCTACCTTTTTATAACTCTGTGGATGGCTTGTGTGACCAAGTCGAAACGTCAGTATATTGATATTAAAAGTTTTTAACACGGATGAACCCGCAAAATATGTATTTTATATATTTAACCCGTGCAAATCTTCATTTTAACATATATATATATATAGTAAAAGAGAAGACACACTACTTATTGTAATAGTCAATTGCTGAGTAGTCGAGATTCTTTTGTTTTTAATTATTTGGGTCAAATATTGAACCTGACTTTTAACAAATGGATTTTCTTCAAATTGTGCAATCATGTTCAGTTTTGGTGATAGTGCACTATTTTAGGGTTGGCCCATCTTAAAGTGTGGCAGTCATATTTCAAATGAAATTCAAATCATTTTAGTGAGTTTTGAGACATGTGTAATAGGTGGTGTGACACTTTTAAGCAGATGCTTTCATTTAAATTGGGGAATACATTTTAAGGGCATATACAGTTAATTGCAATAAAAATATATAAAAAAGAAAGAACTAACTGGTGATATTTTAATTTCCTTTTGAATTGTTTGTGTTAAACTCATCTTTTTAAACTGCTGTCTTAATAAAAACTAAACTTTTATAATCAACTTTTAAATACTGTCATTTAATTTGAGAGAAAAAAATTGCACTTACAGTTAATAAATACATTATGTTTTGACTTCATTTGTATTTATAATTACATTGTAATACATTTTTCATGTATGTGCCATGAAATGTTTTTTTGTTTTTGCAACTTTGACATGACTGAGTGTATTTTTGGTGAGGTCTGGCCATTGAAAATGCACTCATTTGTGTCTAAGTTGCAAAAAAAAAATCATATGCAAGCACAACACACATTTCACAATCTAGTTAATTAAAATAGACACTAAAAATGGTATATATAATAATTTTTAGTAATTAATCTGATCAATACAATTTGCAATAGTGAAGCAGAAAATTGAAATATGTTTACAGTTTAAAGAAAATAGAAAAAAAGTAAAGGATGAAATCTTAATTTTTTTTCTATTGTTTACATAAAATTTTCTTTTTTAAACCATTGAATAAAAATAGAAATATTGTAACCAGTTTTTTAAATTCTTCTATTTTAATCTTAATAGTACTGAATGGACATTCTTTATAAATTCCCATGTTTATTTGTTTTTTACAATTGAATGTTTAAATATATCCTAAATTATTTCAAAAAATTTGAGGGTGATAAAGAAATAGACATAACAAAAAGTCATTTATGAAGTTTCCAAACACTATAAAGTAAAAATACACAATATATTTTTTTTAAATGCTTTTATTTAGTCTGAGGATTAAGACACTGAAAAATAAAAAAAATAATGTTTTTCTTTCACCACAATTTTGGCTGTGATATGTAACTATAAATTAAAACACAGACATACATTAGTTAATTAATTTAAGCAACAATAAAGTATATAGTTTGATCAGAAATTGTATTACTTGAATTAATTAACTTATGGATGTCTATGCTTTTATTTAAAGTTATATAAGTCATTCAAATTTATGATCGAAGATAAAAATTATTTTTTGCTTTTTAGTACATTTGTATTCCAATTAAATAAAAGTATTTGGTAAAAAAAATTATAACTATTATACTTATTTTCTAACTAAAAATTATCTAGTCATATTATAGGCTAATGACTATGTATCAAATTTTAAACAAATCTTTAGCTAGCTAAAATATAATTTCTAAGATTTTTATTCGAATTTGAACTCCAGAATTGTATCCATGATGGATGGATTCTTCTAAAAATATAATTAAAACAAACAATAGATCAATTCTTATTTTTGTGGTAAAATGTTAAAAAAATCCTCGGTGTGAATGTGCTGTGTTTCATATGCAATAATATTTATCTGGAGTCTTGTCACGAATATAATTTCCATAACAGTCATGTGATGTTACCCATGACCTAACTGTAATGAAATCACATGAATATTTGATTTGAAAATGCTTAAGCTACTATGTGTGTACATTTTAAGCTGATGGAGAAAATGGGTGATCACTATTTTGAGTAACATATTAATATCAAATTTTGTAAAAAACAATTGGCAAATGTGCTACTGAAATATTACATCTGTTGTAAGTGGCATGTGCTGAAGATCCTAAGAAGAAATTGAGTATATTTGAGTGATATAAGAAGTTCAATGATGGTCCCAAAAGTGAACAGACAAAAACAATGACTGACGTTAATATTAACAAAGTGTGAGATGCAATACAGTCTAACAGAGGATTAAGTATGAGATTGATAGCTGAACAATTTCAGATTAATTGAAAAACATTTAGGTTAATTTTAAATAAAGAATTGGGCATGAGAAAGTTTCTACAAAATTTGTGCCTCAGATCTTAATGGATGAACGGAAAGTGTGCTCATTATGAGAGACTTTATGGGCAAAAAATCAATCGTACAATTAGACTATCCTGCCATAAGTATATCCAGGAATGAGAACACTGTTTTAATCAATGTATGGATACACAAGAAGGCCAACAGTAGTCATTAGTGTACACCTCCAAGTGTATATTTTATGAAAGTGCATTTTGGGAATTAAATTGGCACATCTCGTAGCTATATAATATTAGAAATTTAATTTACATGTCAGTGTGTATATGTGCATAGTTTCTAAATTAGCTTACTAATATAGTAGGTAATCTTGTGGGTAGTAGTGTGGTAGAGATCAATAGCTTTGTCTTTGTAGAGAATATTAAAAAATTAGTAATCCTGGTATAGAAAGTATAAATACAAATTTAAAAATGTTTATCAAGCATTGGTGGTCGAGAGGTCAGCGACAGCTGCTTTACAGGCAGTTGTTCCGGATTAGCGGGTTCGCTTCCCGGCTGATGCTATAACATATGAGAAAAAAAAATTTAATGTGAAAGTGATTAAAATATATTTTAGTTAATAAGGATGTAATTGCTTTGTAATTATATCTTTATATAAATGATTTGTAAGTTACTTTTTTCTCTTTCTATTAAAAATCAATCTTAGCAGAATGGGGAGGTGCTATTATCACAATGATTCAGTTTAGTAGTATACTACTTAATTACATTTCTTAGAAAATACAATATCTATAATGCAGTGTGGGAAGAATTACAGCTTGGACTTTTAACAACCTCCTTAGCTTACAGAGCAATGTAATATAAACTTTATTGCATTAAACATTTTTTTAAAAAGCAGATAATTTATTCCTTGATAAATGACAAAGAAGGAATGAAATGACAAATATTGATTTGTTTTCTTGATTCTGATTTTTTCTCCTTCTCCTCATCCTCTCATTTTTTCATCAATCTAAATAAAGGCATCTGCTGTTATTTATTTGATGACTCAGGAACAAATAAAAAATGCTTTCCAGTAAAGTTAAATAAATAACAGATTCTCCTATTCCTAATTTTAAAGACATATATTATTTATGTTTATTTGAAATGAGTATTGTTTTGAAAATGCTAATTTTCTTTAAAATAATGGATTTTTTAAATACACTGAATTTATTTTTGTAAAACTATCTCTATCTCTATGTGTACGTGATTCAAAGTAAATAAATACTTTTTATATTATAAAATAGTTTGAAATCTATTAAAGAAATAAATATTATTTTATTATATATTGATGGTAATAAGGGTAAAGAACTATTGCTTATTTCTTTATAGAAACGTTTAATCAATAAAATTAAGGATTATTTCTAATATATTAAATATGTTATTTTAATACAACAATTATGCAATAAATGTCAATTTATGTTTTGAAATTAATTTTTATCAGGTTTTTGTGCTTAAAAAAGTTCTTGTTGCCTTAAGCATTAATTTGAACTCATATAAATTATTCTTTTTTTTTTTTTAAGTTATATTATTAGCAAACAAATTTATTATTTAAACGTGTTTGTTTTATCGTAGCAGAAGTTATTTATAACCTTAACGTGATTTTGTTTTAATCACTTATATGCATAATTTTGGGGAATATTTAAAAACAATTAAGATTGTATGATAATCTCCAAACTGCAACAGCTAATTTCATGTAAAGATTTATTGCGAACAAACCCACACCCATTCACAAATGCATTTTTAAATATTAATTTTATTTTAAAGAATTAAAGTACATTTTTTGTAATTTTTAAAAAAGAAATTTAAAAATCTCATGACAGCCTACAAGCAATTATTTCTTACATAATAAAAAGAACACCTTTGAGTGTTAATTTTTACTGTTAGTTTAAATGGTACTGTGGTATTAGAGCTGCGACATGAAGAATTATAATCGTTTAATCATTAAATTAATTAGGTTATTAAATCAAAAACATATTTTAAAATCTACATTAAAAAAAAAAACAATTTAACAAAAAAAAAACGAAAAGCATTAATGTGAAGAATAGTTAAAATGCGTGTTTAAATCAAATTGAGTGTGTGTTTGCACGTGCATATTCTGCATAATCTATTTTAATACATTGTACAGGCTTACACCTGCATTTATATATGTAATATATGCGGGATTCGAACTCAGACTTTCACACGACCTACAACTCTCAGTGCCATCTTATATTGCTGACTCACCTGATCACACACATGTTGAAAAGATAAATAATCACCAATATACGTATTTCGTGCTAAACCAGCACTCATCAGTTGGTTCAGATTACCATCTCCACACATATATACAATTAGTACTCAGCTTTATATTAAGATAACCAATCTTCATACTTTAATGAGTGCTGGTTTAGCACGAAATACGTATATTGGTGATTATTTATCTTTTCAACATGTGTGTGATCAGGTGAGTCAGCAATATAAGATGGCACTGAGAGTTGTAGGTCGTGTGAAAGTCTGAGTTCAAATCCCACATATATTACATATATAAATGCAGGTGTAAGCCTGTACAATGTATTAAAATAGATTATGGAGAATATGCACGTGCAAACACACACTCAATTTGATTTAAACACGCATTTTAACTATTCTTCACATTAATGCTTTTCCTATTTTTTTTGTTAAATTGTTTTTTTTTAATGTAGATTTTAAAATATGTTTTTGATTTAATAACCTAATTAATTTAATGATTAAACGATTATAATTCTTCATGCAGCAGCTCTAATACCACAGTACCGTTAAAATGATATAAGATTTACAATAGGTATATATGTGAATGTATTTTATAAATTTTGAATAATGAATAAAAAGTCTTTTTTATATTTATTACCCAAATATGTAACTGTAATATTCAAATATAAATATATTGTCTATACAGACTTAATGTAATTAGAAGGGACTTGAACTGATACTTTCAAGCTTCACCCAGATATGCACTCTATCTTATACAATTGATACACATGACCACATACATGTGAAAAAAAAAAAGATATTTAATATAAGTACTTCATGCTGAACCAGCACTCACTCATATCTAATTTTTTAATAAAAAATAAATCCAATTTTTTTTATTAACTTAATAAATAATTAAATTTATTTGTTAAATAAAAACTTTTCACAGGGTCCAAATATAAATGAAATATCCAGGTACATCCATGTATAATTAATTGGATATATAAACCAATGTTTTGACTAGGTCACACTGATTATCAATTGGGTAACAATTATTTTATATATTTGTTGTCCAGTTGATGACGAGTGTGACTTGGTTGAAATGTTGGTTTATATATATATATTTTTTAATTAATTATTCACAGATGTAATCAGATAATATTATATATATATTATATTTAATGTTTTCATGGTTATATGATGCAGAAAAAAATTTTTTTGGGTACGCACCGTGTATTATTTTGCATTGCAATCCAATATTTCGATGGACTAGCAACTGCCATTATTTTGCATTATAATCCAATATTTCGATGGACTAGCAACCGCTATTATCAAGGATAAAGTTAACCTTGATAATGGCAGTTGCTAGTCCGTCAAAAATATCAGATTGTAATGCAAAATAATACATGGTGCATACCCAAAAATATTTTTTATATATATATATTATTTTTAATTCTTATCAATTTACTTCACAATAACAGTTTCTTTAAGTTTAAACCATTTTTTTTCAATTCATAGTTTTTATTCTTTACAATACACCAGAGATTTTTCATACTTTATCCATCTATCTCACATTTGTGTCTTACTAAGTCTTTTACTATGTCTTGGGATTGAATTATGATTTCTTCTAACAAAATGTGTATTCCAGATTTATTTTAGTTTCTTAATTATTTCAATGTTATCAATGATATTTGTTTTTTCTCTCACCTCTGTATTTTGCTTTTGATCTTTTCTTATTATTCCTAACATTTATACATCACATTATGGATTGTTACTATAATTAAGAATAAAAATGGGATTATATCCACGTAAACAGAAATAGCTTTTAACATTTGATGCTACCAAGAAACTAACAATTACTACTAATTGACAATCTCTGAGACTAAACAATATTTCTCACTAACCTAGAACAACTCTTTTATTGGAGTTTTTATTTGAAGTATCCAATAAATATTTATTAACTAAATCATTGCTTTGTGTAATTTGTCAAAGTGGAAAAATAGTAGATTCACAACTAACTTTTCAGAGTTGGTACATATAAAATGAACAAAACTGTTTAATGCTTAACCCATTAGGATTCTTAAACACCCCATAACCTAATAAACAATTAATCATATTTCAATATTATATTTTAAAATCTTTAATTGGAACTTATATAATATATCATAAAAAAATTAACTATCAAGATATATAAAAAATAACATACAAATTTTTCTAAGTTTGTGGATTTATTTAATATATATAAATAGAAACAACAAATATCATTTAAAAAATCTGAATACTAAATTATGTATATATATAAATAAGATATATATATATATTTAATGCATTTTTTAAAAGGATTCTTTAACCTATTTTTAGAGCTTAAATAAATGGGTATTTTTTAAATCTTTAATAAATTGTAAACTTACAATTTTTTAAATTTAAATATATTTAAATAGTTTTGATTAGTGTAAAAAAAATCTAATTATTTTTTACTTTAATAGATTCAAAACTAATCCTGAAATGATTTTATTCTGATTTAAAAGTTTTATCTTTTATGATCATTTTGAACCAAAATATGTATTTAAGCACTTAAAACAACCATTATTTCTGCATGCTGTAACAGAGTGCGACAATTAAACAGTAGTCTATATTAATAATTTTTATTAGTCATTCGTTGGACTAAAGATTATCCACTTAATGAATAATATATCTGTAGTGTACCTTTCATTACACCATTCTCACCCAAGATAGGAAGGGACTGATTTCTATTCTCTTTTAACACCCTCTTTGTTGAGTGATTAGACTATATCATTGAGGGTGGTAATTTTTACGGATTATTACTGTTTTAAGACAAATTATTCTAGAAACATTTTTACATCAATTCTGCTTTAGAAAATATTTTTTTTTTTATTCCAGTTTTTTTTTTTTATAATAGTTTTATATTAAAAATATAGAAGATTTTAACTCAGACTTTCAAACACGCACCAAGTATACACTCTATCTCATATTACTTATACACACACACATGTAGAAAAGATAAATAACCACCAATATATGTATTTCATGCTAAACCAGCATTCATCAGTTGGTCCAGATTATCATCTCCCACACATATATAATCAGTGCTCAGTTTATATTAAGATAGCAAATTCTCACACTTTAATGGACAAGCTTCAATCTACTCCAACCTCCAACTTTTCAGCCATTCATCTCATTGAAAATCTGATGATGGAATGCCCAAATCCCATGCTGATGCCAACATTATTGCCATGTCCATGTTGACCTGAATTCACTCTGACCCCTCATGTATAGGATCTTATCCATTTAAATACATAGAAGAGGGATGGGCAGGAATAACAATATTTATGTTTATGTGAAAATTATTTAATAGAGCTCTGTTATATCAATAATAATAGGCTTTTAAAAACAGAATGAACTCTTCATGTAGCAGGACTTAATTAGTTACAGGGATCATTGTTAATTAATATAATTAAAAACTTAATGCTTATTAGATGACAAATTTTAATAAATAAATATTTATTTATGAAAAGAAGTATTCCTTAAATGGTAATTTATGAAACTAAACATTTGCAAATTGTTTAATAAAAATACAGTGAGCAGCCAAGCATTGGTGGTCGAGAGGTCAGCACGGCTGCCTTACAAGCAGTTGTCCCGGGTTAGCGGGTTCGCATCCCGGCCGATGCTATGACACATGAAAGAAAAATACAGTGAGCACTATTCATCTTTCCTTCAAAAGTATTATTAAAATGTTAAACAATTACATTTTATACATTATTGATGAGTAAAATAATCTGTCACTCTTCTAAATCAGTGATGGGAATACTATAGACATGGGTCATATGCAATCCACAATGACGATTGCTTCAGAACTATACCCCATGCATGCCCAAGTTAAATTTTGCCATAAAAACATTTAAGTATATAAAAAAGCTAATGCATGTTTAGTTGCATGTGAAAAATCTCTAAATCCGCTTAGTTGAGTGTTGGTCATATATGAGCATACATACATATAGATATGCATATATACAATACCAGACATTATCTTCAAATTGTTCAAAATGCATTTTAAAAGCTTTCTTTACTGAAAAGTCATTGAAAATAAAAGTCCAGTTTCTTCCATAATTATAATACTTTTCTTTGATGAGTACCTTATATATTTACAAAAAAAAAAATCATTTTTTTAATATGAAACTTTTGAAATCCTTACAGAGTCCATGAGTTCGGTGATCATAAAAGTTTGCCTACCCTGTTTTATATAAATCTAAAGCTAATTCTTAATGGACTCTAAAACATTAATGTTACATACCAATTTCACTACAAGCATTGATTTTATTCTTTGATAGCATTAAAACAGTCTGTAAAACTGGAAAATATGAATTAAATCCAATCTGCTACTTATTTCAGTGCATAAACTATGGACCATTATAATCATTCTTGGTGATAGAGAGCACTAAATTTAAATCCAAATTAAGCAAAATGTTATTTTAAAAGGAATTTAATTCATATCATTAAAAGAACATCAATATTCCAAATAAATATATGACAACATGTGAAAATGGCATTCACTTGAAGTATGATACTTTGATATCTCTTTCTTTAATTCAAATTAACCAAACACCTTTTGTAATTAAGTATTTACAGGTAGATATCTATTTGCTAATTCATAACTAGATGACACCTTGTATTGGCTATTGATTAACTAGATATCATTGTGATGTAGAAAAATTTTCAAATTTTACCTGAGTGAAATTCAAACCCATGATCATAATTATTATCCAATACTCTTCAAAAAAGTGTACCTAATTATAAGCATTACTCTTTAAATTTTATCACCAAAGACTTTTACAGGATAGTTTCATTATTAATATATAAATACAATGATATTAATTTTTGGAGCAAAATATCTTAAAATACAATCTGCCTTCTTTTATAGAAAATGTCTGTCAACCCTGGCATAAATGTCAGTGTCTGAAATTTGTAAAAGGTTTTTGTATTATAGTAATTAATATTCACTTAGAATAAAGTTGTCACTAAACTTTTTAATTATAGAGATAAAACAAAAAAATAACCTCTACTTATATCAATGATTCACCAACCACATATTTAAAAAAATTAAAATGTGAACTTTTAAATTATACATTGAATGAGAGATAAAAAGTCAATAATATTTTTATTAATTTTGAAATCAATCAAAAATTTGGCAATTCATTTATAAATAGGGGTAAATTCAGTTCATTAAAAACAGCACAATAGATTTCTTTGATTATTGAATAATATTTTTTATAACTTTATTAACATTGGTAGACTTTTCTAATAAAACTTTACTATTACTTAAGTTTTCTTTTTTTTCTCTCATATGTCAAAGCACCGGCCGGGAAGCGAACCCGCAAACCCAGGACAACTGCTCATAAAGCAGCTGTGTTGACCACTTGCCCACCAATTCTTAACTTAAGTTTTCTTTTTATTAAAAAAAAAGAAGAAAAAATATTCTATCAAAGTATTTGTATGCTATAAAAAATAGTGTTAAAAATAGTATTTAAGCACATGCGACCTTTGGGACCTCTAGTAGCAGATTGAAATTCTAACTTTTAGTAGTTTGAACTGAGTATATTTGTTTGCACTACTCAGTTGAGAATTAATTCTGAAATTTTCAGCTTAAAGTCAGTCTTTTTCAATGTATAAATTACATAGGAAAACTGTAACTTAATGATTCCAAATCTAGATGTTTACATTGTCCTGCATAATGATTCCAAATTTAGTACATAAATGATCAATGCTTTATCATCATTTTCAAAGATTATCAACTCACTGCAGGATGAAGTCTCTCCAAGTTCAATCCAGTTTCTCTGATCTCTAGCCTCTCTTTCTCCACATTGCCTCAGCACATTTCTTTATTTCATTCATCCATCTCACATATGGTCACATTCTAGATCTTTTGCAATCTTGGAATCTAGTTTAAGATATCAGCTCTCCATCTATCATTATTTCTGATAGCAATATGTCCAGCCCAGCTCCACTATAGTCTTTTAATTATTTCAGTTATGTCAGTAATGCCTGTTTGTCTCTCATCCATGTATTTCATTTTCAATATCTTCTTGTTAAAAACCTTTCTTTTCAAAGACAAGGGCATATTTCCTTTTAGTATTAAGTTATTTCTATCAAAAGCACCCCAACCAAATTTAATTCTATGATTAATTATATCCTCTATGTTTCCATCTGTAGTAATAATCTGACCAAGATATTTCTATTGCTAACTTCTTCTAGCTTATTATTATCAATCCGTGTTTGCTTCCTTTGCAAAAATCCATTGAACATTACTTTAGTTTTTTAATATTTATCTTTAGTGTTTCATTCTTACTTTTATTTAATAACCCTAATAGTTAATTAAAGTATTTGTGGCAATAGATTAAAAAAACCACAAATTATATAAACAGATAGCTATAAAATGTACAGTTGACAAATTAGTTTATATCACTAAGGAGCCTAGAAATGAGTTTACTCGATATCTGTGGTATATCCTGATTGGCTTTAGTATCATTAGCTTAAACAAAACTAATGAGAAATGGCTTCAGTTATTTCCACTAAAGATCTACTCTACTATTATCAAAAACTATGTTTCCCAAATAATATACTGAAGTTTGGGATAGTTATAATCTCATGGCATGTGATGCACACAAAAAAATAAATGTGTATGATTTTTAAATTGAGCTAATGATAAGCGACCATTCATTATTTATTTATTTTTGTATTATAAAAGGCTATGCTGCTAAAATTGTTAAAAACTTTTGTGGCAAATTTGTAATTACACCATTATTTTTTTTACTGTGTAGGTTTTTTTTAAATTAGCTTAACTATTATCAGAATACTATAAAACAAACTGTAAAGATTTCAAACCAAAGATAGATTCACTAATGGATTTATTAAGTTTTCAAATTCTTCCAGTGGAGCCATAAACTGAACAGGCATTAAATTTGTGATTTATAGTTTGTTGTATTTGCCAATATTTTCATAGGCCAGTGATTGGTAAATTTTATTTGTTATCTTGAATCTGTTGATGAAATTCCAGTTATGCTTAAGAAGATCAAATCCATTTGGATTTATTGCTGAATATGGGCAAATAAATTTATTTGGAAATCTTATTTTTTTATTGCATTAGGCATTTTAATTTTAATTTTCCATCGATTTCAGCCATTTTTGGATAGAAATTTATCACTTGCAGGCTTCTTGGTAGTTTTTGATGGTACTGCAGCATCACCTAGTGGGCACAGTATGCATAACTGACAACTACTAAAAATAGTAATTCAAAGGAAAATATTTTGAGTATTTCAGTAATAATTCTTATGATAATATTTAATTGAGTGTCCAGAAGTTTAGGTTGAGAACTTTTTTTTCAACATGGGCACAATGTTCACCAACAAAATACACTAATAGTAAGGAAACTATCATAGAGTATTTACATCATAGCCCCAAGTAATGCCAGGCAGCTCTCTGAGGAGGTTAATCTTAAAATTAATTTTGAATTAATCTGATAAATTAGGAAAATAAGTAAGGCTATGATTCAAGGTTCCTCATAAATAATAATCAAATGGTTAAACTTAAAAATCAAATAAAAAATAATAGAAATCATTGATTAATTTAAAACAGCAATGTAAAAAGAACTATGATGTGAATAAATCTATGCAAAAATTAGTTGTCAGAAAAAATTATCCCCATTTACAACAATCATGTTTATCATTAACTTGAGTGAAACACAAGACAAACATTTAGATAAAAAAATTAGAGGACATGTATTATTATTTATAAAATATACATGCAAACAGATTAATCATTATTCAAAAACCTAGGTAATAAAAAAGCTCTATACTTCTTTTTAAATATTTTTTATTTTATAATTATAATGATTTTTTAAGATATCACTTTAGAAAAATTGTTTTATTAATATTTACAGTATTTTTTAATTTTTGTATAATTTTATTTATTTATTTAATGAAATATATATAAATCAAAATATTTTCCCACTGTATATTTATTTATTTTATTAATTTTCAGAATGTAAAAATTAAATTTTCATTTTAAAATTGAAAAATTGGCAATTGGGTTGTTTGTTCTTATAAAGTCATTTTGATAGATATTTGTATGTTTATGTAGTCATTTTGTAAATAATTAATAGATTTTTATTATAATTTGCTATTATTATTTAGACTTTTATTATTAAATTCTTTCTTCTTTTTTATTCTCTTGATCTCATGCTCTTTATTTTATTACTGATAATTGTGCTATCTTATAACAACTTATTGGGTTCTCAAGTGTAGAGCAACTGCATACAAGAATGAGTAAACTCATTTCAGTTGTGGTACTTGTATGAAATAATTATTGTTCCCATAAAATAAAACCTGGTTCAATAATTATAAAATAATCTAATTATGGATAGATTTACAGAGATCAACCATAAGTCAACCATAAACATTGTTTCTTGACATGATTTGGTTTCAAACAGATAAATTTGGTAATATCATACATATTTATTACTTATGTTTCTGTTAATAGTATTGTGTAACTTTTATAATGTAAACACTGATGGTCATGCAAATTACAAACATATCTTAATAAAAAAATTATTATAACATAGATATATTACAAATATATGGGCATTTTCCAAATTATTTATTCTATTCTTCACAATCTAAATCTTAATTTACAGTATAATTTTTGAATTATTTTCTAAGAATCTAAAAAATTCTAAGTTGTTCCATCTACTGAAAATATAGCAAAAACTACAATTTATCATATGCACAAATTATTTTTAGAACAATATTACAAATTCTATGGATATAAATATCAGATCCCAACTATCTTCTTCGTGCTCTTAACATTATTACTGTGGACTTTTTGATATATTGATTACTTTAATAACTATAAAAGATCAGTACTCACTTTAGATTTTTTTTTTTTGTCTGCGCCTTTTTTTTTTAATAATTGTTCTATCAAATTGTAGTGATTTCTATGACTAAGAACCACACTGCTATAGTCATATAATTATATAAATAGATTATAATTATAAATTTATTTAACGCACATTGATTACGTAAGTAATAATTACTAAGACAATAAACCTAAAGCATGTGCGATTGAAAATGCGAAGGTAGGGACCTCTACAGGTCTTAATCACAAGCTTACGGATTGCGAGAAATAGTCATTATATACATATATTCAATTTAAATATTAAAAACCTAAAGCTAAACTAGTCAATAAAATAATTAAAATTACCCTAAATGCAAAACTAATCCAGTCTATTTAAAGTGTATGAAATGTAATTAGGAATTATGGGTAATATTTAATATATAATTGTTGATATGTTTTAGTGCTTTGCGCTTGAGAAGTCTTCTTGTAGCAGTGAAACCAATGGTCGTGTTTTAGAGTTTATTTTCTTTGGATAGCCGGGTTTGTTTTGAATTCGGGTAACTTTAATTATATATTCAGTTGTATACTATTTAATATTGTTATATACATACATCATTTCCTATTGGGAATATTTCTATTAACATTTTTAAAAAGTAATAATTAATTTAATAAAATCCAATGGATTCTAAGTTTTTTCAAATAATTGGAAATGTTTGATCTTTTCTTTGTTATGTATAATATATTTGTAAAATATTTTTTATGTAAAAAAATATATCTAAAGATAATGAGCATTAATTAAAATAATTTAAATTTTTCTTAAGAGCAATGTTCTGATTAATTAAATTAATTAATTAAGTATTGATTAAAGATAAAAAGAAAATTACATCACTTGAAATATCTTCATATATATATAAGTATATTATTACGGAACACTCGTGGAGATGAGTTGTTTCAACTATACAATGACCACCAATTTATGTGATAGAATAAAATTTGTACACATAGCTACTAATGTCAGGCAATCATTTAAGTCAACAATATTTGTCGAGATTAGTACACAAACATCTGATAAATAGTGGAGATATAAAATCCAGGTTTCTATGGTTTTATGGGAAATGATTTAGATACTCTATGGTTGGGAATGCCAGATATATACATATGCACAGAAATGATTATATGATAAAATCCAATATTACCTTTGATAATCAAAACTTTATCACTGTAAAAGAACATCACTATTATTAGAACGATAGTCTTTATTATTTTTTTCTATTCTTTCCTACACCATTCGAGGATCATATTTTCAGTTTATCTAAAACAATCTTTATAACACTGATGTAAATAAAACATGTATATTTAAAAATGAAAGATTCAATAGAATGTTATTTGAGAACAAACATTATATCTAGTCAAGTGCTGGTGGCCGAGTGATTAGCACAGCTGCCTTACAATCAGTTGTCCCGGGGTTCGCTTCCCGGCCGACCTTTGACATATATATATATATAAGATTATATCTAATGTAAAACTTAGTAAAATTTGAATATTATATAACAAATACAAATTAACAATATAACAAATAAGATTTAGAATAAAACAAAGTTTATATATGTATCACTATGAATAATTAAAAGTTATACTCACATATTTTACTCTGCCCCCAAATTAACTAAGATAAATAACAAATATTAAATATGGCATCAAATGAATTTTTCTATACGGCTATATTGAGATATATCTGTGTTAATTTTTGCTTTGATAATGGGAATCAAAGTGTGGTTACACAGTCATTTATATAATAATAACAATAGTAGTAGTAAGTAATAATAATAATAATAAAAACGAACCTTATAAATAAATGCGTATATGATATAAATAAAATGGCCATATTTATATGTCATGTTACCCAATGAACTACTTAAGAGAAAGGGATTGTCATAATTTACTATTTATTTTAATTGCAAATAAAAGTATCAACATATGTGTGCTATATATTAGTCCAAACGGTAAAATCAATGTATAATTTATAGCACCTTTAAGACAGCTTTTGATCTAATCAGTTGGGACTATCTCTGTATTGCAATACATAAACATCTGTCTAAACATAGTAATCTTCTGATTGCTATCCGGAACTAACTCACTAGTAGATCATTAAAATTAACTGAAAATTTTATGCATCTATCCTATTTTTCAAACCTATTTATGGCATTCCACAGGGATCAGCCATGGCATCATTATTTGCAATTATATAGATCCTCTGATTAAGCAAATCGAACACTGCACTGAAGGTCTTAGCCACATCCTTCGCTGATGATGTTCCAAATTTTTTATTTAATTTTATTAATTTTTTTTTTTTTTTTTTTTTACTTTTTTTTTAATTCAAAAAATTTAAAAAACACCAAACCAACATAATTAAATAAAAAATAAAAAAAATATTTTCCCCAAAAATCTATTTAGATAAAATTTTGAAATTTAATTTAATCTTGCCTATTGTAGTCCATGAAAGTGAATGCTTAATACAACCTATAATAAGATTGTATGCATGAAATAATGCATCCAGAACTCATCTTCATATTGTCTTTCAATCAGAATCATGGGCATTCCCAACAGCAAAGGAGAGCTCAATTTCATATGTCACACATCTTTTGTTAGTTAGATTAGAGCCAAAATGTACATCATGGCTTTAAACCAATCCTTAGCATTATTCACTCTCCAAACCACTGCTTGTTTTATTTTCCTGTGTCAGGCGAACTTTTATTACAAATCAAGTCATTGAGAATGCTGATCTATTAGACCAGTTAACATCAAATCTCTTGGTGGTATATCACTTAGAGATTTAAGTAAGAGATAATATCCATTCAGACATCTGTGGACAACCCTTTCAGTTGCTAAGACTAACCCAAGTTTCAATATCTGTGTGTTCCTCAAGCATGATTAAAATTTCTGTTTAACTATTTCAGGGTACAATTGCAACCAAACTGTTTCCCAATCATCTAATCAAGATAAATCTCAAACTCACATGTTCTTCTTATAATAATTAACCAGAATAAATTTTATCCCTTTTTCAAACTTGTCCATACTTATACTCTCTACACCTATTTGTATTTCATAAGCTTTCAATCAATCTCAAGCAATTTCTTAAAAAGTATATAAAGTACTTACTACCTATAATACTTTTATAATTGTTCACATACTAAGAACTATATGGTCCCTATGCTGTTCCATGATATTTGACAATGAGAATGTGTTCAAAAGAAACATCAAGCAATGGTTCAAGTCATAGTTATACTTTCTCAAATTTTTATCCAGGACCATCATAAACAAAATCTGACATATAGTCATCCTCAGACATGGGCTCTCATAGTATGGACTTTTATTATCATTAACATTTCCAAAGGCCTCTCATTTTGGATTCATCAATCTGTAAACAATATCTTAAATGCATTTAAAGAAGTTGGTTCAGTCATCATAGTTGTGTAATACTTGTATATAAATTTTGGCATATCTCTCATCAACAGTCATAAGCAACTGCCATTACTAACTACTTGGTAATTTAAATTTGCATATATTTGTTCAAGTACATAATGAAGTAATTTCTTTCTGCTTTATAACCTAAGGCTGAAGACACTTTCAAAGAAGTCCACCACAATTAGAGCTATGATTATAATGAACTTCCCCAAAAGTGCATTCAACTTTAGGTTATAAAGAAAAAAGAAACCATTACATTATGCAAATGAACAAACATATGCAAATTTGAATTACAATACAAATGAAAAGAAAAATCAATATTAAGTACTTGAAAAAAATTAAGTTTGAGGTATAAATAAATGAAGCATATGCATATATCATGGTGTAAATAATATTTATTTTATAAAGCGCAGACGGTATTGAAATTAAACTGAGAGACTGCAACCTTTCAAGCGCTTATAACTATCAACAGCCAATCAGATCGTAAACACTGAGACAAGTAAAGAAGAGGGTGGAACCACCCTTTTTTTGTTAAATTCTCTGTCTCAGTGTTTATGATCTGATTGGCTGCTGATAGTTATAAGCGCTTGAGAGGTTGCAGTCTCTCAGTTTAATATAACATGGTGTTATTCATCAAAATTGAACCACCCTTCATTGGTGTTGAACAACTTATTGTACTGCTTGTAACAATGTATGTCATAGTTTCATCATACATTTTGCCTAGGGTGACTTAAATTTCTTCTATTATATACATGTTAATATTTCTATATAATTTATATAATTTATTAATACATGAAAGCAATCAACACTTAAACAATACTAATAATCAACAATCTCAATCTGTTGTCAAGGCAACATTCTTTAAACAATGAAAGTGGAAATATACCTTTATTTATGGTCTAATAAATTTATATAGACACTAAATATTGCAACTTGATTTCGGAGAGTGAAGTTATTAATTCAAAGAAGGTTAAATAAGCCTCATTAAACAGGTAAACATAACCTGATTTGAAACAGAGTAACAAATAGTCAATTATAACATTCAAATTGCAATTATAAATTTTAATATTAGATTTGAAGGCAGAATCCATTTCTAGATGTTAAAAAAAGTTTACAAAAAGTATTCAAAGTTAAAATAATTAGATTAAGATCTTTTAAAATATGTATTTTATATATAATTTGAATTCATTTAGAGTATATGCTTGTAGTTCGTGTATTTTCATATAATTTCAGATGGAGTACATATTTTTGAAGTCAATACTCTTTCCAGTTTTGTACATCAGTTTCTTTTACTGCTGGTTTCTTTAATACTTATTTTGGGTTGTATAATTTTTTTCAGTATTCAGTATATTGAGGCAGGCAATATATTCTAGAAGGGTATTTTCCAAACTCCCATTATAGCAGACAATGATTTTTTTTTTTCTGAAGCATAAATGGTTTAGCTGGATATCTTCATTCATATTTATTACAGAGTTATATGTTGAAATGTCTTAGAATTTTAGAAATAAAGATGAATTATAGTCAAGCGTTGTTAGCCGAGAGGTCATCGCACCTGCCTTGCAAGCAAGTAGTTGGTTGCAGACGGGTGTGGGTTCGCATCCCAGCCGAGGCTATGACATATGAAAAAAAAAAGATGAATTATAATAATGCTTGCAATTCTTTGTACTGTATCAATTAGTTAACCTATCAATGACTTTGGCTTCAATTTAGGAAATGCTGGTGAATTATTCTCTTTTCTTTTGATATTTACCTATAGTCTTTTGATTTGCAATTTTTGTATAAGGAATTACATATACCACTAAAAATCTGAAATGAAAAAAAAAAGAATACTATCACAGGATTAAAGCTGTTTAGCAAACAAGTTGCTATCTAATTTAATCTATTAAATTTTTTAATTAGATGGTTATTTTTCATTATTAATTATTTTAATTATTGACTGTTATACTTAATGTATGTAAAACTAAATATTTTATAATTTAAGTTTACAAGTGTCATTTGTAAACAATTTTAATTTACATTGAGTCTTAATAAATTTTATTCTGATTCCTAATATGGATATGAAATTGACATTTACTTTACTTTTTAAAATTTTGTCTTTTTAAATCTAATATTTGAAAGTAGTAAGTAGAAAGGTTTCTCTCTCAATTTCTTTCTTTTGATTTTAATAAAAATAATACCCTCAATAAGAATAAATATTATTTAATTATTTTAGATATATGTAATTATATAAAATCTATTCTGAAATAGTTTTTGAAAGATGGAATTCTTGAGGAGAGAACTCTTTTGTAATTATATGTATATACACGCCATCAAATAGTGAGACACCATAATGTTTTACAATTTACAATTTTAACAATATTTTTACTTTGGTAATAATGTTAAACTTTTTATAATAATTTAATGTTATCCCCCCCCCCCTCTCATATTTTATCATATTGTTAAACATATATCCCAAATTAAAGTATTATTTAACCATCGTTAGTAGTATATTATTTAAATGCTATTATAGAGACACTTAATATCAACATATATATAATATAGCATAGAAATGAGATAATGCCTATGTAAATAAAAAATAACCTTTAACCTTTGATGTTATCAAGAAATTATCAAAGATTAAAGGTTATTTTTATTTACATAGATATTATCTCTCAATTCTATCCTTTATTATAATAACAATCTATGAAAATATTTAATTCAATATATACATATATGCAGACTAACTATGAATATAAGTCATTGAAAATATACTTGGTGCAATAAGTTTTACTAAATTTAAAACTCTGAATTAGTATTACTTTTACACTAATAATTATAATGAGAGAGTATCAATATATATATATTAAAGTAATTCACTCTGTGAATATATATATAATATTAAACACCATAATTTTTTAAATAATAAATGCTGTTACAGTGAATAATGCATAGTTGTTTTTTTCATGTGTCATAGCATCGGCCGGGAAGCGAACCCGCTAACCCTGGACAACTGCTTGTAAGGAAGCTGTGCTGACTTCTCGACCACCAATGCATAGTTCCACCTCAAAACTCAACAATACTGCAATGTGAAAAATTTGTCCTGAATACTTAAGCCATAGAATGTGAATATTAATCGAACAATTTTATTGTTATTCTATTGGTCAAACAAACTGATTTTTATTTATCAAAGTAAAAAAATTTCTTATTTTTAAATTTATTTTTAACTTCATAATAAATATCAAATGATCTATATGTAATGAAATAATTCACAACATGAATATGTATAAACTGTTAAACATAATCATATTTAAAAAAAGTTACTGTAAGAGCATTTACTATTTTAAAAATGATTGTGTTTAATGTTATATATATACACATTCATGTTATGAATTACATTATTACATAGAGATCGTTTAGTGTTTATTATAGAGTTAAAATAACAAAAAATTAAAAATATTTTTTTTTATTTTGTTAAATAAAAACAATGTTTGATCAATATAAAAACCATAAAATAACTAGATTAATTAATATTCACATTATCTGCCTCAAGTATGTGGGATAATCTTCTTTATATATAAAGAGAAGCAGTAAGAAAATGATTTCATTTCTTTATTATGGTATTAGGTACACAGAGGCAAAATTATCCATACAGTAGCGCCATTCAGTGCGAGCCAGAGTAATCACTGGATGGCTTGCAATGAGTGGTGCTACTATATGGAGAGTTTTATCTGTGTAAAGAGCTTGTGTACGCATAAATAATGGTGATCATGTGTTAGTGGCATCATAAGGTATTGAATTGGATGATGTATTTACAACAATGTTATCTTGTCATAAAATTCGTCTATTGGGAATTTAAATAATTCAGTGTCCGCATTTGTTAATGCCATTATGAGTGATTTGTCACTATGAAAACTTTTGAACGAATTTAATAGTGTTAGCGGAATCGTTTTATTAAATTTGTTTGTATATTGGTCATATAATTCTTGTGTAATATGGTGTAGTTGATCTTGGTGTATATTACTGTAATGTTGTTGATCCTCAGTATCGTTGTTGATTCCCATAAGCTCTGCAAAGGAATCGGTGTCTGACTGAATGTAATCCATTGTCATGTGAAGATCGGCCTTTACAGCTCTAGCATACGTATTATCATTATTTGTGAGTGAATTTTGATTAATGCGGTAGTCATTTGAATTTTCTCTATTATTTTGATGGAGTAGAGGTAAATCTATGAAATAAGAGCTTTGAGATGCACTCCTTTCCAATTCTGGAGAATTGGTAGGGTCTGCTTTGGGCCCTCTCAGGTACGTTGTATTTATTTTGTCTAACTTCTTATAACTTTCCAATTGCACCTATAGTGCTGTATTTGTTTTCTTGGTATCTTTATTTGCACTATTGGAATAATTCACATTTGATATCAGGGTAGGAGATATGGTTTTCCTTTTCAAGAGCAGAAAATTAACATTGTTAATCTCAGGCCCTCGAACGCATGTTTCTGCTTTACCGGTATTTTTTCCCGATAATTTTTTTTTCATGATATGTGATTCACATGCTAATTCCATATTTTGATCACTAGTATTTTGATCTGTATTGTCTGATTCTAGTATAATTGAACTATTGTTAGCTTGAATGAATGTTTGATTTTGTTTCTGATACTCTGCAGTACTCCCATTTGTATTGAAAGCATCGGCCATTTGACAATCTTACAAATGGTGCTTGCCTGCACATTGTTTTTTAATAATAATCAAAACTGTAGTTATAAATGATTTTTTTCTTACTTTTAAGGTGTGAAACTGTTCTTCTTACTAAATCTGTCACAAATAACATCAATTAGGTCTATTACAATGGAAAAAATTAACTAATATCTCAAAGTGAAATGGAGCTATATGTGTAACAGTCTATCTGCATGGACACCATCTTGGCTATTACTACTACAACTACTACTACTACTACTACTACTACTACTGATAATAATAATAATAATAATAATAATAATAATAATAATAATAATAATAATAATAATAATAATAATAATAATAATAATAATAATAATAATAATAATAATAATAATAATAATAATAATAATAATAATAATAATAATAATAATAATAATAATAATAATAATAATAATAATAATAATAATAATAATAATAATAATAATAATAATAATAATAATAATAATAATAATAATAATAATAATAATAATAATAATAATAAAATTTGTTTTGGGAACACAGAATGAATGAGCATAACCTTGGATTTGAGGAGGAATATAACATCAATTATGCAGAGTTATAAATAAGAATGAATGATTCAAAATCACTCTTTAACATTTTGGTTTTCATTAAAGCAAATCCAAATTCTTTTATATATTGTATTTTTTATTTTATAAGTATATACTTGATAATTACAAACTAATGAAGTAGAAAGGATTGCATTTGTCTGGAAGACTGGACACATTTTCTGAATACTTATTAAAATAAGGAGAAAGGAAATATATAGCACTCAAATTCATCTCAATATTTTTCTGCTGAAAGATGATTATTACATGTAAACAAAATGTTTTAATTATGAAACATCAAAATTGATAATATACTGCTATATATGAGAATTATTTCTACTTACTGATACCATTTTGCAATACAGATGGAGTATTTTAACATTGGATTAAAACCAATTATTTCTACATTTGGTACATCATAAATGGAGATCAATATCTGCTTATTTATAATGATATTACAGTATTAAATGTTTGTTAAATAGAGGATAAAAGAATATAATAACACTTAGAGAGTATTGAAATTTGATAAATATACTTTATTTTTAGATAACTGTTGAATTAACACATATCATTGAGTTAGTTAAAGTTCAGGAGACATTTGAACTATTATATTTCTTTGAAGTACCTGCATAGAAGAATTGTTCAAGTCATATGTTAATGTGTTTTATTTATATATTTATTTATATTATATTAACATTATTGATTACGGTATTATAAGTTAATTAATTGTTTATTTATATATTTCATATAGAAGAAAGTTAAATTTAGTTTAAATGTAAAATTTATATTCTAAATTTTAATGATTAAAATTCTAATTTGCAATATAATATACTGTACATATTTGTTGACTGTAAATTATTTTTATATACATGTATAGGTGTTGAAGATCTAGAACAATTATATTGTGACAATCACTTATTGGTAGTATAATTTGAAAATAAAGTGAGTGAATAAACACACTTGGTATTATAATTTATCTTAATAAATTATTACATTGCAAATCGTATATAATTATCAAAGCTTTGTTGTTTTTTAAATTGTGTGTATGCACCAAGATCTTTGTCTTACTTGAATTTTAAGTATCATGTAATAAACATCAAAATATGAATTTTTGTTGTATCATCATCAACAACCAGAATAAAGGTTTTTCCAGGTTCAATCCATCTTCTTTGATCTTTAGCTTCTCTTCTCTACATCACCCCTGCACACTTTCTTATTTCATCCATCCATCTTACATGTGGTCTCTTTTCTGGGTCTTTTACAATCTCTTGGAGTCCAGTTTAAGATTTCAATTGTCAATCTATTATCATCTCTTCTAGCAATATGTCCAGCCCAACTCCACTTCAGTCTTTTAATTTTTTCAATGAGGTCAGTAGCACCTGTTTATCTGTTTTTATGAATATTAATTTAGATGAAGGATATATTTCATGATAGTTAATTAAAGTGTATGTCACAAAATTTATTATTCGTTTGTCATTTTATATTTATTGTTAATAAATATTAATTCAATTAAACAAATAAACATGCTTCACTCTGCATTTCTGTAATTAATGCAAAGCTATTTGATAATAAAAATTTAATATAAGTCTTGATTTATAATAAATAATCATAAAGTAGTCTCAGAATCACATGATTCGATTGGTAAGTGTATATATTAAACAAAGCAAAACTCTCCATATAGTAATTCCACCCTGTGCTAACTAGAGTAATCAATGGATGCCAGAAAGCTTGTGCATAAAATTCCTATCCAGTGCATACTCATCCAATATCCCCAGACTAGTTTCTGGCTCGTGGCCTTTGTCACTGAAAAGCCTTGGATCTGAGAGCACTGCACCTAGATCTCAGGATCTAATGCAACCCTCCAGCAGCCACCTTTTAACTCTACTTAAGTACTAAACTATGAGAATGATATTGAAAACACAATATTTTCAATCTAAGCTCAATAGCTTATATAGTCATATGGGTCTGAACTCAGTTCAGCACCCATACATTTTGGTCTCTCTGGTTTTTTAACAACTATAGCCACCACTATCCTATTAGGCAAGATTGGTGTTAAACCACTAAACATCACATGATCACTATCTCTTATACTAATATAAGATAGTGATTATGTGATGTTAAGTGTATGTATTGTTATCTATTACATTCGTCCTTATAAGTTCAATATATTATTATTACTTTGTGTCTCCAGCTTTGTTTTAATGCACATTTTACATCTCATTAATCAATCTTCAGTTCATGTGTTGAATCTATTAACAGCAATGATGTCTTGAAATATATAATTTCTTTTTGTCATAATGTAATCAAATTCAACTGTGTCCGTGAATATTTTTATTTAGAATTTTTCCTAAAGACAGAATTCACAACATATAATCTTTCTATTTCTACTGATTCTAAAAGTCTGTGTTCTTTCTCATTTCTGTCACCATAACCAAATTTACTCACAGTATTTTCATTTTTTCAAACATCTACCAATTTTTACATTGAAGTCTCCCCTGATACTTATAAAAGGTTGTTTGTTGAGATCAAAACATTTTGTAAACCTGTATATAAATTTTATACTTTGTTTATTATAATGAGGACTTGCTGGATATAAATCTGAATTATCTGCATTTGATATTTTTCATTAGGTTGAATAATTCATTTTGCTGTTGCAACTGATGTACTACTGATCTCCATAACTTTGTTTTTGTTTTTTTTTCATTTCTTTTTATTTCACATTAATTGTCTTTCTCTTCACTTTTCCTTTCTATCTTTACTGAGTCCATTAATGCTCAATTTAATATTAGGTAGTTGTTCCAAATCATGAAATCTATTTTATTTGAAAGCTATCACAAATGAATAAAGGATCATCATCTAATAACAGATTGAGCATGAATTTGGGGAATTTTCAGTACCCTTTACCATTAGCCATTAAGGTCTTGCTACCTTTTGGAAGTAAAAGCCACAAATTAGTTTTTTTGCCTGACTATAAATACCCAAAGGTGACCCTTCTTACATGCATTCATCCAGCTCAGCTGATATTTCAGTTAAAAATTATTGGGAAGCTGAAGAGGAAGATATTAATGGATCTTGGTTTTAAATTCAATGGTAAAAAGCCAGTAAAATTATCCTGCTGGTGGATTTGGGTTGATAGACATTTCACCCACATTCATTTATCACATGAGTAATCATATAGCAAACAGCTGCAATGAATAGAATATATGAATTGGTCATGAGAAATTTGCCCTTTTCAGTTCCTTTAAAATCTCAAACAAAATCCAAATATTTTTTTAAAAGTAGGATCAGACTCTTTTCTGCTGTCATATATATATATATATAATGATAAAAATAAATAACAATTATAAAAATGCAGAGATAATTCTGGTTCTTTTAAAACCATTCTCAGCTGAAAGTAATTTTTTGTGTTTTATAATTGTTATTATGAATACTTAATATTAACTTTAATACTTGATCATCATCAACTGCTTTAGAATTGCATATTGCTTGGGAAATGGATTACATCTTGGTATAAGTTCAGTCCCTCCCTCTCCTATTAACATATAAGGATACATAACATTCAGTAATATGAGGGATTAGATTGACATGATGTCTACATGGATGTGACCATAATATCAAATTCAACAAGGGCTTTGAGCATTCTATCATTGGTTTTTCAATGAAAGAATGGTTGAATAGTTGGAAGGATGAGAAGATTGAACCATGTCTATTAAAGTTTGAGGAATTGCTATCTTAATATAAACTGAGCACTGATTTATATCTGTGTAGGAGATTATGATCTGGTCCAACTGATGAGTTCATGCATGAATTATGTATATTGGGAATCATGTATTTTTTTCACCTGTGTGCGGTCATGTGTATTGGTTGTTTGAGATAGGATAGCGGGTGAAACGAATAAAAAATTCTGAGTTCAAATCCCATTATTTACATTTATTATTATTATTATTAATCTATAAATGTTTTTATTTAATCTATACAAATAATTATTTCTATTTATATAAAACACATACTATACCTTCGATGAATTCTCATTGATTTATGATAAATCAATATTTATTTGATCATGTATTGAAGATAATATAAGTCAGTCTTAAAAGATAAGCAAAAAAGTATGCCATTTATTTAAAAGAAATTATTTTAATTAAAAAATAATAATTATGTCTTATCTTAAATTTTTGGCTTGAAATCTCATTTTATTTATAGAACCTCACTAAATATGGTGTAGCACCAATCTTCCACACATAACGTGCGGTTTAAAATCAGGCAAGATGGAAGAAATTTTTTAATATTTTAAACTGGTTAAATAATTTTTTTCACAGCCAATTCATATTGAATATTCAATACCGATCTGCAATTGAATCTCCAGTTATTGTTGGCTATAAGATAAAAATGAAAATCATTAAAATTGTCATCACTGAATATTTGGAAATCTAGTGTTATTTTTCTTTAATACCTTTCACTCTGCAATAGTGCATTTAATTTTTTTTATGTTTTATTCACAAACTTATGTGTGCATATAACAAACAAATCAATAGATCTCTAAATATAAATTAATTGCATTAATATTAAATTTTCATAGTATAATCTATCATATTTATTATTTAATAAGTAGAATGTGATGGGAAAAGGTAACCCAATCTCTCAGAACCTATTTTCAATATCTGTCTTAGAAGACCACCAATGCTCCCAATTAACAAAGCAACATAGCTCTTATTTAAATGTTCTTAAAATGTAGGGTCTATTATTAAATAGATTGCATTAGAAACAATATTAATTGTCAAGACAACCTCCATTAATCAATAAAGGGGTATATCCATCTTTACCTATGGATTAATAGGTTTATAAAAGCTCTAAAGATTAAATAAATCTCATTAAATAAGTAAATATAATCCTGTTCTGTAAGCAGACTGACAAATAGTCAATTATAACTTTCAAATTGTGCTTCACCTAATAATGCTGAAGGCTATATATGTATTCAATGTCAGTACATCGAAAGCAACATATATATATATATATGAAAAAGAAAAAACACAAGTTAAAAAACTTGCTAACGCTTGTATTTATGATAATTACGCTTGTATTTATGATAACAGATGGCGTTCTACCAAAAACACCGTCTAGCGTAATTTTCTGTTTACATAAACGTCAGAGCGAGTATTCACTATCTCTAACTTTAATTCCACTTTCAGATCATGATTTCAAGCTATTTTCTATTGTCAGTGAAAGACAGGAATAAGAAACTAGATCTAAACACAAACTCTGAGCATTTATGAAACAGTTTCTATTCAGCTTGCAAGCGTGAATCTTTTAGACACGTTAATGTCTTCAAACTCAGCATAGCAAGCCAGATAGCTACATGGGTCTGATCTCAGTTCAGCATCACCACATAGTAGAAGCCTATGTAATATACATCATTGCAAGAAAGACCTCAAAGGTACATTTATAAAAAAAAAAAAAAAACAAGTTAAAAAACTTGCTGATGCTTGTATTTATGATAACAGATGGCGTTCTACCAAAAACACCATCAAGCGTAGTTTTCTGTTTACATAAACATCAGAGTGAGTATTCACTATCTCTAACTTTAATTCCACTTTCAGATCATGATTTCAGGCTATTTGCTATCATCAGTGAAAGACAGGAATAAGAAACTAGATCTAAACACAAACTCTGAGCATTTATGAAACAGTTTCTATTCAGCTTGCAAGCATGAATCTTTTAGATACGTTAATTTCTTCAAACTCAGCATAGCAAGCCAGATAGCTACATGGATCTGATCTCAGTTCAGCATCAACACATAGTAGAAGCCTCTGCAATATACATCATTGCAAGAAAGACCTCAAAGGTACATTTATGAAAAACAAAAAAACACAAGTTAAAAAACTTGCTAACGCTTGTATTTATGATAACAGATGGTGTTCTACCAAAAACACGTCAAGCGTAGTTTTCTGTTTACATAAATGTCAGAGCGAGTATTCACTATCTCTAACTTTAATTCCACTTTCAGATCATGATTTGAAGCTATTTGCTATCGTCAATGCTCAGAGTTTGTGTTTAGATCTAGTTTCTTATTCCTGTCTTTCACTGATGATAGCAAATAGCTTGAAATCATGATCTGAATGTGGAATTAAAGTTAGAGATAGTGAATACTTGCTCTGACATTTATGTAAACAGAAAACTACGCTTGACGGTGTTTTTGGTAGAACGCCATCTGTTATCATATATATATAACCATTAGAAAGCAGTCAATACTTAAACAATCTCAATATAGATAACAATCAAGAATTTCAAATTGTTGTCAAGGCACCCTCTTTTTAACAATAGAGGTAGAATCACCTCTATTAATGGTCTCACATATTTATGTAGATACTAAAAGTGGCAACTTGCCTTATCAACAGTTTTGAAATTCTAGATTGTTATCTATATTAGGATTGTCTAAGTATTGACTGTTTTCTAATGGTTACTTATAAACCCATTTAGCCTTGAACATTATTGCACTTATTATATATATAATATTTGAAATACAGGTACTCTTCATATATACCTTGAGCCTAATTGTAAATATAGGGGATTTGATATCAGACTTTCAAGCACTTTTCAACTATCAACACTACCTCATATCACTGATACCCATGATCACACATATGTAAAAAAGATCAATAATCACCGATATCCATATTTCATGCTGAACCAGCACTCACCAAATGGTCCAGGTTATCATCTCTCACACACATCTATAATCAGTGCTCAGTTTATGTTAAGATAGCAAATCTTCATACTTTAATGAACAGACTTCAACCTATCTGTCCAAACCTCCAACTCTTCAGTCATCCACATCGATGAAAATCTGATGATGGAAAGTCTAAATCCCATGATGATGCCAATATTGTTGTCATGCCCATGTTGACCTCAAGTCACTCTCACCCCTCATATACAGGACTGTGTCCATTTAAATACCTAAAAGAAGGATGGGCAGGATACAAGCTTAATATGTAATATTTGAAATACAGGCACTCTTCATATACCTGGAACCTAATTGTACATATAGGGGATTTGAACTCAGACTTTCCAGCACCTTTCAACTATCCACACTATCTCATGTCACTGATACATATGATAACACACATGTAAAAAAGATCAATAATCACCAATACACACATTTCGTGCTGAACCAGCACTCATCACTTGGTCCAGATATTATCTCTCACACCCATATATAATCAGTGCTTAGTTTATATTAAGATAGCAAATCTTCATACTTTAATGGACATGCAACCTCCAACTCTTCAGCCATCCTTACCATTGAAAGTCTGAGTTTAAATCTCTTATATTTACTTATTATATGTATATGTAGACATATATGATATGTAGATAGTGTTATATTTATATAGTTGTACAAGCATGAACGTTTAAGTTGAAAGTCATAGAATATTTTAATCTTAGACCATTATCTTAAGTAGTTTAAAAGAATTAAAAATGTCTGCCAAATGCCGATTCAAACCTGTTACATGGATATGATATGATTTTAGTCTAATATCTTTTATATAAATTCTAGAAGTATAGTGCAAATACAATGAGAAAATCCAATAGTGAGAAACTGAATGGGGTTTGATTGGCACCACCATCAAATTTCAATTTTACTTGAGCCACTGAAGTCCAGCTAAAAGCATTATTGTTAAAACGAAATAAATAAAAGAATAAAAAAAAATGATGACGTTATTAGATCTATTTTTGTTTATGACGTTATAACTTAGAATTACTATGAAGAAAGTTAAGGGGGAAAAAACTAATCAGAATTTTAAATACTGATTGGCTGATCACGCCAATGTCAATACAGACCAGTCTGATAAGATAAAAATTATGATACATTGATACGTATTTAAGAGGATATCTTTCATTTTTTTGAAATCGTGCTTGAATTAAATGGAAAAGATAAAGTTGGTGGTCGAGGGGTCAGCACAGCTGCCTTACAAACAGTTGTCCCGGGTTAGCGGGTTCGCTACGCGGCCGATGCTATGACACATGAAAAAGAAGATAAACTTAAATACAAAGAAACAAAATTTCATATCGAGTTTAAATATATGAAAAAATTATAATAAGAGACCATAATGAAATTTAATTTGTTTGGGATTCTATCATTTTTCAAGCAGTAAGAAATTTATAATTAGAAATATTTTGGAATAATATTAACCATATATACACACACGCGCGCGCAATAAATATATTAATTTTTTTTGGTAGCAATTTTTTTTTCACGTTATAAAAATGATTTAATAAGAATATTCAAAAACATTACTGGAATTTTTATATTCGCATTTTTTAAAGAATGGTGGAGCGTCTACAATTAAGCTTGTATGTTGTTACATATTTTTTTGCTAATTTTATTTTATTAAATTTTAAATGGAAAGAGGTATTGGGATATCCAATCTAATGAGATTTTATTATGCAGTTATAATTTTTCTTTTCTTTGCATACAAACATGATTTTTTTCACTTATAATGAAATTATTAGCTAGATATTTTTACATTAAGAATTATAATGGGAGTTCTCTTTTTTAAATGCGTTTCCACACTATATGTTAAATATATTAAAACTTTTTTTTAAAATAAGCTTTTAACAAAAAATTATAATCCATGTCTACATGCCACAATAATTGTGTTCATATTTTTTCTTGCATTCCTTTCTTTAGTATTAATTTATTTAACTTTACAATTTTACTCAGTAAATTTTTTTAGGGATATATTATGAAATGATAAAACATTAATCCCATGACTCATGGTCTCCTGTACTTTGTCTATGCTATCTTTATATATATAACGAGGTTTAATTTATAAAATACATTATAAAATAATAATAATGACGACCTCAATAATATGTATGTGTTTGAATATTATTAACAAAAGTAGTAATAATTTTCATAATGATAAACAACAATTAATATTTCAAATAATAAAATAACAATAGAATTGATTAAAGCAGTAAACAGTCAAATGGTTTTAAATTGCTGAGATCAGATGATAGGTAGAGCTTCAATCAAAAATCTTTAAGATTGTGTAAGGAAGGCATAGAAAAATTAGGCATTTGTTTATTGAATGTAAATGCTTGAAAACAGAAAGGGTACAAATAATGAGGTTATGGAAGAATAAATATGAACCAAGTGATTATACATAAAGTGGGTTATTGGTTTTTATGCTGGGTTTTGGGAAAAGATAAGGAGGATTTAGATATAAAAGCCATAGAGTTGACAAAGATCATGTTGTGGAAATGGGATAGAGCAGATTATGAAAAAAACTTAGGGTGGAGAATGGAAAGGGAAGGTAAAGTGGCTAATAGGTTTCTCTGGGCATAGTTGTTGAGAGATTCCTGACTTTGTTTAAGGAGAAGCCACAATGTATCACATCACATCAAGACATCACTTTACCATTATGCTAATAAGCAGAGAACAAGTAATAGTAGTAATAATGTGTACAATTACTGTCTCCACACGTATATACAATCAGTGCTCAGATTTATATTAAGACAGGCAATCTTCATTCCAATCCACAACTCTTCAGCCATCCGTTTTATTGAAAATCTGATGATGTAATATACTTTATAACGATAAAAAAAAACATGAACATGTATTTGATCCAGGTAATGTTGAAATGTTTTGCAAAAAAAAAAAATCAGAAGAGGAAAATTGAAGAATATATTATTGGACAAAAAGAATATTTGGAAATAAAGGACCAATAGCTTTCAAATAAATAACCAATGGACGTTTTGAATGTTATTTATTACTGAATAATTATAATTTTGATAATCATGAGTAGGACATTGAATTTTGAAAATATATTAGGTTTACCAAAATAAACCAGAAATTATAGATTTATAAAATGAATAATATGTGTGTGTATATATGCAATATAGTAGTGGAGTATAGATATATATGTATCGTTATATAAAATAAGCTACACATTAAAAATATTATTAAAATCAATATTACTTCCAAATTCACAACTTGACCCAAGTAGCCAAAAAATATAAAAAACTGTAAAACACAACCAATGGTTTTATTGCTACAAAGAGACTTTTCAGGTGTAAAGAATTAAAAAAAAACATATTTAAATTAAACATTACCCACAATTTAAACTGAGCATTACCCACAATTTCATTTACATCTCATACACCCTTAATATTAAAAAAACTTTTAAATAAGCTAATTGCTGTGGAAACATAAATTTTGAATAATGAAGATTCCATAATACTTTTTATTTCAATTCTCTCAAAGAAAACAACTTTAACTTTACCAAAATTAATAGTGTGTGGCCTGTTTGATGAGGCTAAGATTGTCTTCCTGAAGGTGTGATGATGGTGTTGTAGTTGTATTTTTATTTTGGACTATTTCCATTATCTAATATATGTATTAAATGTCTTAGAAAAATTTAACTTTATTTAAATATTCCAAATACATTTGACTGTTAGCAATAGCACATCAAATGGGTTAGTATGCACAATGTTTCGATAGGTATTAGTCTCCCCTGTTTTTCCGGTGAAGAGCTTGAAAATCTACATTCAAATCATTTCTAATATATATATTAATTAAACAGAAGTATTTTCAGTTACATTGTAATTATTATCAACTGAGGTAATATAGACTCACAAAAAGTGTGGACATGTTGAATTATTGACTCAAGAACTTATAAAGAATAAGATATGAAGGAAGAGAAATTCTACACACATTAAATAAATTTAATAAGAAACCTTACAGAATTAACATAAGTAGAAGTAATAAAAATACATATCTATGCCTTTTTAAAATAATGTTCAATCCAAATTTATTAAAAATTATTTTAATAAAAAGTACGATGTTTCATTTTATGTTTCTCCAAATATAAAAAAAATTGCTCAATAACGTTAAAAATACTAGTCTTACAATGCAAAAGATGAATAATATATACCTAATTATAATGCAAAAGGTCATACATTAAGTAATCGAGATGCACTTTGGAAAAAAGATGAAAGAACACCAACTATTATACAATTATATAAAAATTGCCAAGAATAATCAATCTAACTTGCCTCATTTTTCTTTGACCATGAAAAATTTTGAAATTTTGGATTTATCTTTGATGCAAGTAATCAAGAATATTAAATAAAGAAAGGTCACATAAATAGAAAAAAATTACAGAGACTATTTTTAAATTAATACATTGTACAAGCTTACACACACCTGCATATATATAATGTAATATATAAGGGATTTGAATTCAGACTTTCATACAACCCTCATCTCTCCATGCCATCTCATATTGCTGATCAACCTGATCACACACATGTTGAAAAGATAAATAATCAACAATATACATATTTCATGCTAAACCAGCAATCATCAGTTGATCCAGATTACTATCTCCACACATATATACAGTCAGTGCTCAGCTTTATATTAATCTTCATACTTAAATGGACAGACTTCAAACTACTCCAACACACAACTCTTCAGCCATCCATTTCATTGAAAATCTGATGATAGAACGTTCAAAGCTCATGTTAGTGCCATGGCTGTCATTCTACCCATGTTGAACATCTAGTCATTTTGACCCCTCATGTACTGGAGAATAATTCATTTACATACATATCTTTATAAATCCAATTTAAAGATTGTATAATAAACAGACAATCTGCTAATATTGCTATATACAGTTATTAAAAAATCACATGATGTCTGCAATTTTTTTTGTCTACATTACTTCAGTTGATAATTATTACAATGTAATCAAAGCATTTTTGTATTATATATATATATATATATATATATATATAATATATATATATATATATATATATTGTAACCATATATTTTAGTATAAAATATATTATTTGATGTAACTAGTATAAAAATTTCTCTTTCTTCTTTTGGTGATTTGATTGGCTTGATTTGCACTTTGAACAGATTACTCTCTTATATTATTTTAATAAATTTAAGTTTGCTTCTTCCCATATACTAACTCATATCAAAACGTTTAACTTTTTAAAAATTTGACAACACATAAAAATTTGGTAAAATATTATTAAAAATATATTTTGTTTTTATTTGTTTAAAATGATCTTAAATTATTATTTCCATTTAATTAAAAAACCATTTGTTCAATTAAATATTAATTATTAAAAATAAATACAGTAATTACGTATGCGTCTCAATGTAAAAAAAAGAAAAGAGCGCGAATTTAAGAGAAGATCGTCTGAGAGTTTGCTTTTGGAGGGAGAAAGAAAGAAAATGGTAAAGGCAAATGGTGTAAATTTGATAAGCTTATTTTAAAATAGTTAACAAGTAAACGGATTACCACAAAATTTGCTATAAACGTAAAAATAACATAGTGGTATTTAACTATAAGATGAATTGCTAAATTTAAAAGTCTGTTCAAGTCGGCTGGCCAAGTGGATCAAATCACCGGTAATAAAAATTTTCCAATATTACATTTTTAAAATGTCGGAGCTTCCCAGTTTAAAAGAATTAATTGCAAGAGTTTGGTATGTTTTAAAATGTTTATTATTCTACAATTTGGAAAAATTAAATAAGTATTTTAATTACAGAAGTTTTATGAATATGAAAATTTGCTTTTTAAAAAAGAAGAAGTTTAAATTAAAGTAAAATGTTAAAGTTATCAACATAGTTTAATATTTCCGTTTCTAATTCTAATAAAAATATAGTATTGATTGATATTTAACTTTACAATGCCAGTAATATATTTGCTAGTTAATTTGTTTAACATTTGGATAATAAATAGTCTTCAAATAATTAATCAAAGCTATTTTCTAATTTTATCGTCAGTTTAGAATGATTAAATTAATTGCTATAATTAGTATTCCTAGATTTAAGCGTGGATAAATAAATATTAGCATGGATGTGATAAACTTGGAACATTTTTAATAGAGAAATGTAGAAATTAATAACTTATGAAAAACATTTTCATTTAAATTCTGCGTGTCATGTTTTGAAATTGTTTCATGTTTATGGAGCCATGTAAAATCGTTAATCTAATAGTGATTATAATAACTAATACAAATGGATAAAATTGCATGTATGGAATTTAACTATAATTATAGCTATTACTTCGTATATTTATTGTTCGACACATCGTACATGGATTCCACGGATCATATTCGGAGTTATAAAATGTTATACAATCCAATTTGTGATACACACACCTGCTAAAATTCATGTATTGAACTATAAAATGCTATACATTTGATTTATATCATACACACACACCTGTTAAATTTTATGTATTTGATGAATAATGCATTACTTTAATTTTATCGTTATATGAACTTGCATGTGAAGTTCATAAGTTATATTTTATTAAGTTTAAATTAATAGGGGTTGAATAAAATATTTATTCAAGAGAATAGTGCTTGCGAAAAAGCTTGAAAAGTACTAAATGAATTCATGAGATGTATCAATCTTTATGAGGTATTTTGTGAGTCTTTCCAGATTTATATTCCTATACTAATATTACTTATACTATATTACGTATGTTTTATTTTAAGTAAGATAAGTTAGTACATTAGTTGTCCTGATTAGCGTAACATTTTATTATGCAAGAACCCACATTTGCTAAAGTGTCAGTGTTTTCTGAATGGTCAGAATAACTGAGGGAGATGATTTTGCACTTTAATGTGAAGTAAATAGTACTGTTGTTTTAGAATGTTAAAAGGCATTAATCTGTGCTGGTGGTTAATCCGCAGATTACTTAATTGCCATTTTTGTATTTTACACACATTCCTGCGCTGGTGGTTAATCCGCGGAATTGTGTGATTATACGTATTATTTTATGATGGTGTATAAATACACAAAACGTTTAGTGTTATTTAATTCCTACATGTAGATGAATACATCCACAGGAATATGTTTTACTTCATAGATATAAGTTGGGCAAAGTATTTTAGTTAATCTGCTAAATCATCTTCTTTCATTTTGTAAATATGATTTATAAGTTAGATCATCAAATTGTCGCAGGACATTCTATTCAAGTTACTTCATAATAATTAACTGTTGGTTGATTATTATTTACCGGAATGTAAGTTTAAATTTTCACTTTATTTAATGATTGCATTATAGCTAAATCCTACAGATATAATATTATTTATTATATTATTATAAGTTTATGGTATGGATTTATTGAATCTGGAAATGACGTTAAATATTTCATGAGTTGATGTTGAATTTAGTATAATTTTCTCAATATTCATTATATCAAATTGAAATATAAGATATGATTAGGTTTTAAAAACTGTACCTATGATGTTATTGAAGAAAGTCGATGGAATTATAATTTATTTATTTTATTTGTTTATTTATGTCTTTAATTATAACATTGGAATTAATTACTTATTATTCATAAATTTGTAAATAAAAGTTGATTTATAATTAAACTTACTGTGCCGTTGCTATGTGTCATTCGTAAAATCAGAAATCATAAACCTTGGATAGAGCATACATTGAAGTACATACTATCGTCAACATGATATAAGAGTTTATTGATATTTTGAGAAAACATTAAGATGCTTCTCGTCTTTGGTAGTTTATGATGTGTAAGGTACAATAAAATCCCATTTACCTTTTCCATCATTTTGGCTTTGCGTAGTTGATTCTAGTATACAATATAAATTAATTATTAAACTTGTAAACAGATTTACCAAATAATGACATGATTGAATATATTTACTTAACGTTTTTAAATTGTCATTTGTCAATATAATAAGAGTCTCAGTGATATAGTAAACTATAATAAAAAGAACCCAAGTATTTATGTTTATTTATTGCAAAGCTTTACCTGGACTAGCATTTGTATTAGAAATCATATAGATGGTTTAAAAGTTCATAATCTTATGTAATTCCACAAATTATGCCATCTTGTACATGGTCGGCCATCGGGTCTCATACAATAAAAATCTCAAATTAAGGTTTGAAAAATAATAACATTACACTTATAATTTGTTTAATGTATTTTATCATACTACTATGGTAGTTCTTAGCGGTATACCCTGGCTGCGATCAAATTAAATCATAAAAGTTTATGTTAGATCATTAGTTTGGTCTGTTGTAAGTTGCTCCAGATGTTGGTTGTGGTCTTGGTGCATAAAATAGATAGCATGATATGCTTTTGGATACAGTTCTTAATAGCTGACAATGTGCAGCAGGAATTGATCAGTGATAGAAGTTACGATTCTTAGTACACTTACGTTATGTAGTTGGGACCACACAATTAACGGTTACAATTTTCTAGTGCCGCAATGGGTACGGCACGATAGGTAGATGAGTTGTAGTGGATGGTTACAATTTTTGGTGCCACAATGTGATCGGCCCGATATGTTGAGGTTATACCATCATTATAGGTGTGCGATTACAGTTTTTAGCACTTTATAAACATGCGACTTGATTAATTGATTGTTGCAGAGTACAATATGGTAATGTGTGAATTGAATTAATTAATGATTGATGATTACAATTTTAATTTCCCATATTACAAGAATATTATCATGTGACAAATGCTCTATCATGGTGATAAAATATTGTATGTTTTATTGCTATATATTTCTCCAAGTTACTTATATAGATTTCTGATGACAATAGCAATCGTATTCCAAGATATACCAATATTTATGATTGAATTGGGAGAAGTTGAAATTATCAAGGGTTTATAAAGTAGTTGTTATAATACTGCAAATATTTAAAGTGGGGGTTCAGATTATTTTAGTGTGAATGTGATATATACCATCTGGGATAGATTATTGGTGGTGAGGATTTAGTGGTTGGTCGGCTTGAACAAGATTTTAATTGATCATTGTCATTAAAACACATATTTTAGGAAAGTAAAAATTTGGTTTCACAAAATATTGAAATAGTTGTTATAAAATACTCAAAATGAGTGATTCTGAAGAACTTAATTATCCTGAGAGAACTCAAGAAGTTCCTGATCTTGATTTCCAACAATGGTTTATGTTGATGCTTCAACGCATAGAGATTGGAATGAATGAACAGTCTCTAAAAATGAATGAACAGTCTGAAAAATTAAACGAACAATCTCTTTCCCAAAAAGAGATGTTAGAGTCTCAAAAAGAGATGACTGAAAAATTAAATGAACAGTCTGAAAAGTTAGATAGTTTCGAGAATAAAATGGCTGAAGTTCAGGAATTTGTGAAAGAAAAAATAGAAGCTGCTAGAGTAAAAACAGTAGAGGAATTTAACCAAAAATTTAAATCCTTAGAGAATAGTTGTAAGGCAGCTAAAGGGGAATCCGATATTAAATTAGAAGAAATTAAAGCTAATTTCTTCGATTATAAAAAGCACTTAGAAGTTCAGATAGAAGAAATTGGAAATAAGTTTATAACCCACGAGGAGAATGTGGACGCTAAACTGAAGGTGCTTGATGTGGCAATGGGAGACTCAAGGAGTCAGTTGGCACAAATAGTTAGTGAAATGAACTATAAAGTTCAAGAAGTAGAGTCTCAATCTGCTAAATCTATCGATAAAATTAAATCCATGAGTGAATCTGTAACAGAGAGCAGAGCAGAATTGGGTAGCATTAAAAAGATTTTGGAGGAAATGATCAATAGGTCTAAAGTAGAAAATAAAGAATTAAAAAAGACTAATGCTAAATTTAGTGGAGATTTAGAAATGATGCAAAAGGAGTGGAAGGAAATGAGGGATAAATGTCAAGAGTGGCCAAATGAGTCAAATGAGTTTAAAGAAGGACAGAAGCTAGAGGCAAAGATTGAAAATCTTCAGCTAAAAATGTTAGAAATTCAAAAGGCTCAAGAGAAAAATGATAATTTCATTGGTCAAAACACCAAGTATTATGTAGATGGGACAGAGACCTCTGTTAAAGAAGTAGTTGTATCAGACAGTAATTTTACTGGTATCCGCACAACTCCCATTTTCCAAAAACCCTTAGGAATTGAATCTGTAGCCAATAATGTCAAGAACACAGATATGTCTATGGGTGGATCTACAGCTCTTAAATTTCTAAAGATTAAGCCATTTAAAGGGGAGTATTTGGAAAACCCTCTAGAATTTCTTCAAAATTTGGAGGAATTGTTTACTTTATGTGCATTTTCAGAAAGAGAAAAACTGGCTATCTCCAGCAACCATCTTTATGCTGCTGCAAAAGATTGGTGGCAGTCTTTGTTTGATTGTCCTCAAACATATGGAGATTTTAAACATTTAATAATGTCAAGTTTCTGGGGTGAAGATCATCAGGATAACATGCGTTATCAAATCACTCGAGAAAAGTACAATGCTAATAAAGGTAGCTATACTCAATTTTTTCGTGGACAGGCGGTCAAACTTAAAACTTTAACTGCTTTCCCATTATCTGAGCATCATATAGTCAGGATCTTAAGACATAACTTACCTCGACAGATTGAACAAGTTTTGATTGCTGCAGATAAGTACACAATTGATGAGGTGTCAGAGATCTTAGATGCACTTGAGACAAGTGAATGTGACCTGGAAAACAGATATAGAGGTGGAAAGGAGGCTAGAGCTTCTCATAACTGTTCCATTGCTAATGTTAATGTTGCTCCAATAAGAAGTCCTTATCATGATAACAAATACCAGAGTAGGAGTCGTAGTTATAAAAGACCAAAATTTTATCATAGAGTTAATGGTCAACCTAGTCTAATTAATAAGACCCAAGATAGAGATCAACCTTCTGTTAGTGGAATTAAACCACTTCGCACAAAGGATATTAAGACAAATGTTAAAAGTAGTACATTAAAACTCCTTTACCCATCATTCTAGAAGAAATCAATAGTGATCTTGATATAGAAAAAGCCAGACGGAATTTAAGAAAAATGGGCCAAAAGCGCTCTAAACAGTATAAAGGTAAACCACATCCTTTTAAGGTCGGAGATTTTGTATTTGTCCATACTCCTCATGTTAGCAACTTAAAGAAAAACGAATTTAGAAAATTTTTAAGCTTATATAATGGACCTTTCATGATTGAAAGCCAGGTGGGAGAGAACGCATTTATGCTCTCAACCCCTGAAGGAATCCGAGGCACCTACAATGCACGTAGTTTGAAACCTGTACCTTCAATAAATTAGGGGAATTTATATCGTGTAAATGTTGCACCATATTCAGATTGATGATAAATTATAGATAGGATAATAAAAATAATGACTTATGATGTACCTTAGTAGAATTTGATTAAATGGAATTCTAAAGAAAGATAATTTTTTTCCATAGGGGGGTGTAAACTGTAACCATATATTTTAGTATAAAATATATTATTTGATGTAACTAGTATAAAAATTTCTCTTTCTTCTTTTGGTGATTTGATTGGCTTGATTTGCACTTTGAACAGATTACTCTCTTATATTATTTTAATAAATTTAAGTTTGCTTCTTCCCATATACTAACTCATATCAAAACATTTAACTTTTTAAAAATTTGACAACACATAAAAATTTGGTAAAATATTATTAAAAATAATATTTTGTTTTTATTTGTTTAAAATGATCTTAAATTATTATTTTCATTGAATTAAAAAACCATTTGTTCAATTAAATATTAATTATTAAAAATAAATACAGTAATTACGTATGCGTCTCAATGTAAAAAAAAGAAAAGAGCGCGAATTTAAGAGAAGATCGTCTGAGAGTTTGCTTTTGGAGGGAGAAAGAAAAGAAAATGGTAAAGGCAAATGGTGTAAATTTGATAAGCTTATTTTAAAATAGTTAACAAGTAAACGGATTACCACAAAATTTGCTATAAACGTAAAAATAACATAGTGGTATTTAACTATAAGATGAATTGCTAAATTTAAAAGTCTGTTCAAGTCGGCTGGCCAAGTGGATCAAATCACCGGTAATAAAAATTTTCCAATATTACATTTTTAAAATGTCGGAGCTTCCCAGTTTAAAAGAATTAATTGCAAGAGTTTGGTATGTTTTAAAATGTTTATTATTCTACAATTTGGAAAAATTAAATAAGTATTTTAATTACAGAAGTTTTATGAATATGAAAATTTGCTTTTTAAAAAAGAAGAAGTTTAAATTAAAGTAAAATGTTAAAGTTATCAACATAGTTTAATATTTCCATTTCTAATTCTAATAAAAATATAGTATTGATTGATATTTAACTTTACAATGCCAGTAATATATTTGCTAGTTAATTTGTTTAACATTTGGATAATAAATAGTCTTCAAATAATTAATCAAAGCTATTTTCTAATTTTATCGTCAGTTTGGAATGATTAAATTAATTGCTATAATTAGTATTCCTAGATTTAAGCGTGGATAAATAAATATTAGCATGGATGTGATAAACTTGGAACATTTTTAATAGAGAAATGTAGAAATTAATAACTTATGAAAAACATTTTCATTTAAATTCTGCGTGTCATGTTTTGAAATTGTTTCATGTTTATGGAGCCACGTAAAATCGTTAATCTAATAGTGATTATAATAACTAATACAAATGGATAAAATTGCATGTATGGAATTTAACTATAATTATAGCTATTACTTCGTATATTTATTGTTCGACACATCGTACATGGATTCCACGGATCATATTCGGAGTTATAAAATGTTATACAATCCAATTTGTGATACACACACCTGCTAAAATTCATGTATTGAACTATAAAATGCTATACATTTGATTTATATCATACACACACACCTGTTAAATTTTATGTATTTGATGAATAATGCATTACTTTAATTTTATCATTATATGAACTTGCATGTGAAGTTCATAAGTTATATTTTATTAAGTTTAAATTAATAGGGGTTGAATAAAATATTATTCAAGAGAATAGCGCTTGCGAAAAAGCTTGAAAAGTACTAAATGAATTCATGAGATGTATCAATCTTTATGAGGTATTTTGTGAGTCTTTCCAGATTTATATTCCTATACTAATATTACTTATACTATATTACATATGTTTTATTTTAAGTAAGATAAGTTAGTACATTAGTTGTCCTGATTAGCGTAACATTTTATTATGCAAGAACCCACATTTGCTAAAGTGTCAGCGTTTTCTGAATGGTCAGAATAACTGAGGGGGATGATTTTGCACTTTAATGTGAAGTAAATAGTACTGTTGTTTTAGAATGTTAAAAGGCATTAATCTGTGCTGGTGGTTAATCCGCAGATTACTTAATTGCCATTTTTGTATTTTACACACATTCCTGCGCTGGTGGTTAATCCGCGGAATTGTGTGATTATACGTATTATTTTATGATGGTGTATAAATACACAAAACGTTTAGTGTTATTTAATTCCTACGTGTAGATGAATACATCCACAGGAATATGTTTTACTTCATAGATATAAGTTGGGCAAAGTATTTTAGTTAATCTGCTAAATCATCTTTCATTTTGTAAATATGATTTATAAGTTAGATCATCAAATTGTCGCAGGACATTCTATTCAAGTTACTTCATAATAATTAACTGTTGGTTGATTATTATTTACCGGAATCTAAGTTTAAATTTTCACTTTATTTAATGATTGCATTATAGCTAAATCCTACAGATATAATATTAATTATATTATTATAAGATTACGGTATGGATTTATTGAATCTGGAAATGACGTTAAATATTTCATGAGTTGATGTTGAATTTAGTATAATTTTCTCAATATTTATTATATCAAATTGAAATATAAGATATGATTAGGTTTTAAAAACTGTACCTATGATGTTATTGAAGAAAGTCGATGGAATTATAATTTATTTATTTTATTTGTTTATTTATGTCTTTAATTATAACATTGGAATTAATTACTTATTATTCATAAATTTGTAAATAAAAGTTGATTTATAATTAAACTTACTGTGCCGTTGCTATGTGTCATTCGTAAAATCAGAAATCATAAACCTTGGATAGAGCATACATTGAAGTACATACTATCGTCAACATGATATAAGAGTTTATTGATATTTGAGAAAACATTAAGATGCTTCTCGTCTTTGGTAGTTTATTATGTGTAAGGTACAATAAAATCCCATTTACCTTTTCCATCATTTTGGCTTTGCGTAGTTGATTCTAGTATACAATATAAATTAATTATTAAACTTGTAAACAGATTTACCAAATAATGACATGATTGAATATATTTACTTAACGTTTTTAAATTGTCATTTGTCAATATAATAAGAGTCTCAGTGATATAGTAAACTATAATAAAAAGAACCCAAGTATTTATGTTTATTTATTGCAAAGCTTTACCTGGACTAGCATTTGTATTAGAAATCATATAGATGGTTTAAAAGTTCATAATCTTATGTAATTCCACAAATTATGCCATCTTGTACATGGTCGGCCATCGGGTCTCATACAATAAAATCTCAAATTAAGGTTTGAAAAATAATAACATTACACTTATAATTTGTTTAATGTATTTTATCATACTACTATGGTAGTTCTTAGCGGTATACCCTGGCTACGATCAAATTAAATCATAAAAGTTTATGTTAGATCATTAGTTTGGTCTGTTGTAAGTTGCTCCAGATGTTGGTTGTGGTCTTGGTGCATAAAATAGATAGCATGATATGCTTTTGGATACAGTTCTTAATAGCTGACAATGTGCAGCGGGAATTGATCATTGATAGAAGTTACGATTCTTAGTACACTTACGTTATGTAGTTGGGACCACATTAATCAAAAAAATAGCACATCAGTTTTTACTTCCTATTTTTTAGAAATTGGTCACAAACCTGATTTTGACAATACAAAAATATTTGCTAATTTGGAAAGATATGATTTAAGAATCATGAGAGTGTCAATTGAAATATTAAAGAGTCCTACTGGTTTAAATAGGGCTGACAAAGCATAATGTATTCCAACTATGTGGAAACCTCTCATTTTATCTGATATTAACTTAAAATTAATAGGTGAAAAAATTGAGGGAAATAAACATTTTGATATGCCTCATATTGTGAATGCTGAACTACTTCAAGTGGAATCTCATTTCTCATCTCGCACTGAGTCATTTTATTGTTTGAGATCTAATGATTTTTCTTTCAAAAGTTAACCTTGATAATGGTGGATGCTGTCCATCAAAATATCGGTATGAAATGGAAAATAATACACGGTTCAGCCTAAAAACTATTAACTTACCTACATTATACAACCGTGAAAACATTAAATTAATATATATATATATATATATATATTGTTATTATCTACTATCATTATAATTTAAAATTTATATATATACATATATCAATAATTTCACTCTCTGGTGTCCCTATAAACATATTAGAACATAAATAAAAGTGAATTTATTGTCAAAAGAAAATTGCTTTTATTGTTAAGAAGAGGTTGCCTTGACAACTAATTAGGATTGTTTGCTTATTATTGATATTGTTTGAGTGTTGACTGCTTTCAATGAATTTACATATATAAACCCCATCTAACCGTGAGTATTATTGGCTTTATTATTTAATTAATAGAGAACAGTTTGAAAGTGATAATTCGCTATTTATTATTTTGCTTTCAAAACAGATTTTTTTATTTGTTTAATAATTTCATTCTCTGTGGACAAGTTGCAATCTTCAATGTCTATATAAACATATAGTACCATCAATAAAGGTGGATTTTCATTTTTATTGTTTAAAGGAGGTTGCCTTGACAACAGATTTAGATTACTGATTATTATTGATATTGGTATTGTTTAAATATTGACTGCTTTCAATGAATTTACATATATGTAATCATATTTAACAAATATATAAACATCTTTAATTATTTGATGAAAAATGGAGAATTAAATTTCAAGTATTAGTTTCAAGATAAATTCGATTTTCATCAGCTGTTTTACTTTTTAATTATTCATTTTGTAATGGAATAAAATAACAAAAATAATTAGCATTTAAAATATTGCCTTTTTAAAATCTTGGATACATGTGTAGAGTATATATTTTATATATGTCTACATATGCACAATGATGAATATTGGCAATGATATGCAAAAAATTTCAATATGTAATTGAATGGTTTATTGCTTAAGCATTCATAACTTTAGCCCTGGAAGTGACTAAGTTGACTGCAATCCAGGGATTGAATTCTGGAACTATCCCTCTACTTCCTCACTAAATTACATAGAGTTCCAAGTTTATATAATCACAACATATATATGAGTTACTCTTGAAGAATTTTAATCTAGTGTCTGAACCTACCCTGACACCTCTCTAAGGAGTGCCAAAGCATGAAACCATGGTCAGGGATTTAGGGGGGGGGTTCTGACAGGGATATGTTAAGTGCTGCTTCTGGCTAAGCATTTATCATAAAGCTTGTAGAGGAATTGGCAATCCTCATTGTTTAGAACTTACAAGCTTAAGAGATAGGGTCATGTGATCTATGACTCTTATTTTGACAAACTATATATATATATATTAAGGATTTCAATTTTAAATGTATTAATAATATATATATATTTATCAAAAGCTTTATTGTCTTGGTTTAAATCTTTAAATTTCAACTTTAACAAAACAATATAGAATTTGAAAAAAATTAGCAGACATATATTTTAACTACAATATTATCTTCTAACAAACAAAAACATTATAGTTGCATTGCTAAAAAAATTAAAAGAATTTTAGGCGTCAGGTTCGATCCTGGGACTTGTCGATTACAAGTCGAATTCTCTACCAACTGCCTCAAACCGTAAAACTGAAAAGTTGCGTTAAAAGCATAAATTTCAGAATTGGATTAATTTTTCTGTTTACTACCATTTTGTTGACGCTTACATTTTAAAAGAAGAGCTGAAAAATTGTGCTAAAGCAACAAAGATTTATTATACCGTATCGAAAACGTAATATATGGGTAAGAGAACAAACAGGTGTTACTGACCTCATTGAAAAAATTAAAAGATTGAATGGAGTTGGGCTGGACACATTACTAGAAGAGATGATAATAGATGGGCAAGTGAAATCTTAAACTGGATTCCAACAGATTGTAAAAGACCCAGAAAGAGACCACACGTGAGATGGATGGATGAAATAAGAAAGTGTGCAGGGGGATGTGGAGAAGAGAAACTAAAGATCGGAGAAGATGGATTGAACTTGAAGAGACCTTCATCCTGCAATGGATTGATAATGTTTGATGATGATGATTGCTTAAGCTGCAATGATTTGGCATAGCTAAAACATGGGTTAATTGATTTAGATTTTTTTTTTTTTTGCTAATAAAAATTGTACCGTATATATAAACAGTGACATGACTTATTACCGTTAGGATTTTTGTACAAAGTCTAATAAATTTTTGCCAGAGTGTTGGAACGATAAGAGTTGACAATTCACTCATCTGTATATCAGGTTAATAGAAAGTGTCTTATTCAACATTTGTTTTTTTTTTCGCCTGTCAGAAACAGTTGTTTTGACTTAGTTATTGGATAGTATATTTTCTTTAACTACTTACAACATTAATTTGATTGCAACGTTTTCCGACTTATATATATGTCTGTGTTTGTATTTATATGTCAACGATAAATCCTTCAGCATGACTTTAAAAAAAATATTAATTTAAATTTTGAAAAATGTAATATTTTTAAAATAATAATTTTTTTGCATTTGAAAATTTTTACATTTTAATATATACTTAAATTTTTAAATCTTACTTCCTGATATAATTTTTCAATTTTTGACTGGGAAGGGATAGACTTTTTACCCAATTTAAAATTAAATAACTATCACTGGATTTATTTATCTTTTTAAAAAGTACTTACAATTTTAAATATAAGTAAGTCAGTTATCGCTAATCATTAGTATTAAATTGTGTGTACATTTATCTGTAACACAGTCTGTACTGTTTGTGGATTAGTATAAATATACTTCTCTGAAAATATGAATAAAAATATCTAAAGCAATTATCCAATTCTAAGAATCTCGATATTAGAGCTGCCATGAAATATCCTATACGTATTATTATCTTTTTTTTTCCTCATGTGTCATAGCATCAGCCGGGAAGCGAACCCGCAACCCGGGACAACTGCTTGTAAAGCAGCTGTCGCTGACCTCTCGACCACCAATGCTTGACATTTTTTTTTAGAAGTACTAATTATAGTCATAAATATTAAGCAAAATTAATATATACTAAAAAAAATTATGATGCTTTACTAAAGAATAAAATTATCAGCTTTTCGGTGTTTTGTCTCTTTTTACAGCATATTTTTAAGATTTCTTAGTTCAAACCCCCCCCTCTTGTTAAATAAAATAAGAAATCAAACCCATAAAATTTGATAGTTTGCATTCTAACCGAAACATCCAATTTTTTAAAAAATGTATTAACTAATTACCATATTTTTACACATATACGGCACACACATACTAATAGCACGCACCTAATTTTTTTCAGTAAAATGTTCAGACTTTTTTAAAAATTATTATACAAATCAAGCGTTGGAGGCCTAGCGGTTAGCATAGCTGTCTTCCAAGCAGCTGGTCCGGGTTCGCTTTCCCGGTCAACGCTTTGACATATATATATATATAAAATCTATAAATAATATTTATAATGGTAAAAAGAAAATAAAAACAATACGGTACTTAATACATGTAGAATATTTCATGGCAGCTCTGTACCAGAATCTCTTATATATGTTTGAACTGGACAGATCTAAAACAATGTATGTAAAACGCTAGAATAAAAAATAAATATAACATTTGATAGACAAGAAGCATTAAAGTTATTTGAATTATTTGTTAATATATATATATAATAAATAAATTTATTGATGAGAGGTATTTAAAGTTAGCTGACTGTTAAGAATCTTGGACTGAGATTATATATCAAATTCAAGTATGGATTTACTGAACCATTGATTTACGGATTGATAACATTTTAATTTCTTTTAAATATATAATATACAAATATTTGTTGTTGTTTTTTTCCTGGAATTTTCTATGTAAATCACTTTCCACTTTTACACGGTCGAAATTAAAGCTGACTTCTTATTTGGTGCAAAATTTAAAGACTTTATGTGTTTATTGTTGATGTAGTTACAATTTTTTAATTAATTTTATATATTGTCATTTATTTTTAGAAATCATTTTTATTATGTATATATAAGTTGTGACTAAATATGTGATAACAATAGATTCTGTATGGGTAACCAAGTTTGATATGGGTATTAGATAATAATAATAATAATAATAATAATAATAATAATAATAATAATAATAATAATAATAATAATAATAATAATAATAATAATAATAATAATAATAAAGTAATTCAAATATTAAAACACCAAATATCACATGAACATCATTTCTTATGCTTGATCATAACTGTTATTATTAAAACAGGCAAAACTCTCCATACAGTAGTGCCACTCAGTGCAAGCCAGAGTAATCAAATGGATGCCAGAAGGCTTGTGCATAAAATCCCTATCTAGTGCCTACTCATCTAATATCACCAGACTGTTTTCTGGCTTGTGTGAGTAGGCATTAGGTAGAGATTTTATGCACAAGCCTTCTGGAATCCATTGATTACTCTGGCTTGCACTGAGTGGCACTATTGTAGGGAGAGTTTTGCCTGTTTTAATATAAATATTAATATATATAATAATGATTACAAAAAATATAGATTTATAATTTTACAAAAAATCCTTTTTCAGCAATTAATTTTATATCCTTCAATGCTAAATATTATTATTTTTAACCTTTAATATATTATTGCTTATATAGTGACACCTATTGTTTTGTAATAAAAAGAAAAATAAGAAAAAAGTAATAAATAGTTAAAATAAAAATAAAAGTATAAAATAGCAATCCAAATTATTAGATATTAAATAAAGGTTAATAAATTAATTATATAACATTTGTACAACATAAATAGAATCATATTTTATGCAATTTTATATATACTACCTTATGTCATAATTTTCCATTCAACCTTAATTGATCAATTACTTTTTTTTAAAGTTTTAAATATATTCATAAATCATCTTTGTTATGTTTAGTATAATTTGCTTCATGTACTTGTCAAGTTTTGAATCTTTAATATAATGTAAAGTTTTATTATTTTTTTTTATAGAATCTACATTATGTCTTATCATAAATAGCGAATGTGTAAATCAGATTTCTTATTTTTTTTATTAATTACACTATTATCTTCTTTTGTTCTTTCATTTATTTGTCTCATTGTATATTAATTGTAAACAATATTATAATTATCACAATTAATTTTTTATATGATTTCTTTTTAAATTTTATATGATCTTTTATTTTATAATTATATATTAATTTTTCAAGCCTTTTATTATTTGGCCATCCAATATTTATTTATATTTTTATCAACATAATTGTTGTTTTTGGTTAATGTATTATAAATTTTAAAATAATATACAAGTTTGATTTATTTTTATTAGAATTGTTGTTATTATTATAATTATAAACATTTTGCATAAAAATATTATTTAATATAGATTTTTTACAATTAAAAATAATATTTTTAGGTTATATCCAAAAAAAATTATATAATTCAGTAAACTGTTTTGGTTGTAAATTAGCTATATTTTTATCTATATTATATTTATCATTTTTATGTTTAAAATGTTAATAATAGTCATATTTTTTGTCCATGCTTATTGTGAATCTATATAACTTATTTTCCTCATTTTATCATTTTTTAATGAAATGTTTTTATAACAATTATATATGTGAATTTCTACATTTAATTATTTGATTTTTATCTTTAAATTCTATTTTTGTAAATTTAATACTAATACTATTATTAACAGTAATATATTATTAAAGTCATTATAAATCTTATTTATAGCTTTTTTATTACCAATTATTACAATATCATCTATATATCTAAAATAATGTATTATTTCTTGACTTATTAATCATTTCTAAATATAATACATTCCAATTTATTTATAAATATTGATGATAATACAGATAAAAATGTACCTAATTTACAAAAGAAGATGTTTATTGAATTATATAAAAATTATGATATAATTTTAAACGTATTACAAATATATTTTTAATTGTAAAAAAAATATTAAATAACAATATTTCTATGAAAAATAATTCCAATTCTAACAATATTTTTTTCAAAAAATGGATCAATCTATCATATTATTTAAATAGTCTGAACAGGCACTAACCTGTGCTCTATAAACTAATTACTATTTATCATATTATTCTAAAATTTACAATACATTTACATCAAGCATTGGTGGCCAAGTGGTTAGCACAGCTGCCTTACAAGCAGTTGTCCCAGGGCTCGCTTCCCGACCGACGTTTTGGCATATATAAAAAAAAATTATGGATAAAAGTATAAATATTAGATGGTCAATTAGTTTTGAAAAAATACTATGTAATTATAAACTAAAAAAAATATTGTAAAGTATAAAAATAAATTGTATATAAAATTAATTATGTCATATAGGAAAACAAGATAAAAGAGCCAAATAACCTAATAGGGCAGTTAATAGAAAAGTTAATAAATCTGTTTTATACATTCACTACTTAATAAATGGGTGTTAATTAGTTTCTGTAAAAAGTAATAAATCTTTAAATCAATTTAAAGATAAAAAAAAAAACAAATATATAAAACCAAATAAGCAATATATAAAACTTCAATTTATTTAGTTAGCAACTAATCAATTAATAACGATTGGAAAATTATATAGGGGAGTATATTTAAAGTTGAATAAAGTAACTTTGTATTCATGCTATATAATTATGATATATAATTAATTCACTTCACCTTTATTGAATTTGTAATAATTTGGATTGCTATATTATACTTTTATAATTCTATTTTTATAAACTAAAGATCAGCTTTTCAAGCTAATTCACATGCGCTTTATGAATCTTAATAATAAATGAATACTTTCACTTCCAACACAAGATAAAGTTTTTGCAAAAGAATAGAATAAATCCACCTATTCTTTCAATCCAAACGCTTAAGTATGGGCAAATCTTAAGCACTGGAAATGAAAGTATGAAGATAAACTAATCACTTTAAATTACTTTTTACTATGTCTGAATGAATGACACCTGCAAAATTGTCTAGAATTTATGATATGTCATTCTTAAATGAAACTAAACATATGTAAATGAGACATTTATTTTGTTTATGTTTTTATTAACTTTTTATTTTATCTATTTATTATTATTATTTTTTATTTCTATCACAAAACAATGAGTGTGTCTATATATGCAATAATGTGTTAACAGTTACAAATCTAGTTTTGAGACAATATGCATTTTGAAAAATATTTTTTACAATTAATACAATTATTCATATTACAAGCAAGAAATTAGGTGATGAGAAGTAGTCCCACTTGAGACATTCAACCTGTAAGCAATATATTTGATAATTTTCTGCTACTTTGCATATAAATCTCACATGATCACCATTTCTTATGCTTGCTCATAACTGTTATTAAAACATGCAAAACTTTCTATACGTATTGCCACTCACTGCAAGCCAGAATAATCAATGGATGCCAAAAGGCTTGTGCATAAAATCCCCATCTAGTGCCTACTCATCCAATATCCCCAAACTAGTTTCTGGCTTGTGGCCTTCATCAGTGAGGAGCCTTGGATCTAGATGCAGTGCTCTCAGATCCAAGGCTCCTCCCTGATGAAGGCCACAAGCCAGAAACTAGTCTGGGGATATTGGATGAGTAGGCACTAGATGGGTATTTTATGCACAAGCCTTCTGGCATCCATTGATTACTCTGGCTTGCACTGAGTGGCAATAGATATAGAGAGTTTTGCCTGTTTCAATACTTTGCATATAATATACTCTTCTTAATAATGATATATTTTGCTTTGCATCATTTTAATCTTATGATGTGATAGTGATAATTTTGGGGTTGTCAGCTTATTGGGATTTTTTAATAAGTTCTGAGCAAATAAGCCTTAACTGATGGAGTTGAAAGTGTGGATGTTTTTCCTGATACAAAATATTATATTAGAGAATAAAGGCAGAATCTTTTTTTGAGAGAGAAAATATTGTTAAAAAAAATCCATAAAGTTTCTTCAAAGACTTGTAGTAAGATCATTTATGTTATATAATTTTGCTTTTAGATTTATACATTGTACAGACTTAAGACCTGCATTTATATATGTAATATATGTGGAATCCAAACTCAGACTGTCACATGACACACATCTCTCAGAGCCATCTTATATTACCAACTGATGAGTGCTGGTTTAGCACAAAATACTTATATTGGGGATTATTTATTTTTTCAACATGTGTGTGATTGGGTGGGTCAGCAATATAAAATGACACTGAGAGTTGTGGGTCATGTGAAAGTTTGAGTTCAAATCCCTTTTATAATTGTTTAAATTCCATTGCATCGCTGATATCAAATAATAGTCCATTAAATATTTTATTTATCAGATTTAATAGTAAATTTATCAGTGAGACATTCCTCCATAACAGCATCAACGTGTAGACTACTATCATTTCTACATAATAAATGGATGTGTGCTGTATGTAGTTTAGTGCAGCGGTAGAGGTTCAAACTCTGACATTCAAGGTCAATGAATAACAGTTTCAGTTGTCCCACCTCCAATGCTGGTATTAAGCCATTCAATTATTATTATGTGTATTGTAGGGGAATTAGACTAACATAACCTAGAATAAGTAATGATTATTTGTTTTTTTAGGGTGAAAAATGAAAAGATAAGATTTTGAAATGTAATTAAGATTATATTCTCTCTTGGAATGACTTATTTAGACAATTTGACTCATCAAGTTACATCTTAAAATATCTCTGATATCAATCAGGCAAAATGAACCTTGATCACAATTAAAAAAAAGGGCTGGAAGGAGTAAAGCTGATCAAACCATAGTAAACTACACAAGTTAACCAATTGCTACAGTTTAATTGATAAGTGTCAAATCCATTGCTCATTCAACATTGACACCACTTATGGAATTATATTAATACTTTTTATTAGTCATTCATTAGACTAGAGATCATTTAATGAATAATATATCTACAGTGTAATTTATGATCTGTGCTAACTGATGAGTGCTGGTTCATCATAAAATGAACACCATGGGATCATATATCTTTTTCACATTTTTTTGGTCATATGTTTATGATGATTGACTCTTTGACAAGTTGTTCCTATCTTTTCTGAGAGTGGTGTAGTGAAAATTACACCACAGAAGTATTATTCATTACGTAGTCAATCTCTAGTCTGATGAATGACTAAGAAAAATTATTAATAAACTACGCCAGTATTTTATTATTATAAAAATACCTGTACATATCATGAGACCCAGAAAGAGACCACATGTGAGATGGATGGATGAAATAAGAAAGTGTGCAGGTGTGATGTGGAGAAGAGAAGCTAAAGATAGGAAAAGATGGATTGAACTTGGAGAGACCTTTATCCTGCAGTGGATTGATAATGGTTGATGATGATGATATATCATGAAGAAAGTTATTTAAATAATTGTCAAGTCTAAATGATAAATATTTGAAATATTTTTTAAAATAAAATTAACCATTGAAAATAAATTTTAACTGACTATTATATTAATATATGTAAATTGTTTTTTTTATAAGTGGTCTTATTAAAATAAACTACAAATTGATTTTTCGTTTTTGCTGTACTCTCGCTTTTGTTCTTTTCTTCCATTTCCAATGTATTAGACAATAATAAGATAATAAAAACTACTTTTTCAGATTTTTAGTCTCCAAACCAATTAATCACTAAATCAGTTTGAATTTAAAAAAAATATGAAGAAAATGATCTCACGAGCTTCGGTGTATAAACCCTGCAGAAAAAAAGGGGAAAGAAATATGAGATGCTTATTTAAAAGTGAATGATTTACATATTATTTGCATTTTTAATTATCTTTGGATATGTATCTAGGTGCTTCATTCAGGAACAAAGAACTAGTTATATCATAAATGAAACAAAGAACTCATTAATAATTTTAAAACTTAAGGACTAAATTGATAAAACAATTACAAATTGATAGTGTGCATATATATATATATATAAATTCTTTATGATATAGCTCATAAATTTAAAAATATCAAGAGTATTAAATTTATTTAAATAAAATGCTAAAGTTATTAAATTCACAACTAAGATTAAATTATCTGTTGGTATAAGTATATATTTAGATTTTAAAAAAAGATACATCAATCTCATCTTAATGATATTAATTTAAAGTAATAATTCTTTTTTTTTTTCTATTTAAAAGATATATTCGAGAAAATGGTTTAATTTTTTATTAATTTGGATTTTCATTTTCTAATTATAATGGTATGAGACAAAAACAAATACACTTGACAAAACTCTTTTGCTTGAAATGATCGTAACATTTGAAATCTTTTTGTATTATGGAAATTAAAAACCTAACCTTCAATTATATAGGTAAACATACTATTTACAATGAATCACTGCAAAGAAAAGTTCTTTCCAACAGCCTACCCTAGAAGGAATAATAATGTATGATGTTATATGCACCTATAATGCCCACAACCTGGTTCAAATCCAATATATTTAAAACAAAAAAATTCAAATTCCATCCAGTTTATTATTTTTTTTAAGATAGCCATCCCAGCTAACAATACAATATTAACATAATTTATCCACTCTACTTTGAACATTTTTTAGCAAAAATTTTTTTATTGTACATATATGTGTACACAATCTTACATTTCGACTGCCCCACATTCTTCTTCAGAGCCACTTTTATTTTAATTTTTTAAAAGTAAAGTAAAAAAAAAAAGTTTTTTTTTTAAAAAAAAAAGAAGTAAAAGTGACTCTGAAGAAGACTGCAGGACAGTTGAAACATAAGATTGTGAATGCGTCTATGTACAATAATTTTTTTTTGCTAAAAAGTGTTCAAAGTAGTGGATAAATTGCATTTATATAAGATATTACAGTGAAGTGATGAATTTGGTAATATTTCTGAATAAAATATTAATTAGTAAATAGGTATTAAGATATTGTTAGCTGTTAGCTTAAGCTATATAAATAACTATATATATACTATATTTATTTTTAATAAACTAAAGATCAGCCTTTCAAGCTAACGTAGATGCACTTTTTACGAATGTTAATAATAATAAATGAATACTTTCATTTTTATAAAATTTCAATCATTTAAAAAGTGAAATAAACCTAAAATAATTTTAATAATTATACTAATATTGTTTTTTAAAACCAACAACATATTAAAAAAAGATGAAAGCTTTAATGTACAGAACTTTTGGTAAATCGGCATTATTTTTATACATAAATTTAGATGTTTTAATCAGTTTATCATATCAGAAATAATGGTACGAGTTTTGCAGTGTTTTGATGCAAATGCCATAATTTAAAATTTCATTTTATATTTTTACTCACTTGTAAAATTTTACCTGATAGTAAAGCCCATTGTTGTTTATTTTCTGTAGAAATTGAAATTTTTATGAATACCATTTATAACTCAACTCCTGCTTAAAATAATTCCAAAATTAATTTAAAATGCAAAAAAATATATAAATATCATTCATGTGGGAAATATAAGACAAATTATACTTGTGCACAGTTGATGAACTGCACAAATTGTCATTATGGACAACATCTGCTCATGGGCTGTAGTTTTTCCACCCTTGAGCCAATGACATCTTCCTTTCTTTGGTATTTCTATTTTTTTATATGTCAAAGCATTGACTGGGAAGTGAACCTGGGCTGGCTGCTTGAAAGGCAGCTATGCTAACTGCTAGGCCACCAACGCTTGACTGGTATTTCTAATTTTAGCATTCTAATCACCAATAACTGCATTTTTATTAATTTCTATGTTTATTTGACCTTTTAATTCTTTCTGCTTGCTTAATGAGGTGGCGTGTGGATTTGTACTACATTAATGTTAAATGTGTGACCCTGAAAGATATTCAGTCATAATTCTTGTAATAATTTTTTTTTTCGAAAGTAAGCCGAATGATAGAAAGTATGTACTTCCAGTCCAGTAAATCTTTCAGTCCAGTCTACATTAATGAAGTAAAATGTAGGTTAATGTGAATGCATTCCATTACCTTTTAAGACACCATCTCCTCACTGATGAAGGCCACAAGCCAGAAACTAGTCTGGGGATATTGGATGAGTAGGCACTAGATGGGGATTTTATGCACAAGCCTTCTGGCATCCATTGATTACTCTAGCTGGCACTGAGTGGCACTACTGTATGGAGAGTTTTGCTTGTATTAATATAGTAACTTAGCCAAGTAGATTACATTATTCAGAGCATCTTTCTTGATGAATACCTGCAGCTTTTCTTCAGTAGTGGATTCAGGATCTTCAGATATAAGCTCCTCATCTTTAATATTTTAGCATAATTTTAATAGTTTAGAATAGTATGTTTTATGGAGTTTGTAAAAGTGTTCATTATTGTCATAATAATGATCAATTATCACTAACCTCACCATGTGATGGAACCATTCAAAGTAGATCTTGATGATAAGACATTAAAAGTATATAGAATGAATAAATAAATAATATAAATTAAAAGAATATTAAAAAGAAAAGTAATCTCTTCTTGTCAGGTTTGTTAGAGAAAAGCAGATGAAACTCAATATGTATTTTTATACATGATTAGACATGTAACAAATACAAAAACTGATTGAGTTTAGCTTTTAAACCATGAATGAATTTAAAAACCGCTTGCTCACTAATTATTAATTTATTATGCGCATTATTGTTTATTAAATAAATTAAGAATGTTTGTGTTTAACTACTGAATGTATAATATATATTGAACAAGCATTACAAAGTTAAGCTAATTGGCTTTTTCATGCAAATTTATAAATAAATAAAAAGTCTTATTCAAAATAAATTATTAATTTAATGCATGTTTATATCATTTGCCTCACGCATTTACATACACTTGTGTTAATCATATTGTTTTTCTGCTTGAATTAAAAATAAATAAATGTTTATTTAAAATAGTCACAAATGGTAAAGATAATGATGATAAAAATTTTGCCAAGCCCAAGAAAATCATAAAATGCTTTTTTTGTGTGTTAAACTAAAAATCTATTTAGTTTAGAAAGAAAAAAGACATACTGAAAGTGTCCACATATTCATTAGGAACAAATCATTTGTTATTGAAATAATAATAAAAAAAAACAGAAAGTTGTACTAGGGTTGTTTCTGCCCCTGAAACTCTTATAGCCACAGTACCATAACAGTAATTATTTAACACTAAACTATGAACAAAAAAAATGATATCAAGTTATTTACAATAAGGAAAGAATGATTGTGTAAATTCAAAATCATTATATATTTAAAAATATGAAACTGCAATATATGCTATGTTTTAAAATAAACTGTTGACAGATATCTAGAACAGCGGTTCTCAACCTGTGGGTTGTGACACCTTTGAGGGTCAAACAAGCCTTTCACAGGGTTCACCTAATCATTGGAAAACACATATTTTCAATTCATAACAGTAGCAAAATTACAGGTTGAAGGTCACCACAACATAAGGAACTGTATTAAAGGGTGGCGGCATTAGGAAGATTGAGAACCACTGATCTAGAAGAATTACGAAGGTTAAAGAAAATAATGTTTTTTAAAACATTTACATTTTTGTTATTATACTGGCTGTACTAAAAAACCATACTGAATAAAATCTTTATAAAATGGTAAAATAAGACTTCATTTTTAAAGTGTGAAAAAACAGGTTAACTTTAATGCTATATGATAATGATATGGATCATAAAATTTGAATCAAGATTCATTTGCTCATCTAAGAATTCTCATGCACTCATGAATAAAAATAAAAATCAATTACTTGTATTATAACAACACAGTTCAAAATCTTGTATGATAGTTATTCTTTTTATGGAATGTTTTATAAGCATTTATTCTCCAGAGTTAAAATATATCTGGAACAGAAAATTCAAATTCCACTAATACTAAGCAATGCAAATGAGTATCCTGGATTTGTTTGATATAAAGATGAAAACAGGAATGATGTGGTTTTATTTCCATATATTGTCTGAATGCTGCAATCCACTGACCATGAAGTTATTTGGTATGTTATTGCTACATGTAACTGATAAGAACTTGATTGGATATTTTAAATGCTTCATACCAAGTGTAATGCTAAGGTAACTGAATTATTAAAATCATTTATTATCACAAAAGCAATAACATTTACAAAAACAGTAATTTTTTAAAAAAAAATAAAATAAAAACAGAAACTAAGTACATATTGGAAGATTAAACCACTAAACATCACGTGATCACCATTTCTTATGCTTGTTCATAACTCTTATTAAAACAGGCAAAACTCTCCATATAGTGCCACTCAGTGCAAGCCAGAATAATCATGGGATGCCAGAAGGCTTGTGCATAAAATCCTTATCTAGTGCCTACTCATCCAATATCCCCAGACTAGTTTCTGGCTTGTGATCTTCATCAGTGAGGAGCTGTGGATCTGAGAGCACTGCACCTAGATCTTAGGATCCAAGGCTTCTCACTGACAAAGGCCACAAGCCAGAAACTACTCTGGGGATATTGGATGAGTAGGCACTAGATATGGATTTTATGCAGAAGCCTTCTGGCATTCGCTGATTACTCTGGCTTGCATTGAGTGGCACTACTGTATGGAGAGTTTTGCCTGTTTTATTATTGGAAGATTGTTTGAAGTGAGGCAGTAAATGAGGGTGTAAAAAATTTAACCAAGTATTCAATTATCGTGACAATTCAAGGGAAATGAGTTTGTTAAAATGATTTGCAAACAAGTTCTATCAAACAAACAAAAAAGAGTTTTTATTGAGTGATCCACAAAAGAAACATTAATGTAGATATTAGAAAATTTTTAAATGTTTTGGATTTTATGGGATAAAATGCATAATTAAAATCACAATTATGGTTACTTAAATATTGCAATTTTTGCAAGAATATATTGATAATAAAAAAATATGTTAATTGTTTTATTGCTCAAGATTTCATAAGAAATTTGAGCACCAGAGTCAATCTCCCAATCTCACGTTGGACAACTAACAATTGCACCAAACAACGAATCAAAAAGACAAAAAAATAATTTCCTTTTATGATATTTTTAAAAAGAAGCGGACATAAAAAAAAAACAATTTGACCTATTTCAAACATTTCATTTATATCATTTAGTGTTCTGCTATCAAAGTAGCTTACATTTCATTCTATCATGTATAACACCTATCATTACAAGAATCATGAAGATATGTTTTACTTAATTTTTAAAGAGTGATCCTAGTAATATGAAAAAGATATTGTGAGAATGTGCTCTCTGTCAGTTTATAACTGCACACTGCTTTCTCTATAATTGCATTGTATATTTTTTCTTACTTAACTATTGTTTGTTAATACCTTAATATGTACACATTTATAAGTTATGTGTGTGTATATATATATCAAAATTACCCAAATCCCAAACTCAACCAAACAAGCCAAGAAAATAAAATTTATTACACAATCAATGATTTCACTGCTACAAGCAGACTTCTCAAGTGTAAAGAACTACAAAACAACAGAATATTTATATTAAACATTACCCACAATTCCATTTACTTGTAGCAGTGAAACTTTTGGTTGTGTTGTAGATTTTATTTTCTTGGGTAGTTTGGTTGAGTTTTAGATTTGGGGTAATTTTGATTATTTATTGACTAGTTTAACTTTATGCTTTTAATATATATATATATTGTAACCATATATTTTAGTATAAAATATAATAATTGATGTAACTGGTATAAAAATTTCTCTTTCTTCTTTTGGTGATTTGATTGGCTTGATTTGCACTTTGAACAGATTACTCTCTTATATTATTTTAATAAATTTAAATTTGCTTATTCCCATATGCTAACTCATATCAAAATATTTAACCTTTTAAAATTTGACAACACATTAAAATTTGGTAAAATATTATTAAAAATAATATTTTATTTTTATTTGTTTAAAAATGATCTTAAAAATTATTTCCATTGAATTAAAAAACCATTTGTTCAATTAAAATTAATTCTTAAAAATAAATACAGTAATTACATATGCTTCTCAATGTAAAAAAAGAAAAGAGCGCGAATTGAAGAGAAGATCGTCTGATAGTTTGCTTTTTGTGGGAGAAAAAAAAAGAAAATGGTAAAAGGCAAATGGTGTAAATTTGATAAGCTTATTTTAAAATAGTTAACAAGTAAACGGATTACCACAAAGTTTGCTATAAACGTAAAATAACCTAGTGGTATTTAATTATAAGATGAATTGCTAAATTTAAAAGTCTGTTCAAGTCGGCTGGCCAAGTGGATCAAATCACTGGTAATAAAAATTTTCCAATATTACATTTTTAAAATGTCGGAGCTTCCCAGTTTAAAGGAATTAATTGCAAGAATTTGGTATGTTTTAAAATGTTTATTATTCTACAACTTGGAAAAATTAAATAAGTATTTTAATTACAGAAGTTTTATGAATATGAAAATTTGTTTTTTAAAAAAGAAGTTTAAATTAAAGTAAAATGTTAAAGTTATCAACATAGTTTAATATTTCATTTCTAATTCTAATAAAAATATAGTATTGATTGATATTTAACTTTACAATGCCAGTAATATATTTGCTAGTTAATTTGTTTAACATTTGGATAATAAACAGTCTTCAAATAACTAATCAAAGCTATTTTCTAATTTTGTCGTCAGGTTGGAATGATTGAATTAATTGCTATAATTAGTATTCCTAGATTTAAGCGTGGATAAATAGATATTAGCATGGATGTGATAAACTTGGAACATTTTAATAGAGAAATGTAGAAATTAATAAATTATGAAAAACATTTTCATTTAAATTCTGCGTGTCATGTTTTGAAATTGTTTCATGTTTATGTAGCCACGTAAAATCATTAATCTAATAGTGATTATAATAGCTAATACAAATGGATAAAATTGCATGTATGGAATTCTACTATAATTATAGCTATTGCTTCGTATATTTATTGTTCGACACATCGTACATGGATTCCATGGATCATATTTGGAGTTATAAAATGCTATACAATCCAATTTGTGATACACACACCTGCTAAAATTCATGTATTGAACTATAAAATGCTATACATTTAATTTATATCACACACACACCGTTAGATTTTATGTATTAAATGAATAATGCATTACTTTAATTTTATCGTTATATGAACTTGCATGTGAAGTTCATAAGTTATATTTTATTAAGTTTAAATTAATAGGGGTTGAATAAAATATTTATTCAAGAGAATAGCGCTTGCGAAAAAGCTTGAAAAGTATTAAATGAATTCATGAGATGTATCAATCTTTGTGGGGTATTTTGTGAGTCTTTCCAGATTTATATTCCTATAGTAATATTACTTATACTATATTACATATAGTATTTATTTTAAACAAGATAAGTTAGTACATTAGTTGTCCTGATTAGCGTAACATTTTATTATGCAAGAACCCACATTTGCTAAAGTGTTAGTGTTATTCTGAATGATCAGAATAACTGAGGAGGATGATTTTGCACTTTAATGTGAAGTAAATAGTAATGTTGTTTTAGAATGTTAAAAGGCATTAATCTGTGCTGATGGTTAATCTGCAGATTACTTAATTGCCATTTTTTGTATTTTACACTCATTCCTGCGCTGATGGTTAATCCGCGGAATGGTGTACTTGTACTTATTGCTTTATGATGGTGTATAAATCCACAAAACGTTTAGTGTTATTTAATTCCTACGTGTAGATGAATGCATCCACAGGAATATGTTTTACTTCATAGATATAAGTTGGGCAAAGTATTTTAGTTAATCTGCTAAATCATCTTCTTTCATTTGTAAGTATAATTTATAAGTTAGATCATCAAATTGTAGCAGGACATCCTATTCAAGTTACTTCATAATAATTAACTGTTGGCTGATTATTATTTACCGGAATGTAAGTTTAAATTATCACTTTATTTAATGATTGCATTATAGCTAAATCCTACAGATATAATATTATTTATTATATTATTATAAGTTTACGGTATGGATTTATTGAATCTGGAAATGACGTTAAATATTTCATGAGTTGATGCTGAATTTAGTATAATTTTCTCAATATTCATTATATTAAATTGAAATATAAGGTATGATTAGGTTTTTGAAAACTGTACCTATGAGATGTTATTGAAGAAAGTCGATGGAATTATAATTTATTTATTTTATTTGTTTATTTATGTCTTTAATTATAACATTGGAATTAATTACTTATTATTCATAAATTTGTAAATAAACGTTGATTTATAATTAAACTTACTGTGCCGTTGCTATGTGTCATTCATAAAATCAGAAATCATAAACCTTGGATAGAGCATACATTGAAATATATACTATCGTCAACATGATATAAGAGTTTATTGATATTTTGAGAAAACATTTGGATGCTTTTCGTCTTTGGTAGTTTATGATGTGTAAGGTACAATAAAATCCCATTTACCTTTTCCATCATTTTGGCTTTGCGTAGTTGATTCTAGTATACAATACAAATTGATTATTAAACCTGTAAACAGATTTACCAGATAATAACATGATTGAATATATTTACTTAACGTTTTTAAATTGTCATTTGTCAGTATAATAAGAGTCTCAGTGATATAGTAAACTATAAAAAAAGAACCCAAGTATTTATGTTTATTTATTGCAAAGCTTTACCTGGACTAGCATTCGTATTAGAAATAATATAGATGGTTTAAAATTTCATAATCTTATGTAATTCCATAAATTATGCCATCTTGTACATGGTCGGCCATCGGGTCTCATACAATAAAAATAGCAAATTAAGGTTTGAAAAATAATAACATTACACTTATAATTTGTTTAATGTATTTTATCATATTACAATGATAGTTCTTCGTGGTACACCCTGGCTGCGATCAAATTAAATCATAAAAAGTTTGTGTTAGATCATTAGTTTGGTCTGTGGTAAGTTGCTCCAGATGTTGGTTGTGGTCTTTGGTGCATAAAATAGATAGCATAAAATGCTTTTGGATACAGCTCGTAATAGCTGACAATGTGCAGCGGGAATTGATCGGTGATCGAAGTTAAGATTCTTAGCGCACTTATGTTTTGGTGATGTTAGGTAGTTGGGACCACACAATCGAACGGTTACAATTTTTAGTGCTGCAACGTGTTCATACATGATAGGTAGATGAGGGGGCAAGCGAATGGTTACAATATATATATATATATATAATCAAAATTACCTCAAATTCACAACTCAACCAGATTAGCTAAGAAAATAAACTCAAAAACACTACCAATGATCTCATCGCTACAAGCAGACTTCTAAAGTGTAAAGAACTATAAAATAACAACATAGTAGTTGAGTTGTGAATTTGGGGTAATTTTGATTATTTATAGACTAGTTTAGGTTTATGCTTTTAATGTTTGGTATATATATATAATAATGAATAGAAATGAGGAGATATATATGTTTGGTATATATATATAATAATGAATAGAAATGAGGAGATAATATCCATTAAATAGAGAAAAACTTTAACTTTTGATGTTACTAAGAAATTATCAATTACTACTAATTAACAATTCCTGAGACTAAACAAGTTTTTCTTTTAAACCTCTTTTGTTTGGGGTCTTTGAAGTAAAAGGGGTCTTCTTTTACTTCAAACCCAAGTTCTTATATGGATTTAAACCTAGAAATCTATTTTTTATAGATTTTTTATAATAATCCATATAAACATTTAATTCAAAATGTATATACGCAATAAAGAAAAAGAAATAAAGAGATTTTATCCACATAAACAGAGATAATTTTTGTCTTATTTCTGTTCTTTATTAGACTATCAATCTGTGGAAAAAAATAATTCTATATAAATATATAATTGGAGGGTATTTGAATTCGGACTTTTAAGCTCCCTTTAGTCATCCACTCCATCTTGTACAACCAATATGCACATCCACATACATGTGGAAAAGATAAATGATCTCCAATATAAGTAATTTGTGCTGAACCAGCACTCATCAATTAGTCCAGATCATCATCTCCCACACACATATATAATCAGTGCTTGGTTTATATTAAGATAGAAAATATTCAAACTTTAATGGACAGGCCTCAATTTTCCCCATTCTCCAACTCTTCAGCCATCTATATCATTGAAAATGTGATTATGGCATGTTCAAATTGCTTGTTTGTCCCTTTTTTTAATTGTCATACCCATGCTTACTGTAAGCATTCTGACCCTCTCATAGGTAGGAACTTAAGCCTATTTAAATACACAGAGGAGGGATGGGCAGAATACCAGCAGAATATATAATATTTAAATACAAGTATAATATATGTCTTCAAGCTAGATGTAATTAGAAGGCATTTGAACTCAAATTTTTGAGCTCCCTTTAGTCAGCCATTCCATTCTATACAATTGATACACATAACCACATACATGTGGAAAAGATAAATGATCTCCAATATATATTTTATGCTGAAGCAGCACTCATCAGTTGGTTAGAATCATCATCTTGTACACACACATATATATAATCAGTGCTCAGTTATATTAAGATATAAAATCTTCAAACTTTAATGGACAGGCCTCAATCTTCTCCACTCTCCAACTGTTCAGCCATTCATATCATTGAAAATTTTATGATGGCATGTTCAAACCTCTTGCCATCATTAAATTTTTAATGATAAGGACAGCTGAAGAGTTGGTGAGTAGAGAAGATTGAGGCCTGTCCATTAAAGTTTGAAGGTTTGCTATCTTAATATAAACTGAGCACTGATTATATATATGTGTGTGTGTGAGATAATGATCTGGATTGATTGATGGGTGCTGGTTCAACACAAAATATGTATTATTGGAGATCAGGTATCTTTTCCACATGTATGTTGTCATGTGTATTGGTTGTATATGGAATGAATGACCAAAAGGAGCTTAAAAATTGGATTTCAAATACTCTCTAATTACATCTAGTTTAATATATATATATATATATATATATATAATATATATATATATATATATATATATATATATTACACTTAATCTTGTAATTGAATACTTGTATTTAAATATTATATATATACACACAATCCCAATGATTAGTATTATGTAATATAGTGAGATTCATACTCTAACTACTGGTTTATTAAGTCAATGAAATACTCTCAATCCAAAGCACTAGACAAAACATTTTTTAAAAAAAATAATGGCATGTCCTTTCTTTTTATTTCAATTCATTTATAGTGGCTTATCTGAAAGACTTTGTAATAAACTATTAGATAGAGCATTAATCTCAATGTATGAGTAAGAGAACAAACAGGTGTTACTGACCTCATTGAAAAAATTAAAAGGCTGAAATGGAGTTGGGTTGGACATATTGCTAGAAGAGATGATAATAGATGGACAGTTTTAAACTGGATTTCAAGAGATTGTAAAAGACCCAGAAAGAGACCACATGTGAGATGGATGGATGAAATAAGAAAGTGTGCAGGGGTGATGTGGAGAAGAGAAGCTAAAGATCAAAAAAGATGGATTGAACTTGGAGAGACCTTCATCCTGCAGTGGATTGATAATATTTGATGGTGATGATTACTTAATAATAATCACTGGGAATGTTTTTAGGTTTACAAAATTTCCCCTTTGGGTCAATACTAATAAGATGTAAATTGAAAAAGTTTACAAATGTCAACTAATATAATATAAAGCAATTTAAAGTACAGATTTTAAAGTAATATGACTGATTTAAAAATATTCACACTTTCTTTTTAAAATGGTTCTGATAAACCTCTATAATAGAAATTGAGGAGAAAGAAAGAAGATGGTCCATTCTTTTCTCTTAAAAAGTTTTTTTGTGCTTTGGATTTAGAATATTTCATTTATTCAATATGCTAGTAGTTAGAGTATTAATAATCAATATATATATGTCTATTGTGTGTGTATATCTGCGTATATGTTAAATTTATTTTATACAAAGTGTAAATATATTGCAAATTTTATGCAAAGGAATGTTTCATTGTAGTATTTATAAGTGTGATTACCTCATTTTATTCTCTATTTAAGAATAGCTAAATATCTGTTTACTGATTGATATTGAATGTTAATCTTGGTTGAGTATAAAATTGCAGCCTGAAAGAAAAATTATAAGCCTAACTGAGTGTGCATTTGAATACCTGGACATGGCTATGTCAGGCAAATGGGCTTTCACTACCCCTCACCCAGAGTGGATTGTTAAAATTTATTAATTCAGCCACTAAGAAAGTTTTTTTTAAAGTAAGGTAAATGTTAGATAAAACAATTTTTTAAATAGTGATAATGGGGTAAAACACTCTCCAATAAATTTCATAGAAGTACAATGTAATTAAAAGCATTATTAATTAGGCTTGCCAATTTTTGGGTCACAAGAATTTGAGCATTTTTAGTCCTTATTTTACTCTAACAAGAAGGTATAGGTACCCATTTTTTGGCTAATATTGGAGAGTTGTTGATGTTTCAAATTTTACTCATTTTAATTTGAATCTGAGTAATGGGATAATGACAAATGACTACTACAAAGGTGGGAAAATAGTGGCCTGGGGGTCACATGCGGCCTGCCAAGACAATCAGAAAAATCTACTTTGAACTGAGATTTCTTTCCCATGCGCGACCGAAGATTCATCTCATATTTTCCACTAGGATGGCCACATCAATACACATGCTTAGTGTAGATATGATGCACAGTGCTTTTCCAGTTGATCTAGTTAATTTCGATTTCGTCTTTGCAACAGTATTTCCAACTTCAGTGAAACCATGAACCCTCCGAAAAAACATAAAATCGGTGGTGAATGTTGTGTGTTTAATAAACAATGGACAAACAAATATTTCTTTGGTAATACAGGGAATAAAGCATGTGTCATGAAAAAAAGGTGCGGCCCTCCACTAACCTTCACTTCCACAAAGTGGCCCCCACCGTGGCCCTCCGCTTCCACAAAGTGGCCCCCAAGCCAAAACAATTGCCCACCCCTGACCTACTACTATAGATATTCTTCTTTTTAAAGTAAATAGTAAGAAGCATATCTATTTTTCTGTCTTAAAATAAATGGATAAGTAGTTGATAGAAAAAACTACTGAATGATAGGATTAATCATCATCGATTATGATTTACTACTGTCTAATCATCAAATGAATAATATAGAATCTCATTATTTATAGTTACGTCATAAACCTTAACCTTAACGGACCCTGCATTTAAAATGTAAAACCGTGTTCTGTTAAAGAAGGTGCTAATTACATATTACTTATATGCAATTATGATTAAAATATAATATTTTTATTTGTGTATGAGAAGTTTATAATAGATATATAAAAAACATTTTTTAAATAATTTAACAGAAAACGTATATCTTTTAAGTAAAGTAAAACATTAAAACAATTTAAATTATTTTACATTTAAAATTAGTTCTTTTTCTTTATTTTTATTTCATTTGCAACTATATTGTTTTAAGGCATTTTTGTTTACACTATTTTGATTGAATTATAAATTGTATAATTTATTTATTATTGAAAAAGAAATTCAAATTGTAATATTTCAGTGTTTATTTAATTTTAAAAGTAATGCATTCTCTTGAGATTTGACTCATTTCTCAAACTAAGTGAAATTCAAATAAAATATTTTTAAAATATATTAAAAAACAAGTTAGCTTATGAATACATTATTAACACATCTTTTAATATTTGCTTCCACGAATTTCATTTGCCTTTGCGTTATGATGCAAATATTTATTTCGGGATTTTGCATACAATAATTTTTCTTTAAAAAATTATATGCGCAATAATTTTTTTTTTAAATTATATTCGTACACTGTGTGACAGAAATGTTTATATCAGGCAGTTAGAATGTAAACATATATATATCAAACACTTTTTACAAGTTATTATCTTAATTAAAATGAAACCACATCAAAAATTATTTGAATAGTTAAAAATTTAAGTTTCAAAGGCACTTAGCACTAAATACAACAAATTAATTAAAAATATAAACCAGATATTATTAATGAGTCAAGTATGTCGTGCTATAGCTTTGAGGATTGAGAGAATCTCGACTAGGTTTCTATATATATCTTGTATTCGGAAACCTTTCTGTCCCTCTCTCTTATTGTTTCTACTTATTTCTAAAAGCATTTACTGGTCTTCCTGGATTGTTTTCATACACAAATATGCATCTTGTACACCATATAGCATAGAGAACAAAGATCTTGGCATTTACATTCGAAAACAGACTTTCATCAGATTCCTTAAATATATATCCAATATTTATTTTTTTATTTTAAATATGCTAATTTCCGCCCTGATCTAATCAACCTGGTACATGAGAAAAAATGTAAGACTGAGTTGAAGATTTATAATTAATATGAAAAACAAATTTTACATTTATTTATCTAATGATTACGTAATAAATGAACATAAAGTATTTAGTAAAATTTAAAAATTCGATTTATCTGAGATAAGCATTGATGTTTACGATGAAAAAGATAAGGGAAAGGAGTGATATGTTTGAAAAATGGGAAAGTTAATAAAACAGAATAATGGCAAACGTTTCTAATCAGTGTTTTGAAGGAAGAATATATTTTAAAGAAAAACTCATGTGCAAATCGGCAACACTAAAACACACGCGCACATACACTTTTAAGATAGAAATAGATTCAGAAATAATAATGTTACACGTATAAGCTACTTTTAGAAAAAAAATATTTTTAAAAAAGAAAAAAAATATATTTATAATAGTAATTTTATGAATAGATAATTATTCAAGATGTTTTGTGATGTTCGAGAACCAAGTGAAAAGATAAAAAAAATTTACGTTTTCAACAGAAAATCAGTCTAGCAAAATTTAGCGGTTGTTGCTATTCAGTGCAGGGCAGTTATGAATCTGCTCGTCTCGGGCTATAACTTCATCAGAATTTCAGCTGAAAAGTTTTTTTTTATTTTATTCTTTTTCAGTAATAGTTTTAAGAACAGGAATTAATGCTTTCATTAATTGAAAAAAAAAAATACTTATATAATTTACAGTAAGGTCTTGTTCATATATATAAAGATATAATGGAACTTTGATATTATTGCTGTTATAACGTATTACTCCAATGACGTATTACTCTAAGTTTGTGATATGTTTAAAATAATGCTTCCAGTGTGTGGACAAACTAATCGATAATTTTTTTTGCAGACTCCATGAAGAGGTTATTTAAATATATTGCAAAGTTTATTTAAATATATTGCAAAGTTAGAACAAAACATTTCCAGGAATAATACATCATAAAAAGTGTGATATGAGAATTCATATCTAAAAATAATAATGGAGATATGTATTCATTATGGATAAAAGAAAAAAAGATATTACAATACTAAATAAAAGAGGTACTTGCGAGTTGTGCCTTTTTGATATGTCATCAAAGCCATCCTTCCTCTTCCTGATGTACTACAGTGTTTTGTGCAGTCATATTCCACATATAATAGCAAACTTCAAATCTAAAAGAAAAAAACTATGTACTTTCCAGTGATGGAGATATATATTCATCATAAAAAAAGAAGTCTGAAACATTTTTAAATGACAAGTTGTAATAATGTGTAATCATTTTTAAGCCTTCTTGTTAATCATTGATCTTATGCCTTTAAATTTCATGAGGTTCCACCTTTATTCTTCTATGCAGAGGTGTCACTGGTTTTCTTTAGTCAATTCACTAAGAAAAAGATTATTGTCAGAAAATTAGTCATGATTTTTTTTAATAAATCCAAGAGCAAACTGCTTCAACAATATTTACCAATAAAAATATCACATGACTTGTCACATGACTTCAGATTATGTATTGCTGTAAATGGCATAAAGAAAATGAAAAAGCATGTTAATAAATTGGGAAGATCACAATTGGCAATTTTAGTGTTTAGTAGTTATTAAAATTTAGTGCATATAGTAGATAATTTTAAAGCATAAATATCAATTTTCTTGTGAATAATGATTAGAATAAGACCTATTTTTTATGTAACCACCATTTTAATCTTGGAGTGTACTAATCTATGATCCATCCAACAATCTAAATTTATAAATATTCATGCAATATAAACTTCTCTTGTATACTCATTATTATAATGTAATTAATAAATCCTACTGTTTTAAATATGTTGGCATCATATTTCTTTATAGCAATTTTTTTGCCTAAACAAAATATTTATGATAGTCTGTATATATGTTATGGAAAATCTTAATAAGAACAGACCATTGGAATTTGCACCATCAGTAACTATTATTTCCAATAACTTTTGAGCTGAAATCACAATAACTTGTGAATTAATGTTAACAAAAAAGGAAAATTTGAACTTTTAATAATATTTCTATAATAATGCTACATAAAGCATTCCCAGAGATCTCAGAATCCAATTTCAGAGTATATGCATTAATGAAGCATTGGTATTATTGTTTAAACCAGGTTTGAAGACCATCAGTTTTCATTGACATAAAAAAAGAATTCTAAAAATAGACATGAAATAAGGCTTTGCAGCAAACCATGAATTTTTCTTTCACTGATTTATCTGCTGTTTTATAATAATTGTAGCCATCTCTCTATTTTATTAAACTTTTTTCTTTGGAAAGATGATTTTCCCTAACAGGAAGCAGTTGTATCTTAAATCTTGATATTTCCTTAGTTGCCAGTGCTATTCTCCAATCTGCTTTTGAAGAGTGTATCAAATAAAATTCATACATTTTATGTAACCATGTTTAGAATATATACATATATATATAAGACCCTAAGTCCTATTGTAGTAAGATGCACTCCTTATTTCTTGTGAAAACCAACATCCCATTACAATATATATATATATAATATTACAAATCGATGTCCTGTATTTCTTTAAAATAATATACGTAAATTTAAAAGTGATAGTTGACAAAGCTACAAGGTAGTTGAACGTGCTCCTAAGTGACGGTTATACATATATTTTTTATAAACTTTTAAGTACTGTATTTTCAAATATTTATTTATAAATTTACACACACACACACACATATATATATATAATATTACCCATACTGATACCATAATCTTATGCATTACCATAATATCATTATTTTTTATTGTAATCAGGCCATTTAAAAAAGTTTTTAGGTACCATTCACTTTTGTGGAAGGCAAGAAAATCCTTAATTAGGGCTACTTATTTAGCTGAAAGTCCTGTTTCAATCCAGTTCCAAACTGATACATTAAAGATCATACTATCTCAAACAATGATCACAATTAAAAAACTGCTATCTAACTGTGTTTGCTTCTGTCATTTTCGTAACTGTTGAAAGCTTGAGTTAAATAAATTAAAAACAATGGGGCTAAGAAATGCTATGAATGTAATTGAAGGATCAATAGGTAGTTGGTGCAAAGTAGTAAAACATTCCACATAATATTTTCCAGGAGGTTTGCGGTGATGGTGTTCTAGTTGTATTTTTATATTGGACTATTTTCATCATCTAATATGAGTATTGAATGTCTTTAGAAAAATTTAACTTTCTTTAAATATTCCAAATATATTCAATTGTTAGTAATAGCATATCAAATAGGTTTGTAAATGCACAACATTTTGAAAGGTATTATTCTCCCCTCTTTTTCACACTATGAGTAATTCTAACATCTACAAAACCTAAACTTGAAATGCTGAAAAGAAAAAAACTGCATCAATGAAAAACCATGTAAATGTGGAAGAACATATATTGGTGAGACCAGTCATCCCATTGAAAAGTACTCACAATAACACACACTGATGATTAGAAGAGAGAAATCAGATATGTCTAAGGTAGCAGACCAAGTATGTTTCAATGAACATATGTTCAATTGGGAAAATACAAAAATATTGGATAGAGAAGAAAAGGTATAAAAAAATTAAAGAAGCTGCTCATATGACAATGGCAAACAATCCATAAGACAACCTAGTGTGGCAGTACATAATGAATAAAAACCACTAATCAATTTTGCTCTTAGGAAAAAGTGGGGAAATCAAGACAAACCTCATGGATAAGTATATGAAAAATTTCTATTGACTGTTGCCTTTGGCAGGATGGCTCAGTTGGTTAATGCATTGCTCAAGAATCTAAAGGTCCAAGTTCAATTCCCATGCTAGTATGGTCACTGGTCAGGCCAGCAACACCTGAAGAAGAGGGGAGAATACCTCTCAAAATATTGTGCATTTACTAACCTGTTTGATGTGCTATTACTAACAATTGAATATATTTGGAATATTCAAAGAAAGTTAATTTTTTCTAAAGACATTCAGTACTCATATTAAATGATGGAAGTAGGACAATATAAAAATACAATCCACATAATATGCTTTTGAGTGGAGTTTGAGTCAGAGCTCAGAAAAACTTTAATTTGGACAGAGTTCAGTTAAATAGATACTCCCTCCCCCAACAAGTTGCTGGCTGATTGTCAAACTAGCTAAGCATTCAATATTAATTAGTAATGGGTATTTATCTAATCTTATCCAGATAATTAAAAAACAAAAACCACATTAATTCATCACTATCTGAAAATTGATAAGGTATACTTTTTTTTTTTACTGACAATTATGAGGGAAGGTGGAATTATTGGAAAGACTTTAGCTCTGCAGTAATCAATTTAAATTCTATTTTAAAGATACTTTTTCTTTAAAATTAGGTCATTATGAGTGGTGGGTCATATGAAAGTCTGTGCTCATACCCTGTCTATTACATATATAGACACAGGTATATATAAGCCTGTGTATTTCAGCTAAAACATCATTATAATTTTTTTTTTATCATATGTCAAATGCGTTGACCGGGAAGCGAATCCGCGTTGGGTGCTTGGAAGGCAGCTATGCTAACCACTAGGCCAGCAACGCTTGACATCATTATAAATTGTTATACTTTAAAACCACTGAAAGCTACTTTTATTTTATTTTGCTAATACAATAAAATCCAAACTCAATATAAAATTAGGAGAAAGTAAAACTCTGATTAAAGATCAGCGTATTATATCCCCCACCTAACACACACGTGCATTAATCTACATATAATTAAACATATCAAAAATATTTTATGCTTTTTTTTTTTTAATTCTAAAGCTATTAATGGACAATGTTCTATAAATTTTGTAATATATAAAAATACAACTGACAATGCACATATTTCCTTATTTACCCACTGCTTTTCATTTTCAATTTTCTCCTTCATTTCAGTTTAGAATCTGATTTTTGTTCATATCATGGATAACTACTATCATCATTCATGACTCATCCCCTTTCCTAAAAACCATGATATTTTATTATCTGATAACCCTTTCTCCTCTCTCCCCTCCTCCGCTTTTTTGCTAAATAAGCTAACTAACTAACCATGATATGCATTTATTACAGATATATATATATATACAATAAGAGATAAACGCTACTTACAAAGAGCAGAATACGCATGGATTTTTTTTTTCATCTATGGCTAAGTTCATAAGAAAAAGACAAAACAAAAAAAGAACCGTAAATATAATTTTTGATTTTAATTAAACATATTAAATCATTGTGTAATAATTAAATTCATACTGCCAATAAAAAACAATATTAAGTGATCTGTGTAATTATTACATTTTTAATCCTTTTAAATGCACTCACTTCTCTCACATATATAACTTATACTTATCAAACTGATTTATTAACTCTTATGAGTCAAGATGATTATTCTAAAGATATATAAAACCCTTGTTTTCTTCAAAATACAACTCATTTTAATTAATTTTTTTTTATTAAAATTAGAATTTATTAGTCAATTAGAATTATAAGATGAATATAATATATTTTTCTGATTGTTAGGCCCTGCTATCTATGGTTTATATTGTGTTTAAACCTCCAGAAATGTCTGGTTGAGCTTGAGGCTGCAAAGGATTGTTCAGAATTGAGAGTTCTTGAGTTGTTTAGGGTGGAATATTCAGGTTTCAGGCAGCTTATAGATTGCCTAGGTGTCTTTAAATATTCTCTCAGGGTTTACTATTCAGTCTCTTATAATTTTCTTTATGGTCTTGCAGAATGTAGAGTATAAATTCCAATTATTATTTTTGAAGATTAATTGATATCGTAACAACATAATCTTAGTTTTTCAAGGTTATTGCTGATCTACATAGAGTAATGTATAAATTCAAATAGCATCTTTAACTTCATCCATCATATTTCAGCACCCTGATAACTTATGAAAACCGAAACCCTAATGCATGATGTGCTTAACTATTGTTAATAATCAAATGTGAAAATTGGTGATGTTCTGTGAAGCTCCGCTTTGCTAATAAAATAACATTACAAGAGACTCTGTAAGAGATTCAATATATTATGTATGAGTAAAAATTAGGGAAACACTTGAAATTTAATGTTAAAATATAGTCCAAAAACATTAACTATTGAACAAAAAATTATTAATTTATTAGATAAAATCTCTGGCTTGTAGCACAATCACTAAACTACAAGGTATAATGCTATTATTGCTAACAAAGGAATGAGATATCCAAGTCTGGCAATGATTTCTACAGCACCCTCCTTCCAGCCCCAAACTGCATAGAGACTAGGATTTAGGCCCCCAGGGATCCTCCCCACAACTAGACACTCTCAATCAGTCAGCGAGGTTGAGTTGAGTCTAAATTTTTCTTCAAAATTGAATTATTTAATGGACTTCTCTAGAAACTTACATGTTAAAATTAGCGCTAATTTTGGGGTTCAGCAATTAAAATAAAATAACATTTTGAGAGATAACTTAATAGTTTAAATACAGGATGTATAGGTGAAAATTAGAGAAAACTTGAAAATAATGCTTATATTCAGTCGAAAAGACAAATTACAGTTGAGAAAAGTTTTTCTTAAATTAGGTAAAATCTCTTGTTTGTAATGCAAGTACTCAACCCACATTGACTAACATTATTTTTGCTATCAAATGAATGAGCTGTCTAATTCTGATAATGATCCCCACAGCACCCTCCTTCCAGCTCTGGCTCATAAAAAACTAGGATTTAAGCCCCCCGGGGACCTTCCCAACCACCAGACACTCACTCAGTCAGAAAAGTAGAGTTTAATCACAATTCTTCTTGATAAATGAATTTTTTCATAGAATTCTCTAGAAACTTGAATGGCTGCCATTTACTTTTAACAGCGCTTTAAACAAAAGTTGTAATCATTCTTACTTGTTATCAGTTGGTGCCATAATTCATGTATGATGAAAGACCTGAGGGATAACTCTTGTCAATTGGAATCAGTTTAGGGAAGTATCTTTCCCCAAACCAGAACTAAGGTAATTAAAATGGGGAGCCAGTAACAGATGTGATGTGATGTGATGTACTGTAGCTTCTTCTTAAACAAAGTCAAGAATCTCTCAGCAATTACACCCAGAGAAACCTGTTAGCTACTTAATTTTACATTCCCCAGTCTAAGTTTCCCCACATTCTGCTCCACCCCATTTCCACAACATAATCTTTGTCAACTCTACAGCCTTTATATCTAAATTCCTCATATTTTTCCAAACCCAGCATAAAAACCAATAATCCACTTTCTGCATAATCACTTTTTTCATATTTATTCTTTCATAATTTCATTATATGTGCCCTTTCCTTTTTCAAGCATTTACATTCAATTAACAGATGCCTAATATTTTCTATTCCTTCCTTACATAATTTACAGACTAAATCACCCATATTTTTTCATTTACATGTATATTCTCTTGTTGCTAAAGATCCCGTTCGAGCTATAAACAATAAACTACTTCATCTTGCATTGGTGGTCAAGAGATCAGCGCGACTGCCTTGCACTAGCAGGCAGTTGCCTGGGTTGCGGGTTCACGTCCCGGCCGATGCTATGACACTTAAAAAAAAAACAATAAACTACTTTCATTACTATTATCATATATTAACTCACACCTAATATTCTGTTTATTTCTAGTGGACTCCTAAATTTTTGTTTTGAAATGAGAATACTGATACTTTTTTTTATCTACTCATACTAATCTCGGACTTTTAACCTTCAACTCAGACTAGATAAATACCAATTTATTAATCAATAATTGGAAAATAATTCTGTCTATATTATGTGTGCTACAGAGGAAAAAATTTCAATAATAATAGTTATATTTAACTATGTGCACTTTCAATAATGTATATCAGACTCACAGCAATATTGACAAAAGTCTGTTACGCAATATAAATAACATTTTCAGCTACATATCACTAGTATTATGAAATATTTCTTTCTCTATATGATATATAGATATATATGTGTGTATAATAATCAAAAATTGGATAAATAGCTTAAGTAGTTAGAGGATAGCTTGTTTAAAGAATCTTACGTTAAACTACATATCCTTTTAACTACCTAATTATAATTCCATCTAGATTTCAACCCTATGTTGTGATAATGAGCCAAACATACTAATCATTATACCACTTTTTATCTATCTATGTGCTAAGATTTTTATAGAAGTAAGATTCAGCATTAATTGTTGGTAGCCTATGCCATTATATTGATTTTTAGTTCTCTTTTTTTGTTATCTACTTGAAGGTTTGTAGAATTCAATGGGAAGTTTACAGCTATAGTATGATATGTTTATTTTGCAGGGTAAAAAAAAAGATTTTCTAGGATTCACTTTCTGGCTAACAGTTAGCTGCACAACTACTCATCACGCACATAGAAACACTATGAAGACATCTGTTGTGTCAAACTATTGTGATTTATAACAGTTGTTTTATCACACATGCTTCATATCTTTATTTCTGTATTGGGAAAACTTTCTATGCCTTTTTTTTTGCTTCATTGAATCTATTCAAAATTTGCTATCCTTTTATAATCTGATAGTTTTCACTTTTTTCTTAATGATTTTATGACACATTTTGTCCGTACTTTTATTTGTGTATTATGCTTTATTTCGCTCTCATCATGTTTGGAAGTAAGAGAATCAGCACAGTTAATATTAAAAATCAATATTAATAGTAAATAAACCTATTATATACAGTATAATGCAAGTTTGACGATAATAATTTGAATAAAACTCAATTATAAATTTAAAAGTAATAATAATCAAATTGGTCTTTTTCTTGAAAGTTCATTAAAAGTTTGAGCATTGGAAATTCCCGAGTGGGCAACGATTCAAGGATCTTGAGTTTTTTTTTTTCCTATGTCATAGCATCGGCCGGGACGCGAACCCACAACCGTCTGCAACCAACTACTTGCTTGCATGGCAGCTGCGATATCTCTCGGCTAACAACGCAAGACAGGATCTTGAGTTTTAGAATATGTCAATCTACCAGTACACAAAACTATGAAGGGAGGTTTATTAATAATGTTTTGTTTACTAGAGTGTTATGAAAGTAAGAAAATCCTTTACTGTGTTAGCTAATATGCATTTTTTTAATGTAAAATTTGCTTATCTATATCAAAAGAGAGGTTTTACATCTATAAGTAAAATTTATCAAAATATAATACTTAAATACTTTTTAAAGCACAATGGTTTACGTTTTACTTTTAAGATTTCAATGATTTTGTTCACAAACTATTATGTTTAAGCCAATAAACATCACATGACCACCACTTCTTATGTTTGTGTATAACTGTTGTTAAAACAGGCAAAACTCGTTATATGTATTGCCACACACAGCAAGCTAGAGTAATCAATGGATGCCAGAAGGCTTGTGCATAAAATCACCATCTAGTGCCTACTCATTCAATATCTCCAGACTAGTTTCTGGCTTGTGGCCTTCATGACAAAAAAACTCATAGTTTTGTAGTTAAGTGGAGATAAAAGGTGGCTGCTGGAGGGTTGCATTAGATCCTAAGATCTAGCTGTAGTGCTCTCAGATCCAAGGCTCCTCACTGACGAAGGCCACAAGCCAGAAACTAGTCTGGGGATATTGGATGAGTAGGCACTAGATGGTGATTTTATGCACAAGCCTTCTGGCATCCATTGATTACTCAAGCTTGCTGTGTGTGGCAATACGTATAGTGAGTTTTGCCTGTTTAAACTATTATGTTCATATTACATATAATAAGACTTTCTCTAGTACATCTATTTATTTCTCTTTTAATTTTCTCTAGAATGTCTAACATTCTCTATGAATAAATACTGCAGAAAAACCATATACCAAACCATTAAAATAAATTAGTGTATTTTTTAAATTAACAAACTTATTCCAATCTTCCTGACAAATTATAAAACACATTCATGTATGTTTTTTGCATTACTTATCAATTTTATTGTGTATTTATTTAAATAGTTTTCTTTTTTAATTATTTATTTCTTAAAAACAACTTTTTTCTTTTCTTTCTTACTTATCTTTGCATAAGACTACAAAAATAATTATATATCTTTCCCATTTTTTATGCATAAACCATTCCATTATCAAAAAGACATGCTTAAATATGCAATTACTTATCATTCATTAACAGTAATGCATCATTCCACTATAATCCTTCTCCTTTTTTAAAAATATAGTAAAAACAGAAAAAAACTCATAGAACAATCCTGCTTTAATCCTAACTATAAATTTTAATGATAAGTTGAACAGATCCACTAATCTTTTAATTCTTTCCATTTTTAACAAAGATCTCCACCATCTATATTTTTCTACTCTAACATAAAACATATCCATAAAAGTCTTATCTGAATATTAGAATATTTCATTATTCATTTTTATTGGTTATCTGATTATAAATAAAATTTCAATCACACATTAATAAGGTTTAGAATACAATTATATCATCCCTGCTATGTTATATCTGAGGGATAGATAAAAGTCAGTTGCTAAGTTTAACTTCACTTTATTACTCAACAATAATAAGTGAATAAATCCACAACAGTTTAAATTTATTAATTTGCTTAATCATTACAGTGGAACATTACATAGTTTGTTTAGCTTTTAATTCATATGTTAGTTTAAAATGTTTGCCACAACTGGATTTATACAAGATGAACCCAACTAATTTGTTTTTCAGTTGTTTGCTTAGTAGGGTAACAACTAACACCATGTTATATCACAACATTTACTTTAATAGTACTTATCTATGTATTATTATTTACTTTTATATTTTTTGTTGCCATGTTGTTTTATAGTTGATGTATATGTGTTGATATTTATGAGGAAGTGTTAATAATTGTTCTTGATAATCTAATTCTGTATGATTTACTTCTAAATAAAAATGAATTGTAAATCCTTTCAATGTAATCTGTTTATTTATTTTAGTGGCCATATTGTTTCTACTAATAATACGATTGGTTAAAGATTTGGGGATTGTTAGTTTATTTTTTCCAGCTCTGCTATTGGCCAAAAATTAGTTCTATCTATAACTGCACATTACACTATTTGTTCAATTATTTTTTTAGCCATTATATAAGTAAATATTTTATAAATTAATGAATCTAATGTGAATGGCCTTTAATTAATTGTCTTTTATGACTTTTACATTTACCTTTGAATAACAACCTCACTGCTTTTTTCTATTGTCTGGAATTTTTATCCCTGTGTAATTCTTTTTTAACTGTTATGCTTCTCCTTCTTTGTTTTCTATTTTAAATGTTTCAACTGTTTTTATTCATTCCAAATTTATGAACTTAATATTTTCTTTATTACATAGTACTATAATTGCTATATCATAATCTTTTACATCTAATTTATTTTTTGCATTCATTATGTAATTATTCAAAATTATATGTACATTTTTTTCATGTCAAATTCTTGCCTCTTCATCAGGATAAAAAATTACAAATTTTTGGTGAATATAATTATACAAGACTGTACCTGACCCATGGAAAGACCTTTTTTTTAATTGGTTGATTTAACAATTTTTTTTTAAGATTTAATGATTGCTGGTTTAGCATGAAATACGGATGTTGGTGATTATTTATCTTTTCAACATATATGTGTTCAAGTGTATCAGTGTTATGAGATAGTGTGGAGAGTGGTGGGTCATGTGAAAGTCTGTGCTCATATACCCTATATATTACATATATAGACACAGGTATATAATAAGCCTGTGTGTTTCAGTTATTACATAGTAGAGATGTCTGCCCATCCCTTGTATATGTGTCAAATGGATTATGTCCTGTACATGAGGGGTCAGATTGACATTAGGTCAACATGGGTGTGACAAGAATCTCGGCCTCGGGGTGGCCTTTGAGCATTGCATCATCAGATTTTCAATTGGATGGACGGTTGAAAAGTTGGAGTGTGGAGTAGATTGAAGGCTGTCCATTAAAGTGTGAGAATTGGCTATCTTAATATATATCTGAGCACTTATAGCATATATGTGTAGAGATGGTAATCTGGACTAACTGATGATTGCTGGTTTAGCATGAAATACATATATTGGTGATTATTTATCTTTTCAACATATACGTGTTCAAGTGTATCAGTGTTATGAAATAGAGTGGAGAGTAGTGGATGGTGTGAAAGTCTGTGCTCATATACCTTATATATTACATATATAGACACAGGTATATAATAAGCCTGTGTTTCAGTTATTAAGATTTAATGTAAATTAAACCAAAGATTTAATATTATATAAATAAATGTGAGAAATGTACCCAGTCTGAAAGCTCATCGTTTTTTTAGTAGTTTTTTTTTTAAATGGTTGCTTTGACAATTTTTTTTAAAGATTTAATGCAAATAAACAAAATATTTTCGTATTATATAAATAAATGTGAGAAATTCACTATTGAGAAATTGAAAAAAAAATGTTTGGAACAACACGATCTATTTGGTACACTTTGGAAATGTATCCAGCAAGCTATTAATAAAACTAAAATAATAATGCTAAAGTAAAATTTAAATTTTCAAATATACCTGTTAGTATATACAAGCACTTTAAAATGCTGTTTGAAGAAGCTGTTAATAGCAAACAACCAAAATAAGTTAATTCAGACTTAGCACTTTTGAGGTGTTATCTTTCAAAATCATAGCCAAAATAATAATTGTTGTGATATTATTCAATGGTAATATATGCAAATGTATATGTAAATTAATCAGCTTGTTCATTTTCTGGAGATAGTGAAGCATGTGTTGCATCTATTAATTGCATTATTGTCATTGATAATAAAATATGCTTCTTTAATCTTCCTTTTGCAATCGTTAGTTTCAGTGCACACAATTTTGGGGTTGAACAGTTCAAACCTATGTATTTGATATGTGAATTTGACAGCATTATAGACAACTATAAAAGTTATGGTTTATTAATGGAAAAATTACTTCCTTTGAATAACTATGCTTCATAGTAAAAATTACAGATTATTAAATATAAAAGGTAGAATTACTTCCTTTGCATAAAATTCTCATAATATAAATTATGGTTTAGTTAGGTATAATTAATTTTTTATAAAAAGAAATCTAAAGTTTTTTTTCCAATTTTTCACAGCATTACAGACAAACATAATAGTTTTTTTTAATTGGTTGTGAATTTGACAAGTGGCAGCCTTATGAACAAACAGACATCCACAGCCTTATGGACAAATATACACTCACATGGATTTATATAGAGAGATTGCAATTATTTATTTAGTTTTAGCTTTCCTCTTTACCTGTTTATAAACATCCTCCAATAGAAGTATCTATGCTCATTCTTCTCCTTTACCTTCTTTATATTTCTTTATATATATTGCTTATAATAACTCTTCTCATATACACTCTAATGCAAAAAATTTTAATAAAACTTCTTTATTTTCCTGACAGTTTTGACTGTCCAGCAATCTTCATCAGAGCTACAATATTTGTCAGGAAAATAAAGTAGTTTTATTTAAAAAAATTTGCATCAAAGTGTATATGAAAGGAGTTATTATTATAAGTTATCCTCCAATAGTCTATCATTTAATTTTCTTTCTTCTTATAATTATCCAAATTAGCCAACATTATTTTATTTTATTTAAATAATTTTATTTTTATTTTATAAGATTCTCTATATGCTTTCTGTCTTTATTTATTTCTCATAATGGCATCAAAAGCCTCATGCTTTTTTTAAAATCAACTAACTGATTTATATATTTAAATTACTTGAATGAAAATATATTAGTTTATTCTTTATTAAATTCCAATAATCAAAACAACATATTCTTATAATGTTGATTTAATTTTTTAAAAATTTAGTTGAGAACTTTGGAAATTTAAAAATATATACTTTATCTTTCTTATTGCATTGGAAAACCTATATAATATTAATATAATTTATGTTCTTTATCACTTTTACAATGCATTTTACAACCCATTATTGATGGCTAAGATTTGAAAATATAAATGGAAGTTCTGAAGAAGATTGTTGGGGCAATCATAACCGTCAATAATGGGTTGTAAAAAGCATTGTAAAAGAAATAAGAAACATAAATGATATTAATATTAAATATATCTTATATCTGTATAAATTACTTAAATTTATAAAGCTAAACTAGGGATTATAAGTAACTGAATGACATTTACTAACGTTACATGTTCAAGCCAAATAATTGGTTAATATTACTCCAATAACTAAATATCAGTCACTACCGCAAAATAAAACCAGCAAAATATGCCATTATGATACACGTTCAACTTGAAACTCAGGATTTAGACAAGGAAGGTGGAAAATAAAGTAAAAAATCCTCCAAATGCTTACGTAATCATAGAAATAAATATTTAAAATAAGTAAATATGCATGGTTAAGTTATATATCGCTTGTGGAAAAATTAAAACTCTTGGAAAAGCAAATATGATAAGACCTATAAACAAAAAACTGGAAGGGGAACTGATCTTTTAAACAAATTAAATTTAAAGTTAAATTTTAAGAATGAGAAAAATTAACTCTCAAGAATGGAAACTTTTGAAAAATGCAAATCTAAATATTAAAATTTATACCCAGAAGGCTGTGAGAAAAAGTCTTTTAAGCAAACCTTATTAAAGTTAAATATGAATCGTTATTGGTGAGATATTTGTCTGAGTTTTACTTTGTAGAGGTCCCTACTGTCGTTTTTCAGGTGCATGATCTTAAGCCTTTATATGTATTACTTTATATTGATATGTGATTTGATACTTGTTGTGAATGGTTTTGTTTCCCATCTAATTGGCCTAAGTGAAGATCATTAGTGTGTGTTATTTAAGGATTAATTATGTGTAATCTCTAAATTAACTTTATACATTCTTTGTCTTGTGTTGTGACTTGAGAGCTATCTATACAGTCATCATTACATCTTATTGGCTGTTATATCTAAATGCACATGCAAGAAGGTTTCAGCCTTTCACTTTAATTTATACATTAGAGTAATTTATATATTTATAAGATAGCTTAACTTAGTCTGCTCTACATTTTCCTCATAGCTTTCTATTTATAAGTTTTAAGTTTTAGATTTACATTTTTTTAAAATAGAATTTTTTCTTATTATTGCAGTTTAACTTTTAATATGGTGGTTCGCTTAAGAAATTTTTTTTCCTTGCTTTCAATTTATTTTAATATTTAATGTTCTTAAGTTTTAATTTTTTTTTCATCTTTATATTTAATATAATCACTTGTCTTTAATTTAAATATTTGTCAATGTGTGTAAATGTATGGGGTATATTTTTAGCTCTAGGACAATGGAGGCTTGAATATAGGCACTGTGGAACTGCAGCATCCCATATAGGATCTATAATAAGTCTTTTTTTAAAATTCTTTTTTTATACTTGTACATTATATAATCCTTGTGGTTTTAAGACCTATAGAGGTCCCTACTATCGCATTTTATACGCATGTGATTGAGACTACAGCCTTAATGAATATTATAATCCTTAACCTTAATGTTAGTAGCCATTTTCTAGTTCATGAAAAAAATTATAAAAATCCTTGTATAGAATTGTGAGCTTTGCAGTCCACAATGCGATATTTGGCTCTTGCGCGCATGCGTAGATGTCCGAGATAAGAAGTTGCATGCTAGGTAGAAAGAATATTGTCACTCACACCTCTCCCTATTTTTGATAACATTCAATATAATGACTTAATGAGTCTTTTTTTTTTGTTTAATTCTTTTTTTATACTTGTATATTATATAATCCTTTAAGCAGCAACGTAAATCAAGAATGGATTTCATTTTTAAAAAAGGTAAATATTACAACCATATTCAACTGGCAATAATTATTTTAAGTTTGTGATCTCATAAAGTAACACTGGAATGAAATCTTTAGACAAATGGCAACCTAAAATTTTATTTTAAAAAAAGAAAGATGTATTTATCTTGTAATGGCGACCACATTTTTTCTAATCAAAATAATGAGCAATCACTGGGATAGACTGAAATTTTTGATGTCCTCTAAAACAGAAATGAAAGCATTTGACTCTTTATGCCAGTATTTTCTGCGTGACGTCACAGCGTAGTTTAAAATGTTAAATTAGCAATGGAAGCAAGATATTCAGTAATATTTATTTATTTTTTCATGTGTCAAAGCGTCGGCTGGGAAGCAAACCCGCGAACCCGGGACGACTGCTTGTAAGGCAGCTGTACTGATCACTCGGCCACCAACGCTTGACATAGTATTTATTTTTTATACTTATGATGATAATTATCATTCTCCAGTATTTAAATTGAGGATTTTTAAAAAAATAATAAACAACCTAATCCTATTTAATGTTAGTGTCTTCACAAAACTGTCTGATAACACACTTTTTATATTACAAGTTCAAATTAGATTTAAAAACCAAATAGTAATATTTATTGGGTATTTTATATGAAATTTTTATGATTATTATCGATTTTATCATTTATTTTATATTGTTCAATAAAGTAATTGTTAATATTTCTCTTTTGTCATTATTAAAGAAACATCACCACAGCATATTCACAATATAAAAGGTTATATTTGAGATATTAGCTTACACATAATATCTATCTAGATTAAATATGTCATTATTGTATTAATACCATCTGAAACATAAAATTGTTGGATAAGATAATGTATACTATCTCTTTTACATTGTTGTATTCTAAAATGCATAAACACACTTTATACCCATGCATTTATTTTCTCCAAGAAGTATAATAATGACTCTTTCTTATTACATTGCATCCATACACTTTACTACTGTTACACAATGCTTTATTTACCACCCTCTTTTACAGTTTTCAGTTTCGATTGCCCCAGCAATCTTCTTCAGAACTTTATATCTCCTAACCTCGACTGCTCTTCTTTCTTCTTATCCAAGTTTTCCAGTATTCTTTTATTTTCTTCAAGAAGTATAATAACTACTCTTTTTTATTGCATTGTCAAATGTATACCATATAATACTAAATCATCCATGCACTTTACTACTGTTACACAATGCTTTATTTACCACCCTTTAGAGTTTACAGTTTCGATTGCCCCAGCAATCTTCTTCAGAACTTTTTTTTTTAAGTTAAGAGATACAAAGTTCGGAAGAAGATTGCTGGGGCAATCAAAATTGTAAACTGTAAAAGAGGGTGGTAAATAAAGCATTGTGTAACAGTAGTAAAGTGCATGGATGATTTAGTATTATATGACATTTATTTTCTCATTTTATAAAATGCTGAGATAAATTATTAATCAACTTTGTATTTAAAAATTGCTAGCCTTAGGTTTAAAACACAGATTGAGTTACTCTTAATTAGTTCTTATAGTAACAAATAAACTATTTATCAAAGATTTTTACCAATAAAAGTAGAATAAGACTAAGAATACACATATTATTGAATAACTGAGAAATTTATTCATAGCAAATTGCAAGTTAAAGATTGTAGACATCCTTTTTTACATTATTAATCAGCCATCTCAACTGCACTTTCTCCACATTATTGCAATTAACACATTTTTCCTTATTGGTTTCAATATATTTGAAATACTGTATGTAATTCCAGATTGAGGTGTTTGATTTACATAGTATAAATTGCTTTTGCACAGGTGTGCTAAGTTTATTTGCACAGAACATATTCAATTGTATAATTTTGTGGCTAAAGCAGATTAAATGGCAAGAAAATTTAACATGTCATAATTAAATGACAATATCTGATTATTATTATTATTTTGCAATACATATATTACTTTTTTATTATGTTAGTAATTGTTCTTTTATGCATATTTAAACTCTTATAATGCAGTAATTTTTTCAGTTTTTTTATATGGTTTTCCAAAGTAATTTCTTTAGATGAAAATCAATGCATGTTTAAAACTTCATTTTCCAAAATTATTAATTTTTTTTTCTTTTCATAATAATTGAATAATATCCATTTGTAGCACACATTTTTAAAATATAATTTTTGAGATTTTTTAAATTTCAAATGTCAAATATAAAAATTAATTTTCTAAACATTTATTTTTTACTTCATTCATTACAAACTTTAGTAATCGATGGATGCAGGGAAGGCTTGCACTAGGTGGCACTACTGTATTGAGAGTTTGCTATTGAAAATAACAGCTTGTGTAAGCATAGGAAGTGGTGATCATGTGATGTTTTATTCATTACACTCAGAAGTTTTACATTTTCTGGTAATTATGATAATTTTTCCAATAAGACTGAATACTTTGAGAAATCTAATCATACTCATTCACAGAATAAAAATATTTTCGTACATTAAGATATTTTTAAAATAAATATTTTCCGTTTTAAAATTATTTTCATATTTTCTGCATAGTCTATTTTTTTCCAGAAAAGTAAGAAACACAGTCATGGTTAGACATACTTAGAAAAACTTGAAATAGCGTAATTTTGTTTCAAACTATTATTAATAATTAATAACTGGTGAAATTTAATTATTTCAACGACAGACATTTCATCCTTAAAAATTAAATTCCAAACTTTCAATGGTTAACAAAAGCTAAAAAATTAAACGGGCAAAACTCTCCATACAGTAGTGCCACCCTGTGCCAATCAGAGTAATTCAATGGATGCCAGAAGGCTTGGGTGGATGACTAGGCACTATGTGGGGATTTTATGCACAAGCCTTCTGACATCCATTGATTACTCTGGTTGGCACAGGGTGGCACAACTGTATGGAGAGTTTTGCCTGTTTAATAACAGTTATGTGCTAGTATAAGAGATAGTGATCATGTGACATTTAGCTAAAAATTTATACTGACAACTAGATAAATGTTTCAAGTTAAAACCAATTATGTACTATTTTGAAAAGTTACTTGTCCATATTATGATCATCGAAATCCTCAGATGAAAAGAATGTATTCATATCTAATAAACAAAATTGACTGTGAAAATTATAAAATTCTACAGATTTCTTAACTTGCTTTCTCTAAGCGCACATGCTTAAAGGTTTATTGCTTTAGTAAATATTACTAACTGGTTTATACTGGATGTTGCAATGCAAGTTATTAGCATCTATACTATTAGTGCAAGATTTCATACTTTGTTATATATATGTAAATATTGTAACTTGATAAAAATGATGATGGTGAAATAATCAATATAATCCAAATAAAATCTAGCTCAATTGTTGGTCGCATTTTGTAATGAATTATTGATTATGGTATGTGATAATAATATAATAAGCTTTATTATGTTTAAGAATTGAAACGTCATTCATAATACTATAAATCTAACCTAAATGTGGAGCATCATGTTATAACATCCCTAAAGTTGATTTGGCATTTTGTAAAAATGGCCACTTGTACATGATCATCATCGGCTAGCATTGGGTAGCTACTTTGTCACAATAATAATGGATTTTCTATCTCACTACCTCTCTACATTTGTTCAATCAACATTTGTCATAAAGAAATGCTCTTAAGATTTATATTATTTATCATAGAGCAAAACATCCATTAACATATAATAATTGTGTTATAACATATATAAAATTATCCTGCTCAGTTATCGATCACACTAAGAAATAATAATATCTCCCTTACATAATTATTTAGATTGTCCACTACACTATCATAAAATACTATTAACAATCCCTATTAAAATCGAGTTATCCAGATAGTCTTTAAAATGAAATGCAGCCAACGAGATCATCACTTCAGACAGCAACAAATCTATTCATGATTCCAAAGTAAACTGCAATAGGCAGTGAAATCATATATCATTGCCCTAAAAAATCATCATGGGTGGTTAAGATATCTATTTGATTGGTAATTGAATAAAACTAAATTCGAATAAATAAACAATCAAATTCTGACATACTTTATGAATTTAATATTATTTATGGTAATTCAAATTTATTTTAATATTTAATGACATTCTATTTTATTTAAATAAACTAGTTTCTAAATAACTATAATTACATTTGAAAAACATTTCATAAACCTACACACTATTTGTAATGTTTAAATAAAATAAATCTTTATTCAATATTTACATCTATTTTAATAAAACATTAAGTATAATATATTTCATTCATCTCCTACAGTAGATCAGTACACATTTATTGCTTCAATTATATTCTAAAATGAAACACTCCACAAGAATTTATTATCAGGTAATTTCACATTTTACAGTACCTAATCACATTATAAATATATAAATTTATTAAACACTAGCAGATAACTAATAATAACATACAAGGCTAAAACCTTAGACAGAAGTGCCTTAAAAATGCTTATGTTTTAAGCCTTGCACTCCCACCTTGGAACACCTGTCTGACCCACCCATACATAAATCCAAGCACAGAAAAAGACAGGTACCACCCCCACCCTGTGCCCCAGCCCATGCTCCCAATGTGCTCCTGGTTTGGGAGCACAGGCTGGGGCATGGGAGGGGGCGGAACCCACTTTCTTCTGTGCTTGGATTTATGTATGGGTGGTCAGACTTGGGCATTTCGAGATGGGAGTGTGAGGCTTAAAACCTAAGCATTTTTAAAGCGCTTCTGTCTAAGGTTTTAGCCTAATCACATTATATAATAAAACCTAGGAATTTCTATTGGATATTTACTGAGTTACTATCACTGATATTATTTATACACTTAAATCTCCAATCAATCGAATATAAAATGAACTTTGTAACAATTAATCTATATATGACAATAATTGGAAATTATCTAAGCCAAAGATAATATTCAGTTCTCTACTAATTAATAAAATTTATGATCTCCACTTCAGAGAAATTTAAGAAGGTAATTAAGACAGATCATTTTGATTAATGATAAAATAAAAATCTATTAAGATTTTTGTACCCAGACAAGATAAACAAATGAATAATCAACTCTGAGCTAATGAAATTATTTCTATTAGTAATATCGATTTAAATAAGTGATCAAATATTTAAGTGCAGTAATAAATATAAAATTTATATGTAATTGGATTTTAAAAAATGATGTATGAAAATATCTAAATCTATTTCACTTACCAAAATGGGTTTAATCTTGGACCAAATTTTAAGTACCAAAATTATCTTGTGCATTCAAAAGAAAGAATTAAACAGATTCATTGGATTTTAAATCAACTCTAAATTTATTGGTTTATAATAAAAATTGATAACAGGAAATAATAAAATATAACAGAACATCAATCGATGTTTGGCAATAGACTAAAATCAATAAAATAATAAAATCTATGTGTGTGGAACTAAAAAAAAAAACATGCTGCAAGACAATAATACACTCTATAAAAATGTAAGAAGAGATTTTTAATATCTTCCTGAGATTTTAAATATGATAGATAATGAAAAAAAAAAGTGATCAAATAAAAATTGATTTCTATTTCTTCATTAATGTAATCTCTAAATAATTAAAAAAAATGTTGTATTTAAGCTTTTTCTATCTGATATTCTCAAGTTAAACTTTGAACATACAAAAAATTAAATATTTGAAAACATCAGGTCGTATTAGCTTATATTATCAGATAAGAGCCTAAATAATAAGAACTAAATGAATCTCTCTGACTCTTTTATAGCATGAATTCTATCATACCTGTATATACTATTTACCTATGTTTTTACAGTAAAATGTAAATACTCCCTTTCCTTTAACAAAAAAATATATACATATATGCGAAGAAATCATACCATATAAGTGAAGATCTATCCATTTTCACTCATTATCCACTGATTCATCATAGCTTCTAGTTCTTTATTTCCAATCCGAAGGTGTAGAGATGATTTTCCTTTGAGTAGAGAAGATAAGCATGTGTGGTAACTAACACAGATTCAAATTCAATTTCTTTCACATTTAATTTCAATGTTTTCTTTTAAGTATATAAATATCCAGTTTTCAAAAACAACAGATGCAAAATTACACATCACTGGCTTTAATTTTTCTTTTTCATTGACAATAATGTGCAAAGAGAATTCCTTTAATGATGCAATCCAGTTATAATCAAGTGAAGAACCAATACTAGCTTCTTCTTTCATTTTTTTTTGACTTATGAAAACGAAGTTTAAATTACTTATTATCACACATAAGTTGAATTAATCGATCCTATAGAATTCTTTAATATGAAATACAATATCCATAAAAACATAATGGAGTTTATATCCATCATAAATAAATGAATGCAATTCTGGTTTTTTTTTAACTGTGGAATATATTTATATAGCTGACCTGCAATAAAATGCATTTTGATGGGTTTTTCTTTCTACCACATTTTTGCCTTTTCCTCTGGAATTTCATTAGCAAGTTGCCCCATTAAATGGGCAGATAGTTAAAATTTTTATTCTTCCATAGTTTTATCAATGAACCACTTAAACAATAAAATTTAATAAATTTTTAAAGACAGAGAAAAATGTATCTGTTCTATTCAATGACAAAATGATAAGAATTCAAATTATAGCTTCTCCATTCTATTTATAAGATACTCTTGATGATGTTATTGTTGTCATAACAACTGTTGGAAATCACTCAAATTTAACTTGATGATGAACCATTTGTTCAAGAAAATTCTGCCTCCAATTTGTAAGTAAAATGGAGATTTTAGAAGAATTGGATACTGTGAAAATGAAATGCAAGTTCGATATGATTTTTCATTTTTAAACCAAAATAAGGAATTCATATTACAATTTTAATACATTTTAATGGATATAAATATTTTTACATATGTTTTTTTAATAATAATTTCCCCCCAAATTAATTTGCAAATATATATGAAACATAAAACATTTAATTGTGTAATAAGTGTTGCTATGGTGATTGCAATAACAGAAATTGTAATGTGTAATGCTTAATAATAATGCTGATTTTATTCAAGTAATTTTTTTATATTACCCTTAACTATTTCCAAAATCTATTTACTTATTTATATTTTTTTCTGAGATTGATCACAACAGATTTAAGATTTTGAAGCTAGAATTAGCAGTAAACAATATTATTTTAAAGCATTATATTGCCATGGTTATCTAGTTCTTTGTATTTCAAGATCTCCATTATCCATGAATCAAGTGAAAAGAAAACTAAACAAGATCAACAAACTTCTTTACTTTTTTAATACTTTGACCTACGGTTAATCTGAATACTTACAATACTTTCTATCCACAAAGAAAAAAAATAAAGGATCTTTCTCTTTCCCTTCTTTTCCTTTCTTTTAAACATTAAATACTTAACTTTAATATAAACAAACATCTATTCTCTCTTAGTCATTTTTACATACCATTTAATATGTCAGCTAAAAAATTTCAGATGAACCATCTTCATTAAAGCAATATGGAATTAGTTTATTTTTATCTTTATCTTCTTAGTATACATACATACATTTTTTTAAAGTCTACTATCTACGTAGTACAACTACATCTCTTGGGTTTTTTTAAGTTAAAGTCTTATATTGGAGTTACAATTAAACTTCTACATCTTTATATTAATTTTTTTTAGTAACTTCTTTAATAACAATGTTTTAAAGTTAGAGTCAGACAAAATATTTAGTATTTCTTTCATGGAAAATAAATACCTCAAAAAAGAAAAATCCATGAAGCTAAATATCATTGATTACTCTCTAGTAGCCATCCATTTTCACTACATATTATATTTGCACTAGTAAGCAAATATATTTATATATTTTATGTCTCTAAAAGGTCTATAATATCTTTTTCTATTTTGCATACATATCGCATGATACCATTTCCTAAGCTTGCTTATAACTGTTATTAAAACAGGCAAAACTTTCTATACGTATTGCCACTCAGTCCTAAGATCTAGGTACAGTGCTCTCAGATCCAAGGCTCCTCACTGACGGAGGTCATAAGCCAGAAACTAGTCTGGGGATATTGGATGAGTAGGCACTAGATGGGGATTTTATGCACAAGCCTTCTGGCATCCATTGATTACTCTGGTTGACACAGGGTGGCACTACTGTATGGAGAGTTTTGCCTGTTTTTTGCATACATACCTGTAGTTCACATCATTAATGACTAGTATGTGTTAAAACTTTAAACATTACAACATTATCATAAAAGTAAGAATATAACTTTATTGAATACATTATTTTTATTTTCAAGTCATGCTTTGTAAAATAAAGGTACCATCTTTAAAATCACTTTTTCCTATGAGATAAACTAACTAAATGTAAATTAACGTCTATAATGAGCTGGAAATCCAAAAGAACAGAAATATCCTATTTAAAATCAGTTCTATTACTAAAGTAAACAGATTAAATGTTAATCAATTTTAATTTTAATTTCTTAAAGATGTACTAACTACCTTATAAACTAAGCTGTGCACTACATGGTTGCTAATCAGGGACTTTTGTGTTTGAATAGCTTGTATGTGCAGGTCAGAAAAACTACTCTTGATGACATTTTATTGTCATAACAACTGTGGGAATTACTCAAATTTAACTCAATGATGAACAATTTGTTCAAGAAAATTTTGGCTCCAATTTGTAAATGAAATGAAGATTTTAAAAGAATTGGATACAATGAAAATGAAATGCAAGTTTGATATGATTTTTCATTTTAAAACCAAAATAAAGAATTCATATTACAATTTTAATACATTTTATTGGATATAAATAATTTTACATATGTTTTTTAATAATAATTTTTCTTCAAATTAATTTACAAACATATATATGTGAAACATAAAATATTTAATTGTGTAATAAGTGTTGCTATGGTGAGTGCAGTAACAGAAATTGAAATGTGTAATACTTAATAATAATGTTGATTTTATATTACGTTTAACTATTTCCAAAATCTATTTACTTATTTATATTTTTTTCTGAGATTGATCACAATAGATTTAGGATTTTGACGCTAGAATTAGCAGTAAACAACATTATTTTAAAGCATTAGGTTGCCATGGTTATCTAGTTCTTTGTATTTCAAGATTTCCATTATCCATGGATCAAGTGAAAAGAAAACTCCACAAGATCAACAAACTTCTTTATTTTTTTAATACTTTGACCTACAGTTAATCTCAATACTTACAATATATAAATATATATTTAAATACAGATATATTTTATATCCCTGGAGTTTAGATAGAATTATAGGGAATTTGAATCCAGACTTTCAAGCTCCATTCAGTCATCCAAGAATCTCCTATAATTATATATATGAACTATTATAGGTAAATGAGAAAACTTGTTTAAACTCAGCGATTTGCCTATTAGTAGTAATTGATAATTTCTTTGCAATATCAAAGGTTAAAGTCTATCTCTGTTTACAGTGATATGATCTCATTTGTACTATGCATTGGTGTCGAGAGGTCAACGCGACTGCCTTGCACTTGCAGGCAGTTGCTTGGGTTGCAGGTTTGCGTCCCGGCCGATGCTATGACACTTAAAAAAAAAAAAACAATTCATGGAATTATTTAATTCAACTTACATATATATATATATACTCTATATAAGATTATACTAGGAAAGAAATTACAGATTTTGGATCTTTTTTTTTTTTTTAATTTTATTGCCCGATGCTTGTCTGGATGGATACTGGATGCATTTTTCCCCTTAAAATCTTTTGTTCCAAATATAAGAATTTCAAAGTATTTTATAACATTTCCAATGTTTTATTGCCATCTCAAAATAACCCAGTTCTTCTTAACTATCTTTAATAAGAATATGTACTGAAACTTTCAATAATCTTCACTATTAGCTAGATGATGAAATCAAGCTTTTGAATATTTAGTTTCAAAAGAATCTAAAACGCTGCTGTATTATAAAATACTGCTTTCATTCCCCATTAAAAAATTTCATTGACTAGTAACATAATTTTATATGATACTGTAATACTATTTTCAATAGTAAATTATTTTCTTTCTTATAGTTTGGTATAATTAACAACCATGTTGAATATATATATATCTGATTGTTGAGGTATATTTCTGCTACTGCTTGCTATATTATGAATATTAATTTCACTCTGCATTCCAAACTTATATCTATATTCTAAATTTTAATAGTATAATTATTATATATTTATATCTGAGTAAGTTAATGAGTCTAATGAAAGGTAGAAGCCTAGCAAAGTGTATCCAGATTAATATATTCTGACATTGACTAAATTTAAAAAGTTAGCTGTCTTAAAGTTCTGTTTTGGATTTAGAGTGTATAATGTGATAGATGCTATTTTCTAATTAAGGTGATAAAATTTAACCATCTACGTCTAGATTTTACTTCAATCATGAAAATTTGTGAAATATATATACACAAACACATGCGTACGCGTAAAACGATGAGATCTGTAAAACAGATAAAACTATTAGCTTATTTTTCACTGTCTAGTTATTTTTTAAGGATTTTAATTTTGGTAATGTCTTCTCAGTTCACCTTGTATGGCCTAGATTTTTCTTATCAACACATTTCTCTTATTTTGTCTGGATTTATGAGTCATCAAAATGTATCATTTTTTCTAGATACTGCTTTGTTAATCACTTCACTATTGTCCAATTAAACTCATCTAAAAATGTATGAATAAATATTATATTTTTAAAATGAATTTAAAAAGGAAGATAAAAACTTCGATAAAATCAATAAATGTAAACAAAATTTGAAATTTAATAATATACCCTAACCCAATCGTTCCTCTAAGGAAGAATATGAAGTAATTTTTTAAAATAATAACTTGGGCGGATGAAAAAAAAATGTGATTTCTTTCTTAAAATAACTTTCCCAATTCCATAAGACCAAATTAAATTTTAAAACCTCCTCATATAGACTTAACATATTCATGCCAACTATTCATGCCCGAGGAAGCATGAAATATGCACGCGCTGTCGTCACTTCCATAATTCATTCATGTTTTGAAATTTTATCAAAATCTTACATACTATAATAAATTCTTGTCTTTGGCTAATAAAAAAAATAAATTTGTTACTTTGCTGCAATAAATGATCAGTCTGTTTATATTTTTACTACTAAAAATTTGTGAGGCATCTTTTATTTTTTAAATGCGTCCCACATTATATATATATTCCAAGTCACTTCTTAAGTTATGGACTTCCCATAATGCTGCATAACTTATATCTATTTGTTTATATATTTTCGTTTTATTCTCTCATATGTGTGTTAAAATAAGCATACGCACTTATTTTTTCTGGTAGTATTTATATAAAAGCTTTCTATTGCTATATATGTGGTTTATAATTTTGAAAACACATTTACTTGATCTGGCATTAATTATATCTAGAATTATTTATAAACTTTGTTATAAGTTTGGCTTTTCTAAAGGATTAAGGTATATAAGCTCAGACTTTCACACCATCCCACCACTCTCCACTCTATCTCATAACATGATACACTTGAACACATATATGTCGAAAAGATAAATAATCACCAATATACGTATTTCTAAAGGATAAATTAATTAAATGAAGACTTTTTTTGCGTGTCAAAGCGTTGACCGGGAAGCGAACCTGGGCCTGCTGCTTGGAAGGCAGCTATGCTAACCGCTAGGCCACCAATACTTGACATTTTGTACTTAAATATGGATTTCCATTAACAGAGCAAACAGGTTTATTAATCTTGGATCACGTGGATTTGGCATTTACAATAGTTTCTATGTGATTGATGATGAACATAATTAAAAAAAATAAAACCTAAAAATATGTATAAAAATAGGTTAATGATTTCATGGTATAGCAATAGTGTTTCTCCCCGCCGTGCCTTTGATATGGGTCTCAAATCTGCATCATGTAAAATTTGAACACTTTTAGAGGTCTTAATCAGGCTTACAATTTTTTTCCTGGGATAGCCAACTCAGTGTTAATTTAAACATTCAGTACTCGTTGTTAAATAGGTAGCTAGCATTTACTGCTTAGAAAATCCATTGTTATTCTGTTAAAGAAGTTACTAGAGACTTTAACTTTGCAATAAGCTATTTGTTGTCTTTCCAAATTTAAAGATGTTATTGAGGTATTGAGTAAAAGTTATAACCTTTTTTTAATTTACATTTATTTTTAAACAATCATTTATTTCAGGATTTTTATTAATATAGGTTTCAGAAAACCTTAATAATGTCAATGTTGTCAAATCTAGAATATTACATGCCTATTTATGTTTTTGGACATACATTAGCTGATATAAGTTTGTAATTCTCTATCAAAGATTAATTTAGTGATTGAATATCTGACTAAATAATTTATTCATTTGTCTGTCAGTTAAAAATACGGGGAGTCATATTTAAAATCTAAGTTATATTTATTATTCAGTGCACTCATTATCATCATCATCAACCATTATCAATCCACTGCAGGATGAAGGTCTCTCCGAGTTTAATCCATCTTCTCTGATCTTTAGCTTCTCTTCTCCACATCACCCCTGCACACTTTCTTATTTTATCCATCCATCTCACATGTGGTCTCTTTCTGGGTCTCATTTCAGTGCACTAACAATCATTAAATTGCTTTTATCTAGAATTTTTAAAGCTTTTCTAATACTATCAAGGTCTTTGTAGGTTTTTTTTTTCTTCTGAATAATGCTAGATTGAGATTTTACTGTATATATCAATGATTTTCTTTAGAAATATAAAAAAATAGGCAATTTTATAGAAGCATTTTTAATATTACAATATTTAAATATGTAATGTTTATTTTATATTTGAAATGTTAAAAAATAAAGATTGAGTAAATGGGTGAATGAGTGGAAGGATACATGGTAGGTAAACAGGCAGGTAAATGAATAGGTGGGTAAATAAAGTGGAAAGATGAGTAAATAGCTAAATCAATAAGTTGATGAGTGGTAAGAAGGTAGGTAGGTAGATAAATAGATAAAAAATAGATTGATAAATAGATGAATGATTATATTCCTTTAATGGATGGAGCTACATATTCCTAAATGGGTTATTGGAAGAATAGGTAGGTGGACAGATGAAAGGATGGACAGACAGATACAAATATTATTTTGAACATTATTATTTTAAAACGTCAAAAGTACACCAAAAGTAGTTACAAATTTAATTATTTATGATAAAATAGAAATAAATGATAAAATTAATATTTAGAATGATTAAAAATATTCATTGCATAATAAAAAAAACAGAATGATGATGGAAGGAGGATGATTTCATGTTAAAAAACTCATACACATAGTTTTTCTGTTCAAAAGAATGGTTAAGATATAGACAAACAGGTTATCTACAGAAGCAAAGGATACCCAGTTGGAGGGATAAAATAACTTTTATTTTATTTTTTAATTTTTATAATATATAATTCTAAGGCAGTATGTAATCTATTTATATTGAATGTTTTATGTATATATATATTACAAAAAAATCAAGTCATATGTCACATGACCTAATTTAACAAGCTTGTTAAATTAGGTCATGTGACATATGGCTTGATTTCTTTGTCATTTTATTTTTTACTATTAAGGCTTTGGCGATTTTATATTGATAAAGTTATTGATATATAGTGTATCTGAATTTGATGCAGTACCATATGGCTATTTAAGTTAGATAACTGGATTGGAAGACATATGAAGGTCTGAAAATTTCAGATTTTCTACTTAATAGTTATCCATTAGATAAAGTGCTGGGCTTGTCCTGGTATTTTTAATCTAATGCTTGAATATCCTAGCACCTCACTGAGGAAGTCAGTAGCAGAAACCAGTCTGGGATTGGGGATATTCTGCCAAGCTTGTTAAGAGCTTATTTGCGAGCTCTATATATAATACATATATAAGTAGAGGGATTTGAACTCAGAATTTTTTTGTCTATTCATCCTCCACTCCACCTCAATTAACTGATACATGTGGAAAAGATACATAATTGTCATTATAGATATTTTATACAGAACCAGCATTCATCAGTTGGGCCAGATCATAATCTCCCTCACATATATGTAATCTGTGCTCAGTTTATATTAAGATAGAAATTCCCAAACTTTAATAGACAGGCTTCAATTTTCTCACCCTTTGAACCATTCAACCATCCATTTCATTAAAAAACCAATGGTGGAATACTCAAAGCTTTTGTTAAATTTAATACTGTAGCCATACCCATATAGACATTATGTTAATCTAACTTATGACTATATTATCAAATTCAGTAAGAGCTATGAGGATTCCATCATTGGTTTTTCAATAAAATAGATGACTGAATAGTTGGGTGAGAAGTTTGAAGCCTGTCCATTAAAGTTTGAGAAGTTGCTTTCTTAATACAAACCAAGCACTGATTGCATATATGTGTGAAATATTATGATCTGCACCAACTGATGAGTGCTGGTTCTGCCAAAAATAGGTATAATGGGGATCGTGTATCTTTTTCATATGTGTGTGGTCATGTGTACTGGTTGCTTGAGATAGAGTGGAGGACAAGTAGACAGAAAAGTCTTGAGTTCAAGTCCCTCTACTTACATATTTTTGTAATAGTATATGTTCATGTAATATATATAAAATTAAGAGCATGCTAATAAGCTCTAAACAAGCTTTTTTTGTGGGTTAATTTTTTGTGATAAATGCTAGTACAAAAGAAGGCATTCAAAAAGCCTGTTTAGAGCTTATTAGCACGCTATATATATAAGTCATGTGACATCTGACTAACGACTACAGGAGAAAAATAAAAGAGGCATTCTACATTAACAGAGACATCCATGCAATCAACAGAAGAGACACGTGCTTCGACATCTCGAAAAAATGGGCTACGTAACAGTAACTCATTTGAATATTCTCATTTACATATATTAAGTACATTTTCATGAAGGCTATGAGTATGAGGCACAGTTCCTCGAAAACGTTCAGCCAAATTTATTATTAACTATATATTTTTTCTCTAATAATTTACAATTAAGTATTTTTATTATTACAAATAAGGAGAAATTAAAACCACATTTATTATATATATATATTATGGGTACAATATACAGTTCCTATTATTAAAAATTTGATAAAAGTTTATGAAATTTCTAATAGCAGGACCAGTATATTATTCAGATACTGGTACAAAATAATGAAGTCTTTTTAATTATTCTTTTTCTGATTCCTAGACTTTATTGTTTTAGAATAATTTATGATTTATTGAAATAATTGTTTTGTGTAATATTGATTATATAATTATTAAAATAAATTGTAAACACATTACAAAGACAAAACATAGTACAATAAATTAATTAGTGTAATTACCATAATTGCCTTAATTTTATTGTATCTTTATTAGTTTAAATATTCTATCTATTTCATGCTATTTATTTTTCTCACCCTAAAAATTAGTAATAGAAAGTTTTTCTTTCTTATATGTCAAAGTGTGGACTGGGAAGCGAACCCGGGCCAAGCTGCTCAGAAGGCAGCTATGCTAACCGCTAGGCCACCAATGCTTGACTAGTAGCAAAAAGTTGAAATCACTATTAATAACAACAACAACAACAACAAACAGATTTTCTGCTATTTTAAAAATATATTAAATTCATTTGCTAGATCTTACCGAATATTAATGGAATTAAAAAGAAACAAACTGCGAAATAAGTTGATCTGCATTTTAATTAAGAAAATGAAACAACAAAAAGTGGACATTAAAGTTAATGGTTAGAATACTGCCATTATTTAATAAAGCAAGAAAAGGAGAAAAAAACAGATAAATTGTTGATTAACTACTATACAATGTTGCAATAATATAAAAGTGATAGTACTTTCAAGTTCCCTTTAGTTATCCACTCCATCTTATACAACCAGTACACATGATCACATCTAGCTTAAAGTATATATACTATATCATGTGATCACTATTTCTTATGCTTGCTTTAACTGTTATTAAAAACAAATTAAAAAGAAATAATGATCACGTCATGTTTATTGGTTTAAAACCAATCCTGCCTAATAGGATAGTGGTGGCTATGGTTATTAAAGAACCAAAGACACCAAAATGTATAGTTATTAAACTGAGTTTAGACCTACATGACTATATAAGCTGATGAGCTTTGATTGAAAATATTATAGTGTTTTCAATTTAAATCTCATAGTTTTGTAGTTAAGTGGAGATAAAAGGTGTCTGCTGGAGGGTTGTGTTAGATCCTAAGATCTAGGTGCAGTACTCTCAGATACAAGGCTCTTCACTGAAGAAGGCCACAAGCCAGAAACTAGTCTGGGGATATTGGATGAGTAGGCACTAGATCGGGTTTTTATGCACAAACCTTCTGGCTTGCATTGAGTGGCAATATGTATAGAGAGTTTTGCCTGTTATATATACTATACTTAAATCTAAATATTAAATATAACATATATCTTAAAAATTAAATACTGCCTAATGCTATACTAGAAATTAAAAATAAGATAGAAATTCATATAACACTACAATATTAACCAAAACAAGAAAAGTTTATTAAAATTGTTCCTCAACCATGATTTCATCTATTAAGAAATAGATCTTCTCAATTGAAATTTGTCTAAATGTACAATATATATATATATATATATATATATATATATATATATATATATATACACACACACAAAATAAAATAGTCTTTCCATCATTCACTTCATTAATCAACTTCTTTAACATCAAAGATGTTTTCACGAGATTGATGGCCTCAGATTCAAAAAAATATATAAAGTTTCTTTTTTTCTTTTTTACAATTCACTTTTCCATAAAAGATATGCTAATTTGGCTAGAATTGTAGTGTTATATATCAATTTCTGTTTTATTTTTAACATATATCTTCTATTTTAGATATAATAACTGAAACACAGGCTTATTATATAACTGTGTCTATATATGTGATATATAGGGTATATGAGCACAGACTTTCACACGACTCACCACTCTCCACTCTATCTCATAACACTGATACACTTGATCACATGTGTTGAAAGTCTATGCTCATATACCATGTGTTCAAGTGTATCAGTGTTATGAGATACAGTGGAGAGTGGTGAGTCGTGTGAAAGTCTGTGCTCATATACCCTATTTTAGATATAAAAAATGTTATTTTTTAAAGTTATTTGTTTTTAATAGTAGTAAAGAGAATATGAGATATATTGTTGAATTATTATTGTGCTACAAGTAAAAGTCAATCTGGAAATATTAGAAGATTAAGAATGGTGGATTAGGGTATTACATCTGTATATAATGTTTCATGTAATATATTTGGAAGTTTATTTTATTTATGTCAATGTATTTTTCACCTTTAGCTTAATCCTGTCATAACCATCCATCAGACCAGAAGTCAGTCAGATCAACCTCTCACACTATAGGTATATTTGAAATATATACTTTATCAAGTAAGCACGTGACACGTTTTAATTTAATATATTTGTAATATTACCAAAAAAATTTTTATAATTTTTAAATCTATTTTTAGATAAATACAAATTTCTTATTTTATTATTTCCTAGTTATTTTAACAAGTAAAAATTTCCAGTTACATTTATGAGTGTAATGATATGGTAGATAAAGGATTAATATAAAGGTTTTCTTACTGTTCTGTTATTTAATGAATCTATGAATAGAAATCTTGATGGAGTTAATGAAAAGTCAAGTGAGGTAATGTTATAGATATATAAAGAGTATTTCAAACTATGTCATTATTTTAGCATTAATAGTGTAACGAATATCTGGTTCGTATAAAATCATTAGAGAGATTTGTTCATGCGTAAAAGTAGTGCATATTTTGTAATCATTAGTAATTCTTTAAAGTGATTTTGGCTATTGAACATTTAATATGTCAAAGTTTAAAAAAAAAAAGCATTTGTACTAAAAACTATTTTTAGTAATCCTTTTTATATGTGTGTAAAAAAAAGCACTGTGTCAAGCGTTGGTGGCCTAGTGGGTAACATAGCTGCCTTCCAAGTAGCTGGACCGGGTTCGCTTCACCGTCAACGCATTTGACATATGAAAAAAGCCCTGTTTGCACAGTTATTTATTATAACCCCCCCCCCCATACATATATTTTAAAAGGTCTATATTTTTTCCACTGCTATAAGAAAGCTTACTGCTGTATTTGCTTTTCTAAATATTATTTGCTCATTTTTAATTAGTTCTAAGATCTTAACACCTGTTAGAATTCTTTAAATAGATCAAAATCTTTTTTAAATTTTCTTTTCTATCTTTTATATATATTTCATTTAATTATTACATCATATATAGTGCTGTTTTCATTCTTTTTCTATTAATCTTCTTTTCTTTCCTGCTAGACTTTAGAATTCTGGGAAAAAACAAATGAAGCATTAAAAATCATTAAGAATAAAAATAGCTGAGGCACTTCATCCTTTGGGGAAAGTAACAGCTGCATCTAAGATAGAATATTTTGACTTTTCTTCATAAAATATTTGAATGAAATATGTTAGATAAAATATAACACTGTAATCTTTGCATGCGAGTTAAAATGTTTAGCTTCAATAAAATTTGTGACATTTTTACGATTTATTTTTTAAGTAACTTTTCTCTGCGCTTTTTTTTTTTTTAAACTTTCTCAGATGATATAAATTTTAGCCTAAAAAAGGATTAGAGGCTGCTATTTTAATTGTAATGTAATTTTAAATATCAGATATTCTCTTTTTTTTTTTAAATATAAAGAATTTGAACTCAGACTTTCCGCCCCTTCACCACACTATCTCATACTACACATGACCACACGCATGCAGAAAAGATAAATAATCACCAATATATGTATTTTGTGCTAAACCAGCACTCATCAGTTGATCCAGATTATCATCTCCCACACATAAATATAATCAGTGCTTAGTTTATATTAAGACAGCAAATCCTTACACTTTAATGGACAGGCTTCAGCCTATTCCAATCTCTAACTCTTCAGCCATCCATACCATTAAAAATCTGATGATAGAACTCCCAAATCCCATGCTGATGCCAATATTGTTGTCAAGCCCATGAATAATGTTAGATAGTTATTTGTGCTATCATAGTATTTGATGGCAGCAGGTTGAGCACATCTGTGCTTCTTGGTTGATCAAGCTGAGTTTTTTAATTTGCTTTATGTAACTATTAATATATTAATAATTTTTATTCGTCATTCATTAGACTAGAAATTATCCAATAATGAATAATATTTCTGTAGTATAATTTTTACTACATCACTCTCACACAAGGCAGGGACTGGTTTCTGTCCACTTTTAACAGCTCGTGGAGGGATGTAATCATAAACATATGACCAAATAAATGTGAAAAAGATATATGATCCCCAAGATGCACATTTTATGCTGAACCAACACTCATCATTTGACCCAGACCACAATTTCTTACGTATATCTTTATCACTGTTTAATATATATAGAGATAGGAAATTACTACAATTTAATTGATAAGTTTGCTACCCTCACAACTTTGATACAAACTACTTAATAAAAGTATATTAATAAATTTTATTAGTTATTCATTAGATTAGAGATTATCCAATAATATTTTTGTTCTGTAATTTATACTATACCACACTCACAACAACAAGGTAGGGAATGGTTTCTATCCACTTACATCACAGAAATATTAATCCAAGAAATGTTAAAATGTGGATTGTTTGATCAGTTAATTAAATTTTTTTTCATGTGTCAAAGCATTGGCCAGGAAGCGAACCCGTGAACCCGGGACAACTGCTTGTAAGGCGGCTGTGCTGGCCACTCGGCCACCAATGCTTGACTTAATTAAATTTTTATATAACATTTGAGCACTAAATGGCAGTTTGAATATAATTAATCCATGTCATGGATCAGATTGAGTTTTTTTTTCTATTTTATTCAGCTCAGAATTAATCTACAAATCATTTTTAAATAGTCCATCATTCTATCACTCTTCCTAAATTGTACAGACCAAAATAAAATATTGTAAGTGATAATATTTACTTGGGGAATTATATAATGTCAGAGTATTAAAGTAACAGATTAGATACAACAGTTTGATCCACTTGTCTAAATAGATTCATTTTCATTTCATCTGAAAATAAAATTTAAAAATTTTAGTATTACTTTATCACTAGGTTTTTTATTATAATGTTTAATATTTTTTACAATTACAGATTTAGACATAAAATATTAGCCAAAACACTTTTATTATATTATTGTTGTAATAAATATATTTGTCAATGTATTGGTGGCCTAATGGTTAGCATAGCTACTTCCAAGCAGCTTGCCCGGGTTCCCGGTCAACGTATTTGACATATGAAAAAAAAGAATTATTCTTATTATATAATGGCATTTTATACTATTTAAGTAAAAATTATATAAAATAATAACATAATCAACCTTATTTATGCATTGATAAAATTCTAAAAAATAAACAAATCTACTTTTTGTTTTAGGATTACAATGCTTATTTTATTAAGATTAATCAACAATACAGTTATGATTGACTAGCAATCTTCTTCCAAGCTATAAGATATATATAAATACATGAATTCACAAACAGAATGCTTAATTTATTAAAATTAATTAATCTTATAGTTTCGATTGACCAGAAATCTTCTTCAGAACAGTACATGAATACAGAAATAGACTGATTGTTTTATTAAAATTAATCAACTTTACAGTTTCAATTGACTAGCAATCTTCTTCAGGGCTATAAACTATTTGTGTGTAAATATATATATATATATATATATATATATATATATATATATATATATATATATATATATATATATAATAGCTTGGAAGAAGATTACTGTTCAATCAAAAGTATAAAGGTTGATTAATTTTAATGAAATAAGCAGTGTAACAGTAATAAGAGAGGAGGATTTGTTTAATTTGTTGACTAATAGTAGGATGGATTAAATTTGTTTCCATTTTTGACAATTATTATAATGTGGCTTTAAATGTTTTTTTTTTTTTTGCAGTGATGTAGCTCTTGTAATCGCTTAGATAAACTATTATCAGATAATGAGTTCTATGATAGTATTCTATGCTTAAATAATTTATACCTGTTTTAAAATAATAATAAAAACTTGAGATTATTTTAGTAATGTTTTTGATATTTAAAATTATGATACTATTGCATCAAATCTTTTTTGACTGCTTTATGCATAAAATCATCTATCACCCGGATGCATTTTCTCACACAAGGAAATATACTTTATTATAATTTTTCTCAGATTTTGTAGTAATAATATAAAAATTTACATCCAAATGAATTCATGTATTCAAGCAGAAATTAAGTTTTTATAATTTTATTTAAAATAATGGTCAAATTGTGAAGTTTAATACTAAATGAAGCTTGAAAGATGCACAGAGGCAAAACTCTCCATATAATACACTACTCAATGCAAGCCAGAGTAATCAATGGATACAGGAAGGTTGGGTCTACTCATCCAATATCCCCAAACTAATTTCAAGCTTGTGGTTTCATCAGTGAGGAGCCTTGGATCTGAGAGCACTACACCTAGATCTTAGGATCTAATGCAACCCTTCAGCAGCCACCTTTTACCTTGTTAACTAACTATAAAGCTTTGAGCCCAAATTGAAAACACAGTAATGTTTTTAAGCTATGCTCATTAGCTTGTATAATCATATAGATCTGAACTCAGTTCAGCATCTGTACTTTTTGGTGTCTTTAGTTTTATAATAATCACAGTCAACATAATGATCAAGGTTTAAAGCTTGAAAAGTTTCAAGTAAAACAAATAATTTGCATCTTTGTTTTCTTTAATAAGAATTTCATGATTTTTCGATACGGTATGACAGGCTTGTTTAAAGCAGCAATGACCCTTGTTGTGGTAGAAGTCATCTCAAATGATTGTTTCAAAAAACACTTAGAATTTATACAATTGAAGTTAAAAAAACTTGAAAAATAGGTTCGTAGTAACCAAAACCATGATACAGTTGAGTTCCCATTTTATAACTTTAAATCTATTTTTTCTAGCTAATCCAGTGATTATAGAATTATCCTCTGCCAGATACACTTCTTGCTAAATGAAAGTAGTATCTTACTTTTGTAGTATAATATTAAACAATCTTTGAGTTTGGTGAAGTACATTGATTTGTGTGATAATTTCATTGATAGTTGAAAATGAGTATGTAAATTATTTATATTATGGAGATTTTCTCCTAAACAATGTAGTAAATAGGAGGTCTGTAACTCTACAATTCAAGTATGCTAAGTATATGCAAATGATTTGGCATTCTCAAAGATCTTATTATGTGAATTTCTGAAAAATACTTTGAAATCAGATGTATGAAGACGTAATTTTAATAATATTTTCATTTATAAGAATGTGATTTTTCAGAAATTATATGAACATTGTCATTATTATTATTCACACTTTCTGTGAAAATTTCATCACTTGATCAAGCATTTAGCATATTAAAATTATAGAATCATACACAAGAAATAACTTAATGGAAAATTGATTAAGATCAGTAAATGAACTCTGAGATGTCCAAAACTGAATAGAAACAAATTATAATTAATTTTTCCAAGAGGAAAAATAAGGAGGCTGAATATTTCATTTGATTGAGATTTTGTTTCCATTATTATAATTATTATATTAATTAATCTATTTATACCAAGCTGATATACATTATATTGATGATTGTTTTTATATAAATATTTTATTTACAATTATTTTGTTGTGACTTGAATTGTAAAAATGCCATATAGATATAATAGATATAATCCCTAATAAATGAGTCTTTATATAAAATATAGAGGTGCTGTGGCACATTTTAGCTCTCACAAGGTCTCATTTAGCATTCTTTTGGAAAGACGGCAGATGTTTAGTAATGATACAGACCCTAAGCTTCTTTGATTTTAGATTTAGACCAGAATACTTCCTGTATTCTCTTATCTATTCTGTCTTAGCAAATGTTTTCATGCAAAAGAAATGATTATGTATTATGAAAAAGAATTAATATTTACTTATCTCTTATTAATAGTAGTTATCAGTAAAAACCTTTAGGAAAAAGATGCAAATATCCAAGAGATATTCAAATAACATCTTCTCAAAGGCCAATATTAACCAACATTTTAAATCTAAATCCTTTTTGTAATGGATATTTTTATTATTTAAACTCATACTAAAAATGCTTATATTTGCTTCTAAACATGCTATGACTTTTTTGTTAATAGAACTTTCTAAGCTTCTTGCACAAAAATAAAAAATAAATAAGTCAAGCATTGGTGGTAGAGAGGTCAGTGACAGCTGCTTTACAAGCAGTTGTCCCGGGTTAGTGGCTTCCCGGCTGATGCTATGACACATGGGAAAAATAAAATATAAGCAAACTATATGAGTTATCTCACAGTTTGATGATTAAAAAAAGAAAAGAAAATTCAACCTACTACAAGATAATTCACTAATTTCTATGCTGACTAAGCATGAATGAATGAATAATTTATTTATAAATAAATTAATAAATGATTTATTTATTCAAAGAGCCTGAAAAAAATTGAAATTGTCACAATTTACTATTGTAATAAAAACTTAATAATTGCAACTTTAAATTATTGAGATAAGCAATTAGAATATTTGATTATTTATTTGAAAATATGCAAATAGTGGCAAAAAGGTTTTTTTTTTAAGCTGAAAAAATATTATTCATTTTCACTGAAATCTTAATGAAATTTAATGGAGCAAATTTTGAGTGCCCATTTCTCGGGTTCTTATCATTGCAGCTGATATTAACACAGGCAAAACTCTCCATACAGTAGTGCCACTCAGTGCCAACCAGAGTAATCAATGGATGCCAGAAGGCTTGTGCATAAAATTCCCATCTAGTGCCTACTCATCCAATATCCCCAGACTAGTTTCTGGTTTCTGTTTGGCACTGAGTGGCACTATTGTATGGAGAGTTTTGCCTGTGTTAATAACAGTTATGTACTAGCATAAGAATTAGTGATCATTGCAGCTATTATTATAATACATTTAATTACTCACATATTAAAAAAAATTGAATGGACAACAACTAGCATCCATCAACAGGGGTTTTCAAGTAGTTTCCATACTTTCTTAGCTTTTAGTACATTATCCAGTACTTCCTGTTCATTATATTAAGAAATAAGCAGTTGGAGAGTGTCACATGCAGTACATTATGTGGGCGCAGATGTCATGGATATGAGCCTTGAAGGGACACTGATCTGATAATTTTACTAGCTATCTTGAATCTTAAATGGGCATTTTTGGATCATTGAATCCTGCGATAATAAAAAAAAGTCTTATACAACCACACTGTTTCCATGTCTGAAAAGAGACTTGAAAGGTTGGTGGTCTGATTGACAGATAGTATCAACACGGACTACCCCAGAAATGTTGATAACATAACTATTTTTAGAATATATTAATGACATAATATACTTATTTACCTGCTAATCACTGTACCATTTACACTAGCTTCCCATGCCCCCTGAGGTACAGGATCTCTAGATTGAGAGCTCATGATTTAGAACATCCAAATTATGATTTTATTATGTCTAAGTTAAGAGGAAGGAATTAACACGATTTTATTTTTCAAAAGTTTTATAGTAAATAAAATAATTCAATGGATTTATTACTTCCGAGTTCATAAAAAGTTAAGCACTGGAACTGACAGTACTGGAATATTCTTTTTTTCTTTTTATTCTTTTTTTTTTATTCTTTTTTGCTTTCCTTACTTTATTTTTTTACTTCATTTCTTTTCTTTCATTCTTTCTTTTCTTTTTTTCTTCTTTTTTTTAATTTTGTTTTTTTTTTCTTTCATTCCTTTCTCTTTTTTTATTTTCTTGTCTTTCTTTCTTTCTTTTCTTTTTTATTTTCTACTTTTTTTCTTATTTTGTTTCTTTTCTTTCATTCCTTTCTCTTTTTTTATTTTCTTGTCTTTCTTTCTTTTCTTTTTTTCTTTTTTTTTTTTTTCTTATTTTGTTTCTTTTCTTTCATTCCTTTCTCTTTTTTTATTTTCTTGTCTTTCTTTCTTTTCTTTTTTTCTTTTCTTTCATTTTTTCTAAGGCTTTCTCTATAGAATTTGACACTTCCACTGCACCAAATCATCCAGGACAATTAATCGAATGGATTTATTGCTTGGGAATTTATAAGAAATTTAAATGCTATAAGTTCTAGAACTGTGATCAGTCTAAGGATATTATCTTCAGTCTGACATTTTTCAACACCCTAAACCATGCAGGGTTGTTTAATAGCACTAAAAATGACACTTGTTAGATTTTCTGGAGTTGAGTATGTATAATGTTTTTGTATTTAAGCATAAGATAGCCAAAAATAAAATACCCTTATTTCATGAAAGGTGGAAGATGCTAAAAATCATTGATTTATTATTTCTGCAGCAATTTGATAATGAACTTTTACTTGACTTCTAGAATTTTTAATCATTTTAAGTCCACAAATACTGCATGACTAATGTGGTAGTGTATCTTCATTGTATTAAAGTATGAGAAGTGAATGAACATTAACAAACTTCCACAGAGAGTACTTTATGATAAGAAATACAGATTCTATTTCCATTATAAAGATTACATTACAGACATGCTTAAGAAAGATGCTATACTGATTATTTTTCAATTAGAAGATGTGGTTGAGATCAGAATCGTTTGGAGTCACAATTTGGCATCTTGTTTGAAGTTCAGCCAAAAGTAGTTTGCTACAAAATAAAAGATAATATTGCAAATCATCAGACTCAACATCTCTTATTTTGGATGTATTGATGCTTTATAGATTACTTTGGGCAATCATTGGTGCTTTATAGATTATTTTGGGCAATCATCATGAAACCCATTTTTAAGTTCGTATTCATAGACATTTTAAATATTATTTTATTTTATTTTTCAGAGTTAAAAAAATTATATTTACATGTAGCTGCTAAATGATAATTTTATAATGATGCGGGTCATTGAAAAAGTAAAATCATGATATGAAATTTAAACAAAGTGAAAAGGTTAAACATTGTAGATCCACCAATAAGAATCAGTGCTTTATTCCATGTAGTAATATCACTAAATGCAAACCTTAGTAATCAATGGATATGGGGGGGGGGAGAGTGTATAAAATTCCTAACCAGTGCTTACTCTTCTCATATGTCCAGATTACTTACTAATGAAAGCCATAAGCTAGACATTAGTTTGGGGATATTGGATGAGTAGGCATTAGATAGTGATTTTATGCACAAACATTCCTGCATCCATTGATTACTAAATCTTGCACTGAGTAGCACTACAGTATGGAAAGTTTGCTAATATTATTAAAAGCTTGTGTAAATATAGAAAATGGTGATTATGTCATGTTTTGGTAGTTCTTTATAAGATCCCTAATAAAATCGGTTCAAGTGATATGTATAAAAATCACTCAATTCAGCTCCTAAAAAACAAACTGCATGTAAAAATAATTATAGTACAATAAATTATATTAAAGTACTTCAGAGAGGATTAATAAATATGAGTTACTTTGATGAAGGACTATTTGGGTTTACTATATATTTTTGCTGCTATTAAGGCTTTTTGAACATATGGTATATGTCCAGAGTGTTACCACATTGTGTGAATATTTATAAAAGTTGTACTTGAGGTTATTAAGTGCTCCCAAAAAAATTGAGCTGTGTCAAGCCACTATGAAAGTGTATAACCATATTGCAAAAGTGAAGAGTAAGGTAATATTTCTGTAGTTTAATTTTCTCTACATTACTCTCACACAAGGCACATCTTTTTCACATGTCTTTGGCCAGATGTTTATGACTGCACTTCTTCTCAAGGTGTTAAAGTGGAATAGAAACCAGTCCCTACCTTACATGAGAATAATATAGTGAAAATTACACTACAGAAATATTATTCAATAAGTGGATAATCTCTAGTCTAATGAATGACTACTAAAAATATTAATATATTTCCATTAAGTAGTTAATGTATTAAGCATCACATGATCACCATCTCTTATACTATCACATAATTGTTTATAAACAAAGTAAAACTCTCCATGCAGTAGTGCCACCCTGTGCCAACCAGAGTAATCAACGGATGTCAGAAGGCTTGTGCATAAAATCCCTATCTAATGCCTACTCATCCAATATTCCCAGAAACGATGAGTAGGCAATAGATAGGGATTTTATGCACAAGCCTTCTGGCATCCATTGATTACTCTGGTTGGTACAGGGTGGTACAACTGCATGGAGGTTTTGCCTTGTTTAAGTAGTTAATGTCAATGTTATTAGGGCAGTAAGTTTGATATTTATAAATTAAATTGTAATTATAAATTTATTAAACGCACATTGATTACATAGTAATATTTACTGAGGCTATAACCTCAAAATATGCGTATAAAATGTGATAGTAGGGACCTCTACAGGTGTTTAACCACAAGCTTATGCTATGGAAGATGAGTGCTAATTGAGCATTAAATGTATGCCTTGGAGATCATACATCTTTATCACATCTTGGGTCATATATTTATGATTACATCCCTCCAGGAAGGGGTGTTAAAAGTGGATAGAAATCAGTCCCTACATTGTGTGACAGTGGGGAAGAGAAAATTCCACTACAGAAATTTTATTCATTAAATGGATAATTTAGCAAAACTCACTATATGTATTGCCATGCACCGCAAGGTAGAGTAATCAATGGATGCCAAAAGACTTGCACATAAAATCCCCATCTAGTGCCTACTCATCCAATATCCCCAGACTAGTTTCTGGCTTGTGGCATTTGTCAGTGAGGAGCCTAGGATCTGAGAAACTAGTCTAGGGATATTGGATGAGTAGGCACTAGATGGGGATTTTATCCACAAGCCTTCTGGCATCCATTGATTACTCTAGCTTGCTGTGTGTGGCAATATGTATAGTGAGTTTTGCCTGTTATAACAACAGTTATACACAAGCATAAGAGGTGGTGGTCATGTGATGTTTATTGGCTTAAATGGATAATCTCTAATGAATGACTAATAAAAAATATTAATGTGGAGTAAGGGGTTTAATCTCGCCAAAACTTTCTAACAAAGTTTCACATGAATATTGCACCGAGAATAAAAATAAGTTGACATTATTATAGTAATATATGACAGATTGCCTCATAAATAACACTTTTGAGTTATAGAAAATATTACTACAAAACTAATAGGAAGAACCGAGAATGCAGGATTAAAAATAAATGCTAAAAATACTCAAGTCATATGTATAGTGAGTTTTGCCTGTTATAACAACAGTTATACACAAGCATAAGAGGTGGTGGTCATGTGATGTTTATTGGCTTAAATGGATAATCTCTAATGAATGACTAATAAAAAATATTAATGTGGAGTAAGGGGTTTAATCTCGCCAAAACTTTCTAACAAAGTTTCACATGAATATTGCACCGAGAATAAAAATAAGTTGACATTATTATAGTAATATATGACAGATTGCCTCATAAATAACACTTTTGAGTTATAGAAAATATTACTACAAAACTAATAGGAAGAACCGAGAATGCAGGATTAAAAATAAATGCTAAAAATACTCAAGTCATCTTCATTAATTTTGCAAAGAAGTCGAAAATGAAAGTGATTACTAATAAATTATACATATATATATATATATATATAACCTGCAAATATCTTAATACATATATATATATATATATATAACCTGCAAATATCTTAATCAAATTATTAATATGGATTGAAGTATATTTTTAAAAAATAATTATTAAATTTAATTTAATTGTTTTTGATTTTATAAAGCTTAAAATTTTTAATAAATGTGTTTTATCATTAATTATAAGTGAGTTTAAAATGTGGGCATTTAACAGAAGAGCATTTTAGAGACTATAGACCACAGAATAAAATATGGAGATTTGTATGTTGGAATTAGAAAAATGACTTCAAAATTTAAATACATTTATAAAACTACAAATAGGCATACTTTTATTTACCAAAGAATTAATTTAAGTAGAGGGATTTGAACTCGGATTTTTAAGTCTATTCATCCTCCACCCCATCTCAAACAACTGATATAGCTGACCACACACACTCGCGAAAAATATGCATGCTCTCCAATATATGTGTTTCGTGCAGAGTACTCGCCAGTTGGACGAAATCATAATCTCCCACACATATATACAATCAGTGCTCAGTTTATATTAAGATAACCATTTCTCAAACTTTAATGGACAACCTTCAATCTTCTTATCTTTCCAACTATTCAACTGTCCATATCAGAATTATTCTAAAATGGAGCCACAAAATATTACTTTAAGAGATAATAATAGATGAATAAGAAAAGTTCTGTATTGAATCTCAAAATTTATAGGTTACTAAAAAAAGACTGCTTGTGAGATTAATAGATTATTTAAGGAAGGTTTTAGAAGGATGTAGATAGAAAAGCATCATTTTGTAATGGATTGAAAATGATAGAAAGTGATGATGATGAAATAAATTTAAAAAATATTACGTTTGTAAATGAATTATTACTAAAATATTCAATAGTTCAACAAATATAAAGTATGTGAAATGGTATTTAATTTCTTGATACGTTGTTTATTTTCATTTCTAATAATCATACGGGAATCACCCACCCCCCACATGCACTGTGCAAATTTATAATGCAGAGGGGGCAATTCTGGTATGACTATTACAAATTTTTCTTTTAAAAAAAGGGTGCTAGATAAATAAATAATTAATTATATATTTCTGAAAATAAATATTTAATTTTATAATGCAAAACCAAATTCATTATTGAATATTATAAATATCAACATTTTAATCTATTTGCTATAAACATAGGGGATTTGGACTCAGACTTTAAAGCACCTTTCAATTATCCACATTATCTCATACCACTGATAAACATGACCACACACATCACCAATATACATATTTCATGCTGAACCAGCATTCATCAGTTGGTCCAGTTTATCATCTCCGACACATATACATAATCAGTGCTCAGTTTATATTAAGATAGCAAATCTTCATACTTTAATTAACAGGCTTCAATCTACTCCAACCTCCAACTCTTCAACCTTCCATACCATTGAAAATCTGATGATGGAAAGTCCATATCCCATGTTGATGCCAATATTATTGCTATGCCCATGTTGACCTCAAGTCACTCTGACCCCTCATGTATAGGACCTTATCCATTTAAATACAGAGAAGAGAGATGGGTAGGATGCAGGCTTAATGTGTAAATATTTTAAATACAGGCATTCTTCATGTACCTATTAATAATAAGAGATTTGAAAGGATTATTGATCTTTTTGAAAAGATAAGAAAAAAAACTTTTAAATTAAATGCATTGTTACAACCCCAAACCAATTTTATAAAAGGGCTGATAAAAAAAATATGAGTTCAGGTGACTTATAGCTTATGTAATAGCTGGCCAGAAGAATCTGGTTTTAATATTTTAAGCAAGTGGCCAAATTAGCCAGCTGTGAAATTTGAATATTAATTTTTTTAAAAAACAGTTCCTGTCTTAATATTTTTGGTGAAGCAGTTAGCTAATGGCTAGCTGTGAAGTGTGACTAAAATATTTTGTGAAGAGTTAGCTGCAGTTTGTTGGTAAAGGTATCAGAGAGTGGCCACAGTAAAGCTAGCTGCAGAGATAGCTGGCAGAATTATACAGAGGACTGCCATGAAGATATAAGAATGCAAGGAAGCAGCTGCCCTAATTTACTGCTGAAGTTTTGAATCATTCACTAGTTTGCTTAAATATGGAGAAGACAGTTTGCTGGCCTGAGGTCTGCAAGTCCGAGACAGAAGGAAACCTAAATCAAGACCTACTTACCTGGATTATAACTTCTTGATTATGACTTTCATGAACTGGTCCTCATCAAGAGAACCCATCAGTTGATGAAGAAGTAGTTATATGTGTGCTGCTGTGTCTATATCCAGAGAAGCACAGATAAACATATATACAGTGAATTGTATTTTTTTAATATTCCTTAAAAAAAGACATTTTAACTTAATAACTTAAAGTAAAACAAATAAGTAATTTGCTTGAGTCAAATGTCTAAAAGAGAGATGATTTGCTATATATATTTTGTAAAGAAATAATTTTCATATTTCTTTAAAGTGACATTCTAAAAGTGAGATATATAATATAGAATGATTTTGTTTATGCTCATTTGTTGAGAGAACAAAAAAGACATTTTGAAATTTATATTTTAAAATAATTCTAAAAAAACATTATAATAATCAGTTAAAGGCTGATTTTTTTTTTTTTTTTAAAAAGCAGAAATTGGAAAAAAAGCAAATCTTTTAGATTAATTTAAAATGTGTTGATAATCAGTCAACTATCAAACATTTGATAGTACTTTAAAGAAAAAGTAAAAAAAAAAAAGAAACTATGCATAGCAAAGTGAAACTTACCATAAAAATATGAGAATGTTATAATGTAATTTGAAGAATTTAATTGTGAAAATGTACATTTTAATAACTCTGTTATTTTGACAAGTTAAAAGATATGGTATAAAAGATAGTGTGCACATACATTTCCATGTTCATACACATATCTGTTAATAGATATCTATATCGTTAAAATGTAGTAACTTAAATTTCTAATCATTTATTATTTTATGATGACTGAAATGTAGTCATCAAATATACTGCACTTTGTGTGTATATATATATATATATATATATCAAATGTGTGTCAGATAGACACATTAAGGTAAAAATTAATGTGTTTTCATTATTGTGATAAATACAAATATTATGTAAAATTTTAGTCATTTTAAAATTTTGTTAAATGTCAATTGAAATATTTTCATTGTATATTATAAAATGCACATCTGTGTACAGATATATGTATGCATTTATACAAACCTATTAAGAAGTAATGTAATCAATGTAATAACTTAAAATTTGTATATTAATCTTGTGAATCACAATGTGATAACTTTTATTATTGTATTTTAATCAAAATCAGAAGACTTAATTTATATGTATAACCTCATAGATCTTAATTTCAATTTTTTGTTATTGTTGTTAATAAACTTATATTCAATTATTAAAAATTGTTCCATCATCTCTTGGTCACATACAGTAGTAGAGCTTATGTTCTCTGAGCTATATTCAAGCATGGAATGAATATATAAATGGGGATACATTTAGTGCTTTAGGAGCATTCCAGTATGACATTGTCCTGGTTTTGGCATAAAAATTATATTCTTCAAAGCCCCTGCACTACATTTTATTTTAGTTTAGTGTTATTAGAAGTTAAGTTTGTAGTTGGTGAGTATAAGTGGTCAGATCACTGATGATGATCAGTATGTTTTAATGTCCCAACATTATTGTTTTTCTTATTTTTTATTATGTATTCTGATGGATGAGCACTTAAGTTGGTGCATCCAAATTAATGTTTAAAAGATTGCCCTAAGCTGGCAAATGCTCAATATTTAACCTGGTTCACCGAAGACCCATTTCCAATCCAGTCACAAGGTGGACTGTTCATTTTAATTCAGATTTATTGTATTGAAGTATTTTGATTGAACATTCATGAGGATGAATGATTATTATTTATTATGATGCTGGTTGATGGTTAATTATTATGGTTGCTCTGAGGAGTAGCTGGCTGGTCTCATAGAGATTTCATTCTCTCATGATCTCTTAATATATAACATTTCTTATATATTTTGTGATTATTAAATATTACTTTAATAATTAATTTGATATTTCATTTTCAATTGACTGGGAATGATGATGATTTTCCATTACCCAGCAGTTCAAATCCTTTTTTGGTACCCCCATCCTGTTACACTATAAATAAGTTAAAATATAGCATTTAAAGAAAAATGATAATTTACATTGTGGGTTTGCAAGATTTTGTCAAACCATAAGTTACTGTCATTACTAACAATAATCATTTTAATAGCATACATTTATTATCAAAATATATAAATAAAAACTACCTTGAAACCATTCATCTAATCTTACTGGGTTGATATAAAGTTAATATAAAAGCCCAATCAAGGATCATTTTAATTTTTTATCTATGCTGTGTCTAAATTACAGAATGTAAAAATAAATGAGAGGACCTAACTCGCTCTCTCAAAACCAGATATGCCAAACTAGCCCACCTCTGCTCTTCACAGACATTTTGGGCAATCCTCCGACTCCCATCCTATCAGCCTCTGTCACAGGACTCATCCAATTAAATGTTTGTGACTCATGCAATTGCTTGCTCAACGGGGGTGTGCATCTCAGACTTGCAACCAAAGACTTTTCTTTGGTCTGGATTACATACCCTTTCCACATCCCTTTCCTTTCTCATATGTATCCTTCCCCTTTTCACCATGTTGTTCCTGAATTTCATTTTATCATGTAATCACTTCTCTGTAAAAATTTTTTAACTGTATTTGCATGTTTTTTTTTTTATGAATAAACTTTCATCACTGAGAAAAAAAAATTAGTTAACTTGCTCTTTAATGTTATGATTTATAATTCAGCATTATTTATATAATTAAAGCCATTTTGATGGTTACTGCACTAACATTTCATCTTGAGTTTAAATCCAGAAAAGAAAGACACACCCCCTTCTACCATGGATATCTGAAAATTTCCAAATAAATTTAGAAATTTTTTTAGATTGCCAATCAATAGTCAAATTAGCTAGGTATATAATATTATATTGAGAATGATTTTATTGGAATTTATACAATTTTACATATAACAGTTAGTAGAAAAAATATGACAGTATAGCTTTTACATATATTGTCAGTAATGGTGCATTGATAAAATAGAAAATATTTTCAAGGGAAGGGGGGGACGACACATTTTCCCAGTATCTAAGAAGAAGAGATTTATTTTTAGCTTTACCTGGCTTCTAGAATAATTTAATAATCTGATAGGGACCAATAATTTAATCATGATTTTTTTGTCTTAATAATGATTGTGTTTGGATAGCTAATACATCAGAAAGAAGTTGCTTTGTGCAGTTTTGGTGCAGTTGGCAAAGCTTCTGACTTGGTATTGGAAGGTTCCAGGATTGATTTTGTTGCTCACAGGTTTGGTGCTCAATTTCTTAAGAACTCCTGAGCAATAAAACCATATGCCATTTTAAAGGGCACTAGTAAGATAAATAACAGGAAAGGAACCCTAAATAAAGTTAAGCAGATTGATTCAGAATCAGATTTAAAAAGCACTTGACATTAATATAATATATTGTCTAACATTTTATCACCTCTATAACATCTCATATAAGTTGAATATTTATGTAACAGATCAACAGTATCTTAGAAACGATATGGTTGATAGGTCATTATGATTTTGTATTAAATGCTTTTATTTAAGTTTAGAAAGTGTTTTTTTTTAAGGATACATTTAGTAATCAAGTTTTAATATACTTCTATCAAATGGTTTCTTTAGTGCAATATGGTAATGAAATATTTTAGATTGGTTCTCTGATTTTTTTACGTAGAAGTATTAGTAAGCTGAATTTTAAGTGTGTAAATCTAGGTTCAATAAGTTTTCAAGAACGTGTATGAGAGAGTGATATTTTTTTAAAAAAACTAAAACTAAAAAGCATTTATGGAAAATTCATATAGAAATAAAGTGAAATATTAGCTACTCTTGATTATTTTTTTTATGTCAAAGCATCGACTGGAAAGTGAACCTCAGGACAACTGCTTGTAAGATGGCTGTGCTAACCTCTCAGCCACCAATGCTTGATGTACTCTTGATTATAAAGTTGCTTTAAATTTTAATTTCTCTTATTTGTAAAGTTTTTTTTTTTTTAAAAGAAAAACTTCTTTTATAAACAAAATAATATCGGAATCAAATTTTATTCCCCCGCAAATTTCCTTTAAATGTTACACAGCATGTGACATAATTTTCATTCTCGACTTTAAGTAGGAATAATTACAAAAAATTTCTGAATGTAATAAATTAATACTACTATATATATAAAATATTTTATAATAAACATCTTTAATTTACTGTGCATTAAAATGCTAAAAAATAACAATTTTCTTCAACCACGTTTCAGAGTTTTATATTTAACTTCAAATAAAATTATGGCACATACAGAAATTAATTAATTCAATCACTAATTTCTACAACTAGAAATTGAATGCAGTAATTTCTGGATGTTCCACACTTTTATTTTAAGTTAAATATAAAAACCCCAACTGTGGTTGAAGAAAATAATTATTTGGTTTTTTAGTATGCAGGAAATAAAAGTGTTTATTATAAAATATTTTTATTTTATATAATGAGCTTGCAAATAGCTCTTAACAAGCTTTTCAAAATATTCCCAACCTCAGACTGTTTTTTGCTACTGGCTTTCTCAGTGAGGTGCTAGGATATTTAAGCATTAGATTTAAAATACTAGGTCAAGCCCAGCATTTTATCTAATGGATAACCTTTAAGTAGACAATCTGAAATTGTCAGACATCCATATATCTTCCAATCCAGCTATCTAATTTAAATAGTCATATGGGACTGAAACAAGCTCAAATACACCATATATTAATAGCTTTAGCAATATAAAATTGCCAGAGCCTTAATAGCAAAAAAAAATAAAAATAAAAGCTGTTAAGAGCTATTTGCAATTTCATTATATAACATTTGTAATACAAGCTTGTTAAATTAGGTCATGTGACTTATAACATAATTTCTTTGTAATTTTATTTTTTGTTATTAAGGTTTTGGTGGTATTACATTGCTAAAGCTATTAATATATGGTGTATCTGAACTTGGTTCAGTCCCATATGACTATTTAAGTTAGATAGCTGGATTGGAAGACATATGGATGTCTGAAAATTTCAGATTTTTTACTTAATAGTTATTTATTAGATAAAGTGCTGAACTTGGCCTGGCATTTTAAATCTAATGCTTGAATATTCTAGCAGCTCACTGAAGAAGCCAGTAGCAGAAACCTGTCTGAGGTTGGGGATATTCTGAAAAGATTGTCAAGAGCTATTTGCAAGCTCATTATATAACATTTGTAATCCAAGCTTGTTAAATTAGGTCATGTGACATATGACTTGATTTCTTTGTAATATTTTTATTTATATTAATTTGATTAAGAATTAACAAATTTAAGTTAATAATAGATTCAATTCATTTGAAATATACAATTAATGTAAAATAACTATTTTATTCTAACCAGTTAAATAATTATTTCATATTAATTTTTTTTTCAATTGAATTGAATTGATTTTTAATAGTACTTACAGAAACAACATTATGAACAAGTTAGTATAATATTTATTATATTGGTCATTCTTAAGGAAATATTTAGGTTTTCCTAAGCAGAATTTGCAATGATATAGTAATTCTCTGTTGCTGATCTCCAAGTAAATCTCAAGAAGTACTGTAAGAAATATCAATATTAGTCATTAATTTACTATCTAGTTATTATTGGGACGATTTCATATTATAGTGTTAATATATAGGGTATATGAGCACAGACTTTTACATGACCCACCACTCTCCACACTATCTCATAACACTGATACACTTGAACACATATATATTGAAACGATAAATAATCACCAATATACATATTTCATGCTAAACCAGCAATCATCAGTTGGTCCAGATTACCATCTCTACACATATATGCTATAAGATAGCCAAACCTCGTACTTTAATGGACAGGCTTCAATCTATTCCACACTCCAACTCTTCAACCATCCATCCAATTGAAAATCTAATGATGGAATGCTCGAACGCCATCCTGATGCCAAGATTCTTGTCACACCCATGTTGATCTAAGGTCAATCTGACCCCTCATGTGCAGGACATAATGCATTTAATACATATACAAGGGATGGGCAGACATCTCTACTATGTAATAACTGATACACACAGGCTTATTATATACCTGTGTCTATATATGTAATATATAGGGTATATGAGCACAGACTTTCACATGACCCCCCACTCTCCACACTATCTCACAACACTGATACCCTTGAACACATATATGTTGAAAAGATAAATAATCAATAATGTACATATTTCATGCTAAACCAGCAATCAACAATATGTCCAGATTACCATCTCTACACATATATGCTATAAGTGCCCAGATATATATTAAGATAGCCAAACTTCGAAACATTCCATCATCAGATTTTCAATTGGATGGACGGTTGAAGAGTTGGAGTCTGGAGTAGATTGAAGCCTGTTCATTAAAGTATTAGGTTTGGCTATCTTAATATATATCTGAGCACTTATAGCATATATGTGTGGAGATGGTAATCTGAACCAACTGATGATTGCTGATTTAGCATGAATTACGTATATTGTTGATTATTTATCTTTTCAACATATATGTGTTCAAGTGTATCAGTGTTATGAGATAGTGTGAAGAGTGGTGGGTCATGTGAAAGGCTGTGCTCATATACCCTATATATTACATATATAGACACAGGTATATAATAAGCCTGTGTGTTTCAGTTATTATAGTGTTAAGTATATTTATGCGATTTTTGATTCTGGGGTTAGAAATTGTGTGAGAAAAAAAATTATGATTTTATTAAATCACAAGTACTTTTAGATTATATTTTTAGTTATTTAGTTTTATACTAGAAGAAACCAAACAATTCACCCAATTATAGATTAGTAAATAAATCATCTTCATAGTCCATTTCAAATATTATCAATCCCCTATAGAATGAAGGTCTCTATATTTAATCCAATTTCTTTGATCCATAGCCTCTTTTTTCTATACTACAACAAACCTGCTAATTTTGTCTATCCATCTCACATATGGTCTCTTTCTGGATCTTTTATAATCTCTTGTGATATAATTTAAAACTTCAACCGTTCATCTATTATCATCTTTTCTAGCAATATGTCCAGCCCAGCTTCATTTTAATCACTTAATTCTTTCAATAATATCAGTAATATCTGTTTGTGCTCTCGCCCATGTACTTCATTCATGTTTGACAATTTTATGTTATGCGTAAGATGTATCTATCCCTAATATTTCATTGACTGATCAGAAATCTATGTATTGCTCCTCATTTAAATAACCAAGTCTGAGATCCATACATAAGAGCGGTTAAACTGTATATTAAATATCTTTGTTTTCAAAACACATAAGCTATTTTTTTTAATAATAAATGGTTTTTTCCAAAATACCCCATCCAAGTTTAAATCTATGATTGTACTCCATCTGCATTAAAAATCTGATAAAGAAATTTATAATTATCAAATACAATCTGTTGGGAATAAGAACCATAATTCAAATTTATCTGTCATGATTATAAATATTTATATATAAATAAAGATCATTCACTCACACATTTATCCAGATTTCAAAAAATTTCAAATAATCTGTCAGAAAAGAAGAACTATTAGACAACGGAGAAAAAAAAGCACGGTGCCTTTTTTAAAAATCTTAATTATAAAGATAAAAAACTCCAGTAAATTCATTATAATATATAGGGTATATGAGCACAGACTTTCACACGACCCACCACTCTCCACACTATCTCATAACGCTGATACACTTGAACACATATATGTTGAAAAGATAAATAATCACCAATATCCGTGACAAGAGTCTCGGCCTCAAGGTGGCCTTTAAGCGTTCCATCATCAGATTTTCAATTGGATGGACGTTTGAAGAGTTGGAGTGTGGAGTAGATTGAAGCCTGTCCATTAAAGTATAAGGTTTGGCTATCTTAATATATATCTGAGTACTTATAGCATATATGTGTGGAGATGGTAATCTGGACCAACTGATGATTGCTGGTTTAGCATGAAATATGCATATTGGTGATTATTCATCTTTTCAACATATAGGTGTTCAAGTGTATCAGTGTTATGAGATAGTGTGGAGAGTGGCGGGTCGGGTAAAAGTCTGTCCTCATATACCCTATATATTACATATATAAACACAGGTATATAATAAGCCTGTGTGTTTCATTTAACTTCATTATACTAACTATTAGTTAAGAGTAAAAGTCTCGAGTTATTGTGATTTGATCTGATAATTATTGTTATGATGATTATAAAAATATAATTATACCGTGATACAAACTTAACAGCTATGGAAGAATTATTTTATCGGATAGGTACTGCGCTTATGACTTAATTTTACTTCTTAAATGTTATTAGCTCTAAATATAATCCTACATAATTGTATGTGGACATTGTTTTTTTTTTTTTTTAATAAATCAGCTGATCGAGAGAGCAACAATACAACATAAACGAAATAAAATGGTAACATAAAATTTAATATTTAGACTATTTAAGTAAAAATTACTCTTAAATGGGGAATGGTGAAATACAAAACTAAAATAGAAAGATACACAATTTTAAAAAAAAAAAATCAAACAGATGTTTTGGGGAACATTAAAAAAAATAGGGTTCTTTAGTATTATCCAACCAATGATGTATTACTTTGAAGCCATATCAGTCTGATCTTACGATTTTTAAGATAACATCTCCAGGTGATTTGCGGACGCATGCAATCGCTAAAATTTGTCCGCAGATCATGTGGACCTGGTATGTTAAAAATTGCAAGATTAGACTCATATGCCTTCAGGGTAATACATCATCGGTTGGATAATACTACAGATGCAGGTCACATGATTTAAAGAGCTTCTTGGAATAAGATGATCGGTGAATGACAGTCGGGCAGATAACGAGCACCACCATGTTTGTTGGTCCTGAAAAAAAATACAAAATAAAAAAAATTTACATGCTAGTTTCTATGTGTATTTGAGAGAATTATATACCGCATATATATAAACTGGAGATATGATATAACAAGAGAACTTTACACAGCTAATAAAATATGTAAATAGAAGACAAAAAAATCCAAACAGTTGCCGACATAATTTATATTTTTTTTCTTAAGTTGATAAAGCTATTAAATTAATAATTAATTATGTCACTTATATAATAAAGTAGGAAAAAAGATAATGAACAGAAGGTGGCTAAAGAACTGGATACTGATTCAATATTTGATTGTATTACAAACTTATTTATTACTCATTGATTTATTTAATGCTACATATTTTGGCTTGGAAAGTCATAAAAGTTAATAAGACTAAAACATTACTTTGTTAATTAAACTTTTATAATCTCTTTAAAGAAAAAAGGATTGTCAAGATAAGCAATGAAATAGATACAACAGAAAAATAGGAAAAAGAAGTTAAATATTTACTGTTACTTAATATATTTACTAAGGCACTAAACCTAAAGCATGTGCGGTTGAAAATGCGAAGGTAGGGACCTCTACAGGTCTTAACCACAAGCTTACACATTGGAAGAAAAGAGGGGAACCCTTCTTTACTTCAACCTACTTTCTATATAAATATGTGAAGCTGAAGTGGTTATATCTGAGAGTGTGAAGCTATTCAATACTTCACTGATTAAGTCCACAATTCCTATTATACCTTATTACTTAATATGTAGGTAGAACAATGTAAAAAGCATCAGCCATTATAAAAAGGCATTCAAAATTAAATTGGAAAACTATAATTCTATTCTAAAGCAACTCCTTATGCAGACCAGAACAAATTATAAAATCAGTTGCTTAAAAAATGCTGGTCAATAACCAAAATGGCAAGCTGAACACAACAATTTTATTCAACTGACCCAAGAGAAATATAGTCTATTTGATCTCTCTATTGGGAATTGGTTCAGAAATTTTAGTTGCCCACTTTTTCTATCTTATATGGATATGGCATTGATTGTAATATTTTGCTATTATGAAAAGTTTTGTGAGATAGTGATATGTCTGCTAGTCTATAAACTGGTATTCGAATCATTTTTGAAACTTGGAACTATTTTTAGCTTAAGATTTTCTTTCATTTAAATCCCTTTTACCAATCGATTCAGCAATAAGTTATAAGGTGGGAAATGGGTATTTGAATCAGTCAGATAGATGTGGTATATTGACTTTAATGTAATCTTCACCACTGGTAAAGGCAGATGTAAATCTGAGTCCATTGCTTTTACCTTTTATTCTCTATAATTTATTGAGTGAAAAATCAATATGTTGTATATGGTACAAAGGAAATAAATATAAAAGATAAGCTGATACATGTGTAAAATAAGGTGTTAAACAAGCAAGATGAATATGTTATCATTACAAGGAAAATAAAATAAAGTCACATTGTATACATTAATAAAATCGGAAGGACATATCCATTAATACAAATAGAATAGAGATAAAATAAATATGTGTGATAATAATTGTGACATCTGATACCATTGTTTACTGTTCAGACTAAGCAGACCATTATGAACATTTTGTATTCATTACCCAATCCACTTGAAAAATGCCTCAGTTCGGCAGACTGTTGCAATCATTGAATGTTTTTAATGAAATTCCATGTTTCATAGAATTTTGAGTTGGCAGTTAGTATTTTATCACGATTCTTCAGTTTTTGTAGTTTCCTAATGATAAAAGCATCTTCATTGAAATCACTGGTGTTGAATATTTTCCTGCACCTTACAGTCCAAATTGCATAGTTTATAAATAATGACAATCTGATTGTGGCAATTGATCTTGTTCTTATGCTGTCATTGAGCGATACGACTAAGTAATAGTCAAGATTGAGGTTCTAGGCAATTGTATTTCTTGTGATCCAGAGACCAGGGCATGAGTGTATCAGATGTTCAAAGGTTTCTTCATGCCTTTGACAGAGAATTCAGCATTTTATATTGAGATATAAATTAGAATCTAAAATAATTATTGTTTGGAATTGATGGCAATATGAAATTTCAATTTTTTTAAAATTAAATAAAAATATGTTCGCGAAAATTTAAAAGAAGAAAAAAAAATGAATATAATATAAACATGTTCTAATTTAATGCTGTATGATCTCATTAGTTTACAGTACAGTTTTAAAATTGGGGATGATATAATAAAATGCATTTAGAAAATAATAGGTAATGGAAAATTAACAATGATGATGAACAATTGTTATTATATTGTAACAGTACTTATTATCTGCTCACACTGTCTGCCTTTACTTAGAGAACTTAACATTTAAAAAATATAAATAGTTGATTTATTAGAAGGTTATGTAATATTTGAATAGTCAAATATTAAATATCACAACATTTTCATTTATGTGGCGATTCATTTTTTTAGCATATTCTGTTGATAATCGGTTTGGAGATCTCTAGTTCTTTACTCCATTAAACTACTACTGCATTTAGAAATGAAATTCTTTAGATCAAAGCAAATGACAAAATACTAGACTGCAAATCATTAATAATTATATTAGATTTGAAGTAAGAATGCAAAAACGCTGTATTTAAAACAATAGTCAAGATTAGAGTACAATTAAAATTGATATGAAATTGCAGCAAGTAGTAATATTGAAAGATTAATAAATTATGACAAAAATTTGTCAAAATATTATCCAATTAACTTTCTAAAATTCTTTAATTCAAAATTAATGTACCTAACATGTACACAGGAAAGAGGAATTAAGTATTCAGTTTAAATTCGACCTGAAAAAAGAACCATTTTTGACAAAGTGTGATGATAAATAGACCACAGTTACTTGTATAGCTTCTTGTCTGAAAAGATTAAAGTCTGTAAAAAATATCATCAGTAAGCTTCTGAAGCATAAATAATAATCATAGGAACTCAGTATTTTTATTAGTCATTCATTAGACCACAGATTACCCACTTAAAGAATAATATTTCTGTAGTGTACTCTCACAGAAGATATGGACTGGTTTTTATCCACTTTCAACATCTTGTAAAGGAGTGTAATCATAAACATATGATCAAAGATGTATAAAAAATGTATGATCCCCCAAATGCACATTTTGTGCTGAAGTAGCACTCATCAGATGTCCCAGATCGCAATCTCTTACATATATCTCTATCATTATTTAGTATATATAGATAGCTGATTATTACCATTTAATTGATAACTGTACACCTCTCCACAAGGCGTTAACAGTGGATAAAACCATTCTCTATTTTTCATGACAATGGTGTAGTGAAAATTATGCTACAGAAATATTATTCATTAAGTGGATAATTTCTAGTTTAATGAATGAGTAATAAAAGTTATTAATATACTTCCATCAAATGGTTTGTGCAAAGTTATGAGGACAGTAAGTTTGGCACTTATCAATTAACTATAGTAATTGTCTAAGAGATTGTGATCTGGGCCAAATGGTGAGTACTGGTTCAGCATGAAAGGTACATCTTGGGGATTGTGCAACTTTTCCAAATAAATATAGGTACTTTTTGTTTCAATCAATTAAAATAAAAAATGAAATATCACATTAAATACTTGAATAAATATTTTTTATGATTGCATAAAAGTAAGAAAACTGTTATAAAAGACTTGACTACATAACTATTAATAAAACTATAATATGTTAAAGATAAATTTCAGATATTATCAAATTAATGTAGAACATATTGACATTTGCATTGTCCAGAATAAAAATATTGTCATGAAATTTTGTGTACAATCATGCAATAAGCAGAAAAAACTTTCCATATAGTAGTGCCACCTTGTGCCAACAGAGTAATCAATGGATGCCAGATGGCTTCTGCATAAAATCTCCATCTAGTGCCTACTCATCCAATATCTCCAGACTAGTTTCTGGCTTGTGGCCTTCATCAGTGAGGAGCTTTGGATCTGAGAGCACTGCACCTAGATCTTAGGATTACTCTAGTTGGCACAGGTGGCACTACTGTATGAAGTGTTTTGCCTGTCTAATAACAGTTATGTGCTAGCATAATAGATTGTGAACATATGATGTTTAATTGTTCATCATGCAATAAAATTGTATCAAAATATTGCAGATAAATACTGATTGCATACATATTAATTTTTTTAGGATTTTAAATCATATCTCCTCATATATCATTAGATATACAGAGGAAGTCATTTGGATGCTCACTGTTCAAAGCATGATGTTAAGTCTGAAACTCATAAACCGAGAATATTTAATACAACTAGACTTAATGTGTGAAAAGATAGATCTATTACATACATCAGAACATTGCCGAGACAATGTCATCTGATATTGATTGATGTAATGTAGTTGATAAGATGATTAAGGAAAAATATCAAGCAAAATCTAGTTTCAACAATAAATCATAAGCGTGCAATTTGACCCAAAAGCTAAAAACTTTCCCTATTGTCGGAAACGGTTATAAAAACATTTCATGGATCGGTGTCATATTCAGCGATAAAGTAAATCCTTTATTATCAACTTAAAATTTGTGTACGTAAAAATTGGAAATGTAGATATTAAGAGTTATTTTAACAACAGCTAAACAAGTTTTAGTTTTTATAAATGAAAAATCTGTAATTAAATGCATCTAGTAAAAAATGATAATGGTTTTATTGCTCAGAAGTTTATAAGAAGTTTGAGCAACAGAATCGATCCTGGGATTTCCTGGATGCCCTACCAACTGTGTAAAAAACTATACAAGACAATGCATTTAGTAATATTCTTAGACAAAAGTGTAGGCTAAAATATAATAAAAAGTAATATAAATCAGCAAATCTTAATATATATTTCCCATTTTTTCTTCCTTAAGTCTCAATAAGTAGTACTTCTAATAGGTAAGTATTCATGAATAAAACTTATTCTCATATCACTCAATAACATACAAATAAATTAATAATCATTAAAAACCAGTCAACACTTAGATAATCACAATATCAATAACAATCAACAATTTCAAACTGTTGTCAAGGCAACCTTTTAACAATAAAGGTGGAATCCCAAATGGATTTCACCCTAATATACTTGCAACTTGACCACAGAGAATTTGAAAGTATTGATACAAAGAAGATTAAATAAACGTCTTTAAACAGGTAAATAAAAACCTATTCTGAATTCAAACTAATAAATAGTCAATTACAACATTACAAACTGCAATTATAAATTTCAAATCACATCCAAAGTATTGCTTAAATAATACGCCTAAATAAATTAATAAAATACTATCAAAAAATGTACATGTATGAAAGCATACAATGATATAAAGCATATAGCTTCAGAAAACATATATGATTTTAGCATACAATGATATAAAGCATATAGCTTCAGAAAACATATATGATTTTAAAAAAACAAACAAAGGAAGTACAAATAATAATGCTATTATTTTATTTATGAATCTATAGATTTGAAATAGTAAAAAAAAATTATGTTAACAGGGTGACAAAGTTTGGAAAAATTACTACTAGCAATAATTAAGTATAAATCACTTGATTACTTTATCGTATTGTCTAGTTATCCTTATCTTTCTCGGGCAAAGGTTGACTATTTATCATCTACAATAGAAAACAATTTTTTTTTCTCATATGTCATAGCATCAGCCGGGAAGCGAACCCGCTAACCCGGGACAACTGCTTGTAAAGCAGCTGTCCTGACCTCTCGACCACCAAAGCTTGGCAATAGAAAACAATATTTTATTTTAAAATGGATAGTAGTAGCAATAGGGTTAAATATAAAATTTCCCTTATTATTATAAAGAAATGAGTGTAAAAAATTAATAATTAAGAATGATTTCTGATTGGCTCATGTATTAGAATATTGTTCTATTAGCATATATATTTATTAAAGGTACAGATGGATTATTTGATAGAACAACTTAGTTTTGATTTTTAGGACTCATTGGCCGTCTACAAATTTGCATCAAAACTTCCTGTTAATGAAAGAATAATGTAGGTCAGTGAACTTTATGTTAGCCACATCTTGTTTATGTCTTCTGTTAGTTTAAAAATCAATGAATTCTATAGATCTTGTAGCTTATTTACCGAAATTTATTTACATATTTGTATGACTTTGTGTAGGTACGTAAGAGAAGCGTATTTGTGAATTATAAACGAGTTAATTAGATAGCTATAAATTTAAGAGAGAACAAAAAGTCAGCGAAGAAGAGAAGTTAAATATAATATTTAAAAACTCAAAATATAAGAGTTGTAATTATAATTACTAAATGTTTTGTTAGAGAATGATCTCTATTCTCATTAACATTTGAAAACTGATTTATTTTTGAAAAGTTGAAGGTGCTCACTTCATCCACATTAGAGATGGGGGGAAAAGGAGCCTTTTAAAATTTTATAACTGTTAAATTTATAATACTAACTTATTGTTTTTATTTTTATAAATATTTTAAAAGAGCACTTAAGTATTACAATATAAATAAGCTTTCATCTTCGCAGAAAAGCAGTAAGGTGTAGCATTTTTATTTTTCCTTATTGTCTTTATCATTTAGGCCAATATAGAGCCGAACGTCATGAGCTTTTCATACCACTAGTTTTCTATCTCTCTGCACTATCTATGATACAAAGATTAGAGTTTGGGCAACATTTCAATTACGTACACAGCAATTCTTAATTCACTCTTTTTTTTTTGTTGTTTTTAGTAATTTTTTTTCTCTTAAACTTTTTTATTATTATTCTGAAATTAGAAAAATCTCATTTATAAATGGCTGATTCTAATGATGGTCATATAGACAATTGCTAAGGGATTTTTAAGCTAATAAATTTGTTTTTCAAAAAAAAACCTTATAATACTTACACACACGTGTATATTATAAACAAAAGAGAAAGGGAGAGAAAATTAAATGGTCAGTAACTAACTTAAGCATTTACATCCAATAGATTTATAAATGGATAAGTTGATTAATGATCGATAAATAAATGAGGGGGTAAAAAATATAACTAAAAAGATATATAAATGGAAAACGAATCAAGTATTAAATAATGAATATATATATATATCACTTGCTAAAGAATATTACACTGATGAAGTAGGTTTGTGTAATATATAAACACACAGATACATTTCTAAGTATGAGATAGTAAGAGAAACCGGCGAAATAGGGAAAAATAATTTGAACGAGAAATTATAAGGATGTCTTGAAGTCTTGATGGAAGGAATAGATAAGCAAAACTATATTTTTTTATATGAAAAGTTATATATTATAAGTGTGCGTTTAATTAATTGTACTTTTAACTAAAGAAAGTTTAAATATAGTGCCCTCTAGTGAATAAAAATAATATTAGCTGCTAACACAATATAAATAATGCGGTTATATTTATATTACACTGTTTAAAACTGGTTTTATAAAAAAAGATTATTAAAAAAATTGTTTTTCCCCACATCTTTAATAACTGTAATTAATATTTTTAACCAATTTTATAAAAAGTAACACATTTAATAACGTCTTCAAATGCAAATGATAACTTTTTAAAAAAATAATTTAAAATAGTTTTAATTTTAATATTTTTTAAAAATTAAGGATTTAAAATTCAATGTGAAGAATAAGACGTTTATTTAGATTGTTAAATGTACCCACGTTTTGTCGGTAATGATATTTTTTAAATTTAAAAACCGTCAACAGATGAGTATTAATTTTTATATAAGTTATTAGTTTAACATATCGAATTTGAGAAAAGTAATGGTTAAGAAAAAGTATGGAAAGATAACTTTTCTTTTTGTGATTATTTTAAAGTAATATTTTTCTATAATTCTAAATATTGAATATGGATATTAAGAAACCTTAGCATATAATAATCTTTAAATACCTGGGCAAGGAGCCAAAGATTAAGAAAGAATATGGGAAAATATTTTTCTCTTTGTGATAAATTCATATTAACATATTCGTTCCTATAACAGAATTATTAACATAGGCTATTAAAAGTTTTTACGACGTAAGTGGAAGTTATGTTAATATATCTAAGTATTATTATAAAATGGTGATCATCTATATAATATTTAATTAAAAAAGATCTAAATGCCAAAATTTTAAAAAAAGAAAAGATTAGTTATTGTGATTATGGGAAGATGGTATAATTACTTTTAATTTTGTTTTACATAAGAAGAGAAGGGGGTGCAACTATAATGCATTCTTATGACCTGGGTTTAAATTCTATTCAAGTAATTATTTTTTCATATTGTAATCAGTCTAAGGTTGTTGTTTTTTTCAGATAGCCAACTCAAAATCACTCCAACAGTAATACATTGAGTACTGCATGTGGTCTGTAACTGGCTATTTTAAATTAGAGAGTAAAAAAGAATAGAAAAATACAACATGGCAGTTAGAAACCCTTATAACTAATATTTTTATTTCATTTTATCTATAAGTGATTGGAGGAAATGTTCGTTTCCTGCAGCTGATTATCTAAAAGTTACTTAACTTTTTTACTTCATTTAAAAACCTAATATATATATATATTAAATCTAATAAGATATTAGGTTACTTGTGAATTTTCAAGTAAACCAAGATGGCAACCTATATTTTTGATAAATCTATAGTTTTGGGGATTCCCAAAAATGTTTACAAAAAAAAACGCCTGCTAGAAAACATGTATTTACATTTTATTTTTTACTACTGTTATTTTAAAAGAAGAAATCATTGTGGATAAATTAATTATAATATTTACAGTTTATTTTTTTGTGAGGGGGGTGAGGAGGTTAACTTATTAATAGAAAAATGACAAAATATATAAATACAATATGTATACTTCATTCATATCAGCGGCATGCAATCATATCTTTGGTAATAATCCACCGCATCACATTCTGCAACAAGGAAATACCAAATTTTTATCATTGTGACAATTTATTATAAAACCTGCTGACAACAAGAAATACGCTGAATTAAATCAATGTATGACGATGTTAACAGCATCTCACCATAACACATATAAGTAAAAAAAAAAAAAAATGAAATAAAGCTTCTTAATGAAATTTATAGGAATTCATTTGTTTTTTTAAATTTAACAATTGATTTATTAATTTTGTTTTAATTTAACAACTAATACATGTTCAGTAAAATATAAGCCCTTGAAACTGTATATTTATCAAAAATATGGACTGCCATCTTGGTTTACTTGAAAACTCCTGAGTACTAATAATAGTAAGCACTTGGTACCAGATAGTATAATTTTTCTACATTCAGAAATATTTTTATTATTATATTTTATATATGTACTTCAAAATATATGGGATTTGAACACAGACTTTCAAGCACCCTTCAACTATCCACACTATCTTATACCACTGATAAATATGATCACACACATGGAGAAAAGATATATGATGACTAATATACATATTTTGTGCTGATCCAACAGCAATCATCAGTTAGTCCAGATCATCATCATCTCACACACACATATATATAATTAGTGCTCAGTTTATATTAAGATAGCAAATCTTCATAGTTTAATGGACAGGCTTCAATGTACTCCAACCTGCAACTCTTCAGCCATCCGTACCATTGAAAATTTGAAAATGGAATGCCCAAATCCCATGCTGATACCAATATTATCGTTATGCCCATAATGACATCAAGTCACTCTGACCCCTCATATATAAGATCTTATCCACTTAAATACATAGAAGAGGGATGGGCAAGATACAGGCTTAATATGTAATATTTGTAATACAGGCATTCTTCATATACCTGGAGCTTAATTGTAAATATATGAAGAATGCCTTTATTTCAAATATTAGGTATTTTCATAGTAAATAAAGAATTGAGATGGAAAGCATATTTTGGAGAGATAACTAAAGAGGGTTGAAGCTTGGTTTACCAGTCTATTCATATATCACTTTTATTTTGATAGAAGTGGGATCTATTTCCTAATATATTGCTTATTCTGATAATGAATGTAAGCACTTATCTACATTACAAGGCATATAATATTAATGACTTTCTTACTATACTCTTAATATGAATGTGGAGTTTTAAAAATTTTTTATGTGAGTCTAAGTATATGAAAAATATTTTATGTCATTTTCAAATATAAAGATGATTATCTAAGATATTATGTAAACAGGCAAAAAACTCTCCATATAATAGTGCCACCTTGTGCTATCCAGAGTAATCAATGGATGCCAAAAGACTTGTGCATAAAATCCCTATCTAGTGCCTACTGATCCAATATCCCCAGACTAGTTTCTGGCTTGTGGCCTTCATCAGTGAGGAGCCTTGGATCTGAGAGCACTGCACCTAGATCTATTATATGGAGAGTTTTTTGCCTGTTTACTAACAGTTATGTGCTAGCATGAGATGGTGATCATGTGATATTGTTATGTAGATGTGAGTTCTAATTAGGAAAAGATTTTATATCTATAGTTTACATAGAATTTTATCTCTTACTGTAGAATTATTAATCCTGAAGAAAATATTTAAGATAACTAGTTTTTACCAAAATCACACTTTTCTTTATTTTTGCCGTAATATCCTATAAATACAATTTATCCAAACCGCTTCAAACACTTTTTAGCAAAACTCTTTATTTGTACATATACATACACCTACGTTTTTTTTTTTTTTTTAGAAGATCAAAATAAACTTGACCATAGGTCTGAAGAAGACTGCAGGTTAGTCGAAATGTAGGTGTATGTATATGTACAAATAAAGAGTTTTGCTAAAAAGTGTTTGAAGCGGTTTGGATAAATTGTACAACTAGTTTTTAATGGTGTAAAGTAGTGTTATAAGGATTTGGAAATTCTCAGTCTAGACATATACACATGCACATATTACATATGAATGTCTTATTGAAAAAGTAGTATACAAATATTAAATATGGGACCTTTTATTTTTTTTCATATTTCCCCAATATTAATGATTTTAATCAGCACATAAATGATTTTACCGCTGATCAAATATGTAATGTTAGCATATTATGAGTCAGATTCTAAAAAAAATCTTTAAATGTGCCTAACTTTTCGTTATATCAATGCTAATTTATTTTGTCACATAGATTGCATTGGTATAACAAAAAGGTAGATATATTTAAAGATTTATTTTAAAAAATGATTTTTTAGAATCTGATTTATAATGTATCCTATGTTATATAATGAGCATGCCAATAGCTCTTAATAAGCTTTCCAGAATATCTCTATCCTCAAACCAGTTTCATGCTTTTGGCATTTCTCAGTGAGATGATAGGATATTCAAGCATTAGATTTAAAATACCAGGTCAAGCCCAGTACTTTATCTGATGCTTAACTATTAAATAGAACATCTTAAGGCTTTGGTAATTTTATATTGCTAAAGCTAATAATATATGATGTATCTAAACTTAGTTCAGTCCCATTTGGCTATTTAAGTTAGGTAGATTTGAAGGCATGTGGATGTCTGAAAATTTAAGATTTTCTATTTAACAGTTAAACATTAGATAAAGTGCTGGGCTTGACCTGGTATTTTAAATCTAATGCTTGAATATCTTAGTGCCTCACTGATAAATGCCAAAAGCATGAAACTGGACTGGGGATAGTGATATTCTGAAAAGCTTGTTAGGAGCTAGTGGCACGATCATCATAACATCTGTAATACAAGCTTATTAAATTAAGTCATGTGATATATGACTTGATTTCCTTGTAATGTATCCTAGTCACATCAATAGCATTCTGACCCATGGATAGATTCAGAGAGTAGTCATGTCACCAATTCATCCATTAATCCACTCTGTTCTCTTCATTTCCCAGCTTTTCCATTCTATATATCTCTTCCCATCTCTTATATCATCCGATATTGTCAATCTTGTCCATTCTTTCTTTTTGTTTCCATTCACCATTCCTTCTGTTTAAAATATATCCAATCCAGTTTCTATTTCTAATTTCCTCAATCTTCTTTTTTTATTTTCTCTTTTCAAAACTTCTTTATTTGTTCCATTCTTCTCCATAACTATATTACAAAGGCTTGCAATCTCTTCATAATTTTATTACTGATTGTCCACTTTTCACAACCATACAATAGTACATTTCACACATTGCATTTAATTACTCTTTTCCTTAGTACTTAATTATTTGTCCCATGAAATAGAATTTTATTTTTCAAAATATATATGCCATAATATGTAATTAAAGATCTGCACAGACATAAGATGTAAACATTATATCTTCAATATTTACGTATACTCTGTGCGTATACGTATATAAATAATTCAGTCAAGATTATTGAAAGTAACTGCATGTAGAAGCATCATAAGGGTTAAAAAGTGGTGACATACTTAAGTATCAGGAGCACACATAGAGTTGGATTTGTTATAAATAAAAAATAGAAGCATAATATTATGGAGTTGATTGTGTACAAGATGTACTGGCACAATTCATTATTCAACATAATGCAAGATACCAAATGCAGATAATTTAAGTTTATGCCCCAACACTCTCATTCTGGTGAAGAAATAAATGATTTTTAAATGAATGTAGAAAAGTTTTTGATCAGATTAAACAAAATTTTATAAATATCCTGTAGGAGTTGATTGAAAGATGAAAGTGCTATAGTCAAGCATTGGTGGTTGAGAGGTCAGCGACAGCTGCTTTACAAGCAGTTGTTCCGGGTTAGTGGGTTCGCTTCCCAGCTGATGCTATGACACATGAGAAAAAAAAGTGCTATGGGTATATTTAGTTATGGTGATTGAAATGAGAGGTGGCACAGGCTGGTACAGTTTTGCAGAAAAAGAAAAACTGTTTGTGGACAAATCTTTGAGAAAAATGCTAAATAGATATTAACTCAGAAGCAACTAAATGAAGGTACAACAGAATTGAATTATATTTTGACTAACAGAAAATATGTACTTCAAGATTGTAGTTTTCTTAATAAATTTATTGCAGGAAGTGATCATCAATTAGTGAACTTGTAAGATATGTATTAATACAAAACTAGAACAAAAAAATCATTAAAAAACAATACAGTTGATATTCCTAACTTTAAGAAACATTCCAATGAATTTTAATCAAACATCACATGATCACCATTTCCTGTGCTTGCTCATAACTGTTATTAAAACAGGCAAAACTCTCCATACAGTAGTGCCACTCAGTGCAAGCCAGATCCAAGGCTCCCCACTGATGAAGGCCATAATCCAGAAACTGGTATGGGGATATTGGATGAGTAGACACTAGATAGGGATTTTATGCACAAGCCTTCTGGCATCCATTGATTACTCTGGCTTGCACTGAGTGGCACAACTCTATGGAGAGTTTGCAAATTTAAATCAAATTTACAATTAATTTTAAAATATTCACATTTTAAAGATGGCACAGATTTGTATAAAATCAATATAAAAATAAATGATACAGTATTAAGAACTTCAACCAAAGATAGCTGAAGAAAAAAACCCAGTAATTTACCAATAAATTGTCTACTGAATGCAATATATGAAAAAAAGGAAGAAATTGAAAAAATATAAAAAATGATCCTATTAAGAAGAATAAATTATTACCAAAAAGAGAAATGGCATTGATGTGTGGAAGATGTCTATAAAGAATTATATAGCCATAAAAAACAAAACACAACAACGTATCTCCTATAACTATCACAACTTCTGAATTTTCCAGTATTTTAAATGAAAAAGTGGGGCATGAAATTAAATCTACAAAAAAAAAAAAAAATCTCCAGGTAATGAAGGAATTATAACTGATATTTTAAAAGAAATAGATAAAAACATAGAAAAATTGTTGACAAAGTTTTATACCAAATGTTTAAATGATACAAAAATACCAGATAATTGGAATAATATAGTAGTAATTTGATGCTTTTTTCACTCTTTTTATGCCACTTACTAATTTTTTTGCATATATATGTTTGTAAGTACAAAGCAGTTTTCATTTCTTTTTTTAATTTAGTTCTTTATTTTAGTTGAGCATATTTTTATAATAAGTATCATATGCATGTTGGGAGTAACAAGAAGAGATCGAAAATGCAATGTATGGGTAAGAGAATAAACAGGTGTTAGTGACTTCATTGAAAAAATTAAAAGATTTAAGTGGAGTTGGGATGGATATATTGCTAGAAGAAATGATAATAGATAAACAATTGAAATCTTAAACTGGATTCCAAGAGATTGTAAAAGACCCAGAAAGAGACCACATGTGAGAAGGATGGATGAAATAAGAAAGTGTGCAGGGGTGATGTGAAGAAGAGAAGCTAAAGATCGGAGAAGATGGATTAAACTTGGAGACCTTCATCCTGCAGTGGATTAATAATGGTTGATGATGATGATGAATCATAGCTTTCATGTTTCATAACATTAATGCACTATTTATAATCCTTTCTAATTATGCATAATATGTAAATCAGTAATAATAAATGCAAAACTACAGTACTTATTAAATCGCTATCCTATATTGTTTTATCTAATATCTCCAGACTAAATTTTAAAATGTATTGCTTTTATCAGTGAAGAGTTTTGGACCTTGAACCAGTACACTTTGACCTTTAAGATTTTGAACCAGTGCACCTCAACTTTTAAGATCTAAAGCACTTCTTTCCAGCACCTATTTACCCCACTGTTATTCTATCAAGCTAAAAGCCCAAATTATAGAAAAACAAACAGATGTTTTCAATCTAAGCCGACTTGCTTACATAATCATATAAACCTGAAGTCAGTTCAGTTTCTATATATTATGGTACTCTTAGTTTTTAAGAACTATGAATACCTCTATCTTGTCACCAGAATTTGGTATAAAATTATGCTGCTATTAGAGCTGTAGGTAAGCTAAATCCATGTGATAAAGTCAGAGAAAATTTGATATTTAGAAAAGGTGTTAAAGAAAATATAAGAAATTACAGACCTAAATAATTACAACTCATCTATAGCAAATTTTGGATTTTAACTAACCGAAAAAACAAAGCATGATAGTAGATCACATTTAGCAAGTTATAGAAAGGGCAAATGAATGAACATAAGTTATGTTTTGGATTTATGGATTAAGAAGAGGTATAGATTCTATAAGCATTTCTGCAGTTTTGAGAGCATTGGATCATCAAAATATAGACTCTGGATATTATCATATTCCAAAGAATATTTATTAGAATGCAACAGACTTCTTAATGATATTAAAAAGACTAACATTTAGATGGATATATTGCAGAGTAATTCCATATTTCCAAAATTTTTACAGCAGTTTTACAAAATGTATTTTATGGATGAAAATAGAAAGCTAGGGAAGTAAGAATAAATGGACATTACTTAAAGCATTTAAATTTTGCAGATGTGTGATTGGTTTTTTTTGTTGTTGTTGTTGCAAAGAATGCTTTAGAACTTGAGAAAATGAAACAAGAGTTATTAGATGAAAGTAAGAAAATAGGGTTAAAGATAAAAAAACTAAAGTTCATTGGATTACCTCAGAAGGAAATAAAGATTGATAATAATGAATTAGAAAAAAGTAATAACTACAAATACCTTAGTCAACTTAATAATACATGTGAAATTAATCATAGAATTAAATTCGTACGTAGTGTTTTAGATAAAAATAACTTGATATTAAAAGAAAATATGACTTTGTTATTGAACAACTACAAATATATTTATCAGATCATTACTACATACAGAAACAGAATAGATGAAATTAATCGTAGAGTTAAACTTAGTTGGAGTGCTTTTGGTAGAAACAACTTGAAAGAAAATATGATTATACATTTGAAAAGCAAAGTTTTTGATAAATGTGCTATACCAGTTCTTACTTATGGATGTGAGACATGGACAATTAACAAAATAGCAATACAGAGATTTTAGATAACTCAACAAAGTATGGAGAAATGTATCAAAAAGAAAATAGTTGGGTAAAAAAAAACAGATTTTACTCACATCATTGAAAGAATTAAAGAATCTGATGTTGAGCTGAGTTGGACACATTGCTAGAAGAAATGATATTAGATGAACAAGTGAAATCTTAAACCGGATTCCAAGATGATGACCTAAAAACAAACCACATGCCAGATGGATGGATAAAATAAAAAGTTTGCTGGTGTGATGTGGAGAAGAGGGGCTAGAAATCGGAAACTCAGAATTAAATCTGGAGAGACTATCACCCTGCAGTGTATCAATAATGGTTGCAAATTTTGATGATGGTATATTTATTATACAAGTTCTTTTACATTTCAATATTTTATTACAAAAGATGCTTTATATACATTGTAATATGTAATGTCTTTGTTTTTTAAAAAAAAATACTTTTAAGTTTATATATTTTAAAAATAATACATCTACTTATATATATTGAATAATTAATATATATTTTTACAATAAAAATATTATCAGTGTTTTATATACATATTCATAAAATTTAATGTAAATTTAACTTTATTTTTAATATATGTGAATATTAAACAATAACTAGCGAAGTTTATAAATTTATTATAAGGTAGCTTAATAAAAATTTTATATTCAGCAGAATTCTTTTGAATATTTTTTTTAAAAGTACGTACATGCAAACACACAGACATAACCGCACATCGCACGCACACACATATAATAAATATAACAGTAATTAACTATTATATATAGTTTTTGAATCCGCAGAAGTACTTTCAGTTAATTCCTTAATTCTCCTCTGTATATTATTTTTATTGTTATTACTATAGTTTTTAATTAACGGACATTTTTTATTTTCTTATATATATATGTAATCTTGTAATTGAATATTAATAAATACAGAAACCTAAATATATATAAAGTACAACTTAAAAAAAAAAATTATCCACTTAATAGCGCTTTTGACTATCTGATATTTGAATGTACAGTAATTCACTGTACTGAAACCTCTTTTAGATCCATCTTGTTCTTTTTGTTAGTTTAGTCCAAAGTTCACTGTAGATGAGTTGTAATTATCTTGATAAAGATTTTATATAAAACTAAAGGATGACTAATAATTGTATAGTTTCTAATATCTTTTATCATCTTTCTTGAATACCAGTATTTATATTGCTTTTTTTTTAATCTGGCACATTTTTATTATTATTTAATATATAGTTTGACAATTTTTCCATTTCTTTATCTGCTTCTTTTAAGATATCAATAATATTCCCATCATTTACTGTAGCATTTTCTTTCTTCATAGATTTAATTGTAAGTCTCCCATCTTTATTTAAACTGATTGGAAATTTAGAACAAGCAGCAATTATAATAATTACTTTGTTTTTTTGTTATTTATTATTAACTGAAATACAGGCTTAATATATATATATATATGTAATATGGGTATACGAGCACAGACTTTCACATGATCCACCACTCTCCACTCTATCTCATAACACTGATACACTTGAACACATATATGTCAAAAAGATAAATAATCACCAATATACGTATTTCATGCTAAACCAGCAATGTGTTCAAGTGTATCAGTGTTATGAGATAGAGTGGAAAGTGGTGGATCATGTGAAAGTTCTTTATCATTATATATATATTTTTGTAGCACTTTTCTGAACATTTCGTAATACCAACCTTTTTTTTTTTTTTGGCAATTGTTCCATCTTTTTTTTTTTTATATATTTAAAACAACTTTTTCCCTCAATACTTTTGTTTTATACTTTGAAACTTTTATTCTTTTTTATAATTTTGTTACCAATTCACAGTTACATTTTATTATATTATTAATAACTTTTTGGTACCATTTTATAAAACTTCAGGTATTTAATTATTAATGTTATCATTACTATATATTCTCAATTTTTTCTTTTTTTATATAATGTCTTACTTTAATTGAAAATTTACTGGTAAAGTGCTGGTTTTTTGTAATCTCTGTTAAGGATGAACCACCTTCAAAATTTGTTAAAATTTTAAATTATTTGAAAGTTCTAATTTAAATTAATAGGAGAGGTTTTGACGATTAGGAGTATGAATTGTTAATACTGTCTGATTTAAGAGTTTTTGTCTCTAATTTCCAGTTAACATGTATCTTAGCATTATACTAATTGATGATTACAACATGAGTTGAATCTATTAAAAGCATTACAATCTTGAAACATGCATTTTCTATTTGTATTTATATATTGGACTAGTTCCACCATTTAATATGAGTATTGCATGTCTTTAGAAAAATTTAACTCTATTTAAATATTCCAAATACATTCAACTGTTAGTAATAGCACATAGGTTAGTACGTGCACAACATTTTGAGAGATATTAATCTCTCTTCTTCTTCAGATGTTGCTGGCTTGACCAGTGACAGTAGTAGCATGGAATTGAATCTGGACCATTAGATTCTTTGAGTATTGAATTTTAAGGTAACATTCTGACCAACTGAGCCATCCTGACAAAGGCTCAGTTAGTTAGAAATTCAATGCTTAAGAATCTAAGGGTGCAGGTTCGATACCCATGCCAGTACTGTTACTAGACAGGTCAGCAACGCACGAAGAAGAAGGGAGAATAATACCTCTCAAAATGTTGTGCATACACTAACCTGTGTCATATTACTAAGAGTTGAATGTATTTGGAATATTTAAATAAAGTTAAATTTTTCTAAAGACATTCAGTACTCATATTAGATGATGGAAATAATCCAATATATACATGCAACTAAAACACCATCATCACAAACCTTTAGGAAAACACTATGCATTTTTTATTAATCCTAATATAATTTAATTCTGCTTTGCATTCATTTTGATATTTCCATGTCAATTTCTGTTTAACATTTTCTCAAAGAAAAAATTCATATACATTTTTTCTGCAAATTTCACACATCTATATTCTATCTCATTTCTGCCAGGATTATAAAAGTTAATCATAACATTTTCATGTTTCTGTTGTTCTCAATTCTAGCATTAAAATCTCCACGATAGTTTTATATTATTGGTTGGTGTGTTCAAAAACCTTCTCTTCTTTAATATCATCATCATCATCAACAACCATTATCAATCCACTGTAGGATGAAGATCTCTCCAAGTTTAATCCATCTTCTCTGATCTTTAGCTTCTCTTCTCCACATCACCCCTACGCACTATCTTATTTCATCCATCCATCTCACATGTGGTCTCTTTCTGTGTCTTTTACAATCTCTTGGAATCCAGTTTAAGATTTCAATTGTCTATCTATTATCATCTCTTCTAGCAATATGTCCAGCCCAACTCCACTTCAATCTTTTAATTTTTCAATGAGGTCAGTAACCCTTGTTTGTTCTCTTATCCATACATTGCGTTTTCAATCTATTCTTGTTACTCCCAACATGCATCTCTCCATACTTCTTTGAGTGGTCTGGAGTCTCTGTATTGCTCTTCTATTAAGTGTCCAAGTCTCAGATCCATAAGTAAGAACTGGTAAAACACATTTGTTAAAAACCATCCTTTTCAAACACATAGGCATATTTCCTTTTAGTATCAAGTTATTTCTACCAAAAGCACTTCAACCAAGTTTAATTCTATGATTAATTTCCTCCATTATGTTTCCATATGTATTAATAATCTGACAAAGGTATTTGTAACTGTTAACCTCTTCTAATTCATCATAATCAACCTTTATTTTTATATTTTGAGCAAATCGATTAAACATTACTTTAGTCTTTTTAACATTTGTCTTTAGTCCTACTTTCTTACTTTCATCTGATAACTCCTGCAACATTTTCTGCAGCTCTGAAGCATTATTTCAAAAACAACTATATCATCTGCAAAATCTAAATGACTTAAATAATCTTCATTTACTTTCACTTTTTTAGTTTCCCATTTTAATCCACAAAATACTTCTTGCAGTACTGCTGTAAAGAGTTTTGGAGATATGGAGTCACCTTGTCTTACACCTATCTCAATGTTGACTTTTCCAGTATCATTATGTAATCTAATTGTTGCTGTTGCATTTTTATAAATATTCTTTAAAATATGACAATATCCTGGATCTATACCTTGATGATCCAATGCTTTAATCACTGAAGAAATGTTTATAGAATCAAATGCCTTTTCATAATCTACAAATCCTAAGCATAATGGCAACTCATATTCATTTGCCCTTTCTATAACTTCTCTCAATACCTGAATATAATTTACGTACTAAAACCACTTTTAAATCCAGCTTGTTCTCTTGGTTGGTGAAAGTCCAGTGTTCTCTGTAGATGAGTTGAAAAATTTTGTATAAAACTGATAAAAGGCTGATAGGTCTAATAATTTCTAATATCTTCTTTATCACCTTTTTTAAATATTAATATTAATACTGCATTCTTCCAATCATCTGGCACATTTTTATTATTTAGACATTTGGAATATAACGTTGCTAAAAAAAATTCTATTTTTTCACCTGCTTCTTTTAATATATCAATTATATACAAATTCTTTAATTCTTTATTTAAATGAAAATTTGTTAAGGCATCAACCTAAACTATCAGCTTTTGGGGTCTTCCATTAATTTTAATAAATGATCTTGCCACTCTATTTGATATATTAGTAATCTCTATAGTGCCATTTTCCTGCTATTTATTTGTAATGAATCCCACTTCATATGTTATTATTTGTGCATTTGTAGTAAAGTAGAAGTGAACTTTGTAAACTCAATTGTTATTCACCTTTTCTTCTAACTTCACTAAGTATCCAACAATATCCCATTTAATATTATTCCTTTACTTAAAAATAGTATCAATTGTCAGTATCCAAATAAATGTTCATCACTGAACCTGGATTTACAATCAAGAGATTCTTAGCACGTTCTACCTTTGGAATATAACTATTGCCTTGATTGGTGACTTTATACTGAATAATGAAGGTCTTGTCACTCTAAGTGATATACTATCAATTCTACTTCACATGGTATTACATATTTATGTTTTTGTAATAAAGTGGATGTGAACTTTGAAAAAAGATCAATTCCATATTCATGGCCAACAACTAAAATATACTTAGGGTTCTCCATATTTAAGCCTGCAACTAACATGGCAAAGGAGGTCCAAAAAGACATTCTGAATACAACTGAAGAAACCATTACATCCCTATCTGGGATTTACCTCTTGTGGCCCTACTTAATGTGAAGATACTCCGCAAGATAAGTTATTTCCTTCCCTTCATCAAACTGACAAAGAGATTTCAAAATAAAATAAATAAGCCAGTGTCCATGGAAATATAATGGGCTATCATTTCACTCACTGCAGGCATTGATATTCCAAAAGACCCACAGCACTATACATAATCTGGTACAATTCCACAGATACAGGAACATCATACCAGTAATCACTCCAACTGATCGACCTTTTTCCCAAAGGAAAACTTGGATCTCCTTCCTAATAGAATATTTAAAACATTCCATCAATTTATCAGACACAACCTTTGATATCAAAATAACATTAAGGGAAGTGTATGCAATCCTAAACCCTAATATACAAACACCAACAAGTAAATTACAGATCCCTAACCAAAGAATAGTGACAGCTTTCAAACGATGTAGCCTGGAACCTAAATACCAAAATTTCATCATTAAATACTACCTTGTGTATGTCAAAAGTATAAATAAAAATTAAATTTGAAAAAAAAAATCAATTGTTTATTAATTTTTTATTTAACTTTGCAAAGTCCAATAATATTCTATTTAATATTAGACAGTTCCATTTTCTAAATTATTCAATCTTCCTTTACTTGGAAATAGTCTCAATTGTTGGCATCGAAATAAATGTTCATCATTGAATGATAACGTGAATTCACAATCAGGAGATTCCTAGTATTGTCTACTTTGTTTAAATAATTGCTTTGATTGATGACATTATACCAAATTAATGCCAAAATTTTGTTTATCATTTCTGTAAATCTCTATTTAAAATACGATTATTCACTCATATATTTATACTGCTTTAAAGAAAACTCAGCCAACATTTCTATTATAAACTATCATGAAAATGAAAAGAAAGACCATAGTATTTCTTGATCATAAACCCAGAGGTCAAAAGCCAGTAAATTCATTGTATAGTTTGATGTGCATTAATGAGTAGACTATCCATATTTATTTACCATATAAATGATCACAGTATAATAATAACTGCAATAAGAAAAACACATGGAGTGGATATTGTGGATTTATCCAACAATTTTTTAGGACTTCAAAAAGAAATCAGATAGTCTCTATTCAACTATTAACAAATCTCTCTGTTTAACCAATATAAAATATACTGAAGCAAAATTATTTTTTAAAAAAAAACATCCTATAAATTTTTTACAACATTAAATAGAAAAAAAAATACCGTACATACATTGAAAACCTCAGTGTTGATCATTGTTTAGCTAATTGCAAAGAGTCTGAATTCATAATAGTTACTGTGAGGAGGATAAAATGCATCTTTAGTTTAAAAAGCTTTGACATGAGAGTACATCTAATAAATTAACTGCCTTTCCTTTTGCAATTTTAAGTTAAGATTATTTAAATAGTTGCATATATCTATAATAAATGCATAATCACTAATCCAATTTATTAAAACAGGCAAAACTCTCCATACAGTAGTGCCACTCAGTGCCAACCAGAGTAATCAATGGATGCCAGAAGGCTTGTATCTAGTGCCTACTCATTCAATATCCCCAGACTAGTATGGAGAGTTTTGCCTGTTTTAATAACAGTAATGTGCTAGCATAATAAATAGTGATCATGTGATGTTTAGTGGTTTAATCAAATTTCTGTTTTTTCAGCTTGGAGCCAAATTTATCTTTCATTTCCATGTAGTTTATTCTTATATCTTCTTCACTTTTTTTGCATTTCTCTTTATATATTCATATATATTAAAATTTCTTTAACATCTCTTATACACTTTAATGCAATATTTTTATAATTTTTTATTTATTTTGCTTACAGTTTCGACTGTCCTGCAGTCTTCATCACAGCTACAACATTTAAACATATAATTATATAACCATTATTTTATATATGTATTAATATGCATATTTTATATTATCATTTATAACCATATTTAACTTTAACTCCATATCTTTGCTTACTTAGATTTTATTATTTCTTATCTATTCTTACTTTCATTTTATTCATATTTTTAGTCTATCTGATCTATCATCCCACATTTATTCTGTAATATATTAATAAAGGAATAATATATAAAAGAATAGAAGATAAATAAAAAATATTAGGAAATAAGTATATATAAAAAAATAAAATGGAAAGGTTGTAGTGATATATTACAGAATAAATGTGGATTGACAGATAAGATAGAATAAAAATAGGATTAAAATAAAAGTAAAAATAGATAAAAAAATAATAAAATATAAGTAAGCAAAGATATGGAGATAAAATTAAATATGTTTATGAATGGTAATATAAAATGTGTATATTAATATGTATTTAAAATAATGGTTATATAATATGTTTAAATGTTGTAGTTCTGATGAAGACTGCAGGACAGTCAAAACTGTAGTTTACTTCTCTGAGCCTAATAAAAACAACGAAGCATTTACATTTTATTTAACAGTGATACCAGATTTGTCAATTAAGATTCAACATCCAAATATTCTTTAAACTGGTGATGGAGGTTTTATAAAACTGATAACAGTTTCATTTTTTTTTCATATGTCATAGCATCAGCAGGAGGCGAACCCGCAACAACCATCTGCAACCAACAGCTTGCTTGCAAGGCAACTGCGCTGACTCTCAGCTAACAATGCTTGACCAGTTTATATTTTATATTGAAATAAATACAGACATAACATTTGCTGCCTTGGCATTTTCTTATTGAATTAAAACAATAAAATGTGAAATCAGTGAAGATGGTTTTATTCGTAAGTAAAACTTATCAGTAGAATTTTATTCATTTTCATTTTTAAAGAATATGGCAATAGCCTGAAAATATTGTATATGAACATATGTAAATATTATTGCTGGATATTCAGAATTGTTGCAACATGTTATTTATAATTGATTGAAATTGAAACTAAACATTTTACAATTTAAATCATTAATTTTATTGGTTGATAATTTGAAAAATCATTCATTTATATCAAACCTTAATCAAGACAAAGCATAAGGGAATGGTCAGAAAGGAATAAAGTATACAAAATTTTAATAATAATTATTAACTGGTATAATCATGAAAAAATAGGCATTATAAGGTTATGCATGATCAATATGTAGACCATAAAGGGCAACATGTTGCCCATTACTGAACTAGAATATAATAGAAAAAAAAAACAAAAGAAAAAAAGAGTAATTTTCTCTGTACAACAGTGCCACTTAGTGCAAGCCATAGTAATCAATGGGTGCTAGAAAGTTGCCATGTTGTTTTAGTGGTTTAAGAAAGTAACCTATAAGAATTCTTAACATTCATCAGTTATATATAGACTTATGTATAATATCTTATTGATTCCTCCTTTGTGAAAAGATATAGGAGATATTACATTATTGGCAAAAAAGGCATTTATTGCCATCAATAATATAATGTCATCCAGTGATAAATGCAATTATCACAATAAAGTTTAGGTAACAAAGATCTATAGAAAAATGGAAATATAAATATACATGCAGGTACATATTATTTTTTTGAATATAGTCTTTTCTAAATTTTAATACAGAGGCAAAACTCTCCATATAGTAGCACTATTCAGTGCAAGTCAGATTAATCAATGGATTTAAGAAGGTTTTTGCATAAAATCCTTATCTAGTGCCTACTCATCCAATATCCCCAGACTGTTTCCAGCTTGTGGATTTCATCAGTGAGCATTGCATTTAGATATTAGGATCCAATGCAACTCTCCCTCAGTCACCATTTACCTTTTTTGTTAACTATAAATCTTCCTGCATCCATTGATTACTTTGGCTTGCATTGAGTGGGGCTATTGTACGGAGGTTTGCCTCTGTGTTAATAGTTTGTCTACACATAAAGAATGGTGATCAAGTGATGATTAGTGGTCTAATAAATTTTAGTAAAGGATTTTTTTTTTTGCTTTTTCTATTTCTAATAGAATATAATCAATAATAACTTTCAACAGAAATTAACTATAGAGATTTTCAGAATGTATAAGATTCCAATGATTTTACAGAATAATTAATTGCATAAACTTAAAATCTGCCAAAAGATATGATGTTAAATTGTTCTTAAATGCTAATAAGTTCTTGTTGTATTCAAATCTATTTTATATATAAAAAATGATAAGAAGAAATGAAATGGTATCAAATCCTGTACTTCATTAAAAATCCTGGATGCAAATTGTTAATAAATAACTAAAATGTTCACTCTTATAAAAAAAAAAAAGAACAAACTGTTTAAAAAATATGGCCGAAAATACCATCTGGAGTAAAAAAATATATTCTGAAAAAGTATTAATAATTATATGTTTAACAATAAACTTTGAACAATTAAATATATGTTAAAGGAAAAAGTTGCATTTTATGAATTAGTTACAAATTTACTTAACACAGGAAAAATAGAACTTGAATTGCTTCCCATAGACAATACTTTATTATGAATATTTTTAACAACCCTTTTTTTCCCATGTGTCATAGCATCAGCCGGGAAGCGAACCTGTCGCTGACCTTTCGACCACCAATGCTTGACAACAACCCTTTTATGATTTAGAATTAAGTGTAGGTCAAAATAAAACTTTTAAGCATGGACAAAGCATTTATAGTAAAAAATTACTAATAATTGTTAATTTGACATTAAATTTGCTTTGACCCAATTAATATCAAATGAAATGTAGTGTGTGTGTTTGTTAAATAAAAAAAAGAATAAAATCATAATCAGTGTTTTATTTTATTTTTGTCTTCAGAAAAAAGAATGACAAAATTTAGTCAATACCAAAGGCATAGGGATGGAGCCCCTAGTAAAATATAAAATAATTATTGCGTTATATATTTGAAACAATCTTAACTTATATAATGATTAACAACAAAGTTTTGCATTTTTAATGAAAATTGTATCATATAGGCTTTTACCAGTGAAGGCACTTGGATCTGAGAGCCCTGCACCCATATCTTTGGATCTATGCATCTCTCCAGCAGCTATTGATTACTATGACTTGCACTAGATGTCAGTATTATCTGGAGAAAGTTTCTACTCTGTTAACAGATTGTGTAAGCATAAGAAATGGTGTTTGTGTGGTGTCATACATGTCACCTGTAGTTACAATTTTAAAGAAAAACATGACTGTGCAATAATAATGATGTATTTAACAATTGTGCATTGAAATTATTTTACCCATAAAATCTAGTGACAATTCGAGGCAAAAGTTCAAATTTTGTTTTAGATTGTAAACCTTTATTTTATAATCATCATCATCATCATCATCAAACATTATCAATCCACTGAAGGATGAAGGTCTCTTCAAGTTCAATCCATCTTTTCCGATCTTTAGCTTCTCTTCTCCACATCAATCCTGCACACTTTCTTATTTCATCCATCCATCTCACGTGGTCTCTTTGTGGGTCTTTTACAATCTCTTTGGAATCCAATTTAAAATTTTAATTGTCCATCTATTATCATCTATTCTAGCAATATGTCCAGCCCAACTCCACTTCAGTCATTTAATTTTTTCAATGAGATCAGTAACACCTGTTTGTTCTCTTACCCATACATTGCGTTTTTGATCTCTTCTTGTTACTCCCAACATGCATCTCTCCATACTTCTTTGAGTGGTTTGAAGTCTCTGTATTGCTCTTCTATTAAGTGTCCAAGTCTCAGATCCAAAAGTAAGAACTGGCAAAACCCATTTATTAAAAACCTTCCTTTTCAAACACATAGGCATATTTCATTTTAGTATCAAGTTATTTCTACCAAAAGCACTTCAACCAAGTTTAATTCTATGATTAATTTCCTCCATTATGTTTCCATCTGTATTAATAATCTGACCAAGGTATTTGTAACTGTTAACTTCTTCTAATTCTTCATAATCAATCTTTATTTTCATATTTTGAGCAAATCGATTAAACATTACTTTTTAGTCTTTTTAACATTTATCTTTAGTCCTACTTTTCTACTTTCATCTGCTAACTCCTGCAACATTTCCTGCAGCTCTGAAGCATTATTTGCAAAAACAACTACATAATCTGCGAAATCTAAATGACTTAAATACTCTCCATTTACTTTCACTCCTTTAGTTTCCCATTTTAATCCACAAAATACTTCTTGCAGCACTGCTGTAAAGAGTTTTGGAGATATGGAGTCACCCTGTCTTACACCTTTCTCAATGTTGATTTTTCCAGTATCATTATATAATCTAATTGTTGCTGTTGCATTTTTATAAATATTCTTTAAAATATGACAATATCCTGGATCTATACCTTTATGATCCAATGCTTTAATCACTGAAGAAATAGAATGCAATAAATTTGATTTGATTAATTAAAAATCTAAATTTTCAAATGAAAAATATTCTTAAAAGTCATATCCAAACATTCCAAATATTAAAATAATAATAATGTGCCGTACATTGAATTATATAATGATAAGAATGACTTTTTTACTGTTTTTTTTTTTTTTAACCTATTGAGTAATTATGCTAAAATTGAGAAGAAAGTATATTAACAAAATGTTTGTTGTTTGAAGTTTGATCTTAGAATCTGAATGAATAAATATAAAATAATTATAAATGTACAAAATACTGTTCTAAATTAAAAATTGGATTTATAATTATTAAATTATCACCAAAGATCAGTCCAGCTGAATTTGAACCCTCATAAATGTTACATTTGTGGACATAATTTTTTTAGCATATTGAAGCATTTGTTTATCATAAATTTTTAAAAATAAAAAAATATTTTAAAAATATATAAATGTAAACATGAACAGATTTATTTTTTACTGATGACTTAAATAATCTCCATTTTTTGTAATATATTAGTTTTCCATTTTTATTTGCAAAATACTTATCACTGAGTTGCTGCATAAATCTTTAAAAGGAATCATCATCATCCTAACAGTATTATTGTTTTCAATATTAACATTCTTATCACTACAATTATATTTTGTTAAATATTCTAAAAAATATGCCACTATTCTGGCTCTATATTTTGTACAGTGCAAACTCACCATGAATTAGTGCCACCTAGTGCAAGCTATAGTAATCAATGGATGCTAGAAGGTTTGTGAATAAAATCCCTATATAGTGCCTAATTATCCACTCCCCAGACTATTTTTTATCTTATGGCTTTCATCCATGATGAACCTTGGATCTGAGAGCATTGCACCTAGATCTTACAACCCTCCAGAAGCCACCTTTTACCTTATTAGTTAATTATAAAGCTATGAAAACACAATTTTTTCAATCAAAGCTAATTCTCATGTATAGTCAGGTGAATCTGAACCCAGTTCAGAAGCAATACATTTTGTTGTCTTTGGGTTCTTAATAACTACAGACATCTTCATTATATCGGCAGGATTAATATAAAACCACTAAAACAGCAATGATTTCTATTTAGTATGCACATATAAACTAGTAAAATAGTGAAAAATTCTGCATATCAATCATGCCCATAAAATGATGGTGACAGTGGTTATTAAAAAAATCCAAATACACCAAAATGTATGGATACTGAACTGGGTTGTGTTTTTATCTTGGTGCTCATAGCTTTATAATTAACTAAATAGGAAAAAGATGTCTGCTGGAAAATTGCATTAGATCCTAAGATGTGATGCTGTCAGATTCAAGGTGTGTCAATAATAAAAGCAACAAGCTAGAAACTAATCTAAGGATATTGAATGAGTAGTTAAGTGGATTTTATGCACAAACTTTCTAGCATCCAATGATTGCTATGATTTGCACGGGGGGGGGATACTGTATAGAAAGTTTGATATTGCATTAATAGCTTGTAAATTACTACACTGTACAGGTTTACACATGCCTGCACATATATAATGTAATATATAAGGAATTCAAACTCAGGCTTTCACACGACCCTCAGCTCTTCATGCCATCTCATATTGTTGACCCATCTGATTATACACATGTTGAAAAGATAAATAATCACCAATATATGTATTTCATGCTAAACCGGCAATCATCAGTTGGTCCAGATTAATCTTGTGTAAGCATAGGAAATGGTGATCATGTGATGTTTTACTGGTCTATATTTAGATAATACAAAATTGAGAAGATGTTTATATATCCAAATGACTTTTCATAATCTAAAAATCCAAAGCATAATGACAAAGTGTTCTTTGAACTCTTCTATAATTTCTTTTAATGCTTAAATTTTGATCTACTATGCTAAAATTCAATTTTAAATCTATCTTATATGTTTTCTTTGTTTGAATCCAGATTACTATCAATGATTGGCAATAATCTTAGCAAAAATCTTGTTAAAAACTGGACAGAACTGTATTTTGTAATATTTTCTTTTAACTTTTTAAAATACAAATACCACTTCTACATTTATCCAATCATGATATAATTTTTCTCATTTCTTAAACCTATTATCTTTGTTATAGATTTAATTGGACACCTGTCTAACAGAAATGTAATTCTCAATATTTGTTTTTAGACCTTTTTAAAATGTCAATATTGCTTCTAAATTTTTGCAAATATCTAATACATCCTCATCACTTTTTGAAGCTTTCCTCTTGGCCGTAGATTTAATTGCACACCTTACTTCTTTATTTAAAATACTTGGAAACTCAGATGTTCCAATTGTAAATATTATTTCATATTGTTTTTTATTACTATATAGATCATTAGAATGTATTTGAACTCACCTGTTAAGCTCCCTACTTCTATACACTCTGTCTTATACAATCAATACACTTGACGCCATACATGTGAAAAAGATAAAGGATCTCCAATATAGGTATTTTGTGTTGATCCAGCACTCATCAGTTGATCAGGTCAGCATTTTCCACATACATATATATATATAGTCAGCCCTCAGTTTATATTAAAATAGCGAATCTTCAAACTTTAATGAACAGGCATCAATATTTTCCACCCTTCATTCATCTCAACACATTTCATAATGTCCACCTTCACTTTTTTGTTAGAATATGATCTTTTTTATTATTATTAATGAAATAACCTTTCTTCCAATAGCAAGATGTTTTATATATTCGAGACTTTGATTCTTTTTTATAGTTTTCTTGCCAATTCTCAGTGATACTTTGTAATAGAACACTTTTAAATAATTGCATATATATATATTTTTAAATGCATTATTTGTTTCATTTAACAGTTTGCTTCTGAGTTGCGTTCTTTTTGTATCATCTTTCTGTTTGGCAGTTTTTAAAAAAGTATCTGTGATCCTCTCATTTATCTCATTCAAACTTGTTTTAGCACCAAAGTCCATTAATAATTTGAAGTAACATGCAAATTCTAATTTAAATTCATTAGAGTGTTTCTGAAGATTAAGAATATCAATTGTTAATATTGTGTTTCTTAATTTTCTATCTTTGCATTAACATGTGTCATACATCACACCAATCAGTGATCACTTTCTGTATCAAATCTATGAATAATATTACAATCTTAAAATATAGATTTTCTGCTAGTCAAAATATAATTCCATTATGCTGGCTACACATCTATTTTAGTTTAGCATTTTTTCCAAAGAAAGAACTTATAATATATTTTTCTATTTCTGTGAACTTAAATCAGTTTCCAGTCTCAGTTCTGTCAATAATTTATTCAAAGAACTTCCATCTCTTTTTTAGCTCTAGAATTAGTTTCCTATGACAGTTCTAAAATGTTAAATGATATGATCAAAAGCATTTCGTATATATATAACACTTCTATTTCTTAATAATAAAGAGAACATGTTGAGGAATAAATCTGAATTACATGCCATTATGTTGAATAACTTGTCAAGCATTGTTGGCTGAGTGGTCAGCACAGCTTCCTTACAAGCAGTTGTACCGGGTTTGCTTCCCAGCCGGTGCTCTAACACATGGAAAAAAACTAATCTTGTCATTCTGTCAAATATGCCATTAATCTTCACCACATTGTTTTTTATGGTTTATTTATTCATAATAAATCATCTATTCATTTGTCTTCTGACATTCGTATCTTTATATTAAAATAAACCTACACTTTTGAAATCAGTTGTGTCAGATTTCATCTAACTCCATAATGACTTATTTAATCTCAGGATTTATGCAATCTTGCTTGATTTTAAAATATTATCTAGTTATAATTAGTTAAAGTAAAGATCAACTTTTAATGGCAGCCCCAACATGCAATCATGTGATTTTTAGCAGCCTCCACATTCCATTACCAACAATGCCTTGGTCAATGAATTTATAGCTTTTTATGAATAAAGGCTATACATATAATGGGGTATCTTCTGATTAATAAATGAATATGATCTTCATGGACTAAAGATATAAAGTATTTATTATTCATGATTATTCATATGAATTAACATAAATTAATAATATTAATGTACTGGTATTTTGATAGAATTACATTTGCTAATAATTGGGTAAGAATATATATATATTCATGTGTCATAGCATCGGCCGGGAAGCGAACCCACTAACCTGGGACAACTGCTTGTAAGGCAGCTGTGCTAACCTCTCGACAACCATTATAGAAGCAAAATACATGGAACAAGATTAAAAGTCTATCTAATAAAGTATTTTTTTTAAAAAATATGGTTATTTGTTGGGAGAGGGGCCCAGGCATATGACTTTAGTTCAAGCACCGGACCTAAAGGCACCACAGTTGGTCCTGCAATCTCCTGATCCCAAATTGGACATTTTACCAACAATGCCAAACTACATAAATGACAGATGAATAATTTGATATAAAATTAATAGTTGCTTTGAATAATGTGCTTTACTTTTCTTTTTTAATGTGAGATAACCCAAATGTGTCACCATATTTGAAAATACATTCCTGTTTCTTAAAAATCTTGATGGTTTATTAATTTTCTGTTATTGATGAATATCACATCTATATAAGGTCCTGATGGTGTTACCAGTATCCATAACATGGAAAAAGAATGATGATGATGATGATGAGTGCTACTTTACTTGCATTCGTATGCTCATCTTTCCTATTCCCGAAGCAATGATTATCCATATGAACATCACTAGTTTCCTGGTCCTCATAAAAGACCGAGTTCTTGAGCTTTGAAAAAAAATATTCAGCATTCTGATGTATTTTTTTCCATATTAGCAGCACTTCATTTGACTATAGACTGGCTTTCTGAATAAAAATCACAAGTTTATTTGGAACGTAAAAATATTGTCCAATTTACCTGGCTTAGATTCAGACTAATATAGTATGGCCTTTGCCAGTGATAGTATATATATATATTCACGCTATTGCCAACACACATAGATCAATATGATACCCCTTCTCCATATCTCTATTTATATATATGAATTTAATAATTGCCGATATTATATATATATATATTCTTGTTGAGCTTGGGATTGTCCTCCTATTTGTTATTTAAGAGAAAGAAAAAATTAAATAAATTAAAGAGAAAACTATTTTCATATTTTTTGTGGATTCTTAAATCTATGAACATGAATAGGACGACAAAAAGATGAGGGGAAAAAAGTTCCGCTGGTAAAACAAGTTAAAGAATGTAAGTTGCTTCAATATTAAATAAAAAGCAGCTATCTTTACTTCTGAAAATACCACCGTTCTTCAGATACAAAATATAAGCCAATCTAACCTCTCATAAATTCTGGCTTAGACAAGTCACTTCACAATTGTAAAGGACAAGTACACATCCACAAATCAATCTGAAAAGAAGTCTGATTGGTTAAACGAGTTCTTTTCAGAGTTTCTTCTTATTCTTTCTAACTCTTCACATTCTTAAACCATGTTTCTACTCTCCCCTGATGTGTTCCCAAGACTGTGAAAGCTTATTCTACTAATATCCCAATTTATTCTTAATAATGCCCCTCAACATCAAGATAATTTTACACACCTAGCCTGCTATTCTTATTAGCTCCACCAATTAATGATCAGGAAAATGTGGCAAATAATTGTCAAGCAGGTTTTTTTTTTATTCTCATAGGGTTGAGTTCAACTCCCTTCACCTTTAAACTTCATTCAATGTCATTTAGAACACAAACAGAAAAAAAAAGTTTCAGATGAGTGAAAAAAATAAATCTATTTAAAAATTTACTCAAAAACAAATTTTACTAGGGCAAAAAAAAACCAAAAATATATCAATTAAAAAAAAATCCTGCATTTAATAAAATAAAAACATTAATATTAAAAATTATAATAATGAGATTATTAAGCACAAACCTTATTAAATGTTGACCTTCATAAATACGTGTGCATACTATGTGTGTTTATATATATACGGAGTCAAGTGGTACTATGCTTTGATATGTAGGCACAATTTGCATCAAACTATTTTGATGTATATGCATATGTACAAAATTACTATATTTATATATAAATATAGGGGATTTGAACTCAGACTTTCAAGTACTCGTCGACTATCCATACTATCTCGTACCTCTGAGACACGTGATCACACACATGTAGAAAAGCAAAACAATCACCAGTATCCGTATTTCGTGCTAAACCAGCACTTGTCATTTTGTCCAGATTATCATCTCCCACGCATATATATATATATATATATAATCAGTGTTCAGTTTCTATTAAGATAGCAAATCCTCATACTTTAATGGACAGGCTTCAATCTACTCTAACTTCCAACTCTTCAGCCATCCATACCAATGAAAGTCTGATGATGAAACGCCCAAATCCCATGCTGATGCCAATATTATTGCCATACCCATGTTGACCTCAAAGTGTAAGAAATTATTTGACATATATGCATACGTTTTCCCAGAACAATTTTGATGTATATACATATGATGCATAAAACTATAGTGTGTAGACAAATTAACTTCACATCCTTAATCATAAATATATAAAATAAAATTGTTTGTTTAAAAATGTAGAATTACGTGATGGATAAATTTATACAAAACAACTTTCAAAATTATTATCTGATTAGGTTACGAATGTATCTTGAAGTTTGACATTTAGTCCTCCATCCCAAAGTTTTTTTTTTTTGGGGGGGGGGGGCTATGATTTTTTTTTTTTTTTTTTACAGTTTTGAATTTTAATCTTTTTTATAAGGTCAACTTATCTGTTCAACAAAATGGTAACAATACAATAGAAACATAAAATAACAATGTGTATGTAAATCATAATAGTAATTTTTATTAATTATTTACTAAACTAGAGATTATCCACTTAATGAATAATATTTCTGTAGTGTAATTTTCATTATATCACTTTCACTTAGGATAAGACTGGTTTGTATCCACTATTTACACTTTATTAGAGGTGTGTAACCATAACTATATGACCAAAACATTTGCATTTTGTGTATCATACATCTTTTTTACATGTTTTTGGTCATATATTTATGATTATATATCTGTAAAAGACCCAGAAAGAGACCACATGTGAAATGGATGGATTAAATAAGAAAGTGTTCAGGGGTAAGTGGAGAAGAAAAGCTAAAGATGGGAGAAGATGGATTGAACTTGGAGAGACCTTCATCTTGCAGTGGATTGATAATGGTTCTTGATGATGATGATCTCTCCACAAAGTGTTAAAAGCAAATAAAAACCAGCCCTTCTCTATCTTAGTGAGAGTGGTGCAGTGAAAATTACATTACAGAAATATTATTCATTACATGTATGTATGCTATTTTTTCATGGCATGAAAGTATTTTTGCTCAGAGACAATATTTCAAAAATAAATAATGTCAGTAAAAGTATTAAAACATATTTTACATGTATAATAAAGAAAAAATGTAATTAACTTTCATGATTAAAATTTTAGTTTAAATATTTGTTGTTATTATATTTAATGTTTTCATGATTATATGGTGTAAATAAAGTAGTTTTCAGGTTAAACAATGTGTTATTTTTGCTTACTTCTTAATGTTTCGATGAAATAGCATCCGCCATTGTCAAAGTTAACTTTTCAAATAAAAACTGATCTCAAATAGCAATGAGATTGAGTGTGAGGTAAAGAATGAGTTTGAGCAAGAAATAGTTGACCATTCAGAATATGTGAATTAACAAAATGTTTATTTTATTCAGTTTTACTATTAATTGTTTTCAAAATTATATTAGAAGAATGAGGTAAACTAAATGGTTTCCATGAAGCTGGAATACGTTGTGCTCCATCAGCTGTAATTAAACCAGTTGATCTTTTTAATATTCCAATCAACTCCCTCATGGTTCTCAATTTATATGGTTTTTCTTAGAAAAGTTAATCTTCACAATGATGAAAGCTATTTCATTGAAGCATTGGGAAGTATGCAAAAATAACACAAGATTTAACCCCAAAACTATTTTATATGTATATATTGTAACCAAAAGAGAGCGAGAGTTAGCGAGAGATAGATATATAACAGGGCACCAAATTGTAACTTTAACATAACAGTTACTGTACTGATTCGATGGAGTTATAGATTTTCAAATTATGGATTTATAAGGGAGGCAATTTATTAACTTCTAAAATAATTTTAACTTGCAAAATATCTAAATTTAATTTTCTTCTTAAATTAAATGGTTTCTTAAATCAAGCCAGCCAAATTATAACTCACAAAAGGGAATGAACTGACATGGCTATCATGCACTTGTAAATAACAGTCACATGAATCAAACACAGTTGTTTTTATATCTCACATAGAGCAAATAAAATATCAGTCCCCTATCACTTATGCTTAGGGTTCTACCATTACTCTGGTAATTGGTGTCACGAACACCAAGAATTATACTAATAACAAACATTATAAAATATTACCAATAAGCTAAAAGAGGAGGAGAAACCTTTACTTACCCTATTCCCCACATAAATCACCAACATCATAGTTACAATTAATTTATTTCAATAATAACGTCTCTACACTCTCCTCTTCCACTAAACTTTACTATCTTTAACTTATGTGCACTGTCGTAATTTCATGATCAGATATGCATGGAATAATCAGTCTTATTAATTTAATTAATTTAATTAATTTAATTAATTTATAATACCATCTTAATTCTGTAACAATCAGTTCATGACCTCTTATTTCAAAATTTGAAAATTATACTCTCAAAGTTCGAATCAGGAATGTAAAATCTCTATTGGAGATTTACAAATTTATTGTTGATCAATGAAATATAACTTAAGTAGACATATGCTTGATCTCTGAGTTAATATCTACTTTCATCAACCAGTAATAGTAATGATAAAATCTTATGAATTAATAAACAGTTAATTAAAATTAAATATACTACAACTTTAAATTTCAAACTAGATTACTATCATCTGGGAGCGCATTCAAATACCAGGAGTGGGAAAAGGGATTTTATATCCACTCAAGATATTCGTCATAACACCATAAATTTATTTCATTTCAATATCAGCCTTTCAAGCTAATTGAGCACGCGCCTTTGAGAGTGTTAAATAAATGAATACTCTCTTCTTCATTCAAGATATAGCATTTATGCAGGAATAAAAAGAATCCCTCTTATTCCTACGACTCAAATTCATTTATTTAACACTTTCAAAGGAACGTGCTCAATTAGCTTGAAAGGCTGATATTGGAATGAAATACGGTGCTAGATAAAATATTTGCTTATTTACCATAAATTTATGAAAATGATAATTAATTTAAAAGTAAATCTCCTTCCAGATGTTTGCAGGGTAACCATAATAATTTGTAATGCAAGTTATGAATATTTGTTAAAGCAATTTTCAGATTTCAATAGGAAATATCAATTTAATAATCAAACTTTTGCAACGTGTCTTTACCAGAATAAACATTAAAACATTTATCTAAAATTTGCAGATGATTAAGATTTCTGGATTTCATGGGTACCAAAACATTAAATTAAGACCCAAAACCAAGATTTAATTAACACATAACATTTATTAACAACTCAGGTTATAAATTACAAAGTTTTCATCGTAGCAATCCAATTAACAAAAAAAATATTTACAATAGATTTATAACCACTACAGAGAATATGATTCCTCTTTTGTGCTTAGTAAGACATTTCTACATGGAATGCCTCCATAAACCACAGCTTTACATAGACTTAAAATAAATTAAATAATATATATATATCTTGACCAGTCATATTTTGCTGGTTTAGAAATGTTTCCCTGTGAGGCAAACATATAGAATTATTATAACAGCCCTTAAAATTACCGAATTCTAAAATATCTTTAATTTAATTCTATTTATCAAAGAAATATACGATTATGATTTTGCAAACTAAATGTCATAAATTGTTTCATTAATTTTTAATGATCACATCGATTGAAGGAACCATTCAGGTTTAACTTATAACTTTTAGTTATTCCTTTAAATTGTAGCTTGTCTGTTCGTTTGAGACTTAACTTTCTAATTCTAAACTGATGAATTATTTTAGAGATGACACACATGCACTTACATACACCTAATGCTTTCTATGTCCTAACATGAGTAATAAACCCTTAATCTTACAATTCCAGCAATGACTTGCTTCTCTTACCAGCTGGTTATGATGTGCATTGCTTATTTAGGCTTTCAACACTAACTTTAAATTTTAAATGTTTATCAGTCTTATATAAGATGGTGAGCAAAGCTCAGCCAAAGCATTATACATCAATTCTTGATTCACACTTTAATTTAAAAAGTTCCCTGAAATTGGTAATACACTGCAATAAGAATTACATAATGACCAATCATTAAATAAACAAATTTTCACACAAAGTTATGACTACAAACATATATGTCCATAAGGAAAATAAAACTACAAAGCACTGCATTTATGATGGCATGAATCTGGGGCACTTCTACTCTGAGAGCTTTCCATTTTGTTTTATTGTTAAGCATTCCAAATTGCAGCAACACGCCTCTTACATTTCAACATTTCTGACATTTTTAATTGTCTCAAACATCAACACAAAATATATGATAAAATGATGATCTCTTTTTAGAAAATAATAACTTTGACTTTCTTTGATAGATATTTTTGTTTACTACTGAAATGAATTTTAAATGTTCACATTTTTTTTCTGTAAATATTAAAAAAATGAGAATGTCATTGTTTCTAGAAAGATTTTTTTCAGTTTATAAAATCAACAAAATATTTCTTGTTTCTGATTATTTTTAAAAATGTGATTGAATATTTATTTATTTCTCTTATATCTAACAAATTATGCTTTAAAATTTTAAATTTTTTGAATATTTATTGCAAAACTATGATATTTTCTCTGCAACTAATACTCTGCCCTGCAACTAATGCTGTACTCTGCTGCAGTCTCCCCATTTCTGTGGGCTCTTCCAGCTACACCCGTGGACCACATTTCCACTGGGCGCTGGTCATTTACCGCAGGCACTGATGTGGGCATGCACCAATCACTACTACAACCTACTACTACCTAGGATATATCTCTTACAGAGTATATTGACAATGGAGCTGCGGATATGCCCTCTATCTCCTTCTACATTACTAAAATACTTAATACTTATAATCATGTGAGAGCTATGCTCAACTTCAACCCTTAAGGCAGTGGTAACTTAGCATATCTTCAGCAAACATGGTCATTCACAAACATCACTTAATCTTGAGAGAACACGGTTTGAACTCTCACTAAATATTATATTGATGTATAAAACCAATAATTCCATAACAGTCAAATATGACTAGAATAAAATAATAATAATAAAATTATCGAAGCCTTAAATAATTACGGAATAAAAAATGTGTGTCACTTTTCAATATACAACAATTATATGTAAATCTCTTATTATCCAGGACATAGTAATATCAAAATCTTAAAACTGTATAATTAATAAAATAAAGCATTAATAATATTAATATTTACTTATAAGCATAAAAAAAAAAGTATTTTATAGATCCGCGAACCTCTCATGTAAACATGTTAAACTTTCACATATACAAATCATTCATATTATGGTAGCATCAAAATTAAATTATAACGATATGTAATGAAGAAGGCATATTTTACCCTACTATAACTTAAATTTAATACTGGGTATATTCAGTAATATATTTTAAATAATAGACCCTAAAATAAAATAAGCTTTCACTACATACAATAAATGAATGCATAATAAAATAAAGAGAAAATTATAATTAAAACTCTTTAGCACAGTCCTTCACTTATGATCTCTTCCATTCATTATGATGATTAGCATGATCATCAATCTCCTGGTGATTCTTTAAAGTTAATCTACATATATTATGAATGCACATACATGACAATATTCAAACATGAAAAGACACAAATGGCCATAACTCCTTGACTTAAAATTATCCAAAATTACACTCTTGCTTATATTTTTAAGTTTAGGACGTTCATGTTTTTTAAAAAGCAGCTTCACTATTTCTCAGGACCCTTAAAATCGTTCACATATACTTTATGAGGCATTTCATATTAAAACAAAATCACTTAATCTAAAGTTGATTCCAAATGATTCAGTTTAACAGCACTTAAGGAACTCAGTCATTCCCTAGTATTGTAAGTTTAGCAATTCAATTTAGATGTCCAGCTCAGCATTTATTACCACCATACATTTATGATTTCACTTATAATATTCATTTATTCATCATCTTTTCACACTTCAATAGTAGTTATTCTGGCATATTCAAAACTTCTCTCTCTCTCTCTCTCTCACACACACACACACACACACAAGTTTTTCTTCATGATAAAAAAATAAAAATTGTGGAAAGCCTGGTCTACATGCTAAATAGTTTTAACACAAGTACAAAACGATAGCGAATGTTCGCATTTCAGTCTTTTCCTTCGCTTTCTCAAATAAAGCTATTCAAATATTTTACATAAAACAATTATAACAGAACAAATATCAAAGAAAGTTACTACCTGAAATATTTCACATTGGAAAGATTAGAGAGTCTGTTTCAGATGTACTATCCATTGACCAATCACATCGAAATTTGCCATCCTTTGGATCCAATTAATGATTGATGTCAGGAGTAAAAAGTATACCTGATTTAGGGATTTACGTTGACAAACTTATTAAACTTAGTACAAATTTTACTTTTACTGCCAGTTTTTAACAGAATTTTAAGTCAGAATATGGGTACAATCTGAAGAATACAAAAACCCACTGGAACACAATAAAATTAACAGAAACAGACTCAGAATGGAACCAGAACAGACCAAGATCAGAACAGAAACCAACCACCTCAAATTGTGTGTGGCTTTCTTTATAACATTTGGTTGTCACTTATCTTCAAACCCACCTTCTTGACCATTCACCCTTGATATTAAATTTTGATTAGTTATTATACCCAATTTTAATATTAATTTTTCACACTACTAAACGATCACTTGGTTCAGTTGAGAATGAATAGATGCTAGCTTTATCTAGGTCAATGTCATGTGGAATTTAGCTGATTCATATCTTAGAAAAAATTGATCAACAATCTAATAAAATTACACAGGCAGGTAGATATAATTCTTTTACACTTTCTGATGTTTGTATTCCATCTTTACGATATAGATAGCATCCATTTTACGGGATAAAAATATTCTGGTGGTTCTTAATATAATGAAACAATTTTTTTAAAATAATAAATTGTCAATTTCCCATAAAAAAATTTTGATAACACTGCTCAGTCCTTGGGCAGATATGATTGCTTATTATCCCTCCATTTTCTTCAGTTAATTATAAACTTTTAAGATTAATAAAAGGAAAATCATATAAAGAAATTTATACATGCTTCCGTTTAATGCAAAAACCAGAGGGGGGGGGATTCAAACTATTTAGTTTTATGTATACGATTTTTTTTTTTTGATGTAACTATAACCATAGTAATCCTCTAGATTCACTCATTAAGCAATATTCAATTTCCTGTAGAATTTCTCTAATAAAAATTTGTATTATTCAACAAATTAAAATAAATATTTTAGAATTATTACATACAACAAAAAATTAAATTTCACAATACAAATACTAATTTTCATTTGAACAAAAATTAAACAATCTATATCACATTTTCAATATATTATACTGGAAATATATTTTTATAAATATTTTCTTAATATAATATCTTACAAACAAAAAGGACAAATATATGTGAAATATTAAACATTCATTTTTACGGTTTATAATTTACTATCATGAATGCATTAAAGAAATTGAAACGTAACAAAAAAATAATAAGTTCAACCAAACTATATGCTTTATTATCTATATATTTATTTCCCTTTTTAAAATGAATAAAGTCAACTTACAATCTTACAATACAATTAATAATAAACAATTTTATATTAACATTATTGTTGTCATAGCAACACAGTTCAATATTTCATAAGTTAACATTGTCCAAAAATCAAACAAGAAAGAAAGAAAAAAAAGTATTGTTAACAACTTACCTTATACTGAAACACATCTCCAATTTCAGTATGTACAATATAAATATATATCATATGATATAATATATATTTATATAACAGCAACAATATATATAATAATAATCATACACATAAAATCTCTATTTGGCAAATATTAATTTTTGCTCTTTTCATTGTGCTTGAACTATTTTACATTTATGATCTACATTGCATACATAGCGGCATCTATCACTTTTATATAAAATTAACAATAACCTATTATAAAATTAATAGAATATTTACAAGGCAGAAAAAACACTGTATAAATGTATACTATATAATTTCTATATTATTTATCATTAGCCAATTATTAGTTAAATTAATTAATTGATGTTTTGTATATATTCATACAATTATTTCTACAGGCAAAACTCTCCATACAGTGATGCCACTCAGTGCAAGCCAGAGTAATCAATGGATGTCAGAAGGCTTGTGCATAAAATCCCTATCTAGTGCCTACATATCCAATATTACCAGAATAGTTTATAGCTTGTAGCCTTCTGGCATTCAGTGTTTAATCTGGCTTGCACTGAGTGGCACTATTGCATGAAGAGTTTTGCCTGTTTTAATAACAGTTATGAGGAAGTATAAGAAATGGTGATCATGTGACAATTATTTCTGTTGTAATTAATGTTCTATCAGGTTCTTTAATATAGTTTAATGGTTTTATATTTTTTACACAATCTGTTTTATGTCTGTATTTTAAATAATGGATATATAAGGAAGAGCTATCATCTCTTCTATTAATTGCATTATGTTTTTTTCTCTTTCATCTAATTGTTTTTCTATATATCCATAGTAAACCATAGTGCAATTTCCACATGTAATTATATATACAATTTCCTTTTTATATTTCCCTTCATTACCTATTAATTTGTCAAGATTTTTACTGTTTGTCCATCCTATATTAGTGCTTTTATCTATATATTTTCTATTTTTTAGTAATGTGTGGTAAATTTTACTAAGTATAAAAGTTTTACTGATTTTTTTATTATTCTAAGAGTTGGTATTATTATTTATAATAGAATTATTATTAATATTTAAATTAGGTGGTTTATAATTAAACAGTTTATTCTCAATACTCTTAGGGTTATATCCACAATTAGTATATAATTCAATAAATTGTTCTTTTTGTAAAAGCTTTATTTGTATTATATCTAACACTTTTATGTTAAATTTTTTTAAAATCTGCCATCTTACGTATCAATGCCTGTTGTGAATCTATAGAAATTATTATTCTTAATTCATCTTCTTTAATGAACTGTTTTAATATAATTTTGTTTTCATTATCTATATTAATTTCTATATCTAAATAATTTATTTTAACATCAAATTTCATTTTTGTAAGTTTTATATTGTATATATTATTAATAAATTCTTTATAATACTATTTATAGCTCTTTTGTTACCAATTATTAAAGTACCATATATATATATATATCTCGAATATTATGTTATTTCTTGATTTATTATTCTTTTTTTAACTATTTTCATTTCCAATTCATTAACAAATATTCATAACATTAACACATTAATTGCACAACCCCTGCACTCATTCTTTATGTATACTCTAATATTCATTATATCATTAATGTACATAGATACTTATCGTATTCGTATTTCAACACTTTTAATTTTTGGCATACTAGGATACATTTCTCAATATCCATTGTAAAATACCTTGGTTTTTATTCAGTTATATCCTATTTAATTTATTTATCATAAAATGCATAATTTCCTATAACCCATAATATTTACTCTCCATTTGTTTAAACATATACAAAATTTCTACAGAATGAAACTCTAAAATAAATAATAATCTCAATAAATTATTATCTTCACATGATCACCATCTCTTATACTAGCACATAATTGTTCTAAACAAGGCAAAACTCTCCATATAGCAGTGCCACCCTGTGCCAACCAGAGCCACAAGATAGGGATTTTATGCACAAACCTTCTGGCAGCCATTGATTACTTTGGTTGGCACAGGGTGGCACTACTGTATGGAGAGTTTTGCCTTGTTTAGATTATTATCTTTATGAGTTTATATTGATTTATATTTATAATTTTGTGTTTTTCCATTTTATGTAATAATTTTATGTATTTAGTTTTTATAATATTAGTAGGATCTTTTGAAATTTATTATATCCTTTTTTTAAAAAATTTCATATTCTATTTTTTCTATATAATCCTTAGAATACATTAGAATATCTTATAATGAAGATTTTCAATTATATAATGAAAATACAGTATACTAATTCTTTTAATTTGCCAATGTTTTAATGAAATAGGATTCACCCTTCCAAGGCTTACGCTATAATGAGAAACGGTTTCTTCTCAAATGACAATAAAATTATGATTGTTTTTGAATTACATAACATGCATTATATATATATATATTATTAGACAGTTGCCCAATATTACATAACATGCATTATATATATATATATTATTAGACAGTTGCCCAATATTAATAAAGAGTGGATTAACATTTTAGAAAAAGAAAAATATAAAATAATGTATTTCCAAACTACAGGGATACATTGTACTTCTTTACTTCTATTTAAGCTGTTTGACCTTTTTAAAACTTTAATAGACACAATCATAGTTCTTAAATCATATTTCCCCCAAATAGCTAGTATTTTAGCATTATCAAACTCAGGAGTATGGTAAAGATCCAAAGAATGTGATGTAAAAGACAATGTTAGTAACTTTAGATTGAAGATATTTTTGTGTTACTAACTATGATAACAATATGTCTATTTCATTACCCATCATAGCTTCTTGAGCACTAGGAACAAGGAATTTCATAAACACGTTAGTGTATAAAAATTATCCAGTGTTTAGAATGATAAAAAAAAAAACCTTAAAGTGTTTTGCTAGTAGGAAAGGTATTTTAATATTGAAATTAAGTGGATGTCTTCTAATCACATCAGTGATATCTTTAATATAGACTGAAACAACTCTATAATTAGTTTATGGGAAAACAAATACAACCATCACAAACAGAGCATCCCAGCACACATAAATCTATAAAAGGGTACTGAATAACAAAGAGACTACATCAGCATTCTTGGAGCATGAAAAGACCACTGGTCATAGATTTGAACCCTCCAAACCCAGAATGATGCACAGAGAGAGAAATGATCATAGGCGTAAAATAAAGGAAGCATACTTCATAAACAATGACACTCAATCTATCAATAGAAAAGACACCTGTTCCACCATTTCAAAAAGATGGACAAACTAATCTAAAGAAAAATACTAAAACATAACACCTAACCAATTAGCATAAATTAGAATACTCCCCTCATTACTATCAACTGCACACAGCTATTAATATGAAGCCATGGAGCTTTGAAAATGTTAAGCATAAATAAATATTAACAAATATAGCTTCTATAACAAGCATAAAAGCGCATAATTTTTGGGATAATTAGTTTAAAAATTCTCAACTTCACCTTTTTCCCTTTCTGGTATCAATATTTATGCAAAGCATTATCTATAATGTTTTTGCTATAATCATTAGAGATTAAAATATTTTTAATTAGTATTTCTTAAATAAGATTATCTTTACCTGTTAGACTATATGTTCTCATCAAAAGATTTTCTATTTGTATATATAAATTTTTATAGTCATCAGGTTTTGTAGTAAGATGGGACATCTCCATGAATTAATAACCCTATATATGGGAAATTAAAAAATCTTGTATATGGTATGCCCCAAATAAGATTTTATTTTCAGTATGTATATATAATGTTCAATATAATTGTTTAAAGAGTAAATGTTGTTATAGTAAATAAAACACATTCTCAACTAGCATTTGACAATATGATAACAAAAAAGCTGTTTCATTTTTTTTACTTAATTTACTTTATTTGGATAAGCCCATGTTTCAATATTTATTATCTAACAGTTGGGGGTTGGCTGTTTTGAAATGTAGACTCTAATATATTTATTCACAGAGGGTGTAGCTGAATTTCTTAATGTTGGAGGTGATTTGATATAAAATATAATCATGTATTTTTTTGTTTTTTAATAATTATTATACAATTATTGGGTAAAAATAATCTTGTATTTATAATAAACTATGCAAAAAAAAATCAAATCTTTTACTACTCCAAAAATCTATTCAAAGTAATTTCACAAATACTCTCAAACCTAGATTATAAAACACTAAATCCATTAAGTACATGAAGACTGATCTAAATTACTTTGATTATGTCACTCATTAGAAGGCACTGGACTCTTCACATTTTGCCTCTTCACCTTTTTTTAAATTAGTATACCAATATTATGTTTTGGTTTCTAGCATCAAATGAGCATGAAAATGGAAGATTAATATTAATGAATAGTCAAAATAAGAGTCATAGATCACATGACCCTATTCTCTTAAACTTGTAAGTTATAAACAATGAGGATTGCCAATTCCTCAACAAGCTTTGTGATAAATGCTTAGCCAGAGAAAACATTTAAAAATATCTCCATCAGGACCCTTCCCCAAACCTCTGACCATGGTTTCATGCTTTGGCACTCCTCAGAGAGGTGTTAGGATAGGTTTAGATATGAGATGAGTGATGTTAAGTGCAATAGCTACCAATACCATCTCCTTAGCGAATACTCATATAATATACTGAATCTCAAAGTGCACAAGTTAAGCAAAGATATAAAAACAAGTGATTACTATTGGTTAATAATCTTTCAATCAAAGACAGTTTTTTTTGCTAATTATCATAATTTGTCCAAAAATATACTTCACTGGGCTCTCAGTTACAAACCCCAAATCTTACATCATCCTCCATTAGCAACAATTCAAAACTATTTTCTGACAAAAAGATCTAACCATATATTTTATTTCACTTCAAAACAATTGTTAATCTGTATTTGTCTGAAGGTTTGTAATGATGGTATATTATAAGATGTGATATGTTGGACTATTTCCATCATTTATGAGTGAATATTGAATGTATAGAAAATTTTAAACTTTATTTAAACTTTTCAAATACAAACAACTTGTTAGTAATAACACACAAATAGACAATACAGGTTAGTAATTACACATTTTGAGTAGTATTATTCTCCACTCTTCTTCAGGTGTTGCTGGCCTATATGCACAGTGACAATATTCGCTTAGAAGTTGAACTCGCACCTTTAGATTCTTGTATATTGAATTTAAGGCAAACGCTCTACCAACTGAGCTATCTAAAGGTGTGAGTTCAACTTCTAAGCAAATATTGTCATTGTGCATATAGGCCAGAAACACCTGAAGAAGAGTGGAGAATAATACTACTCGAAACATTGTGTAATTACTAACCTGTATTGTCTATTTGTGTGTTATTACTAACAAGTTCTTTGTATTTGAAAAGTTTAAATTGTTAATCTGACTTTCGTAGACTCTTTGTGATAAACAATAGATATTATAAAATTACAAGATATAACATTGACTTAAAAAAAAATTGCATATAGTTTACATCCAAGCATGCATGCTTAAGTTTATACCGTCTCATCTGACTATTTGACAATATCTATAATATCTATCATCCTCAAACTTTTTAATCACCTATCGAAGAAAATCCGTAATATATATCCACTTTATCTAAAATCCTTGAAACCTTTCCTTAAAAATAGCACTCTTTCCCTTAAAAATTTAACATCCATTTCTATGACTGCCCTTATTAAAATTATCATATCCTTTGTTGGTAATAAAATATAACCATTCTTTCTTTTTTTAAAAAAAGCTTCTCACCTTCTACAATCGTAATCATGTTATAGCTTTAGTTGTTTTTAATTCTGTCTCTATATCCATCCAACCTCTTAGAAATATTCTGCAAACATAATTTTCCACTGTTTTTTTTTGTTGTTGTTGCTGTATATACAGACTAATTTATTTCTCAACAGAAAAAAATTATAGATATAATAAACACCTCCACACTTCCCCAATTCTTTTCAAATTCATATAAATAAAGATATAATAAAAGACAAACGACCCCCCAGATGCATTTCGTGCGAACCAGCACTCATCAGTTGGCCCAGGTCACTATCTCTCATATATATATCTATTATATGCAAAGTATTTATCTAGAGTAAATTGTTACATTTTCATTTACCAGTGTCAAACTCCCTCCACTCACAACTTTGACGCCATCCATTTCAGATAAATACACTAATGATTATTACTAATCATTTTCTAATCTAGAGATTATCTCTAGCACAGATATAAACTTTAAACCTCAGTTAAAGATTAATATATCTGATTTTTTAAAATTTACACACACGGAGTTAGTCACCTTTCTCTGCCCCGTATATAATATCTTTATAGATATAATAATTATATTATCTTAAATGTTTGTATGTACTCTAATTTCTTTCTTCATAATTTTATTTCTCAAGATTTCCCCTTAAGATTTTATTCTGGATTAAATATATAAACACATTTATTTCTAAAAATAGTAAACAAATTTCCTGGTATTTATCATTTTAGATAAGTAATATAAATCGATGGTTTGGTTATTTTTCTTTCTTCCAGACTTCGTATTGATAAATTAGATAATTACTCGACTAATGATTCCCTTTTAATAAAAATAAACAATCAATATGCTACTTCCTGAATTGAACCCCAGCGCCATCTATTTACAATTTCATTCCCTGTATTAATATCATATAATACATTCATACAAATATTATAAAAGTAGCTTTAAGATTCTGGTGATAATAACTTCTTCAATTCAAGCAAAATTCTTATTCCTTAACTTTCTGATGTTTCCCAAAATTACCTAATATTTACCTATAATTAAATATATAAATCCTTTTTTTTGAATCTACGATTTATATAGTATACATATATAGGGCAAAAAAATACAGTATCAATAAGTTTTAAAATGTGCTTGTATTGAATAACAACTCTGAATATGGTTATATAACTGAATCCATCCACACTTTTAACTAATTATTATATTACAAGAGAATTCTAATAATGACTTTCTTTGTAGAAAAATAACAAACACAAATATTGAAGTTATCTGTTCTTTATAGTATATGCAAGCGCTCTAAAACCCTGGTTGAAGAAGCTGTTAATAGAAAACAATCAAAATGGGTTAATCCAGGCTAAGTGCTTTCAGGTGTTATCCCTCATAATCATAGCCAAAATAGTAATAGTTGTGATATTATGAAATGGTAATATATGAAAATGTATATGTAAATTAATCAGCCTGTCCATTTTCTGGAGGTTGGGTTGCATCTATTAATTGTGTTACTGTCATTGATGATAAAATATGCTCATTTTATCTTCCTTTTGCAGTCATTAGTTTTCGTGCACACAGTTTTGGGATTTGAGGATTTGAACCTATGATCAACCGGCTTCTCGTGTTCAAGAAATATTGAAATGTTGACATTGTTCTTTTGCACTCTCCTGTATACATACATATGCTGAGTGGCTCTATTATTGACAGTGGTCTTAGTTTCCCCATAATATGTAGTGCTGCATCTATCCTGAATAAAAAAGAACAAACTCTGAAACATTTGAATGTCAAAAATCTAATATCTATTATCACTCAATCCCAAGATTCTTCTCTAAATGTACTAATTAATAATAAGCAGCTTCTTATAAATTTTAGAATAATTACTTCCATCCATTTTGGCATCTATTTCTGATATGTCATTTCACTTTCACTCCTATATCTGGGATATTTCAAGCCTATTTTTAAATTTATAAATTAAAATCAGACATTAGATTTTGCTATCACTGAACATATACATGGGTATTTGGGATCTGGTCTCGTTTTGTAAAAAATATTTTATTTTCAAATATGCAACTAATATATATTAAGGATTGTTAGGATTCTTATCTTCTTATTCTTTATCTTTTTCAATTTTCTCTTCTTATTATTCTTCCTTTCTTCTTCTCTTTCTTTCTTCTTCTTCTTATTATTATTATACTTCTGATTTGACATCTATGATAAATGAGAAAAGCATTCTATGTTATGCTAATGTATCAAAATATTTTTAGAAATCAGAAATGCAAATGATCTTAAAATATTGCAAAGTTATATTAATAACTTTGTAAATATAGGGGATTTGAATTCAGACTTTCAAGCACCTTTCAACTAACCACACTATCTCATATCACTGAAACACATGATCACACACATGTGAAATGTGCTTGAAAGTCTGAGTTCAAATTCTCTATATTTACAATTAGGCTCCAGCTATATGAAGAGTGCCTGTATTTCAAATATTATTAATAACTTTGGTAATTGGTATGAAACTAATAATGAAAAATAATACAAATAAATGTAATATAGTATCTTATTTAAAAATACATGATTAATGTTATTTATTATTATATTAATGGTAATAACATGCTTAGAAATAATATGTCACAAGATTGTGCAATAGCTTTATCAATAATTTTTCTTTCAATAACTACATTCAGATAGCAATAAACAAATCTTATAAAATTATGGGTTTAATCTTGAGATTAAATATTAATCTCAAATTAGAAACTCACAAACTACTTTTTAATGCTCTGATAGTACCAAACCTGTGCTGTGGGCTTACGATATAAAACAATTACAACCATTCAATCATAAACAATCTGCAAAAACATCAGGACAAATTTTATAAATATATTCATCATAATACATGCTTAAATAAAAACGATACTATATACAATATAAGACTAATAGCAGACATGATGTTTTTATTTAAATTAATACATGGCAAAATATCAATAGAATAGATGACAATTAAAATTTCCTTCACGATTCTAACATTTAATTCTAGAAATCAAAATTTATTTTAAGTACATACATTAAGAACAATTTATTCACCCATGTATAGACTACAGCTGAAATATAACAACAGATCATAGAGATGGATATTTTCTATTTAAACCAAGTACAATTTAAAAGCAAACTTAAAGACATATTATGTCAGTAACACCAATAAATAAGCATGAATATATTATTATATTATCATGGCAAATACTTGTGACCACTAAACTAAATAAATAAATTGAATTATTATTATTATTATGCATGTCACTGTTTTTGAAAATTAAAACTGCATTTCTCAAAAATATAACATATATTAACATTTTATTTTTATTTAATTATGAAAATAAGTACTAAATGTCACTGCAAACATCATATTCTCATCATCATCATCAACCATTATCAATCCACTGCAGGATGAAGGTCTCTCCAAGTTGAATCCATCTTCTCCGATCTTTAGCTTCTCTTTTCCAGAACACCCCTGCACATTTTCTTATTTCATCCATCCATCTCACATGTGGTCTCTTTCTGGGCCTTTTACAATCTCCATGTGGTATTAATAATATGCATTTTAAAACATTAATATCTGAAAGTGTTTTTTTTTTTCAAGTATAAAGACTCATCACAGATTCTATATTATTTAAACAAGTTATTACATTCACATAATGTGACATTAAAAATTACATTAAATAATATATTAGTATTAGAATAAAATGTGACAAGTTAATATTTATATATAGAATTGCTGCTGCAATATTACTGTGCACAATTTCTGTCTTAATTTTTGCAAGGGTGCAATTATAAAATGAGTGGGTTAGTCAATAAATTAGTGTCCTCATACTGGGTTGTAAGTGCAGTGCTGTCAAATCCAAGGCTCCACACTGATGAAAGCCACAAGCTAGAAACTAATCTGGGAATATTGGATGAGTAGGCACTAGGTAGAGATTTCATGCACAAACCTTTTTGCATTCATTGATTAATCTGGCTTGCACTGAGTGATGCCACTGTATGGAAAGTTTTGCTTCTGTGTATTGACAATATTACATTATTTATTTAATATTTCCACAATAGCAAGATAAATATATATGTGTGTGTATGCAAATATGTGTGTTAAATGTACATTTATAATACAAAATAAATTATAATTTATTTATTGTGATTTCTGTTCATTTAATCAATTTTATTTAGTTGTAGTGGTAATATAATGCCTTTATAATATCTACTTTTATTTTTATTAATTTAATATAATATTTATTCTATTTTACCTGAAAATAATTGTCAATTTTTAATGAACATTAGGACTTTTTATTATGAACATTGTGATCATAACCTTTTAAATCACTATACATCACATGATCACTATTTCCTATGCTTACACAAGCTGTTAAAGCAGAGACAAAAGTCTCCATACAGTAGCACCACCTAGTGATTACTCTGACTTACACTGATGCTACTATTCTATGGAGAGTATCTGGTTTTATCTAATCTTTGTTGTTTTATTTCATTTTTTATTTTTATTTCCTTTTTTATTTTCTTTAATATTAATCTAATAAAAATATATTTAAATAGAAATAATTATTAATATTATTAATAATATTTAGGCTATTGAATAAATAAATAAATATGAAAATTTAAACAGTAAAGATAAAAACACCTTTTAGCAGAATAAGAATAAGCTTCATTAACAAATGTAATGAACCAAGGTAAGCAGGTTTATAAATACTGTATTCTAGTAAATTATGTTAAATAAATATATCCAAAAGCTAATCAGTTTTAATGTAATGAAACATCAAAATTTATAATTTCATTTTTGAACAGTTTATTAATGTCTTTTAAATTAATTTCTAAATTAACAATTAAAAGATGAGTTTTATTTGTTCTTTTACAGCTGTTATTGATACTAACATAGATAAAGTGCTGATTTCGGGCAACTTCTAACTCTGTAAGAGTTTAATGAACAAAAGGATTGAGTACATAAGAAAAAAAAATTGAGTAAATTGGGCAAATAATATGAACTTTTATTAGTGATATATCAAAGTCCATTTTTAATTGATAGGACAGCAAACTCAATTCATTCTCCAAAGTGCCTTATAAATCAAGACTCTAATATAAAAAAAACAACAAGAAGCAATTATAATGCTTTTCTGTGATAAATATTTCATTTATTGGCCCAAATTCAAAATATATAATAAATATTAAAATGAGCAAAACTCTCCATACAGTAGTGCCACTCAGTACAAGCCAGAACAATCAATGGATGCCAGAAGGCTTGTGCATAAAATCTCTATCTACTGCCTACTCAGCCCATATCTCCAGGCTAGTTTCTAGCTTGTGACTTCCATTAGTGAGGAGTCTTGGATCTGAGAGCACTGCACCTAGATCTTAAGATCTAATGAAACCCTCCAGCAACTACCTTTTATCTCTACTTAATTACAAAACTATGAGAATAAAATTGAAAACACAAAAATATTTTCAATCCAAGCTCATTAGCTTATATAGTCATATAGATCTGAACTCGGTTCAGTATCCATACATTTTGGTGTCTTTGGTTTTTTAATAACCATAGCCATCACTATCCTATTAGGCAGGATTGGTATTAAACCACTAAACATCACATGACCACCATTTCTTATGCTTGTTCATAACTATTATTTAAACAGGCAAAACTCTCCATACAGTAGTGCCACTGAGTGCAAGCCAGAGTAATCAATGGATGCCAGAAGGCTTGTGCATAAAATCCCTATCTAGTGCCTACTCATCTAATATCCCCAGACTAGTTTCTAGCTTGTGGCTTTCATCAGTGAGGAGCCTTGGATCTGAGGTGGCTGCTGGAGAGTTGCATTAGATTCTAAGATCTAGGTGCAGTGCTCTCAAACTAAAAACTAGTCTGGAGATATTGGGTGTGTAGGCACTAGATAGGAATTTTATGCACAAGCCTTCTAGCATTAATTGATTACTCTGGCTTGCACTGAGTGACACTACTGTATGGAGAGTTTTGCCTGTTTTAATAACAGTTATGAGCAAGCATAAGAAATGGTGATCATGTGATGTTTAGTAGTTAAATATTAAAATGAAAAAAAATTTAATCAATATATAAATATTTTACTATACATATTATTAATTTAAAAAAAAAACAAACCTGTTTGTAAATATAGTGTACAATATGTATTTTTCAGATGTAAAAAACGATGTAAAGTTATCATCAAATTTTTAATTTACTACATGGGACAATATTGATATTCCATTAAATTATAATTCATTAAATTAAAATGAAATATGTACAAAAACTAAGCTAAAATAATGTATATTTTGAAATTAATTTTTGATGTATTTTATGAGTTGTTTCCAATATTTTTTTATTTTGTAATTACCTATTGTTAAATCTTTGAATATTCTTACATTGTTATTAAAAAGAAAACTTTTTCAAAATCATTATTATGCCATTTACTTATTTTTGTGAAGTAGCAATCTTAATTAAATAAAAATTAGTCAAGAAATTGTCAAGCGTTGGTGGCCGAGTGGTTAGCACAGCTTCCTTACAAGCAGTTGTCCTGGGGTTCGCTTCCCGGCCAACGCTTTGATACATTGAAAAAAAAAAAATTAGTCAAGAAATAATAGTGTAGAATTTATTATTGTAGTTTTAGTAACGTAAATGATTAAATATTTTTCCCTTTGCATTATTATTTAAAAATATAATGAAAGGCATTTTTTCCTGAGGGAAATAAAATTGTTATAGATACAGTCTTATTAAATAAAAAATATTTTTTAGACAATGTACACATTTTTCATATCATTTTTCGATCTCTTTAAATCGATGTTTAGTGAAAGTTTATTTTTCACTATATTGTAAATAAAATTTGTATTTTTTTGTGGAAATTGTTTAAATTTATTATGAAAATTGCTATTGTCTTTAGTGTGTTAAAAACCTATTACAGATTGCAATATGAGGATATTGAATAAAATGTATGTAAATTATACTTTCTACTTATTGTATTTGCAATTTACAACACTATTGTACATTAAGTGTTTTAATTACACAATGAATATATCTTGTAAAATACATTTTCTCAGTATAAAATTTATCATTTTATGTTTCAAAAATAATACTTCTTCCATGATGTTAATAGTCGTCTAAAATGGCCTCCATTTTAAAAAAAATATGGCCAATTTTTTTTTAATTTTGATTTTTTTTCATGATATTTAAAGCAATTATTTAATTATTAGTCAAATTACTGAGTACAAATTGGTAGTCATCACCATGGTAAATTTTCTCATAAAGAGTTCTTATATGTTAAGGGCTGGTTATATTTAAAATACATTATAAAATTTGGAATCTTTTTTTATACGGACATTATTTGAAATACTATGTTTTTATGGAAAAAAAAAATTAAGCAATAAATACATTTATAACTAATTTTTTTAAGTAATTAAGCAAAATTAATGAAATAAAGATATTTTCTTTTTTATAAAGTTGAATTTTTATTCAGCATTGAATGGTATGTTAAAAACTGTTTTTTAAAGTTATTTAAACACTCAGTAAGCAGAACTTTAACTCAAACATCAAGAGGAAAATGTGGAATTATGTCTGACACACACTTCTGCTGATAAACTTCAAAATTGAAAACCTCGTTGTATATTTATTAGTTGCTTATGGAAATGACTGTCAAATAATTGAGAATTAGTATTCTACAATAGGTAAGAATTAATAAGAAATATATTTCTTGCAATTTTGTTAATATTTTTTTAATATAATTCAAGTAAAATATGTCAAGGAATCAGTATCTGTAGTAAACCACTAAACATCACATGATCACTATCTCATACTAGCACCATAATTGTTATTAAACAATTCAAAATACAGCAAAACTCTCCATATAGTAGTGCATCTTGTTAGCACAAGATGGCACTACTATATGGAGAGTTTTGCTGTATTTATCTGTAGTAATATGATCTTTCTCTGCATTGGAGGATTTATATAATATTAAAAGTTTTGTTTGTACAATCATCACTTTGGCACCCATTTTATCAATCCAGATTAATCTAGATGCTTTATAGTGTAGCTAAATAAACAAGTTATCCACTTATTAACAACTTATGGATAATTAGCTGCATTAATCATAAGTAGGCTACATAAAAAAAGTAAAATTCTAAATCTGTTTGTGACCTGGTAATGTTTCCAAGATTTATCTGACCCACTTTCAAACTCTTGTGGCCATGGACTATGTTATATAGATTTATGAAATACTTACACCATTTAATTGTATGGCTATCGAAAGAAGATTTCACGCTGTATGTTTATAATGAGAACTAAGTGTGAAAATATTTGATTCACGCTTTCAGATCTAAGTACCTTGGACTGGCTTGGATATATAGACAGACAAGTAAAAAAGAGAGTGGGACCACTCTTTTCTTGTTAAATTCTTTGTCCCAGTATTTGTGATCTGATTGGCTAAACGCTTGAGAGGTTTGCACTCCCTCAGTTTGAATTAAAAAAAGTAAAATGCTGTAGATCCATTCTGGCTACAAATGAGTTATCCCTGAAAGATACTATCATTTATTCTTTTTTATTTAGTTTCATCATACTTGGATAGATTTGTATTTTATCTAGAAAATTTATACCACAGGATTGAGAATGTTTAATTAATTTTCTGCATGCTTGTGATGGCATAAAAAAAATTGTAATCATTTTTTGAAATAACAGTATATTTACAAAAAATGTATTGTATGATAAAAACAATTAGTTTAAGTCAGGGCTGGGCAATTGTTTTGGCTCAGGGGCTGCAGAGATTGGTGAAGGGATGCATCTGGGGCCACTTTGTGGAAGCAAAGGTTAGCAAAGGGCTACACCTTTTTTGTGACACAAAAACAATTAGTTTAAGTCAGGGCTGGGCAATTTTTTTGGCTCAGGGGCTGCAGAGATTGGCCGCATCTGGGGCCACTTTGTGGAAGCAAAGGTTAGCAAAGGGCTGCATCTTTTTTTGTGACACAAAAACAATTATTTTAAGTCAGGGCTGGGTAATTGTTTTGGCTCAGAAGCTGCAGAGATTGGTGGAGGGCTGCATCTGGGGCCACATTGTGGAAGCAAATGTTAGCAAAGGGCTGCACCTTTTTTGTGACACAAAAACAATTAGTTTAAACCAGGGCTGGGCAATTGTTTTGGCTCAGGGGCTGCAGAGATTGGTGGAGGGCCACATCTGGGGCCACTTTGTGGAAGCAAAGGTTAGCAAAGGGCTGCACCTTTTTTGTGACACAATAAACATGCTGCTTTATTTCCTGTATTACCAAAGAAAGATTTGTTTGTCCAATCTTCATCAAACACATGCACCGATTTTACATTTTGTCAGAGGGTTCATGGTTTCACTAAAGTTGGAAATTTATATATTTGCTAATGCAAAGACAAAATTTAAATTAACCAGATCAACTGGAAAAGCACTGCACATTGTATCTACACTGTGCATGTGTATTTGATGTGGCCATCCTAATGGAAAATACGAGATGAATCTTCTGTCGTGCATGGAAAGGAAATCTCAGTTCAAGGCAGATTTTTCTGATTGTCTTGGTGGGCCGCATCAAACCTCTTCACGTGCCATATGTGGCCCTCAGGCCACTATTTACCCACCCTTGATTTAAGTTAAAAGTTTTTTTTATAAAAGTTTTTGCACTACTAAAGTTTTTATAGTAATTCTTAAAACTACTTTTTTTTTTTTTGGCAATTTGCACTTACTCTTAAAACATAGTAAGCCTCATCCAACATTCATGATTAGAATAACTTTTTATTAATAAAAATAATCAAATAATTAGTTGTTCAAGATGTCATATGACATTTGAACATCAAAAGTGATGACTAAGCTTGGGAAAGGAGGTGTTAACTTTCTAGTTTGTGATTAAGCTTCAGCAGTAAATCTAAATTTTGAAATCTTTTATTCTGCTAAGATAATAAATAATGACATTGTTAATTATTTGAAATGTTATAATATTAATACATCATCATAATCATTTTGAACCATCATCGATTCACTGCAGGATGAAGGTCTTTTCAAGTTCAATCCAACTTCTTTAATCTCTAGCCTTTCTTCTTCACATAACTCCAGCACACTACCTTATTTCATCCAGCCAACTCACATGTGGTCTTTTTCTAGGTTCTTTTACAACCTCTTAGAATTCTGTTTAAGGATTTAACTGTCTGCAATATAAATAACAATCAAGAATTTCAAGGAGTTATATATATATATATATATGTATAACTTGTAATTTTTCTGCACAAAATAATTTTAAGATGACTAAAAATGTGCTTCACAAAAACAAAAAAATATTTTTGCAACAGATTCAAATCATTAACAATATACCATCATGCTACAATAAACAAATAATTTTGAAATTGTGTGCTAATTCTTCATAACATTATTGTTTAATTTGCTAATTTTTTTGATATATTATTATCTATATGGAAGTATGCAATGTATGGGTAAGAGAACAAACAGGTGTTACTGACCTCATTTAAAAAATTAAAAAGACTGAAGTGGAGTTGGGCTGGACATATTGCTAGAAGAGATAATAATAGATGGACAATTGAAATCTTAAACTGGATTCCAAGAGATTGCAAAAGACCCAGAAAGAGACCACATGTGAGATGGATGAAATAAGAAAGTGTACAGTGGTGATGTGGAGAAGAGAAGCTCTTAATTTTTTCCCCAGAAAGTTATATCTTAATTTACAATATTAAGCTCTTTTTTTAAGAATTAATAAAAATTAAAAGAGTAGATTTTACTCTTAACTCCATAAAATAATATGGAAATGCATTTTTATTATTTTATGGAGTTAAGAGTAAAATCTACTAACTTTTATTAATTCTTATGAACAGATGCTTAATATTGTAAATTAAAGTATTACTTATACATGTATTTTGACTAGATATCAAAAATTGTCATTCTCTTAAAATAAATTCTTTTAGTATCCCATTTTAAGTGGTCTGTGATCCCATACATCACTAAAATGTTCCAATTAACAAGGATCATGTAATAGTTTTCGTACATGCCTTTCACTCTCTTGATCTGAAGTTCAAATGTGGATACAATTTGAAATATTCTAAAATTTAATCAAGTTTCTGATTTTTTTTTTATGCGATGAACTCATAGCCAATCCTGTTATATATTCAATTATTGGTTAGAAAGCAAGACGTGATGTCAAGCATCAGTGGTCGAGAGATCAGCGACAGCTGCTTTACAAGCAGTTGTCCCAGGATAGCGGGTTCGCTTCCCGCCTGATGCTATGACACATGAGAAAAAAAAGCAAGACGTGATAGTCAATGAAGAGTAAATTAAGTTAGGAAAATTATCAACACCTTACTGGCTAATTTTTGATTAATCCATTGAATATTGTCTTCCTTTTTACTGTTTATCTATAAAGCGATGTTAGTAAGTAATAGGATATTTTGATCAAATCATAAACTTTGGGATCACTGTGGCAATCTGCCCTTGATTACTTACTATCTTCACCAGCCTTTAACATTTTAGCTCTAACATAAACTTTAATGAACCATTTAACTCACTAAAAAGTAATATGCGTTTTTTTTTATTGTAATATTTTCATCCATTACTTATTATTAATCATTTTTCAAACAGTACTTATTTAAATAGTATTTCTATAGTGTTATTTATACTACACTATTCTCACGCAAGGCAGGGACTGTCTGTCTTTAACATCTTATGGAGGGGTGTAATCATAAACATATCGCCAAAGACATGTGAATAAGATGTGTGATCCCGAGACGCACATTTCATGCTGAACAAACAGTCGGCCCAGATCACAATCTCTTACACATATCTTTACCATTGTTCTCTACATATAGTTGGGGAATTATTACAGTTTAATTGATGTATAAGGCTTACTGCTCTCATAATATTGGCACATACCACTTGATAAAAAATATATTATTAAATTTTCATTAGTCATTCATTAGACTAGGGGTTTAATGAATATTTCTGTAGTATTATTCTCATTGCACCACTCTCATTAGAAACCAGTCCCTATATTGCCTGAGAGCATTGTAGTGAAAATTGCACTACAGAAATATTATTCATTAAATGGATAATCTCTAGTCTAAAGAATGATTAATAAAAATTAATAGTATTTTTTTTATTTTTTATTTTAAACGTGTTACAAATAAGTTTTAATAAAGTAAGATATATGATTACATTATTTGAGTTGGCTAGCTGGGTTTGAAGACATGTAGGTGTCTGAAAATTTCAGATTTTCCACTCAGTAGATAACTTTTAGATAAGTGCTTGGCTTTGGCTTGGTATTTTTAGATCTAGTGTCTGAACCTACCCTGGCACATCTCTGAGGAGTGCCAAAGCACGAAACCATGGTCAGGGGTTTGGGGTGGGGGTCCTGACGGAAATATTTTAAATGCTGGCTCTGGCTAAGCATTTATTACAAAGCTTGTTGAGAAATTGGCAATCCTCACTGTTTATATTATATGAGTGTGTGCGTATAAGTTATTTGTATTCCAATAAAGTAATATATATGTACCGCATATTTAAAATATGCAGGGAGAAAAAAAACATTAGTCGAAATGTTTTAATTTGTAACTTTAAGTTATCACAATTTTTTTGGTAAGATTTTTTTTAAAAAACATATGTGAAACTTTTGTCAATGTTACAACTTTTGTTGTCAAAATAACAATGAATATATTTAGAGTCTTAAAAGCTTTTACTATTGAAATCTTTTTCTCAAATCTTTGAATAGATGCTGATGGTTTAGTTAACACCCAGACAGGTGAGAAAAAATGTTAACAACATCCTAAAAATACCAGTTAGACAACATTCTTAGAGATTCAAAATTTGACTATTAATAATGATAGAGTATTTAACCAAAGCAATGGGGTGCAACGAATAATGCTGGGGTGGAGTTCATATGACAGTTTATTGGAAGTGCTAGTTAATAAGTTGTACTTTGTGGGAGAGGCGGAGCCAATAATTAACATGATTGTTTATTGGTACAGCAGTTAATAACTTGAACTTTATTGAAGAGGCGGAGCTAAAACTAAGAATGAAAAGTGGATTACAATCAGGACAATTAGGGCGCAGGGAATGTTCCACTTGGAAGAATTTTATTTACTTTTTAAAATACAAAATCTGCTTTTCTTTTTTATTTCCCATTTTAAATTATTGTAAACACAGTTATAAATTATTGTTTATTTAAAAAAATGATCATGTATAATAATTTCAAATTACTAAAAGGTGATTTTATTTCCAAAATTATTAATTATTTTACTATGTTTAATATAACTAATTAAATCGGAATAATATGAGCGAATTAACACATAAATATTCATTATTTAATAGTAATACACATAAAATATATGCGAGCCTGTATAATAAATATATATATGGGGGGAAATGAATTTTGTTTTATGAACTAGTTTATAATTAAATATATGAAGCATTTAATTAAAATGAAAATACAAAGGCACAAATATTCAACATATTTTTGTTTATGTTTTTTTAAATTTATTTATAAAGATGTGTACATCATTTATCATATTTGTTACTTAACAAAGAATTATACATGAACATAAATGAGTAATTGATATTACTTTAGATAGATAAATAACTGTGTTGTAGATATAGCTGGAAAGTTTGAAATATTATTTCATTACACTTCAGACTACTCAAAGAAGTATGGAGAGATGCATGTTGGGAGTAACAAGAAGAGATCGAAAATGCAATATATGGGTAAGAGAACAAACAGGTGTTACTGACCGCAATGAAAAAATTAAAAGATTGAAGTGGAGTTGGGTTTGACATATTGCTAGAAGAAAAAATTAAAAGATTGAAGTGGAGTTGGGTTTGACATATTGCTAGAAGAGAGATTCCCAAGAGATTATAAAAGACCCAGAAAGAGACCTCATGTGAGATAGATGGATGAAATAAGAAAGTGTGCAGGGGTGATGTGGAGAAGAGAAGCTAAAGATCGGCGAAGATGGAGAGACCTTCATCCTGCAGTGGATTGATAATGCTTGATGATGATGATAACTTAGATTGTAAGATTGTAGTTGTAATTGAAAAAGTTATAGTTCTTTTCTTTTAGAAATTGTTTATATCTCGCAGAGCTATTTCTTTTTTCAGAAAAGAGTCATAAATACATATGTTCAAGAGTTAAATAATAAGAGTGGGTATAAAAGCTAATTATAATTATTAATGTAGACATTACATTTCAGCACAGAATCATACGATGCTTTGTTGATATATACCATTTTGGGCCAAAATATGAGAAACAACTATAGTTTGAAAATAACTAAACACACTAAAATTTAGTTGCTAATTTTATACTGATCTAATATAGCGGAACAAACAAATTATCATGAATTTATAGTGTTAGAATTTACATTTTTTAAAATCATCAGCTTCTATAGCATAATAAAAGTAAAGATAGTTTCTGAATAAATATGTACAATCAAATATTCATTCATTGATGATATTTTATGTAGTTTAGTGCAGTAGAAAAGTGATGCATTTTAAAGCTGAAGATTCATAAATAAATCTATATGTCTCTCTCAGTCTTTCCATTGTCCATTCTCTGGATCTTTCTCAATCTTTCCAATATCCATTCTTTAGTCTATCTCAGTCTTCCCATTGTTCATCTTTCAGCCTCTTTTAGTCCTTCCATTGTCCATCCTCCGGTCTCTCTCAGACCTTCCATTGTTTATTCTCTGGTTCTTCTCAGCTTTTTATTGTCCATCCTCTGGTTTTTCTCACCCTTTTTATTGTTTATCTTCCAGTCTCTCAGTCCTTCCATCATTACTCATTCAATCTCTCTTGGTCTTTCCAGGTCCCTCTCAGTCCTTCTGTTGTCCAAAATGCAGTTTAAGTTCTTCCAGATCTCTCTCAATCTTTCCATCATCCATCCTCCAATCTTTCTCAATCCTTCTAATGCCTATTCTCAACTCTTAATCAGTCCTTCCATTGTCCATTGTTTGATCTTTGTCAACACTTCCATCATCCATTCTCCAGTTTTTCTCAGTATTTCCATGTTGTTCTTTACTTATAAATTTCTGAACAATAAACTAGTCTTAATTTTATCAATGATGAAAAAACTCCATATAGTAGTGCCACCTTGTGCTAACCAGAGTAATCAATGGATGCCAGAAGGCTTGTGCATAAAATCCCTATCTAATGCCTATCATCCAATATCCCCAGACTAGTTTCTGGCTTTTGGCCTTCATCAGTGAGGAGCCTTGGATCTGAGAGCACCACCTAGATCTTAGTATCTAATGCAACCCTCCAGCAGCCACCTTTTATCTCTACTTCACTACAAAACTATGAGAATGAAATTTGAAAACACAATAATATTTTCAATCTAAGCTCAATAGCTTATATAGTCATATGGGTCTGAACTCAATTCAGCACCCATACATTTTGGTGACTTTGGCTCTTTAACAACCACAGCCACCATTATCCTATTAGGCAGGATTGGTGTTAAACCACTAAACATCACATGATCACCATCTCATGCTAGCACATAACTGTTAGTAAAGAGGCAAAAACTCTCCATATAGCAGTGCCACCTTGTGCTAACCAAAGTAAGATGGTGATCATGTGATATTTAGTGGTTTATCAGTGATGATGACATTTTATGATATAAAATAAGATTGGGAAATTTAAATATTGCCATCCAGTGTTTAATAATTAGTCAAGTTTAATATGCCTCTAGAATAGAGTTTAAATGGTTTATTAACATTAATATAGATGCTAAATGTATTTGATGTAAAATATATATGTATTCAATGAAAAAAGATATTGTAATTAATTATATCAAAAATATTATTGTTTAACTTGCTTGTAGTAACTAAAATATATTAATCTTCTATAATATTTTTTTCCAAAAGATTTATTACATATTATGCAGGAAGTTATTATGGAGAGAGGGAGGGAACCATAACAGTTTCAATTAAAAAATTGCAATTGTCATTAACTTTGAATAGACTGGCTCTCCATGATATAATTTTTTTCTGAATTCAAAAACTATAAACATTTTATCAGCATGTTCAAAAATATGTTCAATGATAATACATGCAATAAAAATTATGCCAAGTGATAGGCCACCACCATTCAATAGTTACTGGAAAATACTATTATATCCTTTAACAAATATAAATGAATGACTTATTCAATCAATTATTAACAAATATAAATACTATGAAGCATTTAAACTTATCTACACAAAACTGCAAACAGAAACAGAAATATTGTCAACTAATAATAAACAAATATTAAGGCGTTTTGAATCCAGACTTTAAAGCTCCTTTCAGTCATCAATTCCATATAAACATTGCTCAATGGAACCAAAGTATTTTGCTACTCTACTAAAGATAAACCTTAATGCCCTCATAACATTAAACTTTTGAAATCTAAAAGGTACTACCATATCATAGATGCCTTTATGTTCCCTGTGTCATTGAGAATCAGAAATAATGCATCATTTCTTATTCACTTGTAAAAGCCTTAAAAACGTACACATATAACATCCCAATGCAAAAAAAAAAAAATATGACAATCCAACATATACTAGTGGTATATAAAAATTATATTTTCTTCAATATTAAAGCGAGTACTTTTATACTATATGCCTTTTAGTGCACTAGATATAGTTTTAGTACAAACAAACAACACTAGAAACAATCCAACATTTAATAGATATATATATTGTAACGTTTTTCGTATTACTAGGCCCTTATACGCCTCAAATTTATATTTGAGCGTGAGTTGATCAAGCTGTATCAAAAGAAAAAAGAAAGTTGTATTTCTATTCTAAAAACACAGCTATTTTTCCTGATCAACTTCAGCCTATTAATTGTTACGAATTGTGCTATTGACAAAATCAACTTTTAATTTTATTTCATATGGGTGCCAGAATTCCTAAGAATCCGCTGAAATATGTTGCCAGAACCTCTCGCAAGTTGTAAAACAAAACAAATAAGAAGATTTTTATTATATATTTTTTTTAAGGGGCAGTAATTCCACCGTAATGAGAATTAATGATTTTTACGATTATTAGTCCTGGGAGTATCGAAACATATTGGCAAAGGTAAATTACATTTTTAAATCTTATTTACTAATAGATTTAATAATAAAAAATAATAACCATTATCAATAACGCACAATGAAAAGGTTGATAAAAGTAAAATCTCTTTTATTCTATCAAACTAAAATATTTATAAGTTAAATTACATATTAACTACACAGGAAAGTACACACACACTAATCCAGATACTGAATCGATTAACAAAAACAGTGAGATTAAGCAATTAAAGCGATTTAATAATGTCCCAAGATCTTGTATAAATTTCTTTATTAGAAAGTCTCTTGAATACGAAAAGAAAAGTCTATATCAGGATGGTAGTCTAAGCTTAGATAAATAATTGTTTGCAAACTTTTAAGTCACTATCAGGAAAATTTACTCTTAACTTACCGGTAAGTTCATGTAGGTTTATGGGATCCCAGATCATGAGAATTTCCATTGGTCTCTCCTGCCGGCGTCTTCCATTATTGTTCCGTTCTATAGCTGGAGAAAAGGCACGGTTGTAGTGACCCTTTTATTGCAAAAAGCGGTCTTCACAAGTCCCGTTTCCATGCTTGCATGACAGCTTGGTACAGCAAGGGGCATACCTGTGTAGAAGTATATTTCTTGCCACAGGTTATGCTCGTGGAAACCTCCAACTTTCAGAGACGTAACTAGAAGTTAAAGAGAAGACCCAGATTGAAGTTGTCATCTCCTTTTTATATCGCGCTCCATTTTTTGAACTTCTGCGCACTCTTTTGTCTTTTTATCAGCATATAAGATAATAATCTTATACACTCTCTCTTAAATTTAAGTTACAAAGTTCTCTTTTTTTTTAGCATTATTCTTCCATCTTTAATTAGCTAAAATATTTTTCTTTTAGCTTATACTTTTGGAATTCTTTTTATTTATCTGGATTAGTAATCTGTATGTCATTTATTCTTTCCAATTAGATAAAAAAAAATAAGAATGACAATTTTAACCTTCATTGCACGTTTTAACAAAAATTATACTAATCAAAAAAAAATCTAAATTTACTTTTTTAGCTTTTACCAAATGCCAATATATTTGTAACGTATATAAATAAACGTTACAATATATATATATATATATAAATGGTATTATCTTAAATATTAGAGCCAGTACATTTATATTGTATATACCTTTTGGTGCACTAGATGTAATTTTAGTATAAACATCAATACTAGAAGACATAAAAATACAAATATAAATAAGCTAATAAGTATTCAACAGGGATAAGCAGCATATATTGACACATAATTTCTGATGCAATTTTATCCAAATCTGTGATGTAGCATATAGCCACAAAAAAAAGGTCCAAATTAATTCTACTATGAACTTACACAAATTAATTTATGTATCAAAATGTTTGTAACTGTATTGTACCACTACTACAATTATATGTAAACCATTTTAAGTAGCCTAATTATGCAATCTACTGAAAGATAAATGCAATTTAGATTATATCTAATTTACTGTGTGTTAATCTAGTCTATATCTAATTTACTGTGTGTTTTCTTTTTATGGTGGACCATTATGGGTAAATGAGCAACAATAAAATCTTATGATCTTATTCTCAAATATTGTTATATGTAATCATCATGTGTATGTGTAAACAAGTGTTGATATATGCACAATTTAATTTTATTATAGAAAAAGATTTTTTTTAAGAATTTCTAGCATTGGTGGTCGAGAGGTCAGCACAGCCGCCTTACAAGCAGTTGTCCTGGGCTAGCGAGTTTGCTTCCCGGCCAATGCTATTACACATAAAAAAAAATATGGAATAATATAAAAATAGATATGCTCACTATATTAATCATTAATCACTTGTAGAGATTTTTTTATATTATTCAGTTATAAAAAAGACACTTGAATATTTTTTGAAAATTATTGGATGATAGCTATAATATCTGTAGGCTGATGTGTCCATATATGTTTGTGTTCAATGTTTTCTTTTAAATTGAAATTTCATTTAAATTTTTCAAATACATTAAGTAGTATTATTTTCCTTGATTTTCAAGCATTGCTTATTGACTAATGATTGTACAAGCAGGTGGGATTGAACCAAGAACTTTTAGATTTGTGAATATTAAAATTAAATTAATACTCTAACCAAATAAGCTATTCTGTCAAAGGGTGCAATCAGTAGAAATTTCATATTCTTATATGTGAGAGTTCTGATTCTCTAGTGTTTTTAAAAGTCAAAGTTAATAAATGGATTCCAAACATTTTGAATTATTCCACTAAGTTGATAAGGGAAGTTATTTGTTATTATAATGTGAATAGTTTCAGTATTTTTTTCCTCGTACTTTTTTCCATTCTGTCCAATATTTTGGTCTTTTCTCAATTGGACATTTATTCCTTGATACATATAGTGTCTGCTCTTTAGATAGATCTGTTTATTCCATTTCTACTTATTAGTTTGTGCTCTTTTAATGACTTGTCAAAAGTGCAATTGGTTTAACCACATTCACATAGTATTTTATATATGCAGTTATAATTAAAAATTTATTTAAACGCACATTGATTACATAAGTAATATTTACTAAGGTTGTAAACCTCAGGAATATGTGCATGAAAATGTAAAGGTAGGGACCTCTACAGGTCTTAACCACAAGCTTACACCTTGGAATCATATGGTTTGTTAGATTGATTGATATTATAATGATCACAAATTTTGTCTAATTTGTCTGCTTTCCTAGATATGTGGATGGATACCTTGTAGTACTTAATATTTTCCCCCCCAATATTTCAGATTTTTTTAATGACAGCCAATGAATAATCAATTTTAATGGAAGTTTGGTCTATGTAAGTCTTTTTTTTTCCACCTTACTGGGGTCTAACAAATTTTTTGACACTGCTCCATAGTGCTAGTATTATTCTATGTTATATATTACTGTCATGATTGTATGTTTGTGATATGCCTATTTTGTGTGTATGGATTTTCAATAAACTATAGTTAAGATTTTACCATAAGAAGGTTTTTTCACCAAAATTTCCAAAAATACCAAATTTTTGTTCTTGTTCTGATTTTATAGTGAATTTAATGGAAGGGATGTTATTCATACATGTCCAAAATATTTGGAATAGTGCTTCATCCTGTGTCTACACCACAAATGTATCATGAAAATAATGAAATCGAACTTTAGATGAATATAGGAGTAGTGCTTTTACTGTGATTTCAAGTTCTTTTGGATAAATGTTGTTAATCATTGGTGACAATGATCAAACTATAGCCATCCTTTGATTTTTTTTTGGAAGAAAAAGTATGTTATTATTGTGCAGAATATCAATGCTTTAACTGCCTGATTCGTAAAAAAACAAGAAGATTTGATGTCACTCTAAATCGGCTACTTTTTATCCCACGTATACAAATGATACGTCATTGAAAAGAAAATCAAAAGTTCTGTAAGATGGTGCCCTCTTCAGAATTATTTTACAAGTAAAAAATCAATAAAAATGACCATATATGTCAAATAAAACCAAAGCACCGCCTTCTCACCACCTTTTCTTGAATCTTATTGGCTGTCAAAATTCTGTCAAGAAGGAAAATGGCTGCCGAAAAGTAAAAAGTTATGTTCGTTTTGTGTTTTATTTCGAAAATGATAAACGAATGTTTACAACATTTTAAACAATATTTGAATTAAATTACAAATTATTATTGATAAAATAATACTAAAAATCAAATTATTTTAGAAAAATAGTTAAGATGTTACCAAGAATTATTTATTTATTGCTACATATTTATCGTAATGTAAAAGTGAAAAAAAAAATTATTACGTCAGAAATGTTTTTGGTTGGTCAAATAGCAGTTACTTTTATTTCACCACAATTGAATATTTTTTAAATTATAAATCAAATTTTATTTTTGAAAAGACTTTCATTTACTTTCATTATCTGACAAATTATTAATATACTTTTTACAAACGAAACTAACGTATTTATATTATTAAAAGATGAATCTATTTTAACAATTGATTTTGTTAAAAGGGAGGTGTGTGGTGACCTATTTGAAGGTTTTGATTTTAACTCATTCCGCCAAATATATAATCATCCGTGGAAAGGGTTAAGAAAGCCATGATTCTATCAACAGACTTATCAACAATTACTGCCATTTAGTCTTTTCCTTATATCCATTTTCCAATTTTTGATTTAGCTGAAATGGTGCATACATATTTTATTCCCTACTGAAAATGTATTTTTTTAGAGTTTTCAAAAACTTTAAATAAAAACTGAATGAAGAATTTCATTTTTAATTTTATATATAACATTGATAACAGTGATACCTACATCTCTCTTTGTAATTTTAAACTGAATAATTCATTGCAAAAAATTTTGATAATTTAGTACTATCAATATAAAAATAAAAAATAGAAATGTAATATATATATATTTTTTCTTCTGATTTCACAAATAAAAGCATGGTGCTTTCATGTGTAAAAATAGTCTTAGTTCTATTATACATCAATTTTAATTGGCTTTTTAAAATGAATATTATAAGACTTGTTGTAACTAATGGAAACAATAATAAAAAGCAAATTTATTTCATTATAATAACTGATTGTAAGAAAGAAATTAATTGAATCCAATTAAAAAATCACATTTTTTTCTTTTTTTGTAATTTTATGACTATATTTTTTATACAAATATTTTAATATATATTGGTTTTAATAAAAAAAAATCAAATTTGAAATGATAATTATGTAAAAGAAATACATTTTAGTAGTCTGAACATTTTAAAACCACATTGTATCAATTATGGGTTAAACTAAAATATTCATATCTCAGAATGAATATTAAACTAAAAGAGGACAATTTTTTAGCTTAACGTAGGCCAAACAAATGTCATTGTTATTTACTAGATCATGAGGTTTCAATTTGCATTACCTTTCTTAATTGGTAGTTACCTGGACATATCATAAATAATATCCTATCTAGCTTATTACATGAAAAAATCCCTTTATGCTTTCAATGTTTTCATCCTAAATACATACAATAGGTTGACTGAGATGCATGATTGCTGATAAAAATTCAAAGAAGTTATTATGCTACAAATTCTCACACATATAAAAATATCCGGTCTGAATTAGAGTTCACTTAAATTTGAGCATTAACTATAATCTTTTCATTTTTTAATTTAATGTAGATCAGACAAATATTTTTTACCAGATTGTGAGATTTGAGCTTGCATTTAAATTTTTTATTAGTATTGTTAGTCATAATGATTAAGAATCACATGATTACCATTTCATATACCCACACATGCTGTTAAAGGCATAGGGAAACTTTCCATATAGTAGAGTCATCCAGTGCCTACTCATCCAATATCTTTAGATTAGTTTCCAGCAGTGCTCTTAGATTCACAACTTCTCACTGATGAAAGTCACAAGCTAGAAACTACTCTGGGGATATTGGATGAATAGACACTAGATAGGGATTTTATGCCCAAACCTCCTTGCATCTATTGATTACCATGGTTTGCACTAGGTGACACTACTGTATGGAGAGTTTGTTACCATTGTGAATGTTAATTTACATGATGAAAACAGTAATATTATTCTAATTACATTTTAACAAATTATTTAAAAACAAATAGTTGTTCCAAATGGAGAGCAGAGATAAAATATAACATTAACTGTACTTAATATTCGCCAATATTTGAAATACAGACACTCTTCATATACCTGGAGCCTAATTGTAAATATTGGGGGTTTAGTCTGAGTTCAAATCCCCTATATTTTTAATATTTGCCAATAATAAAATCAACATGCCATTTATTATAATAAAGTATAAAAACAAAGAATTTTTGATTTAACTTTCGCAAAAAAAGTTTTTAATTTCAAACATTTTGTCTACTTTTTCTTTTTCGCCTTCTAGCTCTTCTGCAAAAATTGCAAACTCTTCAGTTTTGTCTGTCCACCAGATGACCATATAGTAAAGTAATATATAGATTTTTTTTTTCATTTAATGTACTGTCATTTTGCCTGTAGCATTAAGCCAAACAGGTCTTCTGAAAATCTAAGAACACTTCAAATGTTAGTACTGTATTTAAATTTTACATCTGGTAGAAGACTTATTTTACCAATATTTAGATTAGATTTTCAGATGTTGTCTTTTATTTTTAACCACTATATATATATATACATGTGTGTGCGCATAATAAAATTACTTGTATTTTTTTGAAGATGCAATAATTAATTAAAATAGATGAATAAAAAGGAAGATAGATTTCTTAGTTGAAGAAAGTTTTGTCACTCAAAATATAAGACGCGATTGCTACTTGCATTACATCTTTTCTTTTCATTCTTAGTGGCCCAGTGGTTAGCATAGCTGCGTTCCAAGCAGCTGGCCTGGGTTCGCTTTCCGGTCAACGCTTTGACATATATATATAAAACTTGATTATTATATAAAAAGTTGAAAAAAAATAAGTATTTTGCAATCTGTATAAAGAAGTTAATACAAAAGTGTCAAAAACACACACGCACACACACTGGCAAAGTAAACTAGCACATATTTTTATATAATAAAAATTTTCGTCATCATCATCATCATCATGATCATCAATTCATTGCAGGATGAAGGTCTCTCCGAGTTCAATCCATCATCTTCTCTGATCTTTAGCTTCTTTTCTCCACATCACCCCTGCACACTTTCTTATTTTATCCATCCGTCTCGCATGTGGTCTCTTTCTGGGTCTTTTACAATCTCTTGGAATTCAGTTTAAGATTTCAATTGTCCATCTATTATCATGGTCAGTAACACCTGTTTATTTTCTTACCCATGTATTGTGTTTTGGTCTCATTGTTACTCCCAACATGCATCTCTCCATGCTTCTTTGAGTGGTCTGAAGTCTCTATACTGTTCTTCTATTAAGTGTCCAAGTCTCAATACATATATTTTATTGATATATATATATATAATCATCAATATTTTTAATCATTATCAATCTATTACGCGATGAATGTCTCAAAATTCAATCCATTTTCTCCAATCTCTAGCCTTTTTTCTCCACACCACCCCAGCAGTCATCCTTATTTCATCCATTCATTTCACATGTTGTCTCTTTCTAGGTCTTTTAAATGTCTTGGAATACAGTTTAAGATTTCAACTGTCCATCTATTACCATCTCTTTTAGAAATGTGTACAACCCAAATTCACTTCAGTCCTTCAATGATATAAGTAACATCAGTTTCTTCTCTCACCCATATATTTCATTTTTGACCTCTTTTTTTAGTTCTAACATGCATGTTTTTATACTTCAGTAAGTGGTCTGAAGTCTCTAAAAACTTTTTTATATTAAGATCAAGAAACACCATGGTCTTTCCTCTCAATTGCCTGATAGCTCTTAATTAAAATCAGTTGAGTTTTCTTGAAGGCACAGAGAATGTAGATGATATATCATTAAAAATCAGCCAATACTTAGACAATTTCAATATCCATAACAATCTCAATCTGTTGCCAAGGCAACCTCATTTTAATAATAACATATTATTAAGCTGTATATGTTATTTTTTCTTAGGTAATGAACTTACTCTCTTCTCTCCTCCATTTTAAATCTTATTTTCATTATACCTATTTCTACAATTTTGCTTTTATTTTATATTTATTTTCATTATAAATATGTTACAAATTTCATCTGTTCTCTTCATCAATTTATTAAATTTTATTTAAAATGTTACATTTAAATAAGTAGACAATATTTGTACCCATTATTAATTTATAATTAAAAAAATAAATCAATGGAAAAGCAGTAACAGTTGATAAAGAAATTTGATCAATAATTTAATATAAAGTGATATATACATTGTACAGGCTTAAAACTTAGACTTTCACATGACCCATAACTCTCAGTGCCACATGTTTTGGTGATTATTTATCTTGTCAACATGTGTGTGATCAGGTGGGTCAGCAATATATAAGATGGCACTGAGAGTTGTGGGTTGTGTGAAAGTCTGAGTTTGAATCCCTATAGAGTAATATAAAAAATATTAGTACAGATTGCATGTAGCAATGTATAATCAACTATAAAATAAACCTTTGAATTGTGAGTTGCATTTTATTGTTTGATTCTTCACTCGGAAGCTTTTTTCCCATGTATCATAGCATCGGCCGGGAAGCGAACCCACTAACCTAGACAACTGCTTGTAAGGTAGCTGTGCTGACCTGTCAGAAGCTTTTTGTCCTGAGAAATAATTTAATAAGCAGTTGTCTATTTGAGCTACAATAGAGTCCAAAATAGTATTAGAGGGTAGCTATAATTTAATCTGCAGATCACAATTCTTTATACCACAGAGGAAACAACTTACATCATGTAAGAAATTTTTTTAAATTGGAGATTAATCTAAATTTGAGTTTTTTGCCATAACGCACTCTCTTCATCTTATTTTCCCAGTCATGCAGGTTAAAATGGTATAGTTTCAACATTAGTCAGAGATTGAATCACAAATAGGCCATCATTAACTCAGATGCTTATTTAAATATCAGCACTGATTAATGCATGGCAATGCTTTAGTACATAATGTTATAAAATATTGATGTGTTTTCATATAAAAAGTGCAATTATATCTGATTCATTTATCAGTTTGATTTGGAAAAAAAATTATCCAGTTCAAACATGTTAGCCAGATTTTAGAATGACTTATTTACAAAGATACTGGATTCTGTCCTCCCAAAGGTGTGTGTTAATGGTCAGATATGATTGCTGCCACCAGGGATGAATAAAGTGTAAACATTGTTATTATATTTTATTTTTCAATTAATAAGTTAATCCAAAAATAAAAAGATAAAGTGTAAATATTCGTCAAGAGGTCAGCGACAGCTGCTTTACAAGCAGTTGTCCCGGGTTAGCGGGTTCACTTCCCTGCTGATGCTATGACACATGAGAGAAAAAAAAATGTAACTATTAAATACTATGTTTCCTAGTAAGCATTTTTTATTTGTAAACATTTCTGGGGAGCCCCCAAAACTGTAGATTTATCAAAAATATGGGGTGTCATCTTGGTTTACTTAAAATCTCACAAGTACCAAATACATGGGAAACATTGGAAATAATCCACTGCATCAACCTCTGTGACAGGAAAGGCCCAAATTTTGATTGTTATGACAATTTACCAAAACAAACAAAACAAAAAAAACTGCTGACAAAAAGGAACATACTGAATTGTAGCAAAGTACGACAGTGTAGCAATTTCCGACAGTGTTAAGAGCGTCTTGTCGCTCCCCTCGTTATAATATAAGTAAAAAAATGAAATAAAGCTTCTTAATAAAATTTACCAGAATTTATTCCTTTTTAAATTAAACAATTGATTTGTAGATCATTGAAACTGTACATTTTTACAAAAATATGGGGTGCCATCTTGGTTTACATGAAAACTCCCAAGTACCCTCAGTACACTACTATATTCTGCCAATCATCTAAGATATGTTGATTGTCCATCTTTTAGTAAAACAGTATAATCAAACAATGCAAATTAGCACCAATCATAACGGCTGTTGTTTATTTTATAACCTATAATTGTGCTACATAACCATAATTTGATGACGTATTACTCAGGAATAAGATTCAGCAGAAGTGGGCAGGCTGAGTCGCAATTGATAGCCTTCACCTGTCAAGAGTCTGCGTCCTTTCACAGTCTTAAATTACACAAGACATTGTGATGATATATAAATGAATGAATCTTCACAATAGCAATATATATACATCATAAAAATAAAAGATACGGAAAACGAATTATATATTTTTTAACATTCAAGACGATTTTGAAATATTTTTTTTCCCTTTCTTTTTACCATTATTTATTTATTAAAGGATTTAATTAATTGGCAATAATTACTTATCAATTTTGTTAGTTTTCCCACAATTCCGTGTTTAACAGCGAATATTTTTTGAGTTATCTTTTTATTATTATCTCAGCCTATCTTGAATCGCAAATACTAACCTGTTAAAGTCTTACAGAGACTAAAAATCTGTCTGCAGGTGTTGAACGATTATACTTCGCCTTTTCCTCTTTTGTTTCTGTCAAGTTGTCCTAAGTCCTTGGAGAATGATTAGTGCGACTCTTAGAGTTTTGAATACCCATTAACCAATTTCCTTCCAAATTTTAGCTGTCACCTTTCTGATAGACCATTTCCCTAAATCTAAAATATCCCTTATTGACGTTTTTCTTGTCACTTGACGACAGGAATTGGAACTATTAAAAATATTTACTCTTGTTGAAATATTCTTTTATACTTTATATTCAGCCTTTATAGCTATATTTGCACATCAGGATATAATTTATTCATGTTATATTGTTGCTCACATTTTAAATCTAGGCATATATTAGTGTCTATATATATGTGTAAATGTGTGTGACAAGATTTATGCATAAAGATTTAAAAACTATTAAATTGTTTTTATTATTATTATTATTTTAGATACAAGCACTACGATCAAATAAGTAAAAAATATTGGACAATTATTCTACCAGAATGCTATTGTTTTTGTTTTTTTTCAATCGAGTTACATGCACAATGCAGGGCTTTTTAGTCAGGGAGCCAAGATTTAGGGGCATCACAACTAATAACAGTTAAAGGAAATATTTATCTGGTTATTTTAATTAAGACTACTGAAACATCATTTCTTGTGCACACCCAAGCTGTTAAAACAATAACAACTCATTCCATACAGTAGTGCCAACCAGTGCAAGCCATAATAATCAATGAATGCTAGAAGATTTGTGCATTAAAATCCCTACCTAGTGTCTACCCATCCAATATCTTCAGACTATTTCTAGTTTGTGGCCTTCAACAGTGGAGAAAGAATCTTGGATCTGAGATCACTGCACCTAGATCTTGGATCGAAAGCAATCTTTAAGCAGCCATCTTTTATGAATCCAAAATTAAAATACATTTTCAACTCAAATTTATTCACTTCTATAACCATACACATCTGAATCAGATCAGTAACTACACATTTTTGTGTATTCAGTTTTTTAATAACATTAGTCACCATTATCCTTTGTTCAGGATTGGTATTAAACCACTAAAATATAATGTGATCATCATTTCTTATGCTTGCACCAGCTGTTAAAACAGTAACAACTCTCTCCATGCAATAATGACACCCTGTGCAAACCATAGTAATCAATGGATATTAGGTTTGTGCATCAAAATCCCCATGTAGCCTACTTATCCAATATTCCCAGACTAGTTTCTAATTTGTTACCTTCTTCAGTGAATTAGATCTGAGAATCTAGATGCAAGGCTTTCAGATCCAAGGCTTCTCACTGATGAAGACCACATGCTAGAAACTAGTCTGAAAATATTACATAAGCAGGGGATTTTGTTGCACAGACCATCTAGCATTCATTGATTACTATGGCTTGCACTGGGTGGCACTACTGTATGAAGATAATTGCTTTTATTTTGATTAGACACTATGTATATATTTAGAGATGTCACATATAGATATGCATCTTAATCAATGCATAATACATCTAATATAAATAAGCATTTATTTTTATAGCATCTGTATACAATTTGTAATTACATTCATACCGGCCTTTCAAGCCAATTGTGCAAATGCTTTGTGAGTGTTAAATAATAAATGAATACCCTCTGACCAATACAAGATATAGAAAAATATGCTTATTTATATATATGATTAAGTTTCAGTTGGAATGACGCTTAGTAAATTCTAGAAAATTTCATAGGCATCATTCATTCAGACATTGGATATAGTAATTTAAAGTGACCATTATATTGTCACACCTTCTGTGCCAGTACTTCAGATTTGCTCATATATAAATATTTGAGTCGTAGGAATAAGAGGATTCTTGGATTCTTTTTATTCCTGCAAAAATTCTATATCTTGTATTGGTCAGAGGGTATTCATTTATTATTAAACACTCGCAAAGCGTCTGCACAATTGGCTTGAAAGGCTGATATGAATGTAAAACATCTAATAGCAAAAGATGAGGCATTTATAGGCAAGAAACATTGACGCAATAAAAGAAAACATTAGTTAATGACATTGTGACAAGGTTTTAATCAGATACAACCACATGTGAATAAAGAATGCAAATGCAGATTTTATTCTCATGTATTAAATTTGTTCTCTTGACTTTTGTACCATTAATAAATCAAACTAATAAAAATGTTATCAAATATTTGCTTCTGTTGAATACTTATTTCACTTGAATTGTGATTGTTGAATATATCCCAGTCTTAAAATGTGACACCTCTTACAGATATAATGTTTGGTTGTATCTGATCTATTTTATGGTAATCATCTTCAAATAATGTGGATATGTCTGCTGTAATAAATAAAGAACAATTATAAAAAGTATAATTTATAACAGATATTTTACTCCTGAAGTTTCAAGATATTAGAGAAATGATTATTTTCAAAATACACGTCCAAATATGTATTTATTATTTATTACTATTGTCATATATATATATATATTGTACCGGGTCAAACTGCTGAAACCACCCACTTATACGTATATATAAGTTTTGGCTGGTTTCAAACTCCTTCATAATACATTTATAATCTTATAAAGGTTATGTGAATGAACCGGCACGTTCAAGCAAAATGGGAGATTTTATTGATAGCTTTACCTATCAACAAGGCCCATCTTGGCTGCTAGATTCAAACCCCTACTATCCAAATACTTTATTTGTTTTGGGGTAAACCCCGGGGTGCCAGCTAGTCTGAGGACTAACGTATTCGGGCAGTAGGCTCATAATCCAGCGCTCGAAACCTTCCCTAAAACTAGCTCAGTCTAATTTTAATTCAATAATAAAATTATTAGTGGTGGAAAGAATTAATAAAAGGTTGGTAAAAAGAATTGATAAAAAGAATTGACCGACAAATAAAGTTTAAGTTTTAAAGACAATTTATTAATTAACATTAAATAATTTTAAACATTCTATAAATTTAATATAATACACACATATTTTAAATTAACATTTCCAAACTAGTTTAAATATTCTTGTAGATTTTAATAGTAGAACACTGGTATTTATCTAATTTAACTAATAACACTGAGATAATGATCACGCACATATTAATTTATATAGCATTCACAAATATAATAATAAAGCATTAATAGCATTTGAAACTTAAACACACATATCAATAGTTCATTTTATGTATGATAGAGTTCATATAATTTGAATCTTGAATATTTACGAATTACAGCGGTGGCTACTACATATAAATGATAATAAATAAAGGTTTACCTAGGATTTTTGGTAACGTGGATATTGATTGTTGTTGGCTGCTTCTGATGGATTATATCTAACCGGTTAGCTTTGGATGTTTCTTGATTTTTATGGGAATCCATTTGTTTTATTTTGAAGACAGTTGAATATTTGATGGAGGATTTCTGAGTTGTTATGCAGACATTATTTCACAGGCAGGTTTTGATGATCTTGTTGGACTAAAAAGGCTGGAGCACAAGCGTATATTTCAAAAGCTGCTCAACAGTGCATGTTTGTTTCTGGATTCATAATAGAAATGCACTGTTATCAAGACTGTCACTGCAAACTAGACTGAATAAAACTCTTAACTCAACTGATTGTCCGATAAAATATTCCGTATTTATACCGACGAAGTGTTTTCCTTTTGATATCCTCCGGCAAATATCTGTTGTCGAAATTCTTTAGCAATTAATCCTAAGACAATGTGTTTTTTGATTGATTGTTTAATTAGTAGTAGCTATTTCAAAATGTGTTGTTTTCATATCTTTAATTAGTAGTGCACCGCTGTGTGTTTTTTTTTTAAATACATTTTTCATTTATTTATAATATTTAATACTGATACATTTTTTTTTACATTCGCACGCACATATATAATTTTACTCTACACATCAAAACTAGTTTTAAGATTATTTTTCTTCTTTAATTTAAATGAAGAGATTTATATATTTTTTAAAGCTTTTAAATTGTATTTCACCAATAATAAACTATTTTGCGAAAGATTTTTTTTGTTTTAATAATTTTTTTACGACAAAATTATTTTAGATACATGTGCCAATTTGGCCTTGGCACAATATATATATATATAAATTATGAAAGACTTGAACTCAGATTTTCAACTTCTTATCACTATCCAATCCATTTTATACAACTGATACACATGACCACATATATGTAAAAAAGATAAATGATCTCCAATATACATATTTCTTTCTGAACCAGCATTCATCAATTGATCCATATCACCATCTCACACACATATATGGCAAATCTTCAAACTTTACTGGACAAGCTTCAATCCTCTCCACTCTCCAACTCTTCTGCCAGCCATATCATTGAAAATCTAAGGATGAAATGCTCGCATCCCTTGCTAAAGCCAATATTATTATCATACCCATGCTGATCTTAAATCTATCTGACTTCTCACACATAGGACCTTAATATGTCCATTTAATTATACTGAAGAAGGATGTGCAGCATACAGGCTGAATATGTAATATTTAAATACATGCATATTATCTATACTAAACTTAATGTAATTATAAGGGACTTGAACTCAGAATTTCAAGCTCTGTACCACTATCCACTCCATATTATACAACTGACACCCATGACCACATACATATGAAAAATTTCAAGCTTCCTACTACCATCCAAGCGATCTTATACAACTGATACACATGACAACATATATGTGAAAAAAATAATGATCTCCAATATAAGTATTTCATGCTGAACCAGCACTAAACAGTTAGTCCAGATCACCATTTCCTACACATTCATATATACACTGCTCAGTTTATATTAAGACAGCAAAATCTTTCAACCTTAATGGACAAGCTTTAATTTTCTTTGCTCTCCAACTCTTCAGTCATCCATATCAGTAAAAATCCAAGGCTGACATGCTCAAATCTCTTCTTGATGCCAATATTATTGTCATGTTCATGTTGACCTTAAGTCAATCTGACCTCTCACACATAGGATCTTAATATGACCACTTAATTATGCAGAAGAGGTATGGGCAGAATACAGGATGAATATTTAACTTTTTATATGTATGGTTGTAAAAGATGGATTGGATAGCTGTAGGGAGCTTAAAAGTCTGAGTACAAGTCCCTCAGAATTACATTAAGTTTAGTATAGATAATATATATGTATATACACACGTATTTAAATATTATATATATAATTAATTAAATCAAAATTATTTAAAAATTTTGATTAATTAAAATTCTAATTCTCTTTAAAGGCACTGCCTTATCTCAACTTTCTTATTTGAGTGTAGGATTATAAGATTTAAAAAACCACAAAACTCACAAAGTATCAATAGAGAAGCCAGACAAAGTATGATTCACAATATCTTATTTGTAAAAGGTAAAATAATAGTTATGTATTGAAAAACTAAACTTATACTTATAAAAATAAGATAGAAAAAAATGGTGACTATATACAAAACAGCGTTTTTGTCTCTTTTTTTGGCATTAATTATTTCAACTTATCAATAGAAAAGGAGAAATTTATTAATTATTAATCGTGATAATAATTACCAAAATCTTAAAATTACAGTTATAAAATTTATTTTAAATTACTACTACAGTTATGGTTTTAAATAAGTGAAAAATATCAGTTCAAACAATCATACAACAAATTTATTATCAAAAATGGCAATTAATGAAATCTATTATTCTGCTCCTTCATATAAATTATAATAAACATGCAAAATTCTTCATACAGTAGTGCCATCCTGTGACAACCAGAGTAATCAATGGATGCTAGAAGGCTTCTGCATAAAATCCCCACCTAGTACCTACTCATCCAATATCCCCAGACTGCCACTCTGTGCCAACCAGAGTAATCAATGGATGCCAGAAGGCTTGTGCATAAAATCCCCACCTAGTGCCTACTCATCCAATATCCCCAGACTAGCTTCTGGCTTGTGGCCTTGGATCTGAGAGCACTGCACCTAGATCTTAAGATCTAATACAACCCTACAGCAGCCACCTTTTATCTCTACTTAACTATAAAACTATGAGAATGAAATTGAAAACACTATAATATTTTCAATCTAAGCTCAATAGCTTATATAGTCATATGGGTCTGAACTTAGTTCAGCACCCATACATTTTGATGTCTTTGGCTCTTTAACAACCATAGTCACCACTATCCTATTAGGCAGGACTGGTGTTAAACCACCAAACATCACATGATCACCATCTCTTATGCTAGCACATAACTGTTATTAAACAGGCAAAACTCTCCATACAGTAATGCCACCCTATGCCAACCAGAATAATCAATGGATGCCAGAAGGCTGACAGATTTTGCATTAACTTCAAAGTAAAATGGTGGCATGAATAAAATTTTGAGATCAAAGTTACCATGGCAATTAATAACAATACTAACTCTACTAAATATAATGTACAACATGAAGATGGCAATCAAAATATCAAAGAAATAATAATAAAAATAATAAATTAATATTTATATACTTCACTTATGTTAAAATATAAATTTACATAATTATATACCTCTATGGGGGGGGGGAATAAATTAATATATTTGATCTAATAGTTTTTTGTTTTTTTTAGTAAATTAAAATTTCGCTTTTAAATATATACGCTCTAGTCTTGCGTTGTTAGCCGAGAGGTATCGCAGCTGCCATGCAAGCAAGTAGTTGGTTGCAGACGGGTGTGGGTTCGCGTCCCGGCAGATGCTATGACATAGGAAAAAATATATATATATATATACGCTCTAGCTTCATTATCTGTCAGACAGCGCATATATATATATATATTAGTTTATAATATTATAAAATAATATTATTTCAAATCATTTTAGTTATAGTTTATCACTATACACCAATTACAACAATCACAAATATTTGTTTGCCCTTTTATAATTCAAATTATTTTTAATTTGGATATTAGAATCGTGAAATGGAGCAGAAGTTTATCCATCAAACAATAACAATACTTAATCTCCTTAGATGTGATAAAGATAAAAATACATCTCTGCTCTGCTTCGAGTTAAACATATTGAATGTGTAGTAAAGGTTAATATTTATAATCATATTAATTTATTAAATATTTTATATATCTATCATATAAATAAGAATAAAGATTTAACTAAAGTAATGTTTCTCTCATAATTTGATAATAATTTCACACATGCATATATCAATTATTAATTAATACATCATCATCATCATTATCAACCATTATCAATCCACTGCAGGATGAAGGTCTCTCCAAGTTTAATCCATCTTCTCCGATCTTTAGCTTCTCTTCTCCACATCACCCCTACACATTTTCTTATTTCATCCATCCATCTTATATGTGGTCTTCTTCTGGGTCTTTTACAATCTCTTGGAATCCAGTTTAAAATTTCAATTGTCCATTTATTATCATATCTTCTAGCAATACACTTATATATATATATTAATACACTTATATATATATATATTCCATCTCCTAAACACCATATATTCTTAAACTCAGATATTATATTCACTATCTCTAACTATAATTCCACTTTCGATCATGATTTCATATTTGCTTCGTCAGTGACAGAATAAAAAACTAGATCTAAATACAAACTCTGAGCTTTTGAAACAATTTCTATTCACTTCAAGCTAATTTTTTAGACACGTAATTCTTCAAACTCACATACAAACCAATTATTTCTTTCACCATATAGTAGAAGTCTTCAATCTATTCATTCAAAAAACCTCAATACATTATATAAACAAAATATAATTTAGGTGTTTGCAAAAGGGCACGCAGACGCATTGTTTATCATAAATGACCTTTGAGGTCTTTCTTGCAATGATATAGATTGCAGAGACTTCTACTATATGGTGATGCTGAACTGAGATCAGACCCATATAGCTATCTGGTTTGCTATGCTGAGTTTGAAGACATTATGGCAAAAACACGCTTGCAAGCGAAAGAAATGTTTCATAAAGCACAGGTTTGTATTTAGATCAGTTTCTATCCGCTTCCTGAGATAGCAAAAGCGAAATCATGACGAAAGGGAATTATAGTAGAGAAGGACCACCGGTATGAACAAAACCGAAGGTGTTTTGGAGGCGCGGGCAAAACAGGACGAGACAATATATATATATTAAAAAGTGTTATTACTATTATATTTTTATATAGAACACTTTGGGAAATTACATTTTTTTAAATAAAATAAAAAATAAAATAATATTACCATTTTTAATTTAGTTAACCTGAATGGCTGATATTGAATAATAACTGTATCAAATATCCAAATTAATATCCTTGCGTGTCACTTCAAGCCCATAAATAATTCATATTGATGCTTGCGGTGTCATAATTGAATAGAACTATTACATTAGCAATTGAACTTTAATATCCCGTTTGTTTTTGAATAAGAACCTTTTTGTATATCCCTTTTTGTTTTTTAGTTGATTGATAAATATAACAAAATATAAGCGATCTATTAATTTTAAAGAGAGATATCCATTACTACAACTCACTTATTCAACCCATTAAGCTGTTCAACCAATTCCCTGGAAAAATATAGCAGCAAGTGAAAAGTGACTCTCCCCCACTCTTATTATCTTTGCAATCCATATTTCTGAGCTATTAAAAATTTAATTAACCCACAATTAAGTTTTAAATAATGAAATTTGAAGATAATCTCTCTAGTGTGTCACTCAGTTCAATATCCATTTTTTCTTACCATTTAGGTGATCATTTATTGATTTTTCTGAGTTCTATCTAATATTCTTTTAAATAAATTCATTTGCATAAATAGAAATATATAAAAAAAATATTTTATACAAGTCTCAAATAATATTAATAAAGCTTTTGTTTTGGTTCATTTCTTCTTTTTTAATGCCCATTTTTTATCTTTCATATGGTCCTCCTAGTTGCAATATAAATAAACAAATCTGAAAGGATATAATCTTCAATCATAGTGTATTAAAGTAAAGTTACTTGATCACCACACCACATAATAGTTACTGATCAATTGTTCTGCAGAGTGAACATTTAAAGAACAATCTCTAGTGGTATTTTATATTAGCTGTTGAGAAAAGTTATTTTCTAAATATGAACCATGAAGAACTGGACATGGGAAATTAGTGACACGTATAGGCCATTAATAAAAGAAGTTATTCATAATGTTCATCAAGTAGAATAATTGGAGAGACTTTTTATATGGTGTGATAACCAGATACCATTTTTTAGTCCTCGCTGTGAATGGATCTTGCATCCCTTCAGGTTTGTTTTCAAATATTTGTATGTGCATTAATCTATTAAATTATCACTATTATTATTACCATATTCTTATTATTTATGATTATTATTCATATTAAATCACTAAGCATCACATGATCAGCATTCTTTATACTGACCCAAGCTGCTTTCACAGAGGCAAATCTCTTCATACGTAGCACTACTCAGTTGTTTAAGCATAAAGAATGGCAATCATGTGATGATTAATGGCGTAATACCAATCCTGCCCAATAGGATTATGGTGACTATGGTTATTAAAGAACCAAAGACACCAAAAAGTATGGATGCTAAACTGAGTTCAGATCTATATGTCTATACAAGCTAATGAGCTTGAATTAAAAACATTATTGCATTTTCATTTTGGACTCAAAGCTTTATAGTTAGCTAATAAGATAAAAGGTGATTGCTAGAGGATTGCATTAAATCCTAAGTTCTAGATGCAGTGCTCTCGGACCCAAAGATCCTCACTGATGAAAGCCACAAACCAGAAACTAATCTGGGGATATTGGATGAGTAGGTACTAGATAGGGATTTTATGAACAAACCTTCCTGCAACCATTGATTACTCTGGCTTGCACTGAGTGGCGCTACTGCATGAAAAGTTTTGCCTCTGTGTATTACTCATATTACTATTAATATTACTAGTATGAGTGACAGAATTAATAGTATTCTGAATTGAAAGTCAATGTATGATTTTGAAATTGGAACATTACCTAATTTCTCAAGCAATTATTAATTATTCAATTATTTTTTTCTTATGCAGTTTAGTGCAGTCGTAGATTGATGAACACAAAAATTCAAGATTTCTGGGTCAAAGGGCAACTTTATTTGACATTTTAAAATCGAATGACTTTCTGAATAATTAATTTTTCCTTAATCAAATCAAAACAATGATTGATAAGAGCGATTCAACTTTTTTTTTTGCTATGGCTATTTTGTAATCTGTAATAAAAATTCTCTCTCTCTCTTCGGGATTTTTATTACATGTCACAAAGAAGCCAAAATAAAAAAAAATATTTTAAATCAATATACTTTTTAATGCAATAAATCACACATACTATATTTTTAATATATTGTAGCTGCATGGATAAGGACCATTTACTAAATAAAGTTTAACCGTATGTGTGTAGAAAATATAACATGTAACCATAGCGCCTTAAGTATATACATTTACTATTGTTAAATGTAATTCGAAATACATCTGAACCACATGGCAATGTTTTGAAAAGATTGATTTGCTTATGTCACTTTTTTTCTTTTAAACTAACATTAAATGAAAATAAAATATAGTGTTTATTTTTTCTTACTGACACATGTCACTCAGAAATAAAAAGATGTAGGCTTGCAGGTGAGATGAATAAAAATGGATAGTGAAAGAGAAAACTGGTTTTAAATAAGTAATAGTAAAATTATAAAATTGCAGTAAAAGATGTTAATCTGGTTTTGGTTTGAGGTCATAGAATTGTTTTTGTTATTTTTAGATATAATCTAAAATTGCTAAAGCAAATATAACACCTTTAATAAACAACACATGAATTCTAGAAGCAGTAGAAAATAGATCAAAAACTTTTTTTTCCTTGAAAGCGATCCTTTTTTTTTTTTTTAATTATTGATTCAATTCATTATTAAGTCTGTAAGGCATCATTGCTTTTTCCAAATTATTTTAATAATAACTATAATATTGACATTGTTTCTAAAAATAGAATTCTACCAACCAGAGTAAGGCAAATATCAATAGGGAGCGGCAACATCTAAGAAAAATAAATTATATCTTTATACAATATTAATATTTTTGCATAAGCATTAAGTAATATTTTCAGTAATCACAAAGTGTAAACAAAATATACTTTCAACATTTCTCACCCAGTGAATAAGAGTTTAGCAATTTCGAGATATAATCCTTTTTATGTACTGAATATAGTTTTCGTTTTACACAGTAATCTGTATTCACTCAATTTGTCTTTCTTCTTCTCAAGAAGCGTCACCCTGGTAGATTTAACGCAATTGGTAGAGCGTCGAACTTGGAATCGATAGATTTCAGGATCGATTCTGGTGTTTATATTATCTTTGTTTTGCTTTCGTCTACCTGTTGGTGAGAATTAATTGCACTCAAAACAATAGTAATTAAACTACTCAATTTACATAAAAGAAAGCGATTATAAAATATTGTTATGTGAGCACAGACTTTCACACCACCCTCAACTCTCCACTCTATCTAATAACACTGATACACCTAAACACATATATGCTGAAAAGATAAATAATCACCAATATACATATTTCATGATAAACCAGCAATCATCAGTTGGCCCAGACTATCATCTTTACACACATATATAGCATAAGTGCTCAGATATATATTAAGATAGACAATCCTCATAGTTTAATGGACAGGCTTCAATCTACTCCACCCTCCAACTCTTCAACCCTCCATCCAATTGAAAATCTGATGATGGAATGCTCAAAGGCCACCCTGAGGCTGAGATTCTTGTCACACCCATGTTGACCTAAGGTCAATCTGAACCCCACATGTACAGGACATAATATTTCTGTGCTCACATACCCTATATTACATATATATAGACACGGGTATATAACAAGCCTGTGTTTCAGTTATTACATTATAGAGATGTCTGCCCATCCTTGCATATGTATTAAATGGATTATGTCCTGTACATGTGGGGTTCATACTGACCTTAGGTCAACATGGGTGTGACAGGAATCTCAGCCTCAGGGTGGCCTTTGAGCATTCCATCATCAGATTTTCAATTGGATGGAGGGTTGAAGAGTTGGAGGGTGGAGTAGATTGAAGCCTGTCCATTAAACTATGAGGATTGTCTATCTTAATATATATCTGAGCACTTATACTATATATGTGTGTAAAGATGATAGTCTGGGCCAATTGATGATTGCTGGTTTAGCATGAAATATTATATTGGTGATTATTTATCTTTTCAGCATATATGTGTTTAGGTGTATCAGTGTTATTAGATAGAGTGGAGAGTTGTGGGTGGTGTGAAAGTCTGTGCTCACATACCCTATATTACATATATATAGAACAGGTATATAACAAGCCTGTGTTTCAGTTATTAAAATATTGTTGTATAACTGTTGAAATTTTTATAAATAAGTCTAATGCATTTATGCGATATTAAATTGACAGTATGTGTAATAATATCATGCAAAGACATTTCTTCTTTGAATGTATTAAACCGCTAAACATCACATGATCATTATTTTCTATGGTAACACAAGCTGTTTACACAGAGACAAAACTCTCCATACAATAATGCCACTCAATGCAAGCCAGAATAATCAATGGACGCAGAAAGTTTTGTGCATAAAATTCCCATCTAGTGCCTACTCATCCAGTATCTTCAGACTAGTTTCTAGCTTATGTAAACAGCTTGTGTAAGCATAAAGACTGGTGAGCGTGTGATGTTTAATTATTTAATAACAATCCTGCCCAATAGGATTATGGTGGCTGTAATTATTAAAGAACCAAAGATACCAAAAAGTATGGCTGCTGAACTGAGTTCAGATCTATATGGCTATACAAGGTAATGAGCTTGAATTGAAAACATTATTGTGTTTCCATTTTGGACTCAAAACTTTATAGTTAGCTAATAAAATAAAAGATGGCTGCTGGAGGGTTTTATTACATTCTAAGATCCAGGTGGAGTACTTTCAGATCGAGGCTCCTCACTGATGAAGGCCACAATCTAGAAACTCATCTAGGGATTGGATAAGTAGGCACTAGGTAGGGATTTTATGAACCAAGTTTTCTGCATCCATTGATTACTCTGGCTTCCGCTGAGTGGCACTATTATGTGGAGAGTTTTACCTCTGTGTATTCTGGTTGTGATATTATAAAGTCCATTTATAAAATCATATCTTCATATAATTGGATATGTGAAACATATAAACAAAATGGGGCTTTCTAAAAAAAAGTATTTTAGGGCGAAGTTATGTAATATAAGATATCTCAAAGATATTCTTCAAAGTGAAATTTCGTAGGGAAGATACAGTTGAAGATAGAATATAATGGAGAGCTATATAATTAGATAAGATCATGTCATCTTTCAAAAAGAAAACATATTTCTGCAGAAGTTAAAAAACATCATTTTAAAATATTAATAATGAACCTGATTGATTGGAGTGTATAGCTATCATAAAGCTCAACTTTAGCGTATTATATTTAATACAATACTCATTTGCAAATGGTTGCTATTGCTTATGATCATAAAGGTAAAACATAAAACGAATTTTTGAATTATATAAAAAAAAGGATTTGTTAGCAATCTTTTGTAAATAAATATGATATTCTGTGAAAGAAAAAAAAAGGAAAGGTAAAAAAAGAAACAACGCATAAAAGAACTTTTTTTTTTTCATATGTCATAGCATCGGCCGGGACGCGAATCCACAACCGTCTGCAACCAACTACTTGCTTGCATGGCGACTGCGATACCTCTCGGCTAACAACGCAAGACTAAAAGAACTTTTTAAAACCGATTTGTAATCAATTTTTATCGTAGAAAAAAAACACACAACCGATTTGTAATTGTAAATATGTTCAATTCTATTACACACATACACACACACAGAAATTGTTCCAATTCACTTAAAACATTAGATTTTAACATCAATGATAAACTGATAAAATATTTATTTACGTGATGTTGTTGCTATTATAATTATAGTTATTTTAATTATAATTTTTTCTAACCATTTAAAAAAATTAATCCTAATAGCAAAAATAATTTTTTATTGTTAGTAGATGAAGAATAAAAAGATGGATTAAAAAAAGAAAACCAACATTCAACTATTGATTTGCGTCTAATACTCATTTTTGCTGTCATCCTACTCATGCGAAAATTCCCCATTGAAATCCTAATCCTGAATATATATAAATAAACCCAGTGCATAACGCGATCTCAAATTAAATATCAAATCACATTCGAACGTTAAGAGATTTCAGCTGCGCCCTCTGTGAACTAGTGTTTGAGATGCAGACGCTTATATATTTATTCATAGTTAGCGTAGCTGAAGTTTTTTAACGTTTGGAGATGATCCGATATATATAAAGATTCACCGAGATTAATATTATATAATACCTTGAGATTAATACTCTAACAACTGATTTATTAAATAAATGAAATATTCTATCCAAAGTACAAGAAAAAACTTTTTTGTTGTGATATAGATTGACAGTATTTCATTCGCTTTAATAAACCAGTAGTTAGAGTATTAATCTCAATGTATTATATAAATATCAATGCCAAGGTTTGAATTTAGGTGACTGATTGAAGTTGGCTTTGTAATTTGTTTGCTTTTTTAGTTTTTGTCACACCAATATGACTATCTCATCAAAAATACAATACCATATGGTTTAGTGCAGGAATGACACACGTTTTTAACAAGTAGATCAAAATTGAATTTACTTTTTTTAAAATCAAACTCTATATCAGTTATTATATGAGTAGTAAGTAAAAAAGTAATAGATGCATATAAATCCGATTATGTTTAGAGTAAAATGAAAAATTATTACGACAGGCAAAACTCTCCAAACAGTAGTGCTACTCAGTGCAAGCCAGAGTAATCAATGGATTTAAGAAGGTTTTAACAGCTTGAGCAAGCATAAGAAATGGCGATCATGTGATGAAAAGTTATTACATTATATTTTATAATGAATGAAAGTAAAAGTAAGCATTAACACGAATGAAAGGAGTAATAAAAACAAATCTCACATCTATATTTAATGTGAAATTTTTGTCGTTTATTGCAGGTAATTCTTGTATATTTGGTTCATATTTAGAGTCCATTAATTTTACACAAAGTGCTTGATTTCTTGGGAAGTTTGTTCTTTTCAGCAGATTTTATAAAATTCATTGATGAAAATAATTGCTCGTTGGTGTTTGCTGAAAGAAACATTAAATGAGAATTTATCAGTTTTTTCATTGTATTTAATCTATATGATAAATAATTCTATTCTTTCAGTATAATATTTTGAGTTCTTCTGCTGTTTTATTCTTATTGTCAATAATGTTTTCAGAAATTTGTTTTTCTAAGTTGTTTTTGCACATAGAATTCTACTAATCCCATTTCTAAATTATCAATACCTAACCATATGAAGAAAGCTAATTATAAGTTTGTAAGTTCAGTTTTATACAAAATAAATTGCAGTGTAGTTTCTAAATATTTCATTTGATTAAATCTTTCCACGAAAGCTTGCCTTATTTCATCCATAATTGCTAAATATTTTTGTAACGCAATTTCTTGAATATTAATGCTATTTTCAAAAACTTGTAAATCTTGAATATGTTTTTGTAAGTATAGAAAATACTTTATTTGAATTTTCAAATCGTTTTTATATGTATCAAGATTTGTTATAAACATTTTAAAATGTTCAAACATCGATAATACAACTTTCTTGAAGATTTTATTTAATTCATTGAAATACTGAATGTTATCACATAAAAACATTGGGTGCTGATATAGTATGCACTCGGTAGCCATTTTGAATTTTAAAACACTCAAAACACTGCTGGCACATACAAGCGATAAATGACATCAACTAGAAGCACTCAGTTTCAAAAAATTAAATAGCCTAAGGCACTACAATTTAAAAAAGTGCAGGAAAAGAAAGTAATGTGAAAAATTAAATAACCTAAGGTGCTATGATTAAAAAAAGTGAAATTTGTCATGAATATTATTTGCTTTACACAAAAAGAGTTTTATCACTTCTAATAAATTTTTGAAACGATTTAAAATGATCATGTTTGAACATTGAACATTGCCGCATATTAAAATCCTTGCGTATTGACTTTCAATTTCCTGTAATAATCACACAAATAATTATTTAAGAACAGCTTTTATTAAAATCCCAAAGTAATGAGATTCAATTTCTTGTAATAATTGGACAAATGGCCACTTAAGGACAACTCTTGCATTTATAAAAATTGACAGCTTTTGTTATATTTGGCATTATATTTGAAACTGTTTGCAATTTTTATTTTGCACAGTATTTCTTGATGGATGAGTTAATGAAAGTCCATTAATGAATGCCCAATATTTTGATTAAGTTATTGAAAGGCTGAATCCTCTTGCATGCACTTCTAGAATGCTTATCTGACAGCCAATCAGATGTAATGATGGCTGTCTGAGAAGCTCTCAAATCAAAACACAAGACAAAGATTTTACAAGAAAAGGATGGTTCTACACTTTTATTTACTTAACTTTCTATATATATATATATAAGCCAATCTAAAGCATTTTGACCTGAAAACATGAAGCTTTAAACAACTTCACATTTAACTCACTGCATATTATTAATAAATATCCAACACGAAATTTTACGATTTACTACGAAGGAACTTTTCAGATGTAAATATTTTTGTCAATCTTGCTCAGAGCACTGGCAGTTATTATATAATTTTTTTCTTAAAATCACTGTTCACTTTTGTAAATGCATTGCTGAATTTCTTAAAAATATCCAGACTAGTGGTTTAGCTTGCTAAAGTCATTAATTTTACTAATTCTTCCTTCATTACATTTTCAGATTTATATCTGGCAAAAACTGCATGTCTTGAAGGGTCATTTATGTTCACACTCTTATCTAATGTGATATAATACATCTTGGCACACATTAAATCACAATTACTTTGAAAAGAAGTCTTTTCTTCTAATGCTAATATCTATTTTTAATTGTATTACAACTGATTAGTAATTCATCTATGCATTGTATTATCAGATATTTTTTCTTTTTTTTCCATATGTCAAAGCATCGGCCAGGAAGCGAACCCACAACAACTGTCTGCAAGTAACTTCTTGCTTGCAAGGCAGTTGTGCTGATCTCTCAGCTACAAATGTCAGACTAGATCTTTTTCTTTAAAACCAGAAAATAATGGAGCATTACATCCCAAAAATGCTTCTAAAAATTCTCCTTCTTTAAGTGGTTTGCCATGTCAAGTGATACAATACTATATGATACTAGCATCTACAATGTCGTATTTAGGAGCAAGGAATATTTTAAAAGCATTGGTGTGAGTTTTATATGATTTTACTCTTTGAGAAAAATACTCTTTCTTTTCATCTTCTGTGAATGGAACAAGACTTTATATATATTTTTCAAAATGCTGCTCTACTTTGTAAGTATAAGATATGACATTTTCACTACACATTGTGCAAAGAATGTACTGCTCTACAGCTGTAACTTCAATTTTTCCCAAATCATCCTGAATGGTAAGACCTTGGAAATGTTTCATTTAGCTTATGTGTTTTATTCGCTGACATTGATAATATCTGGAAACAAGAATATTTATAATTATAAATTCTGTAACATTTGATTTTATTTGCCGGTGCAGAGATAAAAAGGCAAAACTCTCCATACAGTAGTGACACTCAGTGCAATCCAGAGTCATCAATGGATGCCAGAAGGCTTGTGCATAAAATCTCTGGCTTGCACTGAGTGGCACTACTGTTATAGGAGAGTTTTGCCTTTTTTAACAACAGTTATGAGCAAGCATATAAAATGGTGATCATATGATGTCTAGTGCAGAGATAGTATGTAATTTAAACAGTGAGGATTTTTCATCCTAACACATATGCTGTATTGTTTTTTTATAATATTAATGTCTTATTGAGTATTGTGGAAACTTATGAAATAAGACACATGTTAGACTTTTGAAAAGGTAAGAGTAGCCATCTTATATTTAAACCTACTTTTTACTTACATAGGCCAATATAAAGCATCTCAGTTTAAGAGTGTGAAGTTGTTTCTGTGTTCTCTTTACTTCCATTATTTCTTTTCTGCATATTAACCCTCATGAAATCTTTAAATTTAGTATATGTTAGTATTTCTGAGTATGAACACATAACAAATTTAAAGATTTCATTAAAGTTAATATACAGAAAGAAAATAATGGAAGTAAAGGGAACAGAGAAACATCTTCAAGCTCTTAGACTGACAGGCTTTAGATTGGCCTATATAATTAGGAAAGTAGGTTTAAAGATCAGACAAACACTCTTATCTTTTTAAAAGACTATCTTGTGTCTTGGTAGAGTTTCCTCAATTCTCAACGAGACATCATTGAAATATTATATAAAAAATAGTACAATACATGTGTTAAGATGAAAAATTTTTACTGTTTACATTATAAATTCTGTAATATTCATTTTTATTTACTAGCACAGAGATCATATGTAATTTAAATATATGATCTCTACATCAATAACTAAAAGTAAATATTACATAGTTTCTAATAGTTCATAATATTGGCATGTTGTAAATTGAAAAATTTCACAAACTTTAATATATAGAAACAAATTAATAACTGTAAAGTAAATAAAGAGACATCTTTATTATCTCAAACTAAGATGCATTAGATTAGTCTATATAACTAAATTTAGATACAAAAGATAAAGATAGCTACTCTTACCTTTTCAAAAGTCTCTTATGCTTTGGTTTAGGAATATCCTCAGCATTCAACAAGACATCAGTGACCTATTATAACAGCATTACAGTGCATGATCAAGGGTATAAATCCTGTCTGTTTAAATTATGAATTGTTTAGTTTGAAATACAGGCAAACTGAGAAAATCCATATACTTGTGACAGTTGAAAACTTTAGAAATATTAATTAAATTAATACTTATTTTGAGAACTGTTGTGACAACAAGATTAATCTCAAATAAAAATATGTGTTTAATATATCACATGCATAAATTGTTATGTACATGTGGAGTATGCCTTTCTATTGCTAACTAATCATGTTCATACCAAATTTGCATTTTTCTAAATATGCTTAACATTCAACCTTGTGAAAATATCAAATTAAGTTATTTTTGTCATGAGAAGTTGCTTTTTTATTTTATTATTTTTTTTATATGTCAAAGCGTTGACCGGGAAGCAAACCCGGCCAGCTGCTTGGAAGGCAGCTATGCTAACCGCTAGCCACCAATGCTTGACTACTTTTTTATTATTTAATTAATCATTTCATGTTTTACAAATAACATGTGTATTCTAAAATAGTCGCATGGGTCAATTTGTGACTGGGGGTTAGAAGTTTGCCATATCTAATATAGTGCTTCCAAAAAGTTTATCCATTGATTCGACATGAAATGAATATAAATATAAAAGAAAGAGGTTTTCACCCAATATTTTACTTACAAGTGAAAACGTTTCTTTTAATAATTTTTTTATAATTTTATTTTTGGAAAAAAAATATAAGCTAATATTTTTGTTAGCTAAGTTAGGCCCAAAATCAGCAAAACATTTGAGACAGATGAGCCAGATCTGTATCTCACAACAATTTAAAAATTATTCAAGAGACATAAATATATTTTTACACATAACGAAACTATAAAAAAGTATTATAACAAGTCATAGTATTAATTATATCTTTATTAAATGAAGATTAAATCATATAAAATCACTTTCATTGGTTTTAATCAGTGTGAGCGAGTTACCGTACATTCAGTTTGTAATTTCCAAATTGGCATCAGTAATTTCTTTCCTTAATTTATATTTAATGAAATTCATGTTAAAAAATTAGACATAATAACATTGAGAATACCAAACATAATTTTTTTAAACTTATGATATGGGTCCAGAAGATTATTCCAAAGATTAAAAACCATTGAGTCTGTCTTCTGTAGGTCTTTTATAGCAGACTTCTCGAGCTATAAAATCAGACATTTTTCTTTTTTCAGTTCTTCTATTTTAATATCAAGACATACAAATTTGGAGTTCCGCAAGGTTTTTCTTATCAAGTACAATAATTGTTTTTCAAAACTAGCCATGTCAATATAATCTTTATGAAGTATTATTAACCTTATCTTTTTTATTGCATTGCCAAATCCATATAATATTGATTTCATTTATGTTCTTTATTATTTTTACAATGCTTTTTACAAACCACTATTAGAATGGATATAAAATGTAAAATTATATGTTCATGTATATTTGTATTTATGTATTTGTATTGTGTTTGTTGTAGTTCTAAAGAAGATTGCTAAGGCAAGTGAAACCATCAATAGTGGGTTGTAAAAAGCATTGTAAAAGTAATAAAGAGCATAAATGATATATATTACATGTCAATATCAAATGGTGAAAAATTTGACTCCTTCCCATTGGCATTGAGTAAGCTAGAATCAATTTTGAATTCCTGAAACCTTTGAAGAAAAAATTCTCTCATGTTTTAAAATTGCTATTTTAAAATAAACTTTGTTGATGAGTGCATTGTTTTTTTGTTGGGTGAGGGTGGGGTGGGGTGGGGAGATATTGAGACAAATTTGGGAAATTAACTAAAGCTCCCTTTTTAAAATCTTCAGTGAGCAGAATCAATTTCTAACCTGAAATAATTTTCTCTACCATTGAAAAAGCAGTATTTCCCTGCCTTATAATTTATGACTTAGCTAATTCAGTATACAATTTTTGAATTCACTGATATGTTAATTCTGAATAACGAATATCCTTGTTGTCAAGGAATAATTTGATTTCATTTATGCAAGATCCAAAATGCTTTAACATGTTACCTTTAGAAATCCATTGAAACCTGTTACACTGAAGATCTGAATACACACTTCCCATTTCACTTAACAATTCTTTAAATTGTTGATAGTTAAGTCCCTTTCATTGCAATAAAGTTGGTAATCTTCATAACCAATTCCATAATTTTACCAATTTCTTCTGGAAATGTTTGTTTTCAAAATGGTTTCCTGTTGGAGTGAATAATAGAATGTAATTACTTTATAATTTATTTTTTCTTTTAAAATTGTATAAAATTCATTTTTGCTTCTAACATATTTTTTTTCACTACTGGTTGCAATTGACACAATTTTATTGAGTGGGAATATAATTTTTGCTTTGTCATTTCCACATGTTTGTCCATGAGTGGTAATAATTCCAGAAGTCCTTCTCTTGGTTTCTCAGATGATATATACTGCACAAAAAGGGGGACCTGGGCATTCTCCTTGTCATTTCCACATGTTTGTCCATATGTGGTAATAATCCTAGAAGTTCTTCTCTTGGTTTCTCAGATGATATATACTGCACAAAAAGGGGGACCTGGGCATTCTTCTTGTCATTCCACATGTTCGTCCATGAGTGGTAATAATCCCAGAAGTTCTTCTCTTGGTTTCTCAGATGATATATACTGCACAAAAAGGGGGACCTGGGCATTCTTCTTGTCATTCCACATGTTCGTCCATGAGTGGTAATAATCCCAGAAGTTCTTCTCTTGGTTTCTCAGATGATATATACTGCACAAAAAGGGGGACCTGGGCATTCTTCTTGTCATTCCACATGTTCGTCCATGAGTGGTAATAATCCCAGAAGTTCTTCTCTTGGTTTCTCAGATGATATGTACTGCACAAAAAGGGGACCTGAGCATTCTCCTTGATATTACAAGACTTGTGCACCACATTTGATAAAGCTGAAGCTAATTTTTTAGGTCACATTTGAGGATATTTTAACTGTCCTATCCACTATTGTTTTGGCAGATAATGATATATTTTTATTTAAAATCTGCATTAACAAAATGGTTTTCTTATCTTAGAAATCTCCCAAATCACTACAAAGTTTGCAATATTAACATTATTAGTAATTTGTCTCCAATAATTAAATAGAGAACTTAATTTTTCAACATATTTCTGAAGTTCTTCAATTGCTCTTTTTCTTATATCACTGACATGATATATTCTGGGAAAAGGTGACATGTTGTGTAATGAAGTGGCTGTCAAAATTTTATTTTTCATACGAGTACCAGTTTTTCTTCGCAAATAAGATAAGTTAGAAGGCCATCTGAATTTGAGATAAATGTGAAAATTGTAGTCCATTTTGTTTTAAAGTCATGATGCTCAGCTATTGTTTTTCTTAGTTTTGTTTTTTAGCCGTGTTGAAAAATATCTTAAACAATATATTTTATTCAGCGTGATAAATCCATGCCTGCACAACTACCCAAACTACAGAAAAAAATAACTACAAGTGTCTCTCCTAGATTCCCTGCTTTCACATTTCAGCATTGCAAATGTAATCTTACCCAGAATGCCTATGCACTTATTCACTATGTTCAGTTGTTTTTTTATACCATGAATTTGATCATCCTCTCCACCAGCTTTGTATATTCTTTTCATGCTTGTTTTCCCTCTTTGATGGCATGCTGTGCACATCTTAATGCCATAAAGTTTTATGAGATCTATAAAATAAATGAAATCACCATTATGTAAATTTATGATATAGACTTAAAGCAGAGGAGGTCTGATAAAGCTCTGATGAAGACTGCTGGACAGTTGAAACTGTAAGGAAAATAAAAGTTTTTTAAGAACATTTGTTTGCATTGAAGTGTATATGAAAGAAGTATTATAAGCAATATATATGTGAATAAAATCATTTTAAAATGTTATAAATGAAGTTACACATGTTGCTTGCAAGCTTCAATTCAGCAGTCTCTGTGCTATATGATCAAAAACATATCAAATGTGATCTTGAACATATAATCATGTTGTATTTTTCACATATGAATTTAAATATAAAATAAAAAACTATCTCATTTTATCTTTTTAAACAGAGATTAGTAAATGAGATCTTCGTTATATATTTGAAGTTAAATTCACAGCCAAGACGTATTGATGTGCAGCCACCAATAAGACCAGTTCTGCAGGTTGAAAGAAAACTAGCAAACCTGTCCAAACTAATACTAATCAAAAGAAGACCACTGTTGATTAATCACATTGTTATTTATGATATAGTATCTGGATATTATAGCTATCAGAGTTGAGATACAAAGTATAGCAACATACCAACTTAAATTAAGACTCTCTCATCAGCAAGTAGCCAGGTTTGCTTTTGTTTTCATTCAATCTGCAGAACTGGTTATGATTGGTTGTTGCATATACAATTGAGATTCCATTTATTAATTTACATTTTCTATATTAACTATTAAAAATATTATACATATTTTCATTAAATAAAACATACCTTATAGATAAATTTTTGTAACAACAATAGTCAAGCATTGGTGGTCGAGAGGTCAGCGACAGCTGCTTTACAAGCAGTTGTCCCGGGTTAGCGGGTTCGCTTCCCAGCTGATGCTATGACACATGAGAAAAAAAAATTATTATTTTTAAATACTAATATTACTCCCAGAAAATAACAAATATTTTATAAATGTTTAAAAATCAATTTGAAAATCGGAAAAAAAAGAGTTTGGTGTTCAAACAAAGATAAAAAATGATATGATCATCAAAGCATCAAGAAAGAGTAATAGATTATGAAGACTTTGGAAGGAAAATAAAAAGATAATAAGGAATCAAAAATGGGAAATAAATAGCTTTAATTATCAGTCATTTGAATATTCTAAAAGAACAGAAAAATAAACTTCATGTGTCTAAGGAAAAAAAAATCATAGAGGTTTATTTATGTTAGAATTAAAGCAAACTAATAAAATTAACAAAACTAGACTAGAAAATATCAGAGAAGTTATCAAATACATATTAGACTGGTATTCATTTAATATAATGGGTTAGATTGATGTAATATTTACATGGATATGACTACAACATCTAATCAAAAGACGTTGAGCATTCTGTCATCAAATTTTCAAGAAATGAATGGTTGAAATATTGAAAAGATGATAAGATTGAAGCCTGTCCAGCAAAGTTTAAGGAATTGATATCTTAATATAAACTGAACACTGGTTGTATATATATGTGGGAAATTATGATCTGGCCCAATTGATGAGTGCTGGTTTGCATGAAATATGTATGTTGAGGTTCATTTATCTTTTTAACATGTATGCAGTCATGCGTATCAGTTACTTGAGCTGGAGTGGAGAATAAATACAGGTTGAAAAATCTAAAATTCAAATCCCTTTACCTATATATGTAAGACACATTCAGTATAATAAAATTACATATTGCCTTGGAAATAGATTACATCATAGTATAAGTTTAGCCTATCCCTCTCCTATTAACATATCTGAATATATAATAGTTTGGTAATATGAAAGGTTAGACTGATGTGATGTCTACATGGGTGTGATTAAAATATCAAACCCAATAAGGGCTTTGAGTGTTCCATCATTAGCTTTTCAATGAAGTGGACAGTTGAATATTAGGAAGGGTGATAAGATTAAAGCCTGTCACAAAAGTTTAAGGAATTGCTATCTTAATATAAACTGAACACTGATTATATATATGTTTGGGAAATAATCTGGACCAACTGATGAGTGCTGGTTCTGCATAAATATATTATATTGGTGATTATTAATCTTTTTCACATGTATGTAGTTATGTGTATCAGTTGTTTGATATGGAGTGAGGGACGAATATAGATTGAAAAATCATGTTCAAATCTCTACTTAAATATAATATCAAGTAGTATTGAAAAAATAAAAATATGGTGGGTTGAAATAAACCTAGCCTAGACATAAAAAAATATGCATGTAACACAATTCAATATAATTATTTATGTATCACAATTTAATAAAACTTGTATGTTTAAAGAAAAATATCTAATTGTGAATTCTTTTTCATGTCTTCATCAATGTCTTTTTTTTTGCAAAATAGACATGTTTGAGTGCACATATGATTGGGCCCATCAGAATCATAACTTTTATAGATTTATAAAGTCCTCTACCTTACTCTGCATATCTTTAAGTTCCATTATCAGATTTCCACACATTCAAATATTAACAAACAGCTTTACATCCAAGTTAATTAATCTTCACCACAAGCCACTAATTTCTTGTTTATCTATCCATTGGTAAGCTTATAAAACAGCCTAGACTCAACTGTCATATTAATAGTAATGATATTTGGGTGAAGAGAAATTTAATAATGAAACTTATAGATATGCAGACTAGAGCAGTTGGGTTAGTCAATCTACAAGAGGGATGATTCTGGTGAGCCCCGCTGAAAGAACACCTACCATGTCTAATTTGAAAAAAAAAACATTTCATGATGACGCAGTTGTAAAAAATATTTTACAATCAAATTACGGTTGTAGTTTGCAGACCATACTGCCACCATCAGATGGCACTGTGACACCATCAACAACCGGCCAGAAAATGGCAAGTTATAAATTTTTTTATGAAAACACCTCAAAATCGACAAATAAAAATGCCTAAGGCAATATATGTACAGCAAATAAATCGAAAACTACAAATTATAAAAAAATGCAAGAAAATGCTAAAAAATTCAAATAAAACGTGAAAACCATGAAAATTCCATTACGCGCTATACATCCCCCCCAAATGAAATGATAACTTAATATTAAAAGGAAAATAATAATTGGTAATAATTGTTAAATTTTAAAAAAGGGAAAGCTACTAGTATACTATATTCCTATCCTATTATTCTATTTAATCAATAATCTTGTGTTTCATAGTGATGTTTACATTCTTTTGAACAAAAAACATCTCTGATTTTATAACTGACAATTCCTTTCTTCAAGAATATCAAATGAGTTTAGTTCTTTTTTTTTCATATGTCAAAGCATCAGCCAGGAAGTGAACCCACAACAACTGTCTGCAAGCAACTGCTTGCAAGGCAGCTGGACCTCTCAGCAACCAACGCTTGACAAGTTTAGTTTTTACCTTCTACAACAATATTTTTGGGAATACAAATTCCATCATTCCATGTCAGTATTCAATACATTTTCTGCATGAATGAACTTATCTATTTTTTTATTTTTTATATATAAAAAAAAATATTGCATAAACTGTTCATCACACTATATTTATACCAAAGAGAATTCTGTATCGTTTTATACAGGCAAATGTTTTATTTGGAGAATTATATCTGATAAAAGGATTTTCTCAATTTTTATAAGCACTTCATCAAATTTTATTAATTTCTTACTTATGTAGTTTTCAATCTACTAAAGCACCCTATTCATTAATAACTTCTAATTATCCACTGAAACTCTCTAAAATATATATTTTTTATTCATGCAGCAATCATGCCTTTCTGAAAATAAAATATTAACTCTCATAATTAAATTCATCAACTCTATTATTAACAAAAACCTAATTGTCTCTAGATTTAATTGATTTGGAACAGAAAATATGTAGCCATTTATGCCAATGCCCTAAATTCAATGACATATTATAATGTCCTATTCTATTTGCCTGACACAAAAAGATTGTTAAATGTACCCTTTATATTTCCAAACTGCTTTTAAAGAATATCAAATTATTTAACAATATCACTTACAGACACTATTTTCTCCACAATAAATATATCACAGATATAATAAGTTTAATAGGAAATGTATTACAACCACCTTATCTTTATTTTTGAATAAAATTAAATGTTAGATATTTAGATAATAGTATAGTCAATAATTTCAGATGTTCATAATTTAGAATAACTTATTAGAAATTATTTTTAAAGTTCAAACATTAGTTTTTAGAATTTAAATATTTGGATTTACTAATTAAAATTAATTTTAATACTTTTTCAATTATTTTTTTTTATTGCCTAGGATGTGATTCACTTTTGATATCACATGACCTTTATGTATCTGACATAAAGAAGCTATCGTTTTTTATTTGCTTATATTGTCTTACACTATAGAGGAGGCCCGTAGGCACTCTCACACTCTCATACATATCATCTTTAATAGTACTAATTGAGAGAATAATCTTTCCAAAAAGTAGAGTAATAAGGTTCATTGTTTTTTGTTTATGATTTCTAAACTGTTGATACTTTTCACAAACTTTAATCTCTTTTTTTATTAAAGAATTTATGAACTTAGCCATTGTAAATAATAAATCAATATAATACTTTTGTTAATGCAACTTATATGTATAACAATTCGTCAATTGCTAAAACAGAGAATCATTAATATAAATAAAATAACTATTGCCAAGCACTTTCAACTCCTACGAGTCCTTATCAAGGCAGTAAAAAAACTCATATTTTCTCCTAAGTGATAAATTCAACATTTCATTGCATTGGCCAGGAACAACTAATTGAAAATTTGGTTAATTTTAAATTCCTAGCACAAGATGAATTTTGTATAAGATATGATTATTTAATCTTATATTTTTAATTGTGTGTTTCATGCATTAATACTGCAAAATTCTTTGGACTACATACTTTACTATATTGGTGAACATAAAAAGCTGAATAAACTATATCATTTTTCACCAATATAGAACAGGCCATATATGTAGTCCAAAGGATTTTGCAATATTAATGCATAAAACACACGATAAAAAAATGCAAGATTAAAGAATCATATCTTGTACAAAATTCATCTTGTGCTATGAATTCAAAATTAACCAGTTTTCCGATTAGTTGTTCCTGGCCAATGCAATGAAATGTTGAATTTATTGTTTAGGAAAAAATAGGAGTTTTTTTACTGCATTGATAAGGACCTATAGGAGTTGAAAGCGCTTGGCAATAGTTATTTTATTTATATTAATGATTCTCTGTTTTAGCAATTGACGAATTGTTATATTGTATTTTAGAACTTAGCCATGTAAAGTCTTCTTTCATTCTCTTCAAATTTGTAAACACAGACTAATTTATGAAGTAATGTAAGGATATTAATAATTTTTATTATTCATTAGACTAGAGATTATCCAATAATGAACAATATTTCTGTAGTGTAATTTTCACTTCACCACTTTCACGGGAGATAGGGGATAGTTTCTATCTGCTTTTAATACTTTGTGGAGGGATGTAATCATAAACATATGATCTTTTTTACATGCTGTTTGGTCATATATTTATGATTACATCCATCCACATGCAATTGAAGGCATATAGAAAACAGTTTCTAACTTGCATGAGAGTGGTGTAGTGAAAATTACACTACAGAAATATTATTCATTATTAATCTATAACCTATTTGTTTAAACAATTTCCCATAATTTTTCCGGTAAAATTTTTGAAATATGATTTTTTTTACACCACAGGCTTTTTCATACCTGCACTATATAGGGGTTTGAACTCAGACTTTCACACAAACCTCAACCATCATGCTATCTCATACCGCTGATACACTTGATCACACACATGTTGGAAATATAAATACGTATATTGGTGATTATTTATTTTTTCAACATGTGTGTGATCAAGTGTATCAACGGTATGAGATAGAATGATGGTTGAGGGTTGTGTAAAATTTTTGTAATGTGGTTTTTAAATAATTTTCTATATAAAATAAAAAAGTGAAGGAATATATTTACTTTAAATTTGTTCTCAAATTCGTTATATTACATTGTGTATCTATCTATCTATCTATCTATCTATCTATCTATCTATCTATCTATCTATCTATCTATCTATCTATCTATCTATCTATCTATCTATCTATCTATCTATCTATCTGTCTATCTGTCTATCTGTCTATCTGTCTATCTGTCTATCTGTCTGTCTGTCTGTCTGTCTATCTATCTGTCTGTCTATCTGTCTATCTATCTGTCTATCTATCTATCTATCTATCTATCTATCTATCTATCTATCTATCTATCTATCTATCTATCTATCTATCTATCTATCTATCTATCTATCTATCTATCTATCTATCTATCTATCTATCTATCTATCTATCTATCTATCTATCTATCTATCTATCTATCTATCTATCTATCTATCTATCTATCTATCTATCTATCTATCTATCTATCTATCTATCTATCTATCTATCTATCTATCTATCTATCTATCTATCTATCTATCTATCTATCTATCTATCTATCTATCTATCTATCTATCTATCTATCTATCTATCTATCTATCTATCTATCTATCTATCTATCTATCTATCTATCTATCTATCTATCTATCTATCTATCTATCTATCTATCTATCTATCTATCTATCTATCTATCTATCTATCTATCTATCTATCTATCTATCTATCTATCTATCTATCTATCTATCTATCTATCTATCTATCTATCTATCTATCTATCTATCTATCTATCTATCTATCTATCTATCTATCTATCTATCTATCTATCTATCTATCTATCTATCTATCTATCTATCTATCTATCTATCTATCTATCTATCTATCTATCTATCTATCTATCTATCTATCTATCTATCTATCTATCTATCTATCTATCTATCTATCTATCTATCTATCTATCTATCTATCTATCTATCTATCTATCTATCTATCTATCTATCTATCTATCTATCTATCTATCTATCTATCTATCTATCTATCTATCTATCTATCTATCTATCTATCTATCTATCTATCTATCTATCTATCTATCTATCTATCTATCTATCTATCTATCTATCTATCTATCTATCTATCTATCTATCTATCTATCTATCTATCTATCTATCTATCTATCTATCTATCTATCTATCTATCTATCTATCTATCTATCTATCTATCTATCTATCTATCTATCTATCTATCTATCTATCTATCTATCTATCTATCTATCTATCTATCTATCTATCTATCTATCTATCTATCTATCTATCTATCTATCTATATTTATGCTATATAAAGAAATGTTTACTTTATAACATACACGAATTAATAATAGCATTTTAAAAATCTTTTGTTATACGATCTTATGATTTATTTATACCATTTTTTATATTGTTATTTTAACTATATTATTTTGTATCTCAATGTCAGTAAGGTAACTTACTGTAATGTAACAATGGTAAAACTATATCATACATTTATATCACATATTTTCTTTGTAATATATAACTCTTTTATGAATTTTACCTTGTAATTTCAGTAAACATTAAAAGTTAAAAAAAAACAAAAACAACGAAAACGATGGAACTATTGTTACTTATAAAATCAAGATTTTCACAGTATGTAGAATGAAGATAACATACATATAATTTTATTCAAATTATTTTCAAATGAATAAAATAAAAAATATATGCTAATGGTAGAAAATAAAAATCATTGAATTATACATTAAATGAAAAAGTTAAAATTATGTGTTGGAATAAAAATTGCAAACGTATAAAATGATGATGATTATAGCTAAGATCTCTGAGGAAGGCTGTTGAAACAATTGAAACTGTCAGCTATTTTGAAAATGTAATATATAAAGTGTTGCATTATAGAAGATGCATCGATGAAATGTTTTCATTATTTATATTATGAATAATATAATCAATACAGAAAGTTGGTGAAAGAAAAGAAGAACATTTAAAATTAGATTTTGATATAAGCATGGTGAAAGACTAAATCAGTATAAGGATTTCTGAAGAATACTATGTTAATTTGAATTTAGCAGTTGAAGCTAGGCGATATAAAGTTCTAGAGAAGATTGCTGGGACAATCGAAACTGTAAACTGTAAAAAAGGATGGTAAATAAAGCATTGTGTAACAGTAGTAAAGTGCATGAACAATTTAGTATTATATGGAATACTATGTTCTAGATAAAGTTTGTAAAAGACTTTATGCCTCAAAAAGTTAATTAAGGTCACAAAAACCTTAGAACTTAAGCTATTTGAAATATTAGCATAAAAGCATTGAGGGTTTGTTTGCATTATAATTTACATAGATGATAGATTAGCACATTAGTAATAGCCTTAACATACTGGAGAATCTAATAATAAGGTTTTAGCAGTAACACAAAATGAAGAGAGAAGAAAAACTGGTCAGATTCTAGACTTTCAGTATGTTTCAAATATAATAAAATTAGATTGATGTGAAAAATTGATAAAGAAAACTTTTATAGAATAATAAAAGGCAGTTGACTGAGTTTTTTATTTTTTTAAAAAAGTCAAATTTAAGGAAATATGTTTGAAGTTTAGAATTTTGTTAAGATTTTAAATGATTGTGGTAGGAAACAAAAATGGATTGAAAAAAAAAACAAAATAAAAAAAAAGATATTGATAGTTTGTTTAGAATATTCTGTCCTAAAAGTTAAAGGAAACAGTAAATTTTTGTAGCTGAAATAAAATATAAATTAGGTAATAAATTAAGTCAATAAACATCACATGATCACCATTTCTTATGCTTGCTTATAACTGTTATTAAAACAGACAAAACTCTCCATACAGTATTGTGTCCATTGATTACTTTGGCTTGCACTGAGTTGCCTGTTTTAATAAGGTAGTAAATTATGGTCATAAGTTCACAAGAAACTGAAACCATAGTTCAGGAATTTTGAGTTTTGGAGAACACCCATTGACCATCATGGTAAATCTCACAGGCTGAATATAAATCATAAATTAAAACTTTGCATAAGATCTCAGGACTTACTCCAACAGTTTAACAGTAAATTTTTGTAGATGAAATAAAATATAAATTAGGTAATAAATTAAGCCAATAAACATCACATGATCACCATTTCTTATGCTTGCTTATAACTGTTATTAAAACAGACAAAACTCTCCATACAGTATTGCATCCATTGATTACTTTGGTTTGCACTGAGTGGCAATACTGTATGGAGAGTTTTGCCTGTTTTAATAAGGTAGTAAATTATGGTTCATAAGTTCGCAAGAAACTGAAACCACAGTTCAGGAATTTTGAGTTTTGGAGAACACATCATGGTGAATCTCACAGGCTGAATATAAATCATAAATTAAAACTTTGCATAAGATCTCAGGACTTACTCCAACAGTTTCGTTAAACATGATTGATTATATTTATTAGCTCATTCAATGAATTTATATATTTTACATAGTTAAGCTTTTAAAGATAAAATATAAACAATGTAATAAATTATTGTTCATAAATTTATGAGAAGTTGGAATCACAGTCCCTAAATATTGAGTGTTGGAATCCAGCAATTGTTGATTGTGGTAAATCACACAGGGCAAGTATAAATCATAAATTAAAATTTTGCATAAGATCTTAGGAAACAGTTTTTTAAGCATAATTTATTACATTTATTAGCTCACTTAAAGAATAAATATATTTTACATAGTTAAGCTTTTAATAATAAATAATCATAACTTCTAAATATCTGTAATTGCAAAGTGTAAATAACTACCTCCCACAGAGTTATGTAGCAATCAAGATTTATGTAGCGTCAAAAACCAATGAAAAGACAAAATATTTTCATTGGTTTTTGACACTATATAACTCTATGGGAGTAGCTCCTTCTGCTTTGCAAGTAAGCTTTTAATAACAAATTTACTCATTAACATATACCATTTACCACTTTCTTAAACACTTTATCAATACTCTTTATTTATATCAAAACTAACAGTTTCAAGTGTCCTGCAGTCATCATCAGAGCTCTTTACAATCCTATTTCTCATTCACACATGCATAAATACATAGATCACTAGTTGTTTATTTGTAAATGAATACATCATTTTAATGAATAGGGAAAAAAGTATGGCAGAAAGAAAGAAGTTAAATGTAAATTTTGCAATAGCTGCAGTAATGAATCGAAAAAAAGTAAATATGTCCATATATATTATATGCTAATTTAAAAATCAATTTGTCTAACAACTTTTGGTACATGATGGTTGGTTTTCATTGTATTCTGTGCTGTCATATTCTATCCATAAGATTAATAAAATTGTATGGCTTTGGAATGCCCTTAAAAGAATCTTTTAAACATAATTGAGGTCTGTCACTCACAAAAACTATGCCCATATATACTATGAGATACTTTTAAAAAATGTTTCTATTACTTATTGATTTTACATGTGCAATATAATAAAGATGTTTTCTTATAACCACAGACTAAATATCATCACATACAACATATTTGAAGACCATACTAATTGGTCTTTTAATTTTGCTATTATATTTTCAAAAAATGGGTAACAACTCTAAACATAGGGGATTTGAACTCAGACTTGCAAGCATCCTTCAACTATCCACACTATTTCATACCACCGATACACTTGACCACACACATGTATAATTACCAATATACATATTTTGTGCTGAATCAGCACTCATCAGTTGGTCCAGATTATTATCTCCCACACATGCATCTCCCACACATGTGTGGGAGATGATAATATGAACCAACTGATGAGTGCTGGTTTAGCACAAAATACTATTGGTGATTATTTACCTTTTTTACAAGATATATGTGGGAGATGACAATATGGACCAACTGATGAGTGCTGGTTCAGCACAAAATACATATATTTGTGATTATTTATCTTTTCTACATGTGTGTGGTCATGTGTATCAGCGGTATGAGACAGTGTGGATAGTTGAAGGGTGTTTGAAAGTCTGAATTCAAATCCCCTATGTTTACAATTAAGCTCCAGGTATATGAAGAATGTATTACAAATAGTAACAACCCTAAATATAATGTCTAATGGCTAAAAAATAAATTTTGATAGAATATCAGCTCTGCGTACAATTAGTTTAATTATAGTTAATCATTATGGTGATATATTTTTAATTCGACAAAGAAAAATAGCTCATAATAATCTATGTGTGCCTTAACATCTATAACCATTGCCAAGCTGATATCTAGTCAAGATAAAAGGTAGTTAAGATTTTTTTTTTCAATTTTTATTAATTAATTATCAGTATTTTGAAAATGTTGGGAGTAACAAGAAGAGATCGAAAACGCAATGTATGGGTAAGAGAACAAACAGGTGTTACTGACCTCATTGAAAAAATTAAAAGACTGAAGTGGAGTTGGGCTGGACATATTGCTAGAAGAGATGATAATAGATGGACAATTGAAATTTTAAACGGGATTCCAAGAGATTATAAAAGACCCATAAAGAGACCACATGTGAGATGGATGGATGAATTAAGAAAGTGTGCAGGGGTGATGTGGAGAAGAGAAGCTGAAGATCGGAAAAGATGGATTGAACTTGGAGAGACTTTCACCCTGCAGTGGATTGATAATGGTTGATGATGATGATTTTGAACATTATTTTACTAAATCAAAGTATTTATAAGTTGCATGCAAAATATTAAAAATATGCTGATAATCTTTTGAATTGGAAAGATTAGCATAATCAAAAGAATATGCAAATCTAGAAGCAAAACAATGAAGTAGCTGCTTTTATTTGGTTCAGTTTAAAAATTCCATTATCAGTTCTATATCATATCTTGATACCTGCTTCATTCGAAATGCCTATGAATTGTCCCGAATATCAATTATCTTAAAAATCAAAAACAAATTTAATACCGCTATTTACATTCCAATTTTTTTTTTTTTATGTGTCAAAGTGTCGGCCGGGAAGCGAACCCCGGGACAATCGCTTGTAAGGCAGCTGTGCTAACCACTTGGCCACCAATGCTTGACTGACATTCCAGTTTTAATTTTAAATGCATCTGTTCTTTATCATCAGAAATAAAATTTTCTTTTGAATCCATTATGTAAGAAGTTGATAGTATAAATAAATTTTGGAAGATAATCATCTAATTTTAACACATTATTAAAATCACTTTTTTTTTCATTTTTCTGAAACCATATACTTTTTAAAAAATCCTATAGTTAGGAATCTAAACTATCATTATCATATTAAAAAAGTCTGAGTTCGAAACCCGCATATATTACATATATAAATGCAGGTTTAAGCCTGTACAATGTATTAATTTATATAAATAGTGTGTAAAAGGTCTGCCCATCCCTCGCATATGTACATATAAATGGATTATTCTCCTGTACATGAGGGGTCAGAATGACTAATATGTCAACATGGGTAGGATGACAACCTTGGCACTAACAAGGGCTTTGAATGTTCCACAATCAGATTTTCGATGAAATGGAAGGCTGAAGAGTTGTGAGTTGCAATAGTTTGAAGCCTGTCCATTAAAGTGTGAAGATTGGCTATCTTAATATAAAGCTGAGCACTGATTATATATGTGTGTGAGGATAGTAATCTAGACCAACTGATGATTGCTGGTTTAGCATGAAATACGTATATTGGTGATTATTTATCTTTACAACATGAGTGTGATTAGGTGGGTCAGCGATATGAGATAGCACTGAGAATAGTGGGTCGTGTGAAAGTCTGAGTTCGAATCCCGCTCATATTACATATATAAATGCAGGTTTAAGCCTGTACAATGTATTAAAAAAATTTTTTGTAAAAAAATATCTCATCAAGAATATTAGCCTTTTCATTTTTAATATTGCGAAGAAACTTTTAATTCTATTAATCTTAATATCTCTGTCCAAATCTAAACAAATTAAACAGAGGAGTATATCATTATAAGCAGTCATATTTTATTAGTTTTTAAAAAATAATCAGAATACAGACTTTATTTGAAAGATCGGTAATGTTTAAAAAAAATAGAATCATATTGTTTTTTATAGGTTTATAAATTACTTTTGACACATCAAAATATATCTAAAGTGAACATAATTAGCAACTGACCATAATTCTTTTGCAATTTTAATGCACCAATCATTTTTAAATATTTTTGTCATTTATTGAACATCTGCCATTAAATTTATATTTTATTCACAAAGCTCTGCTTTAATTTCATTGTTCTCTCAAAACGAAAATGCCACAAGTTTTTTTTTTAAAACAGGCAAGACTCTCCATACAGTAGTGCCACTCAGTGCAAGCCAGATTAATCAATGGATGCCAGAAGGCTTGTGCGTAAAATCCCTATCTAGTGCCTGCTCATCCAATATCCCTATACTAGTTTCTAGCTTGTTGCTTTCGTCAGTGAGGAGCCTTGGATCTGAGAGCACTGCACCTAGATCTTAGGATAGGAGCCTTGGATCTGAAAGCACTGCACCTAGATCTTAGGATAGGAGCCTTGGATCTGAGAGCACTGCACCTAGATCTTAGGATCTACTGCAACCCTCTAGCAGCCATCTTTTATCTCTACTTAACTACAAAACTATGAGTTTAAAATTGGAAAACACAGTATTTTCAATTCAAGCTCAGTAGCTTATATAGTCATATAAGACTGAACTCAGTTCAGTACCCATACATTTTGGTTATTCTGGCTTGCACTGAGTGGCACTACTGTATGAAGAGTTTTGCCTGTTTTAACAACAGTTATGAGCAAGCATAAGAAATGGTGATCATGTGATGTTTAGTGATTTAAGTTTTTTTTTAGTAAAATCATTATTAATTCAACTATTAGAAAGCCGACCAATTTTAGTGAACTTAATAAACATACATTTTTGTGTCCATATTTAGCTTAATATTTCACATTGCCTTTAAATATTTGACTAGTCCAGATTCCTTCTTATCTAAGTTTGTAGTGAGAATTCATCACTTTGAACCAATGTATAGACATATAGACAATGCATAGCTAATGGCAAGAACAGGCCAACGGGTGTTGATGCTCACTGGATCCGAATGTATCCATTAAGGTTGGGGATCTAGCAATAAACAGTCAATTTTTAGATTTTTGAGTCACTTCAGAAGCTGCTTATATACATCTTTACAAAGATTTTGTTCTATTGAATATTTTTCGGTTTTACGACATATATATGTACTATTTAAAATTTAGTTTTACTGTTTTTGTTTTGTGGCAACTATTTTGTTTCAATCAAGCGTTGGTGGCCTAGTGGTTAACATAGCTGCCTTCCAAGCAGCTGGCCCGGGTTAGTTTCCCAGTCAACGCATTTGACATATGAAAATAATAAAAAAAACGATTTTATCAATTAGTTGATTTTTAATATGATTTTCTGTTTATTAATATTAAGACTGATATTTTATTTTATTGACAAATTTCATGGAAAACTTTAAAATCAATTTATAAAAATCAACATTACGATGGTTTCAAAAGATTCTGATTACTAATGGTAAAATAAAAATAGAAATGTTTTGTTTCAAAATCATGAAGTTTAATTAGTATTGATTTCACTCTAATTATGACTAAAAACTTGAAATGGTATTAAATGTAAACAAATTGATTTCTTTAACACATTTTTCTTTTTCGTTCGGAAATACCACATTGTTACCTTGAAAATGATTTTCAATTTTAACAGTCAATCCACCTTTAAATGTTTGACAATTACAGAATAGTAATTTAATAAATTATGAAAATAGTGCACTGAATGTACATTAGACACTTTTATTTAGTGATTAGAATAAATTCTGTGTGTGTGTATATATAGTTAAGTAAAAATTAACTTTGGTTAATGAATGGAATACATTAATTCTATTCATGTAAAATAATAATAAAAAATAATAAAGTCATACATCACGTGACTTAAGTTAATAAGCTTGTACTACAAATATAAGGCAATAAGCATGCTAATAGCTCTAAACAAGCCTTCCCGATAAATACCATAAAGGAAAGCATTTAAAATCTCTATCTAGAATTATCCCTAGCCCAAACTGATTTTGAGCCAATGGTTCACGTCAGGGAGGCATTAGGATATTCAGACACTGCGTCTAAAATACCAACTCGAGCACCACATTTATCTACTACTTAACTATTAAGTAGAAAATCTGAAATTTTCAGACATCTATATGTCTTCAAATCCAGCTATCTAATTTAGATAGCTATATTGGTTTTGGTGGTATTATAATGCTTAGGCTATTAATATATGGTGTAGCTGAAAATTATTCAGACCCATATAGCTATTTAAGTTAGACAGCTGGATTTGAAGACATATAGATGTCTGAAAATTTTAGATTTTCTACTTAATAGTTAAGTATTAGATAAATGTAGTGCTCAAGTTGGTATTTTAGACCTAATGTCTGAATATCCTGGTGCCCCCTGAGAAGTGTCATTAGCTCAAAACTGGTTTGGGAATAGGGATAATTCTATATCGAGATTTTAAATGCTTTCTCTTGTGGCATTTATCAGAAATGCTTGTTTAGAGCTATTAGCTTGCTCATTATATTAAATTTATGTACAATAAAAATTTATTTGAAAAAAAATTTACATATAGATAGTTAGAAAGAAGCCACTGAAGGTTTGAATACCAACAGAAAGGTTTATATATAGATATACACATGCACATTCTCATACACATATGCACATGTTAGACAATAATTTAATATTCTTAGACATCAAGTAATATTTGAGATGTAACAACGTTAAGTTATATAAAAAAGATAAAAAATGTTGTTCAGAAATGAAGAAAGTTGAAACATTGAATTATATATATATATATATATGTCAACAGATGGCGTTCTACCAAAAATACCGTCAAGCGTATTTTGTTTACATAAACATCAGAGAATGCATTCACTATATCTAACTTTAATTCCACTTTCAGATCATGATTTCAAGCTATTTGCTATCGTCAGTGAAAGACAGGAATAAGAACTAGATCTAAACACAAACTCTGAGCGTTTATGAAACAGTTTCTATTCAGCTTGCAAGCGTGAATTTTTTAGACATGTTAATGTCTTTGAATTCAGCACAGCAAGCCAGATAGCTACATGGGTCTGATATCAGTTCAGCATCACCACATAGTAGAAGCCTCTGCAATATATATCATTGCAAGAAAGACCTCAAAGGTACATTTATGAAAAACAAAATCAAGTTAAAAACTTGTTAACGCTTGTATTTATGTCAACAGATGGCGTTTTACCAAAAACACCGTCAAAGCGTATTTTGTTTACATAAATGTCAGAGAATGCATTCACTATCTCTAACTTTAATTCCATTTTCAGATCATGATTTCAAGCTATTTGCTATCGTCAGTAACTTGATTTTGTTTTTCATAAATGTACCTTTGAGTTCTTTCTTGCAATGATATATATTGCAGAGGCTTCTACTATGTGGTGATGCTGAACTGATATCAGACCCATGTAGCTATCTGGCTTGCTGTGCTGAGTTCGAAGACATTAATGTGTCTAAAAAATTCACGCTTGCAAGCTGAATAGAAACTGTTTCATAAACACTCAGAGTTTGTGTTAGATCTAGTTCTTATTCCTGTCTTTCACTGACGATAGCAAATAGCTTGAAATCATGATCTGAAAGTGGAATTAAAGTTAGAGATAGTGAATGCATTCTCTGACGTTTATGTAAACAAAATACGCTTGACGGTCTTTTTTTGGTAGAATGCCATCTGTTGACATAAATACAAGCGTTAACAAGTTTTTAACTTGATTTTGTTTTTCATAAATGTACCTTTGAGGTCTTTTTTGCAATGATATATATTGCAGAGGCTTCTACTATGTGGTGATGCTGAACTGATATCAGACCCATGTAGCTATCTGGCTTGCTGTGCTGAGTTCGAAGACATTAACGTGTCTAAAAAATTCATGCTTGCAAGCTGAATAGAAACTGTTTCATAAATGCTCAGAGTTTGTGTTTAGATCTAGTTCTTATTCCTGTCTTTCACTGACGATAGCAAATAGCTTGAAATCATGATCTGAAAGTGGAATTAAAGTTAGAGATAGTGAATGCATTCTCTGACGTTTATGTAAACAAAATATGCTTGATGGTGTTTTTGGTAGAATGCCATCTGTTGACATAAATACAAGCGTTAACAAGTTTTTAACTTGATTTTGTTTTTCATATATATATATATATGATTTTTGTTTAAAACAAATAGAATTTATATCTGGATTTAAAATCATGTAGTAATTTCTGATAGATAAAATAATATTTTTTCTTAATGCATATTGTAAATGCATGCTGGCATTTATAGATTGAATTCATATAGATTAAGTATGTCTAAAAAATATTGCACCTAGAAAAAGATAGATAAAATTGAATTGCAGGTTTAATGGTGTCAAAAATGTGAGTACAGAAAGTTTGATACTCGCAAATCAAATTTATATATGTGTGTGTATGTGCATGCGTGTATGAAAAAGGGATAAATTGTAAAAAGAGAAAGGAATTTTAAAAAAAAAATCTTATATACATAAAGTGACTAAATAAAATCAGAAAATATGCATAAGATTGAATCTAGTGAAAAACTTGCAGAAAAAAACAATAACTATATCTTGTAGTTAATTTGGAATAATTAAAAAGTTCATATGTATATATAAATGCAACAAATATATTTAATAAATTAAATATATTAAATTCATTAAGCGCAAACAGATGATAGTAATAATGTGAAAGGCTAAAATCTTCAACAGATATGCTTTAAAAATGCTTATGCGACAGCCAATCAGATGTAATAATGACTGCACATGTGACTCTTAATTCTAAAACAGTGATTGGCTCACATAAGCATTTTTAAAGCATATCTGTTGAAGGTTTTAGCCTTTCATGTTATTATTTAATAAATTAGGAAATTATGACATAATTTAACTTTCTATATATTATATAAGAAATAAATTGCAAAAGCATGCTTTCAATTACTTAACATAACCATTCTCAACCTCATTAAATTAACTTGCATTCTGCACTATTTCACATTATTTCTGAAGCTTCATGAATTTTAATAGTCACACTTTGTCAGATAAACAAAATATTTCCTCTATTAATAAAAATAGTTTATGCCATTTTTTAATATTATTTCTCTCATTATGTAATATTTTGTCTAATCAAAATTGGACATAAAATCTCCATTGCATTTCAGTTTATGACCATTAATGTTTTCAACAATATTTTTATATCATCCAAACTAAACAAAAAATCTTCATTATGTGGTCATTTTATAGTTATTAAACTTCATCCATGGATAATAACCATGAAAAGAAATGTAATTGAGATTTTGTAGTAAATTAATACATATAGAAAAATATTTTAATAAAGAAAATTTTAAATGCTAAATTTATTAATAAAATAATTTATGTCATAATCAATAAAGATACATGATGTAATATGAAATAGTGCAATGTGGGAACTAGCACATTTATTTAAATGAATATGTTAACGTAATTGAAAGCATGCTTCTACAATTTACTATTTAATCTTTCAAAAATTAAATTGTATGATAATTTATTTATTAATTATACCTCTGCACATGTGTGTGTGCATATATATATATATATATTGTAACGATATATAAATATGTCGTTACATTAATTTAAAATAAAAACTTAATAAAAGTTCGCAAATAAAAGTAAAAAACTAAACGCTAAAATTAAAATATTTGTTAAACGTATATATATTCGCACAGATGCTAAACTTTAAAAATATTTTTTTCATAAACAAAAAAAAAAAGTATTTGAACGTATTTTTTTAAATAAAAAAATACAAGATTGAAATATAAAAATATTTTAATAAAAAAATAACGTAAGTTAAAATAAAAACAGGTATTAATTAATTCCTGTAATCTGTAAATGGAAATGATTGTTTATTAATTATCTAAAAGCTGTGTAATTAAAAAGTCAGATGAAAAGTTAGATAAGAGAAGAAAGAAATTTTAGCTTGACCAATGGAAGCACTAAGCCTTGGCTCGGACCCTAACGAAAGTGATAGACTAGTGACGTTTTGTTCATTGAATCCTTGTGGATAATATAAAAAGGGAAATACAGTTTTTTTCGGACAGTTCCAGCATTGTGTGTTTGAGAGATGTGGTATGACGCACATACCACACTCTCTATAAAAAAAAAAAAATGAAAAGACTGTGATACCTTGAACCAGCTATTGCCATCTCCAGAACATTACCTTCCAACGGAGGCATCGCGGGAATTGAAAGCAGAGGCCTGGACTCTTATACCATAAGCTATATGAAATGAACAATTGTTAAAATCAATCAAGAACTTTCGTCAAGTTTTACAAATTGATAAACAAGCCAACTGAAATGTTAAAACGGACTCTTATCTGACTTTTGTAAGTTTTTAAATCAAATTAATAATGTTTAATTTTATATGTTTTCCGATTGATAAACATCATTTCAATTTTTTTTTCTTATTGTAAAGATTAGTTAAATGTATGAAATTTAAGTTGTTTATAGACGCTTGCATGGATTCGTTTGCGGTTAATTATATTTTGGTTTTCATATTTGATCAAAATATATAGACATTCGATAAATAATGATACCTTACGGTGAGTATCTAAAATGTATTTATTCGGATGTCTTTTAAGTTATTGGTGACAACGCAAGTATCTTATGGTGAATACTATTGGGTTACTTATAAGTTTCCCTCTGCGATTGTCGGTATCAATAATTTTGTATTTTGATCGTTTATGTTTATTTTGAAATGTTTTTGACCGTGGAATCTATGTAATCGATCTATACCCAACATTTTTAAACAAATCTGTGCGAACGTATTTAAATGTTAAAATTAAGTCGGGCGTGAATGGCTATATAGTTTGTAAAGTTATATTAAGGGAGGGTAATCTTAGGTTATTCATTTCGTAGTTGAATTGGTTCAATGGATTGGATATATTTGTGTAATTAGTAGATGTAGTATGAGGTCCGCTACGGGCAGGATTATAGATATACGCCACACACCCTCTGTTTGCCTATGGATGGGTTTGTAAGTCGGCAGAAGACCGCAGTCCATTCCTATGGAGTTTTTTGTTTATTGATCTACTTGCCAACAGATGTCACATTCCTGTTGGTGGAGAGTCAATCTCTTCTCTATTTCTACTTATTGTTCAGATGTACATTCCTGACAATATAGTATTTTGTGTTGTCGTATCATGCTACATTGAATACATGAATGTATCAGATGGATTGGCGCCAGTTGATTGCGAAATTTGTTGCCTAAGGTTAAATCAGGGAAGAATATTTTCTTTTCAAATGCAGACCTATGTAGTCCATTCATACTCGACCCTCTAAATAAATAGTAAACTCATTATTTGCAATCTACTTAAATTTAGAATTAAAGATCAATATAAAATTATAAACGTTAAATTTATTCCTCAAAATTTAAATATTATTTTATATGTGCGTAAATAAATATTTTTATGTGTTAATTTCTGGCAGTGGCTTTTATTCTTTTATATTTAAGATATAAAATTTATAGATTTTTATCTCTGCGTCTCCGCTGAGCTAGTGACTTGGGCTAACGGTCGGAATATTTAAAGAAAGTGGAATCTTAACAGCGCGTATCTGCCTACTTTATAAATTTTTCTAGGCTCAAATGCCTAGATGGCGCCCTTGTAGTGCAGATATTGTTTTTGCGGTTAGATTCGATCTTCACTTTCATTCCAATTGGTACAAACTGGCTACCCAACTTGGGCCGATCTTTAATAAACACGAGTGCCCTGAGAATTTTAAAAGTGAATCATGCCCGTAAATTTTTTTTCTGAAATAGTATAAATAGATTTGTTGTATTGACGTGGAGTTGCAGTTTGAAATTTTGTCTAAAAGGTACTGCCAGTCGAAAAATTGCGCATATGTAGAGATAAATTCGAGGAATAAAAAGTAATAAATAAAACGTAATTAATAAATATAAATCATAATTTTTTTTTTAAAAAAGTCTTGTTAAATTAAAATCTAATCGTTGAACTTGCCTAAGTAATAGTTAAAGGTAGGAGAAATGAAACTTGGAAGGGAGGGGGCAGAAATTTAGCTGGTAATAGGGAATCAACAGTCAACATTTTTTTTTAATCATTATATTTGTGTGTAATTACTGTTTTGTCTTGTAAAAAAAAAAAAAAAAGTTTGTCCTTTTGAAATTTTCATATATAATCAATTTGTGTAACGTAATTACTAACACTAAGTAAATTCTTTTTTTTTTTTTTAATGTTTTTTGTTTTTTGAGGAAGTTTACTGATATGTAACGATATATAAATATGTCGTTACATTAATTTAAAATAAAAACTTAAAAGTTCGCAAATAAAAGGAAAAAACTAAACGCTAAAATTAAAATGTTTGTTAAACATATATATATTCGCACAGATGCTAAACTTTAAAAATATTTTTTTCATAAACAAAAAAAAAAAGTATTTGAACGTATTTTTTTTAATAAAAAAATACAAGATTGAAATATAAAAATATTTTAATAAAAAAATAACGTAAGTTAAAATAAAAACAGGTATTAATTAATTCCTGTAATCTGTAAATGGAAATGATTGTTTATTAATTATCTAAAAGCTGTGTAATTAAAAAGTCAGATGAAAAGTTAGATAAGAGAAGAAAGAAATTTTAGCTTGACCAATGGAAGCACTAAGCCTTGGCTCGGACCCTAACGAAAGTGATAGACTAGTGACGTTTTGTTCATTGAATCCTTGTGGATAATATAAAAAGGGAAATACAGTTTTTTTCGGACAGTTCCAGCGTTGTGTGTTTGAGAGATGTGGTATGACGCACATACCACACTCTCTATAAAAAAAAAAATGAAAAGACTGTGATACCTTGAACCAGCTATTGCCATCTCCAGAACATTACCTTCCAACGGAGGCGTCACGGGAATTGAAAGCAGAGGCCTGGACTCTTATACCATAAGCTATATGAAATGAACAATTGTTAAAATCAATCAAGAACTTTCGTCAAGTTTTACAAATTGATAAACAAGCCAACTGAAATGTTAAAACGGACTCTTATCTGACTTTTGTAAGTTTTTAAATCAAATTAATAATGTTTAATTTTATATGTTTTCCGATTGATAAACATCATTTCAATTTTTTTTTCTTATTGTAAAGATTAGTTAAATGTATGAAATTTAAGTTGTTTATAGACGCTTGCATGGATTCGTTTGTGGTTAATTATATTTTGGTTTTCATATTTGATCAAAATATATAGACATTCGATAAATAATGATACCTTACGGTGAGTATCTAAAATGTATTTATTCGGATGTCTTTTAAGTTATTGGTGACAACGCAAGTATCTTATGGTGAATACTATTGGGTTACTTATAAGTTTCCCTCTGCGATTGTCGGTATCAATAATTTTGTATTTTGATCGTTTATGTTTATTTTGAAATGTTTTTGACCGTGGAATCTATGTAATCGATCTATACCCAACATTTTTAAACAAATCTGTGCGAACGTATTTAAATGTTAAAATTAAGTCGGGCGTGAATGGCTATATAGTTTGTAAAGTTATATTAAGGGAGGGTAATCTTAGGTTATTCATTTCGTAGTTGAATTGGTTCAATGGATTGGATATATTTGTGTAATTAGTAGATGTAGTATGAGGTCCGCTATGGGCAGGATTATAGATATACGCCACACACCCTCTGTTTGCCTATGGATGGGTTTGTAAGTCGGCAGAAGACCGCAGTCCATTCCTATGGAGTTTTTTGTTTATTGATCTACTTGCCAACAGATGTCACATTCCTGTTGGTGGAGAGTCAATCTCTTCTCTATTTCTACTTATTGTTCAGATGTACATTCCTGACAATATAGTATTTTGTGTTGTCGTATCATGCTACATTGAATACATGAATGTATCAGATGGATTGGCGCCAGTTGATTGCGAAATTTGTTGCCTAAGGTTAAATCAGGGAAGAATATTTTCTTTTCAAATGCAGACCTATGTAGTCCATTCATACTCGACCCTCTAAATAAATAGTAAACTCATTATTTGCAATCTACTTAAATTTAGAATTAAAGATCAATATAAAATTATAAACGTTAAATTTATTCCTCAAAATTTAAATATTATTTTATATGTGCGTAAATAAATATTTTTATGTGTTAATTTCTGGCAGTGGCTTTTATTCTTTTATATTTAAGATATAAAATTTATAGATTTTTATCTCTGCGTCTCCGCTGAGCTAGTGACTTGGGCTAACGGTCGGAATATTTAAAGAAAGTGGAATCTTAACAGCGCGTATCTGCCTACTTTATAAATTTTTCTAGGCTCAAATGCCTAGATGGCGCCCTTTGTAGTGCAGATATTGTTTTTGTGGTTAGATTCGATCTTCACTTTCATTCCGATTGGTACAATATATATATAATAGGCATATATTCAAAGTGAAAATATATAAATATGTAGTCATCGATGTCATTGCTTGAAAAGATATTGACAATTATATTCGACACTATACTCACATTCATAACTGAAGTCTTACTCAACTTTCTTAGTGGATCTCTACTAGCTCCATTCAATTTATAAATATGATAATATTTAATGTTCAAATCATAAATACATGACACTATTCAAGAATGAAAATATTAATCTAAATCCTTAAAAAATAAATAATGATATATTATAATTCATAAATAATATATATGATTATTATATATCTATCTAATAAAACATATATTCATATATGAGTAATATATTCAAGTTATATGTAAATGTATACTTAATTATACACAATAAAATGACTTATCAAATTGCAAATAAGTTTACAAATATATAGTTACTTATAATATTGCAAAGAAAGATACTGACAACTACTAAGATATTATACATATTGGTAAACATGTAGTTACCAGGTCACAACAAAATTCGAATTTTGTTTCAAATTTTTCTCTCTAGAGTGTTTCTTATCGAATTACTGTGCATTGTAGTTTTCGTTTATAGAAAAGATAAAATTCGCAAAGCAAATTCTTATAGGTAGGATTGGAATAAAGTATTGCTGGTAGTGTGAAATTGTTAACATTGTCTTGGGGCACTTTTTACAAGTTTTTCAAAGTCGTAAGACAGTGGCTTTCTAAGAGTTTTTCAGTTTTCAGACATAGTCCGTAAAATGAATCCTATAAATGGTAATATAGTTGTAGTGCCAGAGAATGAAGTGTTACATGCTATTGATTATCACGACCTTGATATCCAAACACAAAATGTGGAAAATATGTGGATGAGAGCTAAGTTCAAATATCAGTGTGGCACCAACAGTATTTCGATTTATATAATGATATTTAATATTCAAATTAAAATGCACGATTCTATTCAAAAGTAATAAAACAATCTAAATTTTGAAAATGCACATATATATTGTAATTTATAAATGGTATGCCAAAAATATATCCATATGAAACAATTTAACCTTATGATAAAATTGCTTTTACTGCAACCATATGATTATTACTGTTTTTCACCCAGTTGAGGATAAGTGTTACCTTGTCAAAATGTCACTATATTTACTTTAATATTATTTTATTAAACACTGTTGCTTTCGAAAACATGTTTTATGAACCATCTTTTGTGAGAACATTTATTTCAACATACACGCATATATGATTATTATATGCAATATATAAGAATTATCTAAGTTAACTTTCATCAGTTTTTTCCTCAAAATATATAGATAAAAACACGTACAAACAGTATTCATTTAAAAAGAGGTCAGCTGCCTTACAAGCAGCTGTCCCGGGTTAGCGGGTTCGCTTCTCGGCCGATGCTATGACACATGAGAAAAAAAATGTCTGTTTTTGTTATCAAGTCTTTTTATTAAAAATATTTGAGAAGCGTCAATGCTAAATTTTAATATTTTGTTCCCATTATAAAATCAAGTTTTTAATTCAATAATGTACAATTATTTTCATAATTATAATTAATTATTTGAATGCAATAATCATCATTTATGTATTATTATCAGCATTGAGATACCATTTTTATAATCATTTTAGTAATTAAATTTGCTTTATTTACACCCATGAAATCAAAATTATACATTTTATCATTTTTTAAAATCTTTATTGAATTTAAATATATAAAAAGTATAATATCATTAATCCGAACTGCTTAAATTCAGAACATTTCATTTTCTAATTAATTTTTATATCAGTTATCATAGCATTGCAAATATCTATTCAGACTATAATTTTTATAGTGTATACATTAATGAAAAGGTTGAAATATTAAAAAATTAGATAATCAAAATATCAAAATTAGATAATCAAAATATTAAGTGAATGCTTGTAATACATATATACATACGCACACACATATATCATTAAAAACCGGTCAACACTTATACAATCGCAATATCAATAACAATCAACAATTTCAAACTGTTGTCAAGGCAATCCCTTGTCACCTTTATTGTTAAAAGGAGGTTGCCTTGATAACAGTTTGAAATTGTTGATTGTTATTGATATTCGGATTTTTAAGTGTTGACTGATCTTTAATGATTACTTATAAACTATTATTTAAGTAATACATATATATATACACTTTGAGATTAATACCCAACACTGGTTTATTAAGTTAAAAAAAAAAATACAATCCAAAGTGCAAGATAATTTTTTCAAGAGAAAAACGTGGTCCGACTTCTCTCTCTTACCTTTACCTTAATATATATAAATGAAGTATTATCTGGGTACATTTGTGTATAATTATTTAATACATATATATAAATCAACCTTTTACTTCATTTACATCTGTAGCCTATGAAAATCTTCAATTTAATATATATATACTCAATTGTCCATGAGATATAAAAGGAAAAAACTTGCAATTTCATGAAATGGAACAGAAATAATATGACAGTTATGAATGTTAGATGGATATTTTTTTTGGATGAAGTTTTCTATCTATGATGTATTTTTTTTTGCAAAAAAAAAAATTCAACTGATTTTCAAAATAACAAAAAAGTCCTGTCTGTATACTTTAGAAGTAAAAAAAAGAGATCCTATACTAAGAGTTTATTTACGATAATAACTGAAACAAATAAATTTTATAAGAATACAACCTTTAATATGAGATAGTTAAAACATTGCATTATTCAAAATTAAAAGAAAAAAACAAATGATCAGAGTTATAGGATTTTATACACCAACCTTCATGTATCCATCGATTATTAAGGCTTGCACTAGATGGCACTTCTGCAATAAATATTTTATTCACAAATTTTCTTGCATCCTTTGATTACTAAGACTTGCACTGGGTGGCACTACTGCATAGGGATTTTATGCACAGACCATCATGCATCCATTGATTACTAAAGCTTGCATCATGTGTCACTACTGTATAGAAAATTTGCTACTGTTTCATACTTGAACATATTAAAGCTTCGTAAAAATTTTAATTTTCTATGCAGTTATATTTTACATTAAAAATTAATTTTAGAAATATGTAAGTATGTGTGGGGGATGATAATCTGAATGAATTGATGAGTGCTGGTTCTTCACGGAATATGTATATTGGTGATTTATCTTTTCTACATGTGTGTGGTCACATATATCAGTAGTATGAGATAGTGTGCATAGTTGGAGGTTGGTTGAAAGCCTGAGTTCAAATCCCCTATAATTAAGAAATATGGTTAGAATTTTAATTATATAGTTGTATCAGCTACTTCAGTAACATATTTTGGTCATACAATATTATGTCCATAACATATACTTGTATGAAGTTTTATTTAGGTGTAAACTGTATGAATATGTATTTTTCATAATACTGTATAACAACTGAAATCAACACATTTATGAATCTTTAATTAAAGGTCATTAAAAATGGGGTAAAAAAAAATTTGTGATAGTTTTAATGTCTGTGTAAGTCTACACATATCTAATTCACTGTATAAATACATTTTCAGAATATATTTTCTCCTCAAGTAAAAGTCAAATTGTTAAAAAGTCATGCTATCTTATTCATTATGCATTCTCAACTCTATAGAAAATATAAAATAAAATAATGTGCAATTTGTGATAAACATTTATTTTAAAATGTGAACAGATAAAAAATTGTCATAAAAGCGATACTTTTACGGTAAACCAGATTTTGAAAAAACAAGTTTCAACTTTTATTATTTTTAACTTTTTAGTAATGCAAAATTTTACGTAAATCTAGTAGATAATGGATTTAAATATATATTTTACTTAATTTTATTAAAGCAATGAAGTTACAGGTAGTTATTAATAAATTAAGTAAGTCTTTAAGCATTTTACCCCTCATACTTTACATATTTAAATAAGTAATGAATTTAAATTCATTTACTTTATTCTGCATTAAATCATTGTTTTTTTAAAAAATATTAACTATTGAGTTATATTTAAACTAAATCCATTGTTATTCATTTTAAACATTTTCCATGTTATTGGTTAGTATTCAAGTGTGTTTGTTTATTTAAAAAAAATAGTACTGTAATAGTAGCCCCATTGGTTCAATAGTATTAAAAATAACACACTTAAAAAAAATTTTTAGGAGAAAAGCAATTTTCATTTTAGATTACGATAGGAATATATCACAAGGGTTACCAAAATAGTGATAAATAGTTTAAGATAAGGACAAAAGATGTTTATAAATTTCAAAAATCATGCTTAAAGTTAAAATTAGATAAAAACATTCATTAAAAAATTTTGATTGTCAATCTCACATTACACAAAAGTATAATTTCTGATTCAATACCCTGTAAATGAAATAAATAAATTGATTGCAACATAACTATAATTTCAATGAATTATATTCAGTTTAGAAATACATGTAAACAAACTTTACTTCCACAAAACAGTTAAACATACATGTGTGTGGGCATAGATATAATAAAAAGATGTTTTCTAGAAATTAAGAATATATTCAATATAAAGCCATAGGGATAGCAAATAAGCACACAGAATATAAGAACTAAACATCACATGACCATTATTTCTTATGCTTGCTTATAACTGTTTTAAAACAGGCAAAACTCACTACATTTGCCACACACAGAAGCTAGAGTAATCAATGGATGCCAAAAGGCTTGTGCATAAAATCCCCATCTAGTGCCTACTCATCCAATATCCCCAGGCTAGTTTCTGGCTTGTGGCCTTCATCAGTGAGAAGCCTTGGATCTGAAAGCATTGCACCTATAGGATCTAATGCAACCCTCTAGCAACCACCTTTTATCTCCACTTAATTACAAAACTATGATTCTTAAATTGAAAACACCTTAATGTTTCTAATCCAAGCTCATTAGCTTATATAGTCATAAAAATGTATGGGTACTGAACTGAGTTCAGAGCCATATGACTATATAAGGTAATGAGCTTGGATTGGAAACATTAAGGTGTTTTCAATTTAAAACTCATAGTTTTGTAGTTAAGTGAAGATTACTCTGGTTTGCACTGAGTGACAATACTGTATGAAGAGTTTTGCCTGTTTTGATCATAATCCAATGTGACTTTCATAACTAAAAAAGTGAGGAGAATGAATGCCACAATTATTGTCAGTGTATCTATAGTTATTGTTTTTTACATTGTTTATATTTTCCAATTTGTCCTAGTCATATTCAATAGATTTCATATTTATAACTGATATTCAATGAATAGGTAGTGTACCAATATTGAAATTGGCACATACTAATTTATTTAAAAAAATAATTTATAAAAATCTAAAGTTTCTTTATAAAACAAAATATGGTTGTTTTCGAAAAAAGTAAGAGTCAGATAATGGTCTATTGTTAGTTTTTGAAATAAAAGTTAAAATTGATTAATTAAAAGAGGGGAGGGTGAGTTTTTTTATAAAAAAACTTTAGAGTTGTTATTATTATAAATTAAAAGTTAAAATATAAATCTCTTTTCATTTGAGCTTATTATAATAAATTATAAATGTGCATGCGAGTGTAAATAAATGTATGCATGTTAGAATAATATTAAAAAATATAAATGAAAGTTAAAAGGAAATTATATTTAAAAAACACACAGAAGTGGGCTACCAATTAAAGATATAAAAACAACACATTTATGATGGCAACTACTAATTAAACAATCTTCAAAAACACGTTGTCAAAGGATTAGTTACTAAAGGAATTTCGACTACACATATTGCCGGAGAATATTAAAACAAAAACACTTGCAGATATAAATAGCCAGATTTTTATCAAACATTCAGTTTCAGTTTCAGCCTAATTTTCAGTGTCAGTCTTGTTTCAGTTCAGATAATAGTGCAGTTTATATTATGTATCCAGAAACAGAAATGCAGTCCTGAGCAGCTTTTGGGAATATATGCTCTTACTTCAGCCTTTTAGTCCAACAAGATCATCAAAACCTGCCCGTGAAATAATGTCTACATAACAGCTCAGAAATCCTCCATCAATGTTCAACTGTCTCCAGAAATAATAATCATGAAGAATAATAAAACTCCTCAAGAAAACATCCCAGCCAGCTGGAAATATTCTCACCCAAAGCAGTAATCAAAGAAAATGAAGTTCTACATCCACATTCAAAATCCTAGGTAACAATATTTCATATTCTTATTTCTATAGTAGCCATCACCTTCGTAATAATTCAAGATTCAAATTATATAAACTCTATAAGCATGCATAAAATGAACTATTGATGTGCATATTTGTGAATGCTATATGATTTATAAATGTCAAAGATTATTTAAGATATATTGTAGCATGTTAAAATAAAATGTGCGTGTGTTATCTTAGATTTATAAAATGTTTAAAATTAGTAAATGTTAATTAAAATAAATGGTCTTTAAACTTATTCTTTATTTGTCAGTCAATTCTTTTTATGAATCTCTTTTACCAATTCTTTTTTATATATTTTATTATTGATTAAAATTAGACTGGGCTAGTTTTAGGGATGGTTTTGAGCACTGGATTATGAGCCTACTGTCTGGATATGTTAGTCTTTGACTAGCTGGCACCCCTGGATTTACTTCAAAACAAATAAAGTGTTTGGATAGTAGGGGTTTGAATCTAGCAGCCGAGGTGGGCCATTGTTGATAGTTAAAGCTATCAATAATATTTTCCATTTTTGCTCGGATGTGCCGGTTCGTTCACGTAACATTTATAATTAAATAAGATTATAAATGTATTATGAAGAAGTTTGAAACCAGCCAAAACATATATACTTGTAAGTAAGTTCATTCAGTGGATAGATCTGGTACAAATAGCATGCCAATGTGGGCTTAACCTGTCATAAATGACAGTTAATTCAATACTTTGTTCTTGTTTAAAAATAAAAACCTTAAAGAAAAGCTAATTACATATTTAAAGTGGTATTAATTTAAAAATAAAAACAGAATTGACTGAAACTTTTTTTCTTCTTTAAATGAAAAGAGATTTATGCTATTTACGTTGGTTAAGATAAATCATTCTTTTAAATCTGAGACAGTTGGGTGTTTTGGCCAGAGCTAAAGTGTTAGGAGCGGGTAGAGAAAAATGGACAAAAGGGGGCGGAGTCAGTGTATATTTCCATCTTAGTAAAAAAAGAAATAAATAAATGGTTCGTATTTAAATTTAGTCAAAATATATATATACTGTTCAAAAAATGGAGGAAAAAGAGAAAGAAGAAATGTCTGAGATGAAGATGATGAAAATGATGATGAATATGATGCAAGAATTGGTGAAAGAAATAAAAGAAATCAGGCAAGATCAGCAAGAATTCATTGCAGAACTAAGGGAAAGGAGATATGGAATTGGAGGAAAAGTAGAGGAGAACCAAGAAAGCAGAGAGTTAGATTTAACTAAAGAAAGTCAGGAAGTTGAGATGATCAAAGAGATAGAAATCGAATTAGAATCAGATAGCATTGCGACCGATAAGGTAAAAACAAATGTAGACCAAGAAATAGAAGAGAGACATAAGTTCAAGGTAGAAGATAGCGTAGAAATGTTTTTACAAAAATTTAAAAAGGTTAAAGTAAAAGTTCGTGTTCGTTCTAAACGGAGATTTAAAACGAAGAGAAAGAATAGGAAAAAATATTCACAGTTAGGAAAAATACGGAGGTCTGTAAAGCTTAAAAGTTTTCTGATTTACAAGGCAGAAAATAGAACAAAACGAGAAAGAGATAAAGCAATAAATTTTAATCGAGGGAGAAATGTGAGAATAGGAGTATAATTTATATTAGTGTGTTAGTAGAAAGAAAGAAGGAACTGCCTGACATAGTTTAAAAGTTAGTTTACGGACAGAATAGTAAAGGGAATAAACAAAAAGGACTGGAAATGGACAATGAACACAAATATGGTTATTCTAATGTCAATAATCTGATAAATTAAATCTGAAACTTCTATGTAAAACTTAAGATGATAAATTAAAAATAAATGAATATGATAAATTAAAAGGAAAGTTAAAATCAGGATTTGTTTAAGTAATAATAATAAAAATGAAGGCTTTGTAAAATAAAAGATTTTTTTCTCAATGCACAAATTAATAAAGAAAAATGTTCATAAATAAATGGGTCAAATTAATGTTTTAAAAGCAAAGCCTGTAGGATTAAATAAATGAAAAAGATAACAGAATTTCTAGAATAAAATCAAGTTAGTCAAATAGATTTTTGCATAATAATGAATCGTAAGAAAGTAAAAGTTTTTTTTTTTCTGAGTACACGCACATTAAAATAAAATAGTTTTGAATACACGCAAGTTAATAAAAGAAAGTAAATAAATGGTTTAAAGTAATTAAGTCAAGTCAAATATCTGTATAATAATGAAGAGCAATAAAATAAAATAGTTTTCTAAATATACGCACATTAAAGTAATAGTTTAAAAAAAAGAATAGTATTGTAAGATTAAATAAATATGTAAATAATGTTCATAATGGTTTAAAGATAATATTATAATATTAGTGTAAATAAATATGAATAATGTTTGTAGGGGTTTAAAATAATACCGTAAAACTAATATTTAAAATGTTCATAATGGTGTGAAATAATATTGTAATGTTCATAAATAAAATATAAAGTCAATCTAAGTTGTATTAAGAGTCTATAAAGGTTTGAATCTAAAGGGAATGAGGGTAGTATTGAAATAAGTTTAGATAAGGATAAGTTTAAAGCTGTCGACTGGATAAATCTTAGTACCTGTAACGGATTGGCAGGGATCAATCCTCTTTTAAAATGTGTACTGGGCAAATCCAGCATGAGCCACAAGTCACTTCTTCAGGGGAGAATCCCCATATCTCATACTTCATTTTCCAAAGTGTAAGTTGAAAATGGACAGTTGATAATTCCTGCCATTTGCAGCGACCTTTTTTTAGTCAAAGTCCAATCAAGAGAATTGGCAACTGAATCTTTGTTTTTCATATGTGTAAGTTGGTATAAGTCAGCGAATCTGCCTCCGCCTCATTTCCAAAAGATCCCTGTGCCACAAAATTAGTTTGTCCAGTGGTCACTATCCAGGACTCCGAACATTGTAAACAATGTCACAGCATAGAAAGAAGTAAAGCATAATTGAAGATTGCCCTTAGTATGTAAAATGAAAGATAATAAAAAGCAAACTTAGAAAATAATAATATTTGGAATTAAGAATTAAAGTTGTCAGAGATAAAATGGTCAAAAATGACACATTTTACTCTCAAACGAAGGGTGGTGCAATGTACCAATATTGAAATTGGCACATAATAATTCATCTAAAAAAATAATATATAAAAATCTAAAGTTTTCTTTATAAAACAAAATGCGGTTGTTTTCATAAAAAGTAAGAGTCAGATAGCATTCTATCGTTAATTTTTGAAATAAAAGTTAAAATTGATTAACTAAAAGAGGGGAGGGGAGTTTTCCTATAAAAAAAACTAAGAGTTCATAAAAGTTAGAGTTGTTATTATTATAAATTAAAAGTTAAAATATAAATCTCTTTTCATTTGAGCTTATTATAATAAATTATATATGTGCGTGCGAGTGTAAATAAATGTATGCATGTTAGAATAATATTAAAAAATATAAATGAAAATTAAAAGGAAATTATATTTAAAAAACACACAGCAGTGGGCTACTAATTAAATATATAAAAACAACATGTTTATGATGGCTACTATTAATTAAACAATCTTCAAAAACACCTTGTCAAAGGATTAGTTATTAAGGGAATTTTGACAACACATATTGCCAGAGGATATTAAAACAAAAACACTTCACAGATATAAATAGCCAGATTTTTATCAGACATTCAATTTCAGTTTCAGCCTAGTTTTCAGTGTCAGTCTTGTTTCAGTTCAGATAATAGTGCAGTTTATATTATGTATCCAGAAACAGAAATGCAGTGCTGAGCAGCTTTTGGGAATATACGCTCTTACTTCAGCCTTTTAGTCCAACAAGATCATCAAAACCTGCCCATGAAATAATGTCTACATAACAGCTCAGAAATCCTCCATCAATGTTCAACTGTCTCCAGAAATAATAATCATGAAGAATAATAAAACTCCTCAAAAAAACGTCCCAGCCAGCTGGAAATATTCTCACCTAAAGTGGTAATCGAAGAAAATGAAGTTCTACGTCCACATTCAAAATCCTAGGTAACAATATTTCATATTCTTATTTCTATAGTAGCCATCGCCTTCGTAAAAATTCAAGATTCAAATTATATAAACTCTATAAGCATGCATAAAATGAACTATTGATGTGTGTGTTTGTGAATGCTATATGATTTATAAATGTCAAAGATTATTTAAGATATATTGTAGTGTGTTAAAATAAAATGTGTGTGTGTTATCTTAGATTTATAAAATGTTTAAAATTAGTCAATGTTAATTAAAATAAATGGTCTTTAAACTTATACTTTATTTGTCAGTCAATTCTTTTTATCAATTCTTTTTATCAATCTCTTTTACCAATTCTTTTTTCTATATTTTATTATTGATTAAAATTAGACTGGGCTAGTTTTAGGGATGGTTTCGAGTGCTGGATGATGAGCCTACTGTCTGGATACGTTAGTCTTTGACTAGCTGGTGCCCGGGGTTTACTCCAAAACAAAGAAAGTGTTTGGATAGTAGGGGTTTGAATCTAGCAGCTGAGGTGGGCCATTGTTGTTAGTTAAAGCTATCAATAATATTTCCCATTTTTTCTCGAACATGCTGGTTTGTTCACGTAACATTTATAATTAAATAAGATTATAAATGTATTATGGAGAAGTTTGAAACCAGCCAAAACATATATACGTGTAAGTAAGTTCATTCAGCGGATAGATCTGGTACAGTAGATCCTTTGGTAAATCATCATGATCCATAAGAAAAGGGCATATGGAACTATTGCTCAGGAGTTCATAAAAAGTTCAAATGCCAGACCTGTGAAGGCAAGAATCACAATTGGAATCTCCTGTTCCCAAGTTTGATGCTATACCAATAATGCTAAACTTTACATGATGATGAAAACTTATGACAACAGTGAGTATGTTTTCATTTAATTAATGATGTTGACTGTAAACAATTACAAAGCAAAAAATTATATATACATATAAATTTATAAATATTAAATCATACCACATGGTTAAGAAATCCAGTATCGCCCTCTGTGAACTAATATATAAATACATTAGAGTTCGGATTTCAAAATAGCCAGCTCAAAATGATACAACTTTGAATGGTACACTATTAGATCTTAAATATTGAAATAAGATCTACAGCGTTAAGCACTTGGATTATTTTATATAAATTTATATATTTAGTTTTATGAATTTTGTATATAGTCATATAGATATCTAAAATAAAAAAAAATATTATTATTAATTTTATTCTACTTTTATATTTTATTAATACTATTTAATAATAAGTAACTGAACATCACATGATTACCAGATCCAAGGCTTCTCACTGACGAAGGCCACAAGCCAGAAACTAGTCTGGGGATATTGGATGAGTAGGCACTAGATAGGGATTTTACGCACAAGCTAGTCTGGGGATATTAAATGAGTAGGCACTAGATAGGGATTTTATGCACAAGCCTTCTGGCATCTATTGATTACTCTGGTTGGCACTAGGTGGCACTACTGTATGGTGAATTTTGCCTGTTTTAGTAATAAGTAACAATACCGCTACAATAAAACTCATCTGTGATCCGTATAGTAAAAGTTAAAAAACCAACTACACATGGGGGAAAATCACAATACTAAAAAACCATTAAAAATTATAAAGAACAATTTAATGATTACCATTTGTTGACATATATGTAAAGCATAACTCATATTTTATAAATGAAAACATTTCACACCTATTAATTTCAAAATGTGTTATGTGAAAATTTTGTGTCTTAATTCATAGTATGATTTTCTAAGATCATAACACTTCACTCTAATTATAATTACGTTGAAGACGTATTGTGCTCATAAAATATCCAAGTGTTGTTATGTATAAACTTTGAATAAATATAAAAGTAATAACTTTAGAAGTATTTAATTTTTTTAAAATGATTCCCCCCCCCCCCATATGTTGCAGCATTGGCCGGGAGGCGAACCCGCCACCGTCTGCAACCAACTGCTTGCTTGCAAGGTGGCTGCGCTGACCTCTCGGCTAACAACGCTTATGACACTATTTTCTCAGCATTACTTAATCTTCATATTATAAATTATAAATAATAATGTAGCTTTAAACCACTGCACATGTGCTTAACAGATGGAACGCTATTTATACTGAATACTCTCCTTTCCAAACACAACATAAAGTCTTTTTAAAAGATAGAATGGATCTACTCTATCTTTTTCATGCAAGCTATATGTAAGGGCCAATCTGAAGCGTTTGGAACTAAGAATGTGAAGATTTAATTAATGACTTATGGAAGCATGTATTTATTTGGCATTATTGCAAAAATTATATCTTCAAACAAATAAATAAAAATGCAATATGGTCGCCTGTGCTTGTTAATAAGTTATTAAAGTTTTTTCAGGTAATGTTTTAAAAGTTCCTAAAAAAAAGGATAACCACATTAGGCACAAATTTGTCTAATTATTTTGTTTTGATATGAACACACACACATATATATATACAATTAGAGGGGATTTGAACCTAGACTTTCAAGTTTCCTTTAGTCATCAACTCTTCATCTTATATAATCAATACACTCAACCGCATGTATGCGGTCATGTGTATTAGTTGTATAAGATGGAGTTGATGACTAAAGGAAACTTGAAAGTCTGGGTTCAAATCCTCTCTAATTACATCTAGACTAATAGTATGTATAATATACTAGTATTTAAATATTATATATATATATACACACACACTTCAGGTGATTACATTTTAATCTTAAAAAAATATTCCTATTGTTGCCCTTTTTTATGGAATTTAAAATAATAATCAATCTTAAATGAAATTGAAGTACACAACTAAAAATAAATAAGATTTAACACATCAAACCAAGTTTAAGTACATCATTAGGTTGATCTTTGATTAAAAAATACTAGCTTTCAAGTTCATCCCTCTTTTTTACGTGTTTATTGTACTCTAATTTAAGTAATGTTCACAGGCAGGGTTGCTACTGAGTAATCTCATAAGTGCATTGGACTCTATGGTTTCAGAAAAGTGGCGTAAATTCTACAGTGGCCATTTTGACCGCCCTGAATTAACTACTAATAACTGTCATTATGCACCAGCCCATCACGTTTTTGTGCATTTTGCAAGGAAATAAATCAATATATGATAATCTGGAAAGGGGGGGGGGAGATAATAGCACTAAATTAAACAATTGTAATTTTTATAATTGAATTCATATAAATTTTCTGCCCGCACCCATTTATATAAATGTTATGCCTCACTCAGCAATTTTTCATCTTGATCATGTGATTATAAATAAGGAAAAATCTCGAGAAGATTCTTATATGAAATGAAAGTCTAGATTGATGTATCAAATTAATTTTTATTTATAGTTATCCAATTTTATTTTAAGAATATTTTAAAATATATAAATATTTCCAGTGCATACAGTTATCTGAAATAAATATCAAATCACTTCAAACAATTAGAAATTTTCAGTTGTGCCCTCTGTGAATGAAACAAATTAGATCCCACATTTCAAAACAGCTAATTCAGAAAGTTATCAAATCCCCTCAGTTGTTAAGAAATTTTGAACTACACCTTCTGTGAATAAATAGTATATTAGAGCCCACATCTCCAAACAGTTAATTCAAGAAGGTACTTTTTTGAATTAGCTGTATTGAGGTGTGAGTTCTAATATATTTATTCACAGAGGGTGTATATGAAAATTTGTCAAAATTTGAAGAGATTTGATACCTTTTTGAATTAACTGTGGACTCTAATGTATGCAACTTTTTGAATTAGCTGTTTTGATATGTAGGCTTTTATATATGAAATTACAGAAGGCATTGATGCATATTTCTTAAGAACTGTACCTTTTTGAATTAGCTGTTTTGAGATGCAGACTTTAATATATTGATTCACAGAGAGTGTAGCTGAAAACATCTTAATGTTTGAGATGATTTGATATTTGACATTATATATATAACAATGAAAATAACAAATGTAATGGTAATTAACACAGAAGGCTTGTGCATAAAATCTCTATCTAGTGCCTACTCATCCAATATCCCCAGACTAGTTTCTGGCTTGTGGTCTTAGTCAGTGCCTTTCAATCTGCAGAAGTACTTTCGGTTAATTCCTTAACCTTCCTCAACTGGTGTTAAATTCAACAAACATAATGAAAGCAAATGATATATATATATATATATATATATATATATATATAGCCCTGTATGGTTTGGTGCAGTGATAGAGTAATAGAATATGGAGACCACAATGGATGGATCATGGTTCATAATTTTATTTCTGGTGCTCAAACTTCTTGTGAAAGCAGTTAAAGTGTAACGGTTAGTATATTTGTCTGCTGTATCTATAATTCATACTTTGAATTTGGAATGCATAAAATAATTTTTTTAAAGATCTACACAAATTTAAACATTTTACTTACAAAAACAATTTATTTGCATTTCCATTTAGGTCTAATTCTAGGGACATAATCAGCTACAATTGAAATCAATTACAAATTATGGGTTTTGTACAAGTAAATCGTGAATGAAATAGTCTATCGATTAAACAGTTCATAAACTTAAAATTCAGTGGAGATGAATCCTTTGAGTAAAGATCACTCAAGATTTAATCTGGGATAGGGTCAATGAAGCACATGGATTTGAGACTATCTGTAGAGCACAGACGGTTGAGATCGGTATAATGATGTGACTAAAGTCTAAACTGACCCCATGTCTGGTCCACCAACCAGGGTTGACAGATCCGATTATCATCCTCTTTAATTTTACACAGGGTATGTGCACCTAGTTAGTCATATATAAGGGGTAAAACAAGGAGGGGAAAGTGTTCATACCCTTCTCAGCCAGAAATTGGCAAGGAGAGGCACTGACTGTTTCCTATTTGTGAGAAGGAGGAAATGTTTGGAAAGTGCTATTTTACTTGTATATTAATGTGATATATGTCAAGTGTTGGTGGCCTAGTGGTTAGCATAGATGCTTTCTAAGCAGCTGACCCGGGTTCGCTTCCCAGTCAACGCTTTGACATATGAAAAAAAAAGTGATATGGATTTATAAAACAATATGCAAACTTTAGTGTAGGTTATTAGCATAATACTTACAAATAATATAAACTTTTATTTAAATTGTTTCACAATAACTGTCATTTTTATGTATAGTTAAATGAATAAGTTGAGTCCAAAACGATGCACAGTAAAGAAAAAATTTGACATTTAATACATTTTATATAAATGGAAAAATATAAAAACTATTTCCTTTTTGCTGATTTCATATAACTATGAATAATGTATTAGATATAGATAATAAAATAAGTGTCTCTGACATTTCAAATGCCAAGAAGCAATGTTACTAAATTTTTTCTTATTTTTTATTATTCGTCAATATTTTTTTGTTTGTATTATAATGTCATTTCACAATAAGCTTAATATCAATAATGTTAACAAATTCTTCACAATTCTAGTATGAAATGAATACTGATATTTTAAATCAAAACATTATCATAAAAACAGTTCGGCATGCAGTTCCATGAATAGAATAAAAAAATGTTTTAAACAGAGGACACATTTTAGTTTTGAAAATAAATAGTATCTATAAATTATAATTTATTCGCAATAAAAATAACTTTATAAAGTTTAAAAAGTTACCATCCGTCACAGAATATATCTACATAGTTCAGTTGGAGAATAATACTTCTGCTGTGAAACTAAGTTTTATTTATTATAAAGATATTCCTGGGAAAGTAGGATGCGCTCATATCTGCATAAAAATAATTAAATGATTAGTTACTCGGTAGGTTATGGTCTATTTGAACAGCAAATCTACAGATTGATTTTTGATTCAAAAATACTAGTTTTCAAATTCATTCCTCTCCCACTGCACACATTTAAGATATCATATCAGAACGTTTTTAAAAATAAATGTAGCTATAGTATTTATCAGATTGTTTAAAGTCACATCTATTTATATGATTATTGAGTCCATTTATTTCATTGCTGGTCTTCCCTTTTTTTACTGGAATTCTTTCATCTCTTTAATATGAGCATCAAAACACAAATCTGGTAATTTATACAAAAAATGCTCCCTTTTAATTTCGGACCTTTATTTCTTTATTTTTTCCGCAATCTCAAAATCTTTACATGGACTTAAGTTTAAAAGCACCAATATCTACATATTTATCTTCAATATCCAATTTGTACATCCATAGAAAGTCTTAAAACATATTATAGCTTGTATAATTCTTATCTTTATTTTTTTTTTAATATGCTTAAACAATTATTTTGTGGCAGTTCATTGTAATACAAGCCAATATTAATTTGTAAGGAATCCATTGATTGTTTAATTAATTGTTAGTAATGAATGTTTTAAATAACTAAAAGTTTCAAGGTCCCTATTTCTGTTAAAGTAATAAGGTTCCCTCCATCCCTTCCTGTTGAGTAGTTTTTTTAGAATAATTTAGATATTAGTTTTACTTACTATTCTTTAGATTTTTGCAAAACAGTGCCATCATTTCAATGCCTTTAACTTTTGTCAATCATCTCAGGACCAAATTAAATCTCTTATTATTGGGTTTTCCAAGTGTCATTAAAAGTGTTTTTTTTTTGAAAGGCAAATGTATTTCTTTATTTCTATTTTTATTGTTGTTAATAATGCTATAATTTTGTTTTTTGCTTTTTTTGTTTATTCTTTCAAATTTCCTATTCAGTTTTCTTTAGAGGATAATTTTTAACTTTAGTTTCTCTTCATTTCTTTGTATCTATCTATGTGATCTTTGGTATCCTTTCTGATTATTAGATTTCTTTTATTTTCTGATTCATTTTTAATTATAAATCTTTAATCAATTTTTAATTATTTATTTTATTTCAAGGTGTAATAAATATTGGAAGTGATAAACATCGAATAAATAGTCTTAAGAAAAATTTATATGTTTTTTGGGCCGGTTCACTGAAAGTTTACAAATGAGTTATTTACGATACTTTCCGTGATTTGCTTAATATTAAAGTTTTCACTATTATCAAATGGAAGAAAAATAATTTATATAATTTATATGATTTTCATCTAAGATAAAGTCTATGACCATAATTCACATATTAGGTGATCAAAACATATTTTGACAAAAGCGGTTATTGACTCCTGAATGACATCAAAATTTGCAGCAGTGTTTTATTTTTGCTTTTTTTTATCTATACTGACCAATGACATTTTTTTTCATATTCAAATTCTGAGTGTGGTAAGAATATCTTCCTTGAAAGCTTTACTAATTTGTGTTTGTGCTTGACCAAGAAAAACATTGTAAAACAATCTTGCACAGAGTATATATAATAACAGCCCTTAGATTATTTTACCAGTTAGTAAAGTCAGATTAATTTTTTCAAATCACTCAAGATATAACTTATCACGATATTCTAAACTAAATATATTTCATCTTTAATCGGAATGAGTTAATATAGTAAGTATGTTCATGAAAGGTAAGTAAAAAAAAACAGGCAAAACTCTTCATACAGTAGTGCCATTCAGTGCAAGCCAGAGTAATCAATGGATGCCTGAAGACTTGTGCATAAAATCCCTATCTAGTGCCTACTCATCCAATATTCCCAGACTAGTTTCTGGCTTGTGGCCTTCATCAGTGAGGAGCCTTGGATCTAAGAAACTAGTCTGAGGATATTGGATGAGTAGGCACTAGATGGGGATTTTATGCACAACCTTTCTAGCATCCATTAATTTCTCTGGCTTGCACTGAGTGGCACTATTGTATGGAGAGTTTTGCCTGTTTTAATAACAGTTATGAGCAAGCATAAGAAATGGTGATCATGTGATGTTTAGTGGTTTAATGAAATGTAGGTACATGAATTATTTTATAGTTACCCAAAATTAGATCAAAATAGACCATTTAATTTAACTACTCCAAAAACTATTATGTTGTCTCATGATAGATGATCATCTGATATTAATAAGAATAGAATGATTTTCATTCTACTGCTATTACTTTTAAGGTATTAAAAATGTTTAAAGTAACAATGATTAGAAAATAAGCTTATTTTATATGAAGTTTTACTTCTTCATTTTTTTAAATGTAAAAAACCCTCACCAACAAATTATTGAGGCTATGTGGTTTTGCACAATAGTGGAATGACAGACTCAAAGTCTAAAGCTTTGAATCAAAATTTAACTCGTTGGTTCAGTAACTGAAAGTCAGATGACCTTTCATATACCAAGAATTTGATTATTATTAATTTTAAGCCAATAAACATCACATGATCACCATTTCCTATGTTGCTTATAACTGTTATTAAAACAGGCAAAACTCTCTATACGTATTGCCACTCAGTGCAAGCCAGAGTAATCAATGGATGCCAGAAAGCTTTGCATGAAATCCCCATCTAGTGCCTACTCATCTAATGTCCCCAAACTAGGTGGCTGCTGGAGGGTTGCATTAGATCCCAAGATTTAGGTGCAGTGGTCTCAGATTCAAGGATCCTCACTGATGAAGGTCCCTAGACTAGGTGGCTGCTGGAGGGTTGCATTAGATCCTAATATCAAAGTGCAGTGCTTTCATATTCAAGGCTCCTCACTGATGAAGGCCACAAGCCAGAAACTAGTCTGGGTATATTGGATGAGTAGGTACTAGATGGGGATTTTATGCACAAGCCTTTTGGCATCCATTGATTAATCTGGTTTGCACTGAGTGGCAATATGCATAGAGAGTTTTTCCTGTTTTATTATTAATTTTATTATTTAGTAGATAATGCTTCATTGTATTTCTTCTCAAGACACTAATGATAAAATTATTTTCAAAGAAACTGCATTTTTATTTTAGTGAGTTCAAGAACTGACTTATTCCAATTCACAACACCCTTCCTAACAGAATTTTAAGCCTCAGTAAGATGATCATCTTTAAAATATAAATTCAAAATCTCAGTGTTTACTGTTTTTAAAGATGATCATGAATAAGATACTTCTAAAAAACAAAAGCAAATTTTGTACACTATATTTGGAATATCACATGATGCCAATTCTGCCAATAGGATGATAGAGACTGTGGTTTTAAAAAAACTAAAGACACCAAAATATATTGGTACTGAACTGGTTTCAGAGCTATATGACTATACAAGCAAATGAGCTTCGATTAAAAGCATTATTGTGTCTTCAACTTCTAGCTTTATAGTTCATTAAATATGGTAATATATGGCTGCTGGAGGGTTGTATTAAATCCTAAGATCTAGATGCAATGCTTTCAGATCCAAGGGTCCTCACTGATGCAAGTGTTAAACTAAAAACTAGTCTGAGGATACTGGTTGAATAGTCATTGGATAGAGATTTTATGCATAGACCTACTTAAATCCATTGATCGCTAAGTCTTGCACTGGGTGTCATTGCTATTTAGAGAATTAGATACTGCTTTATGTTTGGAATATAATTTATTCTTTAATTTTACTTTCATTTTAATTATTCTGTATATTACACTATGATCTAATCAACAATCCATAGCATAATTTTTAAGATATTATTGTTTTCATCATGGATGCAGTGAATTTCTTTATGGTGATGGTTTTTTGAAGAATGCATTTGCAATAGTCATTCCATGAGTGTGCAAAAAAATAACATCAACATTCTGTTCAAGTTTACAGAATTATTTTTCATTGTGCATTAAAGTTTTCAAAAAGAAATTTAGGTCTTTTTGATATTGATATTTATACATTTTGACAATATTACAGTAGACTTAGCTAACAAGTATAAAACATAATTTTTATTGAGTGTTCTGACTATAATATTGAGCATTAAAAGTGAACACATCAGTACAAACAATTTTTAATGCTAATCTTTCATTGACACATCTAATCAAGCAAACCTCACAGTGAATCTAACATGATGCAACCTTTCTTCATTTGCTCAACTGACTTTTCATTTATAGTTTGATTAATTAAATTACCTTTCTTTGGAAGCAGAATTATTCTAATAGCTGTTTTATCAATAATAAATAAGTTACAATATATATATTATACTGGACATTCAATCCATTTTGACATAGAGGGCGCCACCAGACCACTACGTGTCTGGAAAATTTATTGACTGTGATCAGAATAGATGATGATGATGTTTTGTGCCGACTAGACTCAGGGAGAGACAAGAGATCTTAAAATTGTTTAGACAATTGAGCAACAAAAACACCAAGACAAACGTCAGCCAAATTAAGTTTAAACATTTAAAATATTTTATTAAGAGAAAATAAATTATAAAATCTAAATTTATGACACAATAAATAGGGTTAACTCAGGCGTGTACCAGAAAGACTAAACGCAGAGCTATGGCAGACCGACTGATCTTTCAATAACGAATTAAAGAGGGAGGAAGTAAATTTTATTCAGCAGAGGATTCACCCAAACATTAGTTTTCACTTTCAGACATCTAAACAATACATTCTTGAAACAAATCAACGAAACCAGCGCCAACAAGCTTTTCGAGACCTGAAAATGTGTCGGACCCCGAATGTCAAGTGTCGGTAGAAGGTGCACCTATTATTACATTTAAAATAAAGGTGGTTGACCTACCCCAAGAACAACTGAAAAATATGATTTAAAAATGAAATGAAAACAAACAATTAAAACCGACGAATCCCCAACCAAACAGTTGGCAAAAACTAAGAATAATTAAAGGTCTCAATAGGAGACAAGTAAATCTTTAAAAAAAAACCAGTTATGTCTGCCCCAGCAATTAAAGAAAATAAATTACAAATAAATTCTGAGTACACGCTCTGATAAATTCAAAACACACATAATAAATACAAATATAAATCTATCAGAGAGTGCACATGAGTACGAAAATATTAAAAGTTTTAAATACTTCAGCAGAACGAAAGTCTCGCTCACCTGTAATTTACGAAAAGGGATAAATATTGTCTTCCTGCTGGTGACTTATAAAATTACAAAGCAAAAACAATTATAGTTTCCGCTTTCAGAGATATAAGAAACGAAGGCTATGAAAATAAAGTCACCAACCAAAAGATTTGTTGGTTTGCAACAGCGCAAACACAATATTTAAAATTAATTATGGACTACTAAAATAGTTACATGTAAGCATTCAAAATATACACGACTGCCAAAACATTTAGTAAAAGTTATGCATAAAATAGAAAAACTCACTCGTCACTCTCCAATAAACAAAATTGAAAGCAAACTTGGAATCTTAAAACTAAGATTCCAAGACACATGGCAAAATATAAGAAATCACAATAAATATTACATATTAGGCTATATTGTTTAGGAATACATATTTATAATTAGATTGAGTGGAGATTTAATGAAAAGAAATTTACCCTAGGAAGAATAAAAGCAAATAATTACCTTTTGGTAAAACAACATTCATGAAGAGTGCACACTATTATTTTAGTTCATTTTCAGGTCCTTTGACAGTGACAAGGTATAGGTAAAGAGGTTCCAGTTTCCACTAGATGTTTAAGGCATTAATGGAGCAAATTTGGAAGTTAGGGATCCATCCTTTGTTAAGTTAGCAAGCCATTCTGGAGGTGATAACATGTACAGTATTTGTCATCTTGTTGCAAGCAAAAGGATTTAACAACAGTGAATTTCCTTGAAGAATTTAAATGTCTGAACTGATATAAACTTTCACTTGAGAAACAGCTTGTCTAGTTAAGAATAATTAATAACTCACTCTCCAAATTTTCGGGGCTATTTATACCTCGCTCGATTTCCCGCAAAACACTTTCCTTGTTGTTGAATGCTATGCCTAAGGCAGGGCAAATATTAATCTCCAGCTCAATCTAATCTAAAAATCTACCCAAGGATTATTAAAACAAAAACACAATTAAATCTCCGCTTTTGGAATGAACTTTAAAATAATTAATATAAAAGCTACAGGAATGTAATTAGCTAGCCAGCTTGTTTTTAAATCAAATTGATTTAAAAAAAAGTAAAAACAGGTGGTATAAGAAAACTATTTTAAAAACAATTTTGTAAACATTAAAACGATCTATTTGAAATATAAACAAGTAGGTGTTTTAATACACACACTCTTTTTAAATAAATAAAAAATTCTAACATTAGATAAGATTTAATAAAATAAAGTTTTTAATTTTGGGCAATAAAACTCTTGAATCCGAAATCAATCCGGTTCAATATATATATATTTATTTATTTATTTCCATGGATTGTTAATAATTTTATTTAAAGCTTAGCACTTTCAAAGCTCTATGGCTTCATAATCATAGCTGTATACAGCTATGATTATAAAGTCATAGAGCTTTGAAAGTGCTAAGCTTTAAATAAATTTAATAATATATATAACTTCTTTAACGAGTGTTATAAACGCATAATTATTGATATGGATTGTTAATATAATAAAGAATAGAAATGAGATATCCACATAAATAGAAATAATCTTTAACCTTTGATGTTATCAAAAAGCTGTCAATTACTACTAACCAACAATCCCTGAACCCAAAACAGTTTTTTCATTACGCCTATAATATAACAAGAGTTAAATTCCTTCCAATTTTGAGTTCAGAACTTCATTGACAAAGGCAAAAACCTTAAACTGGTCTGAGAATGCATCTGTTAATCATTGATTACTCAAGTTTACTATAGATGGCACTAGAGAAAAGAATGTTTCTTGACTTAATATGTATATTAAAACATATTTAAAAATTATGCAGGTTTTTTTTAAGTTATGATAAATTTAATACATTTTAAACTTCTGCTTTAAGACAGTTAAAGGTTACACTTTGTACTTATATAATTTTAACTGTATATAAATAAAATTATTCTTTAAAAATATAGGTATGTATTAATAAACAACAATTTTACAGAACATCCTAAAGGGCAGAGATCTCTTTAGGATTTGATAATGGGTGTTTGATTATAATTGATACATAAACCTCAATTTCTTTATCTTTTACTTATACAATTGAATGATAGTTTAAACTGAGAAATAGTAAAAAAAAAATTCAGATTAATTCTGGCCTTCAATCACAAAACATGTGGTTAATGTTCAGCTTTACTGTGAACTTAAACCTGAAGGCATGTAGGTTACTCCATTAACTTTAACAACATGAGACTCATTTTTCATTATTTAAAATTGTCTATGGATTAACAGTTGCAGTTTCAGTTAGGTCATCTATTTTTATGAGAATTATTTTTATCACTAATTTTTTCCCATCCCAATTAACCATAATTAACATAATGTATTAATAATTGTTTTATTCAAAAGAATTTGTCTACACATACATAGGGTGTAAAAGCTTCATATTACAATGATAAAATATCTCTGTCTGCCATGCTCTATGATGTAGGTTCGAATCTGGATCAAATAAATTTGAAATTTTTTTCAGCTTCTAATTAGACTTAGTATAAATTTTCAAGTAAATAGTTTACAATTAATCTGTAAATTATCCAATATTGGTCAATAAATAAAATACCTTGACATTTTTATTTGGATGGTAAAAGAAAAAAATTTTGCTTAAATCCTCATCATCAAGCAAATTGTTCAGTAATGGCTTCTCCTTTATTGCTTATTATTATCATCATTATTTTCAATCATTATCAATCCATTTTAGGATGAAGGTCTCTCCAAGTTTCAATCCATATTCTCTCATCTTTTTTCTCCATGTCATCCAAGAACCATCCATCCATCTCACATGTGGTATCATTTTAGGTTTTTTATAACCTCTAGGAATCAAGTTTAAGATTTTCAGTTAAGAACTATCAGGCAACTGAGAAAAAAGATCGTGGTGTTTTTTGATCTTAAACACAGAGATAAAAAAATCCGATACTCTTATCATACTGGTTAATGCATGTTGGTGAGTAGTCTATCCATGTTCATATACTATAGAAATAATCACATAGTCATAAGTGCTGCAATGTCAAGATTGTATGGAGGGGTATTAAAAAATTTGCCCTATTTGGTTCCTTCAAGACTTCCAAGAGGTATCAAAAGGTCTTCTTTCTGTTAAAAGCAAATTCTTTTCTGCAGCCCCTTATTGTTACTTTTTTTATTTTTTATTTTTTTTAAGTGTCATAGCATCGGCCGGGATGCGAACCCGTAACCCGGGCAACTGCCTGCAAGTGCAAGGCAGTCGCGCTGACCTCTCGACCACCAATGCAAGACTTCTTATTGTTTACTTTAATGGAATTTATTATAACACAGTGATGTAATACATCTTTTAAATCTCTAAATTCAGTAGAAGCATATCAATGTCTATGCTGAACTTTAATATATAAGTTTACCATTCTACCCAAAAGCTTCTAAAATATTTGAATTGCTACAACCACGGAATAATAAATATGTAACGTTAATTTTGCTGAATATTTTTTCCCATTATTTTTTAATAAATTACTCCAAATTTTACTAAATACAAATGTTATAGGTTGCATTTAAATCAATATATTATAAACTCAGAAATCAAGATGATTGCTATGTTTTTTTTTGTTTTTATATTCAGTAAGTTTCAAATAAAATCTCCACCACTAAATGTATCCTCTATCATAATTTTTGCTTTTGGAACCCGCTGATTATCCCACAATCTCTTTCATAAAAAAGGAAAACAAAGTTGGCAGCAAAATCATCATCATCATCATTTCAACCATTATACATTTACTGTAGAATTTAATTGTTTCTGAGTTTAATCCAGTTCATCCAAGTTTTAGATTCTCTTTTCCATAACATACTAACAACTTTCTTATTTAAATCATTAAGCATCACATGATCACCAATCTCTTATACTAACACATAATTGTTTATAAACAAGGCAAAACTCTCCATATGCCAGAAACTAGTTTGGGACATTAGATGAGTAGGCATTAGATAGGGATTTTATGCACAAGCCCTCTGGCATCCATTGATAATTCTGGTTGGCACAGAGTGGCACTACTATATAGAGAGTTTTGCCTTGTTTATACACTTTCTTATTTCATTCATCTATCTCATATATGATTTTTGTAAAAATATTTCCCAATTTTTTAGAATCCAGTTTAGAATTTTAACTGTATCAAAATATTTCCAGCCCAATTCAATTTCAGTCTCTTAATTATTTCAATGATATCCAATAATAACTGTTTGTGCTCTCACTCAAGTATTTCAATTTTGATCTCTTTTTGAGGGATCTGAAATATTTATTCCTGTTTATTACCAATTTTCATTTCAAATGTTTCAGATTTTCCTCTAAAAGGAATATTATTTCATCTAAAATCATTATATATATATATATTTTTATATATATATATATATATATATATATATATACACAAGGCACATGGCTTTGCTTTTTGGGAGTTTGTAAGAAATTTGAGTGCCAGAATCGATCCAGGAATCCCCTGATCTCAAGTCAAACCCTTTACCAACTACACCAAATTGCACAGGGCATACTATTATATAGAAATTGTAGATGAATAAACCGTTTTATAATCTATATCATTTAAGCGAAAAAAAATGATTTCAAAATAATATTGAATAGAATTTTCTATATATGTAATTTATAGAACACAGTTAACATTTGAAAGATTAATTTTCTGAATTCAGGCACAACTAATATAGTCATTACATTTAATGACTTCAAACTTTTACTTAAGATTATTATTATTTTTAAATGATTGTATTTATTTTCAAACCTTATTTTTTGAGTAATTAGGTGAGAAATTATTTTGCTTAAAGCACTTTTGAACGTAAAACAATATGGAAATGTTTTATTTAATAAACTAGTTTTTAAAATTACTTCCTATTAGTAAAAAAATATAGTACTTATTAATTAAGGAAATGATTTATCAAAATCATTATCTAAATCTAAGGTATGAAATTAATGGTCCAAAATCAATTAAATAATAATTAAAAGGGACAAAAATATTTTCAGAAAATATTTATTGAAATACAACATTAAGGATTAGGTATACTCGATTCTAAGAATATTAATAATGATAAAGACATATGACATTATTGCTTTTGAGTTTATAAGAAGTTTGGATGTCAGACCTGCAAGGTTCCAAATTCAATTCTGGGACTTCTAACAATGCACAGAACTTTTAATTATTATTATTATTATTATTATTATTATTATTATTATTATTATTATTATTATTATTATTATTATTATTATTATTATTATTATTATTATTATTATTATTATTATTATTATTATTATTATTATTATTATTATTATTATTATTATTATTATTATTATTATTATTATTTTATTATATTTATATATATATATATATATTATTATTATTATTATAAAATAATTTAATAAAAACACAACATTCACAAATAAAAACAATATATTAAACTCAAAAAATTATAATATCTAAAAATAATCCCACAAGAAAATTAGCTCTCATAATCATGGGCAACAAAGAATAACATAGGTTTATATCAAAATATGCTGATATATTAAATTAGTTGAAAATAAATCATCACTCTAAATGATCCATTTCTTAGAGATTTTGTAACACGCATCTTTCCTATTCATAGCCTTATCATCAATAGCAACACGCTATGCTTATTCTTTGTTGCCCATGATTATGAGAGCTAAGTTCTCTTGAAAGCGCTCGGGCATTATTCTTTAGATATTATAATTATTTTGAGTTTATAATATAATGTTATTTAATCTTGATGAAGCTCAGATGTTGTGCGCGTATTTGCGCATTAAAATTATATACATGTATAATAAGCACCTGAGTTTAATAATTTCTTTTTATTATTATTATTATTATTATTATTATTATTATTATTATTATTATTATTATTATTATTATTATTATTATTATTATTATTATTATTATTATTATTATTATTATTATTATTATTATTATTATTATTGTTGTTGTTGTTGTTGTTATTATTATTATTAATGTCTAAATCGCATGTTGTTATTAAATTAGTAATAATTTAACCAAAAGACTGTTTTTTACGAGGCTCCTCGTAGACATTTGACGCCACTCTAACTCAGCCAGTTCTTATGCTAAAAAATTCATTTGATAGGTTTTGAAGAGGTTTTTAAAAGTTCTGTAAGATGGTGCCCTCTTCTGACTTATTTTACAAGTAAAAAATAAAAAAAACCCATTTAAACCTAAACAAAGAAAGAACATTATTTGTGATTGGTTCTTAGCATGCTCTCAGCTGAAAAAGACATTCTGATTGGTTGGAAAGAACAAAGAAACCGCCTGATCAAAGAAAATAAAGAAAAACGCTGAGATTTTCATTTCAAATCCAATTTTAAGTATTAAAAAAATATAATTTCAGAAATTAAACTAGTTTTTAAAAAAAAAAAACTAAAAAAAAAAAATTATTTTCGAAAAATATTGAAGATTTTAGTAAAAATATTAAAGAAATATTTAAAAGAAATATTTACTTTTCTATAACGTAAAAGTCAACCTTTTTGTTTATATTATAGCTTTTATGTTGCTGAAATTGAATATTTTAGAATAAATAAATAGCAATTTATTTTTGAAAGAACTTTCGTTCTCTTCATAACCTGAAAAATTAGTAATATACTTTTTATAAATGTATCTGAGTTGAATTTAATATTATAGGTGAATATGTTTTAACAATAGGCTTTGTCTTCAGTTTGTGAGTTGGCTAATTAAAAGATTTGATTTTTACCTCATACAACCAATAATATAATTAGCGGTTAAAAGGTTAAAGGTTGCTAGTCTTTCCTTTTCTTATCAAAATCTTTGTCATGCATTAAGGCCTGATCGTTCTTAAGACAGCTGTTTAAAAATCTGATTGGCTGTCTGGGAAACAACTGCAGGCACATGCGAAAGACTAGCAACCTTTCAATTATTAATAATAATAATGATAAAGGTATATGATAGAAGGTCTTCATATAGTAATTTTATGAAAAGTATTTTGTGTATTAAAATGGTAGTTAAGGGACTAAAAATAAATATATTGTAATGGGGTGGGTAATCAGGGAAAAGATGGTGGTCATTTCTGGGGTGATGGTACATCATGATCACTCCCAAGTAAATTAAATTTAAAATTTACAAAAAGTATAATATTTAAGTAAGATATTATTTAAAATGTTAAAGTAATGTTTAACATCAATAATATATACAATTATTATTGGTAAAGATATTAAAGTAAGAAGATATTAAGTAATGGCTTATATCAAAAAATATAAGCAACTTTATTTATTAAAAAGAGCAGGAGACCAAAAGATCTTTGAGAGATCATCACAGTTAGTGCAATTAACTCCTTAGAGCAACTATAAATATAATTATAAATCCACCAGCATTAAAATAAGTATAAGTAAGCATAAGTACTCACTATTCATCATCATGAATCGATCAATCAAAATATATCAGCACAATAAATCAATAGTCCATCTTGTGGCTGGATTAGAAATATGAATCAACAGTCTTTTGTAGACCAGGTTAACTATTGAGCCCTTGCCGCTTGGGCAATTATTTAAACGTTAATTTGGATGCACCAACTTAGTGTCATCCATCAGAATACATAATCATAAAAACAATAATGCTATGACATTTAAAACATGCTGATTATCATCAATGCTCTGGCCACTTATTAACACTAATGCACTTACCCTTATAAACTTAATTTCTAATTAGACTAAGCCAAAATAAAATATAGTGCATGAGCTTTAAAGAATACAATCTTATGCAACAACCAGGATGATAATTGATTGATCATCACTGAACGACCCTTAAGCATTGATACATCTCCATTTATATATCAGTGGTTCTGCATGAATTTAGCTCAGAAAAATACAAGCTCTATTACTGTTGTGGTGACTGAGCTTAAAAAGATTAGGTCATGTGATATATGACTTTAATTTTTGATGATTTAACACAATTCTAATAATTGAATTCAAGTTTATTAACAACAATAAAAAAATTAATGAAATTGATATCTTTAGAATATGGCTATACATATATGCCTTCTGATTTTGATTAACGTATTACAAAAAATATTATATTGTGATTTACATATTTGTGATTTACAAAATTCAAGTTATTACATTGATTTACATACATGTTGCAATAGGTTTATTTAAAACCAGATAGCACATAGACATGTAGCTTAATATAAAATGAACATGTTTGAATTTATCAAAATAATAATTATTAAAAATATATTTTATAATTAATTCCATTTGAAAACTATACATAAAATTCACATATACATGTGTATCTATGAACATATAGATGATATGAATCAATATTATTAATTAATCTCTTTTTTAATTAGTAAAAGTATTTTCTTTTTCCTTCTTTTTTAAAAAAAAATAAAGTCAATTTTTTTGACAGATAACTCCAAAGTTTTTTTTTTATGACAGGTTAGTCTCAGTTAATTAATTACATCTTTAAATTAATCTAAAATGATTTTTGAAGTCCTCTTTTTGCCTTTTCAAAACAAATTGTCAGTGAATCAATCATTACTTCTAGATTTTAATTCAATTCAAGCAAAATTACTTACTTCTTATCCTTTAAAATATATAGATTTTTAAATGTCATTTTTACCAAAGAAATTTATTTAAAATTTCATTCTCATTATATATATATAATGCCACTCACCATTGTATATATATTTAACTGGGCTTCTCTTTGTGGGTTGGTCTTGGTGAGGCAGTTATACTCCAATATTGTCATAACCAGGAAGGTATAATTCAAGTATGATTGTTGGTATTGATCAGTTCCATTCTGGCTAGGATTGGTCCAGGAAAGTTAGCTGTTTTCTCAGAACATATTTGTAGCTATGAATTACAAAGAATCTTGACCCTTTTTCTCCATGTGAATTCAAACTCCACCTGTAAACTGAAGAGCAGCTGCTTTCTTGCACTCTTATATCCTCATTGGAGTTTTCTGTATAATTCTGTTAGCCATCTCTGCAGATAGATTTAGTGTGGCCACTCTCTACTACAGTTACCAACAAACTGCAAGTGACTTTTACAAAAATATTAGCCAAAGTATTTTAGCCAACTCTCTTTTCAAAAACTACTATCCAGAATTTGCAGCTGGCTAATTTGGCCACTGCTTTTCAAAAATTAAAACCAACCTGTTTTCAAAAACTGCTATCCAGATTGTTCTAATTTCTTTATCCAATTCTTTTATAGTCTTGGATTGGGGTGATAAAAACATTTAATTAACAAGTTTTTTTTATCCTTTCAAAAAGATCGTTAATCCTTTCAAACACAACTTTAAAACTTTACCAAAGGTGTGATCTACACGTTTTTGCTCTTTTCAAATCACTTTTAATTAAAAGCTACTTTTTGAAATTTTTAATCTACAAAATAGATAATAGAAATTTTTCAAAAATAAATCATGCTTGTTTTTTTTAAAATTCAAAATCAAAATTACAATATTAATTTATTTATTGGATCTTTTAAATTGTTAATTTATAACAAAATTCAGTTTTAAATTCAGAGTTAGTTAACCATTTATTTATTATTTTTATTCCAGGAAATGTAAAAAAACATCTACAAAAATTTATGTCTGTGTTCACTTTTACTTTTATTTTACTTTGCATGTTGGAAGTAACAAGAAGAGATCAAAAACCCAATGCATGGGTAAGAGAACAAATAGTTGCTACTGACCTCATTGAAAAAATTAAAAGATTGAAGTGGAGTTGGGCTGGACATATTGCTAGAAGAGATGATAATAGATGGACAATTGAAAGCTTAAGCTGGATTCCAAGAGATTGTAAAAGACTCAGAAATAGACCACATGTGAGATGGATGGATGAAATAAGAAAGTGTGCAGGGGTGATGTGGAGAAGAGAAGCTAAAGATCAGAGAAGATGGATTGAACTTGGAGAGATCTTCATCCTGCAGTCGATTGATAATGGTTGATGATGATATATATATATATGCACACACAACTATGTTGCTGTGTGCCATGTAACCCAACCAGTTACAATATATTATTTATGTCATCTAGATTTTGCAGAAGATGTCATTACTTCTGTGAATAATATTTCAGAACATCAGGAAATGTTGCAAGAGATGGAATAAAAGTAGGGTTTTTTAAAAATAAATGCTAAACAGAGTAAAATAATATTCAATGCTTTTTTCACAGAATTAAATTTGATCACCACAAATACCTTGGTCAGATTATTAACATATATATAGAAGCATAGAATTAAAGTTGAATGAAGTGTTTTTGGTAGAAATAATCTAATATTAAAAGGAAATATGCCTATGTATTTAATATGGATTTTTAAAAAAAAAAAATAGAGGTGTTTACCAATTTTTACTTATGGATCTGCAACATGAGTACTTAAAAGACGATTAATACAGAGATTTCAGACTACATAACAGAATAGTGGAAAGATGTGTTGGAAATAATAAAAATTAATCAAAAGAGAGCTGAAATATATATATATTGTAACGATATATAAATATGCCATTACATTAGATTGAAATAAAAACTTTTAAGTTCACAAATAAAAATAAATGTATTAAAAAAAACTAAATGCTAAAATTAAAATGTTTGTTAAATGTACACAGATGCAAAACTTTAAAAAAATTTTTTTTTTAAAAAACAAATAGATAAGTATTTGAACGTACTTTTTTTTTATAAAAAAGTACAAGATTTAAAGATAAAACATTTTTGTAGATGGAAATGATTGTTTATTAATTATCCAAAAGCTGTGTAATTAAAAATTCAGATGAAAAATAGATAAGAGAATAAAGAGATTTTATCTTGATCAATGGAAGCAAATAAAGGCCCAGACCATAATGAAAAAATGGAACAGTGACGTTTTTGTTCGTGGAATCCATAGGAGGACTATAAAAAGAAAAATATTGAGTTCCAGAGAGTTTTCCTGCTTGATTTTGTGAGAAGAACGATAAGACGCACTTGTCGTTCTCTCTCATTTATTTTAAAAATGAAAAGACTGTGATACCAGGGTTGTTCCAGCTAAGGATGCCTTCAGATTGACCGGATTTCAAATAAAGACTCTGTGGAAATTAACACCAGGAACCGGGAGCTCTTCTACTGTAAGCTATATGAACTAAACAATTTTTAAAATCATAAAAAAAAGAACAATTAAGAACTTTCATCAGGGTTTGACAAATTTAATAAACAAGTCAACTTAAATGTTAAAATGGACTCTTATCTGATTTTTGTAAGTTTCAAATCAATTAATAATATTTAATTTTATATGTTTTACATTTGATAAAAATCATTTCCATTTATTATTTTATTTGTATTAATATTTATTGTTTAAATTTTAAATGAGGAAATTTAAGTTGGGTATAGATGTTGCATAGATTCGTTAGCAGTTAATTATGTTGCTGTTTCATAGTTGATTGGAATATATAAGTCATCGATGTCACTGCGGCATCTTATGATGAATGCTATTGGGTTTTTTGTATTCCCTATGCAATTGACATTATCGATGATTTTGTATTTTGATCAGTTGTGTTTATTTTGAAATGTTTTTAACCGTGGAATCTGTGCAGCCTATCTATACTCAACATTATAAAACCAATTGTATAAAATTCATTTGTGCGAACATATCTAAAGGTTAAATTTAAGTCAGGCATGAATGGCTGTATAGATTTGTAAAGTTATATATATAGTTTAAGGGAGGGTAATCTTAGGTTATTTGTTTCGCAGTTAAATTGGGTCAATGGATTAGATGTATTGATGTAATTAGTAAATGTAGCAGGAGATCCGCTATGGGCAGGATTGCATATATATGCCACACACCTTCTGTTTGCCTATGGATGGGATTGCAAGTCGGCAAAAAGGACCGCAGTCCATTCCTATGGAGTTTTTTGTTTATTGTTCTACTCACCAGTAGATGTAGCATTCTTGTTGGTTGAGAGACAATGTCTTCTCTAACTCTACTTACTGTTCAGATGAACATTCCTGACAGTATAGTATTTTGTGTTGTTGTATTCATGCTGCATTGAATACATCGATATATCCGATGGATTGACGTTGGTTTGGCTGCGAACTTTCGGCCTAAGGTTAAATAAGGGATAGAACATTTTCTTTTCAAATACAATCTATATAGTCTATTCATACTCGACCCTCTAAATAAAATATTAAACTCATTGCAATCTATTTAAATGTAAAATTAAAAGTTAATATAAAAATATAAAATATTAAATGTATTCCTCAAAATTTATTTATACGTCCGTTAATAAATGTTTGTTTGTTAATTACTGGTGGTGGCTTTTATTTTTTTTATATATACAAACTAAACAAGTTATTTATTATCTCTGCATCTCCTTGAGCTAGTGACTTGGGCTAACGATCTGAATATTTAAATAAAGTGGAATCTTAACAGCGCGTATCTGCCTACTTTATAAATTTTTCTAGGCTCAAAGGCCTAGATGGCACCCTTGTAGTGCATATTGTGGTTAGATTCGATCTCCACTTTTTTTTGGATCGTTATAATATATATATATATTGTTAAAAAGAAAGACAACAGATAATGTTTCAAACTCATTTTCAAATTATTGTAAAAGGCCTATAAAAAACAACTACTTATAAAGTGGATTAAGAAGCTTGCTGGAATAATGTGAAGAAAACCTTGCATTAGGAAAATTAGATTAAACTTAGAGAAATCCTTCATTCTGCCATGGGATGACAATTTCTGAAGATGATGATGATGACATAAAAAGAAGTAACATGAAAATGAGAAATAGCATAAAACCAATAATGAAATATGTTTAAACTGGATGACCAACATAAAAAAAATATTTTAGATTAACATCTTGTTATAAGTATCCATTAATGAAAGAAATCAGCAAATTTTTACAATATACTTCTGAACTTATAATTTTTTTCTATAAATATTTTGTATAGCCTGAACAAAAATTATAAACTCAAATCAAAATTATATGCCTTTCAAATATATATGGATATAAAATCATAATGATTTTACCACATAGAAGAACAAACATAAAAATAAAGAAATACTGAAAAGAATAATAAAAAGCAACATTTACAAAAATCATAGAACGACAAAACATAGCCTTTGTTTCAATGTTATGAATAAAAAAGAAGATATTATTTGAAGAAATTGAAATGAAATATTGGTGTAATCTAAATGAAAAATATAAAGCACATTTGTTGGGTATTTTCTTTGATATAACCTAAATAAAAAATAGATAGTACATTTGTTGAGTAAATCCTTTGGTGTAACCTAAATGAAAAATATAAAGTACATTTGTTGAATAAAACCTTTGTTATCACCTAAATGAAAATTATAAAGCACATTTGTTGAGTAAGTCATTTGGTATAACATAAATAAAAAATATAGAGCCCATTTGTTGAATAGGTTCTTTAGTATAATCTAAATGAAAAATTTAAACACATTTGTTGAATAAGGCCTTTGGTATAACCTAAATAAAAATATAGAATACATTTGTTGAATAAATTCTTTGGTATATTCTAAAGAAAAAATATAGAACACATTTGTTGAATAAGTCCTTTGGTATAACCTAAATGAAAAATATGGATTATACTTATTGAATAGGTGCTTTAGTATAACCTAAATAAAAAAATTGAGCACGTTTTTTCGAGTAAGTCCTTTGGTATAACCTAAATAAAAAATAGAGTACATTTGTTGAATAAGTTCTTTGGTATAATCCAAATAAAAAATATAGAGCACATTTGTTATGTAAATAATTATAACCTAAATGAAAAATACAGATAGTTTGTTGATTTAAGTCCAATTTTATTTAGCTGAGAAAAATAAGTCATGAAACAAATTACTGCTTAAATCTTTTGATTTTATTACATTATTTTGACTAAATTACTTACGCCATTTTGTTTTAGCATTTTTTATGTAAATTTTATCAATCATTGAGTATCTACTTTTAGAGTATTATTTGTTCCCTCAAATTTCATTATAACGTTAACAAAACTTAGAACTTCGTACGGAAACAATTAAGCTATTTCGTAATCCTTCTATCTATCAAAACTTTATTAATCTTTTCTACGTTTATAATCCTGATTGCAATTTGTGTTTAAAAGATATAATAATTTCCCCTTTTTTAATACTCAAAGTTTTTCGAAGTTTAGGCAATGATTAACCTGTCATCCGGTACTCTAATGTTATATGACCCCCACAGCAACCGGCCATTAATGCTCAATCAAGCGAGGTTCATTCATTTTATTATGATTAAAAAAGTAAAAATACTATATTTAAAAATATTGCCAGAATTATTCAAAAATTAATAGCAAAATTCTATCTGTTAAAAGGTTTTACTTTTTTGATAAATATAAGAACGGAAAAGGTAATTAAAATTTTACTCTTATAGAAATTTTTTCTCTCGCTTTTTTTTTTTTTTGTCTCATCACGGCATATCGAGTCTACTTTTAATAAAAGAATAATTACAATAAATAATGATAAAAAATTTAGCAAGAATTTATAATTTTCCTATAACTTCCTTATAATAAAGCCACCACTGAAGTTATTGAAATTAAAATTATTCATACATGTTAGCTATTAATTTTGCTATAATATGTAAGTAATTCGATTCTAATGAAGCTACAGAAATTAAAATAAATCATTTGCCCATATTTGTCAGCTTTTTATTAAATATGGATTTATAAATATCATATATATTTGCGCATTAAATAGTAGATAGTCAAACATAATTATACCGCATCCATTAATTTTATGATTCTGTAAAGATAAAAAAAAAAAAATCCTGAAAATCAATGAAGTGAAGGTTTCATTTCATTCGAATAGAAAAGAATTTTACAAGCTTCCAGAAAAATTTAAAATTTATCAAAAGATTTATCGTCATTCCTGTTATTACCGCTTTTCAGTTTTTTGATAATCACAATTAAATGACAGTTTAAAGTTAAAAAAAATGAGAATCGAGTATAAATGTTATTAATTTTTTTATTATTATTTTATGTAGTTGTATAATAGATATATTTTAATGAACTGAAATGTTTCTGCTACATACATCCACAGAGAAGCGTTTACAACCTTTAAAAATTGTAAAAAATAAATAAATTATTGACCACACGCACACACACTGCTCTATTCTTAAAAAAAAAAAAAATACTGCTAGTATTATATGTTAATAATTTCTAATAGTGATTCATTAGACTAGAGATTATCCATTTAATAAATAACAACTCTGTAGGGTAATTTTCATTACACCACTCTCACGCAAGGTAGAGACTGGTTTCTATCTATTTCTAATGGCTAACAGGTTTTTCTGGGCCTAGATACTGAGAGATTCCTGACTCCGTTTAAGGAAAAGTCACAGCACATCACATCACAACAGGTGAAGCTACAGTACATCACATCACATCAAGATCTTGTGGAGGAGTGTAATCATGAACATATGACAAAAGACATGTGAAAAAGATTTTATGATCTCCAACATAAACATTTCGAGCTTAATTAACACTCATCAGTTGGCCCAGATCATATTCCCCTAAACATATCTTTATCATGTTCAACATATAGAGAAGGGTTTAGTGAAAATTACATTAAAGAAATATTATTTATTAAATGGATAATCTCTAGTCTAATGGATGACTAATAAAAATTATTAATATACTTCAAATCAAATGGTTTGTGTCAAAGTTGTGAGATGGTAGGTATGACATTAATTAAACTGTAATAATTTGCTATTTATATATACTGAACAAATAATAAAGATATGTGTAAGAGATTGTGATTTGAGCCAACTGATGAGTGCTGGTTCAGCACAAAATGCACTTGGGAATTATATATCTTTTTTTACATGTCTTTAGTCATAAATTTATGATTACACCCCTTCACAAAATGTTAAAAGTAGATAGAAACTAGTCTCTATTTTGTGTAAGAGTGGTGTAGTAAAAATTGCACTATATAAATATTATTCATTGAGTGCATAATCTCTAGTCTAATGAATGACTAATAAAATTATTAATATACTTTTATCAAGTGGTTTGTATCAAAGTTATAAGATCAGTAAGTAAGACACATCATTTAAATTGTAGTATTGTACAATGATAAAGATATATGTAGGAGAATGTGATCTGGACCAAATGATGAGTGCTAATTCAGTATGAAATGTGGTTCTTGGGATCATAAAATCTTTTTCACGTCTTTTATTAATTAAATGGTATTATATGTAGTTGCTAAAAATAAAGATCATGTTTTAGTAAAAATGTAACAATAATAATAATAAACACTTTTTATTACTACTTTTTTTATTTTTTATAAAAATGCATATTTATATTATAGGAATGATAGTATTTTCCAATTATTTTTTATATGTCTTTTTTAAAAAATTTGAAATACCAGATACTCTTATACCTGGAGCATACTTGTAAATATAAAGGATTTGAACTCAGACTTTCAAGCCCCTTTTCTATCCATACTATCTCATACTACTGATACACATAACCACACACATGCAGAAAAGATAAGTAATCACCAATGTACATATTTCATGCTAAACCAGCACTCATCAGTTGGTTCAGACTGCCATCTCCCATACATATATATACAAATATATTCAGTGCACTTTATGAGTGCTGGTTTAGCATGGAATATGTACATTGGTGATTAATCTTTTCTTCATGTGTGTGGTCATGTGTATCAGTACTATGAAGTGAATATATTTATATGACTTTCTTGACTTTATTTCTTATTTTTGTTTTGAAATTACTGTTAGTTACAAATAATATTTTTTAACAAGGCAAAACTCCTTCATACAGTAGTGCCACCATGTGCCAACCAGAGTAATCAACGGATGCTCATTTTAAAGTCATGTGACAAATGAGTAATCAGCATTCTTCATTGAACATTATAACTATCTGATAATATTGATTGTTCAGTAAAGATGATTTTTAATAAAAGTAAATGCTCTCCTGCAATTACATCTTAGGTTACCTTTAATCACTCATATATGATTCGTTCATTTTTTTAATCTTACTTATAAGACTTCTTACTTAGTCAATCAAATGTAATGGAATATATTGAAACAATGTATACATTATGCTCTTTATCTTAAAGTATTTGAATCATATGTTCTCTCAGTGTTATGGCTACCACATGAAGTCACTGATATGAGTTTATCATCAAACTGCCACACAAATAAATCATACACTGTTTCCAAAATTTGAAGATTACATTTTCATATTCTAAAAATGTTATAACTTTTTGAAACATGGTTATGCGTAAACATGCACAAATATTAATTTTTTTTTGTTCTTAACTGTTGGTATTATATATTATCTATAGATACTTTTTATGTTACCTTCTAATATGCAGTGCCATTACATTCCAGCTGAGAAATGTATTGCATATATGAATGTAAATATAGAGGATCAGAGCTGTTATTATGCCAAGTAGATAGTTATTTAGAGTATGGATCTCAATGAGGTGGATAGGGGATGGGGCTTTATAGCTTCCATCCTATCCATTTCTTCCTATCTATCTATCTATCTATCTATCTATCTATCTATCTATCTATCCATCCATCTATCTATCTATCTATCTATCTATCTATCTATCTATCTATCTATCTATCTATCTATCTATCTATCTATCTATCTATCTATCTATCTATCTATCTATCTATCTATCTATCTATCTATCTATCTATCTATCTATCTATCTATCTATCTATCTATCTATCTATCTATCTATCTATCTATCTATCTATCTATCTATCTATCTATCTATCTATCTATCTATCTATCTATCTATCTATCTATCTATCTATCTATCTATCTATCTATCTATCTATCTATCTATCTATCTATCTGTCTATCATCTATCTATCTATCTATCTATCTATCTATCTATCTATCTATCTATCTATCTATCTATCTATCTATCTATCTATCTATCTATCTATCTATCTATCTGTCTGTCTGTCTGTCTCTATCTGTCTGTCTGTCTGTCTATATATCGATCGATATATCCATCAATCCATTCATACTTTCATTTATCTGTCTATTTATCCATCTACCTATTTGTCTATCTATCTGTCCATTTATTATCTAACTTTTTAACTATGACTCTACCTATTGTCTGTCTGTTCTAGCCATTTACATATCTATGTCTATCTATTTATTCCCTTATATATATATATATATATATATATATATATTTAATATAAATAAAATCTTATCTAGGTATATCCATGATAATCTTCGTTTTAATGCATATATATCAATTAAAATATTTTCATGGATAAAAGTGATTGTTTACGATCAATTAATAGACAACTATATCCAGTTTATAACTATCTTGATTAGACTTACAAAATGCTTAAAAATAATATTGATATGCTTTTTTTTAACTGTATAATTTGAAACTGATTGAAACTTTTTCTACCAAAGTATAAATGAACATTTAAATAAATAATTTTGTCAAGCGTTGTTAGCCGCGAAGTCAGCGCAACCGCCTTACAAGCAAGCAATTGGTTGAAAAAATAAATAATTTTTTTAATAAAATACAGTTAACATTAATGCTCAGCATAATTTCTTCTGAACCTTCTCTTTCTTACATTAAAAACGTGTTGTTAAATTCTCCTCATTTTCAAAAGACATTGGTTGAGAAGTTGCAAACAATGTTTTTTTTTTTTTTTCAAATAACTTTTTCCTGCTGTTGGTTTTATTTACTTCATAAAACTCATTCATGGTATTGGTCCTTTAAATATTTTTTATAGATATGATAAACGCTTCCATACTTCCCCATTCTTTTTAAATTCATATAAATAAAGATATAATAAAAGACAAATGATCCCCAAGATGCATTTTGTGATGAACCAGCACTCATCAGTTGGCCCAGGTCACTATCTCTCATATATATCTCTGTTTATATGCGAAATATTTATCTAGAGTAAATTGTTACATTTTCATTTACCATTGTCAAACTCCCTCCACTCACAACTTTGATACCATCTATTTCAGATAAATACACTAATGATTATTACTAATCATTTTCAAAACTAGACATAATCTTTAACACAGATATGAACTTTAAACCTTGTATCCTAGAATGCTTGTTTATTAAAAATGATAGCATATTTTATGGCTTTAATATACTTAGCAATCATTTGACATATTAGATTTCAAAAAGTGTTATTCTCTGACATTAATTTTGATCGATTTAGTCAACATAAAAAGGGAACAGACCTAGCATAAAATTTCATAAACACCTTGCCTTTTTAAAACAAATTTATTCTTGAGACAAGGAAATCTTTCATGATTGTTCTAAAAGTAATGTAAATGATATTTCTTTTAAAAATAACCTTATCATTTTATCAACAACTCTTCTTATGTAAAATCATCATAATTTTGGAATTATCAAAACTATTATATAAATTTTTTTATTAATAATGTTATGATTAAAATTAGACCAGGTAACATATTTTTAGTAACTAAGATGCCTTGTGAACGCATCTGTTATCAGAAAGAATTTTGATTTATCTAACAATGTTTTAACGGTAAAAGGCTGAAATCCGGCACGGCCGCTTGGGGCATTGTTTAGTGTCAAAACACATAAAAATGCCATTTCGGCAGCCACGGCCTTACAGGCTAATACAACATTTATGTATTATATTAACCCATTGAGCTAGGCCACTTTACATGACATTGCATAAAAATATTATGGCCTGCTTTGTGCTTTGAAGCCATTTACGCGTATTCGTTCTATTCATAGCTGATTACCGTATCGCTTGAGGGTGTTTAAATTTCAAAGCGGTATGACATTTTCAAATCTCCATAATAGAGTAATGTCATTTCGATTTTAAAAATGTTAATTATTAATAATTGTCATATGGTCCCCACCCTTCCCGAAAAAAAGGTTAATATGTAAAAAATTGGCAAAGTGTATGGTCGAACAGGCTTCAACAAAGCTCACATGCTAAGTCATGTTTCTGCGTGGTGGGGAAAATATTCAAGACCACTAAAAGGTCTGAGACGAACGTGCAATTTTGAAATTTTTCTTCAGATAAATTGCAGAGTACAGAAAGTGTGTTGAGATTGTGTTTTTTTTTTTTTGTCAGGCACATGTAATGTCCACTTTTTATTACAGCAATAAAATCGAATAAATAATTGTAAAAAGTCCAAAGTTTGTGTCCTTTTTTTTTGGTTTTTATTTCATTAGAAATTGACAAGTATTTGGATTCAATTTTTTGCAGTGGGATTAAAATAAATGACAACTTTGGTTGACTTTTTGTTAAGAATAACAAATTACGAAATACCCCCCACCCCCACCCCCAAAAGCAGTTTATTGTAGAAGGCTACAAAAAAAAAAGGGTAATTTGAACGAAATAGAAATCAAAGTAAAAAGTGAGAAAAAGTTGTTTCAAAAAAAGAAAAGAAAAGTTAAATTCTTGACTTTTTGGTTACAATTCTTTTTCCTAGTGTGGGTGGGGGTGGGTGTTTGAAAACAATTTTTTAATCGGCAAAAACACAAAAATAAATTTTGATTTAATATTAAAAAAAAACAATTACGTCAACCAAAAACAAATCAAAATTCGAAACAAGTCCCAAAGTTGATTCTCTTTTTTCAGCGCTGTTAATAAGAAAAACCATTTAGTCAAGCCAAAAAAATAAAAATAAAAGAAAGGTAGAATTAAGTTCTAAACAAGTCACAAATAATTGTATTCTATTTTTTTGGCGGTGGAATTCAAACAAATTTGTTTGACGTGAAATGGTCTGAAGTTTTCAAATGATAAAAAGGAAAAAAATACAATTAGCAAAATTTGTTGAAAAAATATCAGGTTCCAAAAAACCCAGAAAAAGTAACAAAAATGAATATCAAAATTTGTTTAATAATAAAGAAATCATGTTCTAAATGAAATAAAAATTATTAGTTTAATCAATATTAGAAAAAAAAACAAAAAAAAAACCTTGTTGTATAAAAAAAAGAAAAAGTTGTGGCAGCCTGGTAACGTTATATTTCATTGATTTTGTCTAGCATCAACGCTCCAAGCGGCTTTGCCCAGATTTCAGGCTTTTACCGTTTTAACCATAGTAAATAACTGAGATTATAATTTTTTTTTTTTTTATAATTTTTTTTATTTATTTATTTTTTTTTTAACCTAGAATAATAATAAATAACTGAGATGAATATTGATGACAATACAACTATATATATATAATTAAGAGCATGCTAATGTGCTCTAAATAAGCTTTTTTTAAATATTTTTTTTATTATGATAAATGCTACTACAAGAGAAGGCATTCAAATCATCTTTATCTTAGATAGTCCTCATTCCCAGACCGGTTTCGACCTATGGGCCTCTTCAGGGAGGAGTTGGGTCACTAGATTCAAAAAGCCAACTCAAGCTAAGCATTTATCTAAAAGTTAATTGTCTGACTTTTTATTATAACTATATATATATATTGAATACAAGTTTTTTGTCTACTCTGAACTTAATATAATTATAAGAGAATTGAAATCAGAATTTCAAGCTCCCTATAGCTATCCACTCCATTCTATACAACTGATACACATGACAACATACATGTGAAAAAGATAAATGATCTCCAATATATGTTATTTTTTGCTGAAACAGCATTCATCAGTTGGGCCATATCATAATCTCCCACACGTATGTTTACAAGTGCTCACTTTATATTAAGGTATCAAATTTTCAAACTTTAATGAACAGGCTTCAATTTCTTCTCCACCCTCCAACTCTCCAGTCATCCACACCATTATATATCTCTTTCTACATGTTTCCATTTATATATTTCAAATCAGTGATTGTGGCGCCTCTACAACTTTTTTTTACCTTTTATCACCCAGTAGATGACTTGTGTGATCAAGTTGAAACGTCGATATATCAATATTTAAATTTTTGAACATGGATGAACCCGCAAAATATTTCTTTTATGTATATAGTGAAACAAATAATATATATTTTGTTTTAAAATTAAATCATCTAAAAAACGAAACAATAAAAAATTACTTAATAAACTGTATTGTGGTTATATTTGCAGTAAAATTAGGTAGATGAATAGCTTCATTCATAAGGATATTGATAAGAGTTATTATAATTTTGAAAAATAAACTACTATCTGTTTTTATTCTGAATTTAATTAACATTGTTTCCAAATATATATATTTTGTTTTCATTAATTAGATGTATTCTATGCAAACAATTATTAAGCTTATTGAGGGCCTCTTCAATTTTTCCAGCATTAACCTACATTTAAAAAAAAATTTAGACGAAAAAAAAAGTTTTCACCATTAAAAAACGTCATCATGGCTAAGATACGTTGATGATATCTCTTTTATTTGTTCTGCTCTTAATTATTTTCTTAATGTTCTGGCGTTAACATCCGAGTTTTATTTTATTTTTTATGAAAATAAAAAATGCCAATCAACTTCTCTTTTTAGATGTTTAAGATAAAAAAAATAAAGAGAGTTCTTTGGTTCATGCTTTATGTAGAAAACATTCACCTGAAGGATGATATTTACAGCTCTCTTCTCATCCTCATATAATTCAATTATTTTCTCTGGGTAGAACACTGTTAGATAAAACAAAGAACATTCTGACAGACATTTCTTAAGGCATTTTTATTATCAAAATGTGTCTTTAAGGTATGATTTTGGTCACATTATTGTTAATATGAACGTTTAGTAATAAAAAGGAGCTACCAAATGTATAAAGCAAGAATTAAGATGATTTTGTGTTTCATAAGAGAGCTGCCAGAATTTTTAATGATTTTAAAATTATTTATATCCAAAATAAATTAGTTTTAGGATATCTTGCTATTTATGGAATCTTATGTCGGTTCTGATCTCTTTTATACATTAAACTAAACCAGTGTCAAAAAACAACAACATCTTTTTACTGTTAGAGAAAAATCTAGTTCACCATCTATTTAATCACATATTATAATAATAAAATAAGATACCAATTTTAATAAAATTTTCTTTTTGGCAAATAATGCCCAATTCAACTAGAGATTATTAAGAGAGGCTACAAGTAATTTTTTTAGATATGATAACATGCATAAAAAAATGGTAGATACTTAAAATCATTATAGCCTGGAAAAAGTTATTGGAGGAAAAAAGCAACATCATTTAAAAACTCTCAACCAATAAACCTTGAGAATAGGAAAAAAAAACCCAAAAACTAAAGTATTTAAATAAAAAGTACATTATTATAATTTAAAAAAAAAAGATGTCAAGTGTTGTTAGCTGAGAGATCATCGCAACTGCCTTGCAAGCAAGTAGTTGGTTGTAGATGGTTGTGGGTTCGCCTCCCGGCCGATGCTATGACACATGAAAAAAAAAAAAAGAGAGAGATGAATAAAATATGTTGTGAATCACATTGTGATGTTAACTATATTTCTTTTTTTTTTCTATAAACAATTTTAAACTTAGCTATAATTCTTATATATCTTCTTTAGAAAAAAATGTTGTATCCTAACATATTTATTTTTTAATTATGTTCATATTTATAATATTTTATGTTTTTATGCACTTTAATAGCACTGGTTTTTAAAGTATTATAACTATATATGATATTTTAATTTCATGCTTCTAACATTTTAAAAGTCAGTATATTCTGAAACTGAATCATATGGCTTGGTCATCATCTTTTAAAACAGGAGCCAAGTTATAAGAATGTTAGTATTTTATGGATTGCTCTATTTTAAATTTGTCATCCATAAGTCAGTCATTCACCAAAATGGTATTTTTAAGCATCATTATTTGAACACAAGTAGACTGATCTTTAGATGTTATTAAAAGGGGTTTGAACACAGACTTTCAAACTATCTTCAGCTATCCATTCAATCTTATATAACCAATAGACATGACAACATGCACGTGCATATAAGATGAAGTAAATAGCTGAAGAAGTTTGAAAGTCTGTGTTCAAATCCCCTCTAAATCATCATTATTCATAAATAAATTTGAATATATATGGTATTGCAACAGCAAAAAATAGATTATATAATGATACTATGAAAATTATCATTGAAAAGGATGTTCAACAGAATGACTTGATATCTCCAAAACCTTTTACAGCAATTTTGCAAGAAGTATTTTGTGCATTAAAATGGGTTGCTGAGGGAGTAAAAGTAAATGAAGATTATTTAAGTCATTCAAATTTTGAAAATGATGTAATTGCTTTTGCAATAGATGCGTTAGAGTTTCAAGAAATGTTGCAAGAGTTATCAGTTAAAAGTAAAAAAGTAGGACTAAAGATAAATGTCAAAAAGACTAAAGGAATATTCAATGGATTTTCTCAAAATATGAAAATAAAGATTGATTATTATGAGTTAAAAGTTAACAGCTACAAATACATTGGTCAGATTATTAATACAGACAGAAACATGATGGATGAAATTAGTCACAGAATTAAACTTGGTTGGACTGCTTGTGGTATAAATAACTTAATATTAAAAAGAAATATGCTTATATGTTTGCAAAGAAAGGTTTTTAATAAATGTGTTTTGCCCATTCTTACTTATGGATATGAAACTGGGTCACTTAACAGAGGAGCAATATTGAAACTTCAGACCACTCAACAAAGTATGAAGAGATGCATGTTCAGACTAACAAGAAGAGACTGAGAATGAAATACATGTGTAAGAGAACAAACAAGTGTTATTAACATCATTGAAAGAATTAAGAGACTGAAGTAGAGTTGGGCTGGACATATTCCTAAGAGAGATGATAATAGATGAACAGTTAAAATCTTTAACTGGATATGAACAGGAAATTGTGAAAGACCTAAAAAGAAAGCACCTGTGAGATGGATGGATAAATTAAAGAAGTGTACTAGGGTGATGTGGAGAAAAGAGGCTAGAGATCAGAGAAAGATGGAGTAAACTTGGAGAGACCTTCAACCTGCAATGGATTGATAATGGTTGAAATGATGATGATGTATAGTATGGAAGTAATTATATTACACATCAAAAATTTATTATTGTGCTTATGCAATATCCTGAATGCTATATACATATGTCAATTCTTTTAAAATAGTATAATAGACCCTAAGTTTCTCATGACTTTCTTTGTGATTTTTTTTTTAAGATGAAAAAAATATTGATATGGTGTTTCTTACTTAAAAATATCACGTGCGTCACTCAGTTTAAAAAAAAGAAGCATATATATATATATATATATATATATATATATATATATATATATATATATATATATATATATATATATATATATATATATATATATGGAGAAATGCATGTTAGAAATAACAAAAAGAGGTTGAAAATAAAAGGTGAAAGAACAATTGAGTATCACTGATATCATTGAAATAATTAAGAAAATAGAATGAATTGCTAGAGTAGATGGATTTCAAAAGATGAAGATTAAGAAATAGATTACACCTGTGATGGATGGATGAAATAAAGAAGTCTGCTAGTGTATTGCAGATGGATTAAACTAGGAAAAACCATTATCCTGCAGTGTATTGATAATAAATAAAAATATGAATGTAATTACTCACATTTTGACAAAATAATATTTGCCTTGAGCTGGGTGAAGGTGTTATTGCATGGTCATGGGTGAAGGTGTTATAGCATGGTCATGGCAAATATATTATTTGGCCAAAAACATAGTATTTTAATGTTCCATGTTATTGTTTCTAAAAACCGCCTTGAATTACAATACATCTTACGTATAGAAATTTTTTTTCTTTAATATATATATCTTATATTCAGAAAAACTTTTTCTTTAATATATATATATATATATGTGTGTGTGTGTGTTTATTGATTTCTATATATACATATATATATATATATATATATATATATATATATATTGTGCCCTTTTCTATAGGTCAGTAATAGTTCATAACAGTCAATTACTAAAAATTTTAAATTTTAGAATATGTTCTTTTAATACATTAATTATAGTTTGTCAATTATATCTTTAAAGTACAATTTAAAGCTAAAGCAAATACGTAGTATATAAAATTATAGCGAATTATTTAAAAATAGTTATGTAAAGCTTTAAATATTGTTTCATATGGTTGTAAAAGCTGGCCATATTAAATAACACAGCTATAAAAATTAAAAGTATATTTAATAAATTCGATTTTAATAGTTTAAAACTGATAAGTTAATAAATACAGTGTTTAAATTTATAATCATATTTAATAGTCAAAATTAATATAGTATATTTTAAAAATAAACTTTATGATGGTGAGAATTGTATTTAATTCTATATTTTCTAAATTGTTCTTCCAAATTTTATAATTATATTATTAAATATAATAAGTGTATCAATTTTATTAGTCTAGGCAGAGAAATAGATTGAAAATCGTCTGTCAAAGTTATTAATCATGTGACTTGTATACTATATACTTTCACACACATGCTTGTTTGTATTTAAAGTAACGAAGTTTAAAATATTTTAAAAGTTATATTATAGAATTGGATGGAATTGTCACCTAGCAAATAATAATAAATATTAAGTTAACTATCGTATGTAATGTTTTAAGTAATGTAATAAAGACGAATACAGATATAATAAAAATTAAATATTTTGTTTAAATAAAAATAGATAAATGGAATAGGTTATTAAAGTTATTTTAAAAGTTATTTTAAATGTTTAAATAATTTTAATAAAATAATAATTGATTTAAAAGTAATATTTTAAATAATATTTTAAGTTCATTACGTCATAATTTCTAATTTTGAAATTCAATTCTACTATAAACTGAAAATATGTAAATTTGTTCTCAAGCTAAAGTAAGAATCAACCAATCAAATGAGGTATTCTTACAGACTATAAATATGAATTGCACGGGGGTATAAGGGGAGATTAATAATGTATTGAAACCGGAGAAAGGTAAATTATAACTATCAAAAAGATAGTATTTTTAAAATTTTTATTTTAGTCAATTTTTTTTTAGTACTTTCTTATCGTTTTATTTGCAAAAAACTAATTGATAATTTTTAAAAGTATTTTTTGCAAAAGAGAGTTTTAAAATATAATAATTTAGAAACTTCGTGGAAATGATTTTCTAATTTTTAAAGTACTTACCAGTCGTATTTTATCTAAAAATTTAACCTAAACTTCGCAATAAAAAATGGATATACTACGAAATAAAATGGATATAAATTGTAATACTGTAAAAATGTTTGGAATATTTATTGATACAGCTTTATTAATATTTCACCGAAGAACTGTTTTGGTACATAAAAAACCACAGCTCGGACATTATACGGAGTCTAAAAAAATGTATTGAAACGTATTATTTATAAGCTTATCCAAGATTTATTTTTTAAATAGTAATAAGACAATTATATTTCATGAATTATTTTATATAATATTATATTCAAAGGAGTAAAATGTTATATCCTTTCTGAAGGTAACATTTTTAAAAAATATTTTCAAGAATTAAAGAAAGAACCCAGGAGAATATGTTACAGAAGCGTTTTTGATATTAAAATATCCGGTCTTAGAATTATTTAAAATGTATTTAGAAAAGATTTGTTTAAAAGTACTTGAAGTTTTTTTTATTTTTAAAAGAGATTTATAAAAAATACCAAACGAAAGTTTAAATGTATCAAGAAGGAAACATATATAAAAAAGTGAACACATAGTTGAATAAAAGATGGATCCATGGAAATACAAATAGTACTTAAAAGTTTATCGAATATTTTTAAAGTTAAATTAGATGGATTGATGCATCGGATACGCAGAGAATATTGGTAGAGAAGATTAAGAAGCTTCACGGGATTAATTAATATTATGATTTAATAATTATCATCCTAAATACTAAAACCAAGGATTATTTTCTATAAATTTTACTAAATGGATTAATAATTATTTTTATTTTAAACTTTAACGTGCTTGGAGGAGAACATTTTTAAAAACTCTAGAGAAAATAATAAACATTTTGGACTTATCAGGAACTATCGTCAAGAAAATATGTAATTATAGTTTTGATTCCTTTTATTTTGTTAACCTAGTTTAAATCTAAATTTTTATATAAGATTAGGAAAAACATAAAAACATTAATTTATTAATATTAAAATTTTATAATATAACAATCTAATAATTTAGCTAAAAATATTTTAATATAAAGTGTATGGGTGTGAATTTTTTTTTATATCTGCAATGCTCAAGTGGATAAAGGAAGCCTACTGAACACGATGACTAGATAAAGGTTATTGGTAATAATAATAACTATTGATAATTTATAATGTATATTTTTTTTGTTTTCTTTAGATCATCCATAAATTGGAAGAATGAAGTGTAAAAGTTTTTTTACTTATATGTACCGCATTTCATACAACATTTTAAAAAACATTATGAGATAGGATTGATTTGAAAATATGCATACGACGATTTTTTTTTTATATTAGTGATATAATCCAACATAACAAATAATTATGTGATTCTTTTAAAATTTTCATGTTATTGGATATTCAAATATTGTCTAAGTAGATTGTATATGATTAGACATATAGAATAATGAAGTAAGCAGACTTTTCTTGTGGAATCAGTAAGATTGTTTAACTATTAATGAATTTTATTTATTGTTTTGTAAATGCAGATAGTTATTTATCGATGTAAGATGTGGAAAATCTTGAGAAATAATGTTGAGATAGTGGCTTGGAAGTACTTAGTGAACAGGAAACCAAGATGATGTTTTAAGAAATAGGATGTTATAAGGAATGGAAATAATATTTAGTCTTTATGTGAATATCAGCATAGTTAACAAAGCCCTATGACTGATACACATTTTATTTGGACAGTGTTTATATTTCTTTAAATATTTGATGTTCTAATAAAGCTGAAGAAATAGCTTTAACATCGTCCCTGTACTAGAGGATATTAGGCAGGTAAATGTCATACCTCTTCGCACTGTGCCATGATTTTGAGATATGTTAAGAGTAATACTCTAGCTTTCTTCCTTAATCCTATGCATCTGTTTTCGCTATCTTTATTTCATGTAACTGCATCGTTCAGTAAGATATGTTTAAGAGAAATGATAAATAATTTAGAACTTAGGTTATGCTATCGTTTTGTATAAGATTGGTTTATTTGCTTAGAAGGAATAGGACGTTATAACTTAAAATTGAAGATCCAAAGTATCCTAAGGAAAGAAAAGAATCATAGAATATATTTTGAATTTTATTTCGGAAATGAAATATAAACTTTTTTAAAATAAAGTATCTAAACAAAGATATTTTCTTTAAAGTGATAATAATTTTAAATGCTTTAGTATTATTTTTTTTAAGAGAAAAATAAGTATTGCATATTTTTAAAATACAATAGTACAAAGTAAATTATGTAAACAATATGCATAGTATATTTTTTGTTTATTGATTAACAGAAATATATTGATGATTACACTTATATCATACTAAAGTAAGGCTTAAAGAAGAATATATTATGATTAGTAAACATTGTGTGATAAATACTAAAATCTAGTACTGAATTTTGGATAATATTTTGTGTAACATCTTTGACTTTGCAAGATGAAATTTTTTTTAATATTTTGAGAAATCCATACTCATTATAAAATTTTGTTTTCTATAGAATGTTTTCTAAGTATGAATTTTTTAAAATAAGATAGTTTAATAATATTAAGGATAAAATGCTGTTGCTAATAAAGTAGATAAATATATTTGTAATAAGTTAACCATAATGAGAAACCAAATAGTAACATTTTTTTTTAAATTTTGTCCTAAATCTAAATAAAGATATAATTGAAATATAAATTATTTTTTTTATAACCCGGTAGATCAAACTGTAAAGTAAAAAAGTTAAGGATATCCACTGTAAATAGTGTAAATAAATTGTTTATTTATTTGTTGTTAGTAATAAACTTTGTTAAATTTTGTTATTTCAAAAATTTTGTGTCCGAGTTATTTATTTCTCCACATCGCTGCATGAAATCACGATATATGCATAATAATTGAAACAAATATATAATTTTGCACAAAAAGATAAATAGAGAATTATTTTAAGAATTTTAAATATTTTATTGGTATTCATTATAATTAAATAATCATAATCTTACATTATTTTATTGGTCATAAATCAGTTATCACAATATTATATTAAATTATATGCTATCAGTTGCCACACATATTTTGTTTGTCAGATTATTAAAATGCTACCACGTATTTATTATATCATTACATGAAGATATAAGATCATATTATATTATTTCATTATTTTATTATGGTAATAAAATTATAGTAAAAAGAAAAGATATACAGAATTAGTTAAACAATGAAGAATATTATTACTGTTATTTATTATTATTAGTTTCAGTGTAGTAGATTATGACATAAAATCCCTTCTCATATTTTACTACCGTATTTTTAAAATTAACTTAGAATAAACTTTATGAACCTGAGATTATTTTATTGAGCTAGATTATTACAAATAGAAGATTAAGACTTAATTATTAGTTTAATCTTAGTGAGTAGAAGTTATTAAAGTCGTAAGAATACTATGAGTTTGTTATTTGAAATAGTAATAAAGGGGGGATAGTGTTCTTATGCCATTGAGGTAGTATCCTGTGGGATATTGGCTCAATGTAATCTATCTTGTCACCTGTATTTTCACTTCAAGTCTCATGAAAATATTAAATATTTATTTAATTTATTTTTATAAACTGAACCTTATTCGTATTTTAAATTTGAGCTAGTGAAATATTTTAATTTTAATGCTGAATATTTTAGTTATTAATTATTAACTGAGATAAAACCCGTTTTATTTTATATCATATACTATTCTGAAGTGAGGATGCACGAGAGTAAGGTCAGAATATATATATATGTTCATTGGTGGGAGCTTACCAACAGCTCTAATCAAGCTTTATTTTATAAATGCCAAAAGAGAAAGAATTCAAAATCTCTATTGGAAAGTCCCTACCTCCAGACCAAACTAGACCTAAAATACCAACTCAAAAGTCAGAACTTATAAAACATGTTACTATCAATTTGAAAGCTTGAACTTTTCAGACATGTAAATGTCTTCAAATCCAATCTGACAAACCATTCAGTTTCACCATATAGTAAAAGCCTCTGCAATATAGCACCACAAAAGCCTTCAAAGGTACACTTATAATAATCAATAAAACAAGTCATAAATTTCGTAACTTGCTTTTAAGCTTGTATTTAAATGTTCACTAGAGGGAGCTTACCAATAGATCTAATCAAGATTTATTTTATATATATAAAATAATCCCAGTGCATAATGCTATACTGAAATAAATATACAAATATTAAGCATTAAATCACCCCACATGGTTAAGAAATCCAGTACCGCCCTCTGTGAACTAATATATAAATACAACTCTAATGTATTTATATATTAGTTCACAGAGGGCGGTACTGGATTTCTTAACCATGTGGTATGATTTAATGCTTAATATTTGTATATATATATATATATATTCAAATTGTATTTTTATCAGACTGTCTCTTTCACATTAGTTCACTCATATCATATATGTAAAGATTGGTATTATAATAGGTAAAGATACCACGTTTTTTGGAGAAAGGGAAAAAGTTCTACATATAAGAACAGACAGAATACTATTCAGACAAAGAAATACCAATAGACGGATGGCTATGAAAAAAAATTCTGATTCTTATAGTGATTATACAGCATGTTAAATATTTAAAAAATGAAATATCTTGGTAAATAATTTTGGACATGAGGCCTAGTTATAATAGGGGTCAGGATTCTCTCCAGAATCATCTACTTACAGATTTTTCCACGAATATTCTTTGATCTATTATTATTGGTAGGAAAACTTGAAAAATTATTGAACACACACATGTACATATATTTACAATTTTATAACATTTTTTTTACCTCAAATAAGTCTAAATAATTCAATTAATATCTAAAAAGTGAAATCTTTTTATAACATCGATTTTACTTGATAATATTGAATTTTAATTTTTTTTTCCGTATTCACTTCAAATGCTCAAATAAGTAATACTGCTGGAATTTGTTTTATTGGTTATTTACAATTATCAGAAAAGCTTTACAATGATGCTAATTATTGGAGAATTGAATAAAGCACACCGTTTATCAGAAATTAAATGAAGTATTATTTAATTTATAACCATTGAATGATTATTTCGTAATACTTTAAAATTTATTATTACTATTATTAATAAATTTTAGATCTGGAAATTTCAATGTTTTTTAAATAAAATTATTTTATATTTATATATCAAAAAATTAGATAATTTATACTGCATCGGATTATAAATTACAGCATTGCAAACAATTAAACAGAGAGAGAGTGAGAAAAGAGAGAGAGAGAGAGAAAGAGAGTGAGAGAGTGTAATAAAGAAAGTGAGAGAAAAAGAGAGAGCAAGAGAGAAAAAGAGAGATGAAAGAAAAGTAAAAGAGAGAGCAAATATTCATCATGAACCATTATAAATCCATTCCAGGATGAAGGTCTCTTCAAGTTCAATCTATCTTCTCTGATCTTTAGCTTCTCTTCTCCACATCTGCATTGCACTCTTTCTTAATTCATCCATCCATCTTACATGTGGTCTATTTTTGGGTCTTTTACATTTTTTTTTTGGAATCCACTTTAAGATTTCAATTGTCTATCTATTATCATCTCTTTTAGCAATATGTCCTGCCCAACTCCATGTCAGTTTTTAAATTTTTTTCAATGAGATCAGTAACACCTGTTTGTTCTCTTACCCATATATGCATTTTCAGTCTCTTCGTGTTACTCCTACCATGCATATCTCCATCTTAATAATGTTAGAAATATTTTCATCAGAAGTGTTTAAAGATTTAATAAATGAAACAACTGAGCACTACAAATGCCTGAGTTGAGCATGGATGCAAGGATCATTAGCTCCTACTCTGCTACTTTAGCACTGCACTAAATTGCATGAAGACTTACAGAACCAAATTTTGTATTTAATGAAAAGCTCAAAATTCTGTACATGTTCAATATATAAATATATCAAGATTAATACTCCACAAACTGTTTATGATGTAAATAAAATACTCTCAATCCAAGCACATGATAATACTTATTGAAAGGAAAAATCAATACGTCTTTACTCTCTTACCTCAATTCTTTTTTAGATGCCAATGTAAAGCACTTTGGAAATAAAGCATGAAAAAAAGTTTTATTTTGTATTTTGGATTGAGAGTATTTTATTGACTCAATAAACCAGTGTTGGAATATTCATCTTGATTATAATATAATATTAACTGCTGGGAAACTTTATATATAATATTTTTGCAAAGAACTGTAGTTAATTAATTCACTTGTCATTTCCATTATTTGAGAACTAAATTCATATGGAACTAGAAGGTTTTTAAACACAGTTCAGGTCAACCTTTATTAATTGAAAAATAATGATACCATATTACTTTGAATATAAGATGCACCTTTTTTTCAAATTTTGGACTCCAAAAAGAGATGTGCATTTAAAATTTGAAACTAAAATTTTTACCATCATATTTCTGTTGATCTTTGCTTTATGTTATACTTGCATATAGTATTACAATTGTTTTCTGTGTAGAATATAACATTCAATCTTTTTAATCAATATTTTTTTGGAATTATTTTGTAAACAGTTTTAATTCTCAAACAGCTGCTTGTAATATTATTTTGCCTTTTACTGATATTTTATCAAAAAAAGTTTATTGAATAACCTTTAGAATATTTTTTATAACTAACAAATCAATATAATAATGAGATAAGAGCTTTCTACCCAAGGTGCTGATTGGTTTCTTGTTCTCTACACAAGAGAGTGCCTGCCAAAATTTTGACAGTTCAATGTTTTTGTTTTGATTTTAAAAGTAAAAACCAATAATTTTAAAATCTTTTAATGTTATTCTGCCAGTGTTGACAATTCTGATATTTTGTTTTGAATTTTAAAGTGAAACTGTGATTTAAAAATCTTTTAACATTATTTTGTCAATTTTACAATTATTTTATCTAGAAAACATTATCGAAGAACCTTTAGAATAGTTTTACATTTAACAAATCAATAAACAATGAAATAAGAACCTTCATTCCAAGGTGCTGATTGTTTGATTGTTGTTCTCTACACAAGGGAGTGTCTCTCAACATTTTGACACTTCTTAGTGTTTTATTGTAATGTTTAAAGTGAAAATGAAGGTTTTAGAATCTTTTAACGTTATTTTGCAATATTGACAATTCCGATATTTTTGCTATGAATACAGTTCCTAATACTTCCTTTTGATTTTTAATGCGAAAACAAATGTTTTACCATCTTTTAATGTTATGAAAATGAATGTTTTAGAATCTTATATTATACACTTTAATTTTTTCGGAAAATATTTGTAAAAATATAAATTATTTTAGAAGAATAATTTAGATGTTAATAGAAAAATGTACTTTACATAAAAGCAAATTGACTAAGAAATTATAACATTTTGCTCAGTTTAAATGGCCTGAAGATAATATAGCTGATGGAATAGTAAAGATGAAAATTCAATTTCTGAAAGTGAAAATGCAGAAAGTGAAAGTATCATTTATCTGAAGAAGATTCACAATAAATTAGGTGAGTTTATTGTATTTATATTAATTTTTTTTATTTAAGTACATAAATGAATCTTAAATTTGAGATATATTTTTTTTCCTCAATTTTTTTGGACTTAAAAATTCTACTACATTTTAGATTCAACGTTGTGTTATATTCAATATAATATGGTAATAAAATCATAAATTCTCAGTAACAAACATGAGATTTTTCTTACAAGTAATTAATATATTCTCTTTTTCCATTTAATCTTCACTTCAAAGATATTACTATTTTTCTAGACTGCTTCATACAACTTTATTAGCCATAAAAATTAGAAAGATTACTATATAAAAGTAGCAATTCTCTCCAAGCAGTAGTGCCACCCAGTTCAAATCATAGTAATCAATGGATGCTAGAAGATTTGTGCATCAAAATGCCCTATCTAATGCCTAGTCGTCCAATGTGACCAGATTAGTTTACAGTTCATGGATTTCATCAGTGAAGAGTCTTGGATATGAGAGCACCGCACCTAGAGGGGATACAAAATGATGATTGTGCAATTTTAGTGGTTTAAGAATTTTTATAGTCTAAATAAATTTAATATTTCCAGGTCTTTTAAGTTTTGATATTTGACAAATGAAAGAGCTCAATTTTACTTTTATTATTTATTATAATTATTAGTCTCAAATTATTTGATTTTTCCTTCCTAAAAATCCAATCTTTTCTCTCTCTCTACCATCATTGTACTATTTATTGTACACTTAAGTAATCAGTGGTTACCCAAAATTAATGCAAATTATTCCTAAGTCAGTTACTGATGTCTACCTTTATTAGTGATTATTTGATATCCAAAACTGAAGACAATATAATATTAACATTCATAGCCAAGGTTAAAAGAACATACAGTTAAAAGCAAAATAAAATAAAATTGATGTTAAGTATATGCAACTTTACAAGTATATTTGCCCAGGTTCAAATCCTTAGTACTTTTTTTACTCTCAGGTTATTAACTTGATAATAGCAAAGGCATTTAAGGTTACTGCCACCTTCTCAGTCCACTTTTAAACAACCCTCAATGCTACAATGATAGTGTACCACATATTATCAGCCTTATTATTTTTGTTACTCCTATGAGTAACAAGGATAATAGGAGTAACAAAAAGAGATCAAAAACAGATTACATGAGTGAGAGAACAAACAGGTGTTACTGACATTATCAAAAGAATTAAAAGACTGAAGTGGAATTGGCTGGACATATTGCCAGAAAAAATGGTAACAGATGGACAATTGAAATCTTATACCAGATATCAAGAGTTTGCAAAAGACCTAGAAAGAGACCACATGTGACATGGATAGATGAAATAAAAAAATATACTTGTGTGATGTGGATGTGGAGAAGAGAAACTATAGATCAAAGAAGATGGATTGAACTTGAAGAGACCTTTATTCTGCAGTGGATTGATAATGATTGAAGATTATGATGATGATGATATTTCATTGCTGCTCATATTTAATTTGTCATTAGATATTTGATTACTATATGTTCATATTCTTCATAGTTCTCAAAATCATTTTCAATGGCACAACACATGTTTATTTTATAATCATTTTATTCTGTAATTTATGAACATATTTTGTACCATGACTAAACAAATATTCATGTTTAAACATACTATTTTATTAATTAAACTTACTATATTATTTGTATCACAATGGCCAGGATACTGCTTTTGAAATAAAAACTTTTTATTATATCAGTTCGTTTGCTTTTTAAGATATTTGTGAAAGTATTCTAATATTATCATTCATTTAAATCAATAAGATAGTCCTGGACATTTCTATATTCCAAAGTGTAAAATATTTTTATTTCATACTTTTTAATAATTTTAATAATTATAAATTCCTTTAAAGTAATCAAACCAGACACTGAAAATGCTGGATCTGGGTTGGTATTTTTAGATCTAGTGTCTGAAGCTATCCTAACACCTTTCTGAGGAGTGCCAAAGCATGAAACCATGGTCAGAAGTTAGGGGGGGGTTCCTGGACAGAGATATTTTAAATGCCTTCTCTGGCTCAAAATTTATCATAAAGCTTGTTGAGAAATTGGCAAATGCTCATTATTTATATCTTACAAGCTTAAGAGAATTGGGTCATGTGATCTATGACTCTTATTTTGACTATTTACAGACCCTGAAAAGTTTAATTGTTTAACAAATTTAATTAATATTGAAAAGTTTTCATTTCTTGAAACACTATAAGCCCTATTTTAGCTTCAAGCATTTTATATTAGTCTCATGCCATTTTTTATATGCCAGTGTTTTCTAATTTTATACTATCCAATATAATATTTCAAATATGTAAAGTCAATATAAACAACAAACAATATATGCAATAACTAAGTACATTAATCACAGTAACTACTGACATATTAAATAATAAATAACCACAGACATGCTTTCAATTTCCATCTATACGTATATATCATTATTTTCTCTATTATCTGATTGATAAATGTATGAATGTTTTTCTGTAAGGCCTTTCCTGTGTCAAATTTAGTACCAGTTACTCCCATTGATAAACCATAATAATGCTGTCAAATTCACATATCACGTAGAACAGGTAATGGGGAAATTTCTCACATTTATTTTAAATCTTTTGTTTAATATACATTAAATCTTAAATATATTAAATTTATTAAGCTCAAGCAGTTGACATAGTAATAACATGAAAGGCTAAAACCTTCGGCAGATGCAATTTAAAAATTTGTATGTGACAGCCAATCAGATGTAACAATGACTGTATATGGAACTCTTAATTCTAAAACACAAACCAGAACAATTTAAAAAAATGTGAAGGTGTTGTATTCATGCTCTTAGTTCGAGATGATTGAGTCTGGCTTATTTATATATAAATTTAAGCATAGAAGAAGGTGGGTTCCATCTTCTTCAGATAGTTCTGGCTTGTGTTTTAGAATTAAGAGTTCCACGTGCAGTCATTGTTACATCTGATTGGCTGTAACATAAGCATTTTTAAAGCACATCTGCCGATTAAATCTTAAAAAAATTTGCTAAAGAAACAATAAAAAAAACTATTACAAAAATGATATTATCAGAATAAGTTTTTTGTAATGATATCAATATAACAGGTGTAACAGATAATGATGGCCTTTACTAAGATGATGGCCTGAAAGGGCATTGTTTTTGTAACGTTTCTGAAAAAATATTTGTTAATGCAATCAAATTAAAGATAGGTTTTGGAAAGACCAGTTACATCTGGTAATATAATATTTTTCAACTTCTTTTACTTTTAAAATTAATTCCAATAATTAATTATCTCACAAACTTAATGAATTTTTGCATTGCATCTTGTCTATTAAACAGATTACTTCTGTTAATACAGATTGCTTTCTTTTTCTTGTTTTTTAATTTTTTTTAAAATTCTTGCAGTATTTTAACTTTGCCTAAAGGAAATAAAAATTGGACATTGCATTTAAGTTCATGGTCATTAAATATTTAAGATATTTGAGAACTATTTATTTCACTTACTTATCTCTTGCAAATATTAATTAATGTTTTTTTTTACATTTCTTTCTACTGAATTCACCAATTTATAAAGACATACAAAGACAAACAATTTGATATATTATAGTGTTTTCATGCACTTTGTCAAAACTATCTTTAGAATTATTAATCAAATAGGTGGTGCACTGTCAGAATATATATGTAATCTTTCTTATTGCATTGCCAAATGTATATTATATAATACTAAATCATCCATGCACTTTGCTACTGTTACACAATACTTTATTTACCACTCTCTTTTACAGTTTTGATTACCCAGCAATCTTCTTCAGAACTTTATAGCAGTTGAAGTTAGGAGATATAAAGTTCAGAAGAAGATTACTGGGGCAATTGTAACTGTAAACTGTAAAAGAGAGTGGTACATAAAGCATTGTGTAACAGTAGTGAAGTGCATGGATGATTTAGTATTATATGACAGAATATATATCCCTTACTACTTTTATTATTACTCTTTGCAATATATGATTCTGAATATTCATTTTTATTATTATTATTGGCATGATTTAATTTTCTTTTGTGCTCAATGCCTTCATTCTTATTACTCATAAATTTAAGTAATTTATTATTCTTAGATAAATAACCTCTTAATGCAGCCATTCTATACATCAAAGAAAGTTTAAAGTTAGGCTGTACATATTTTTTTTTCAATAAGTTTTATACACAACTTATAATCAAAATATTCTTAGGAGTTGCATATACTATAGTTATATACTTTTTTATTTATTGTTTTATTCATTTTCTCCATGGTTGTTTTCAAATTAATTAATTTATTTAGCATTTTTTTAAATTTATAAATATTCTCTTTTTTTCCAAATATAAATGCATCATTCACATATCTAATTTATACTGTAATTTTTTTCACTTCATTCATTCATCAATTGATAATATATCAATAAATATTTAAGACACATTGAGAATCTAATTGGCCATTTTTTTGCATTTTATAACAGTCATTTTTATTTATTATTTAATATATTAAAAATTAATGTAATTCATATATTTAATTATTTCCATGGATTGTAATAATAATAAAGAATAGAAATGAGATCATATTTATGTAAACAGAAATAAACTTTAACATTTTATGTCATCAACAAATGATTAATTACTACTAATTTGATAATCCCTGATGCTAAAAAAGTTTTTTTCATTTACCTATAATAGCTCCCTTGTTGAAATAAAAGGGATTCTATTTTGCTTCAAACCCAAATTCTTATATGGATTTAAACTGCAAAATTATTTATTATAGGGGTGAGAATGTGAAAGAATAACACCTTTTTTGACAATCTGCAAATTATATATTAAATTTCTCAAAAGAGTTGTATAGGTTGAATTAAATATTTCCATGGATTGTTATTATAATAAAGAATGGAAATGAAGAGATCTTATCCATGTAAACAGAGATAAACTTTAATGTTTGAAGTTGCCAAGAAATGATCAATTACTACTAATTGACAATCCCTATATATACACAGAGACATAATAGTTTGTGTTTAATAATACCTTCTGGACAAATAGAAGTAAAAGTGTAGTATGAAAACAGTGATAGATGAAAATGAATAAATTATACTTTAGTTTAATTTATTATTTAGCCTTATACTTGCAGTTGACTGAAAAGTGAGATTGTTAAAATAAATTGTGTTTGAAGTTTAGATTTATATAACTGTTAAGCCAATGCCTTGAAAATAAAAAAAATAGTGTATCTTATTTTTTAAAAATTTGTTTGGAGATCATAATAAATATAGATGATCTATATGGATAATTAAAAATGTTGAATTATATATATATATATATATATATTATGGATAAAAACACAAGAACATTGAAAAAATTAAAAGACTGAAGTGGAGTTGAGCTGTATGTATTGCTAGAAGAGATGATAATGGATGGACAATTGAAATTTTAAACCGGATTTCAAGAGATTGTAAAAGACCCAGAAAGAGACTACATGTGAGATGGATGAAATAAGAAAGTGTGCAGAGGTGATGTGGAGAAGAGAAGCTAAAGATTGGAGAAGATGGATTGAACTTGGAGAGACCTTTATCCTGCAGTGGATTGATAATGGTTGATGATGATGATGATGATATGACAAATTAGTAAAAGTAAGCCACAATTGTTTGCTTTCTATTTCAAAGCTACATAATGTCAAAAATAGCACTACTATTTGTGTTATCATTAATTTGTTCTTCTTGTGCATGCAAAAACATATCCCTATGTTGTATTTATTATTGAATTTTATGAATAAAGCCTTAGAAAGATGACAAGAAGTATCTGAAAGGAAATTGATATCTTTTTTTAGAAGAAACTAAATTGTAAATGACCACCAAAACATCAAATGATTACCCTTTCATATGCTTACCCATGTGTGCTAGTACCAAACTCTCCATACAATATTGTCACAAAGTGCAAACCTTCATAGTTAATGGATGTGGAAAGGTTTGTGCATAAAATCCATATCTAGTGCCTACTCATTCAACACCCCCAGATTAGTTTCGAGCTTGTGGCTTTCATCAGTGAAAAATCTTGGATTTGAGATCACTGCACTTAGATCTTAGGATCTAATGCAACCCTCCAGCAGCCGCCTTGTATCTATTTGGTTAACTATAAAGCTAGAAGCCCAAGATGAAAACACAGTAATGGTTTCCAACCCAAGTTCATTCATTTGTGGAGTCATATTCAGCAATCTATAAATTTTGGTGTCTCATGTTTTTCAAAAATCATAGTCACCATTATCCTATGGGCAGGATAGATATAAAACTATCAAAAACATCATATTATTACCATTTCATATTCTTACACATGCTATTAATAAGAGTACCAAACTCTCCATATAATAGTGCCACCAAGTGCAAGCTTCATAATCAGTGGCTGCAGGAAGGTTTGTGCAGTGCTCTCAAATCCAAGACTCCTCACTGGTGAAAGCCACAGACTAGAAAACAGTCCAGGGATGATGGATGAGTAGGAACTAGATAGAGACTTTACACACAAGCTTTTTTGCACATTAACATATTTACATTTATACATTCCTTTTATTTTACTTTTTGCTGGTCATCTAGAATGTTTGTATGAGTGTATGCTTTGAAGTAGAAAAATAAGAATAAAACAAAAAAGCAACAACATCTATTTAATATTATAAAAATGAGTACAAATAAAAAATGTGGGATATTTTTGCAATTACAAATAAAAAAAAATTAGATAACAAATGAGAGTACATTAAACTGTAATACATAAACTAATGTAAAAAAAATCTGATATTGGTATTTCCTAAAAAAAAAAAAAAAATGGCAATAGACTGTCAAGACAGCAATGGTAAATTCCAATAGAGAAATGAAACAAGGATAAGATTTAAGAAAGATTGCAAGCAAAAGAAAATATTATGATCTTAAGTTAACAAAAATCTCAATGAAATCACAAGGGAATATTATATTTTTATTTTATACAAATAAAATAAATATTATCATACCTATATTTTTGTATTTGTGATATTATAAGGAACTTGTGGACAAGAAGTAACGCATTTCCCTATTATATCCATACCTTTTTCAGATTCCAATTGAGCTTAGTATGTTTGTCCATTCATATGGCCCTTGGGAAAGTTGAATATCCACCTAATTACGGATGGTAAATGGGTATCTAGGATGAAAAAAGCTACAAATATACATCGCCTGTCAATTGGCAAATAGTTATAGTGAGTATACTTATTTCCGTCAATGATCCTTTATGAGGGGTGTTTGAAAGGCCTTTGTTCTGATGCTGAACTATGTTAAGGCTGTGTTATCTAACGTTAGTTACCTCAAGACATTTGTTTATATAAATATTTCGGGAAGATCAAAATTTTTGTATTAATTATGTTTTCTAACTTTTTTTTGCAATTAATCTAATACTTTATCTAATTGCAATAAATATTAATTTTCACCCCCCCCCCCGCATCCCCTTCAAACTAATACTGAACGAAGATTTAAAAAAATACAATTTTGCATTTCTTTTTTTATCATTCGTTTGTGAAATTTATTATTTTGTCAGTTAATATCAACATAATATTTTTTTAAAGTTATTTAAACTTTTATTCTAATTTAAAAAATAAAAGAATTCTAATTGTTAAATAAAATGAAGTTTCTAATCAATCACTTTTTTAATGAAAAAGTGTGTGTTAGTAAAACGGTAAAGATATTAACCGAAGTTGGCTAAATTTTACAAAAATTTAGTTTCATAAAAAACATAAAATGCAAAATCATTTGTTAAAAAAATTAATTAACTCCAATAAAAACTTCATTTATATACTTATAAATATTCTAAATTGAATTGTTTAATTATGGTTTTTAAATGCAATTGCGTTATTTTTTAAGAACAACAATAAAAAATTGTCAAGCGTTGGTGGTCGAGTGGTTAGCACAGCTGCTTTACACGCAGTTGTTCCGGGGTTTGCTTCCCGGCCGACGCTTTGACACATAAAAAAAAAAAAAATTACAAAATTGTATATTCACTTTAATTAGTTTATGTTCCCGTCTACATTAAATAAAAGTGCGTGCATAAATTATATCACTATAATTAAGGTTTATCATTTTTATGATCCTATCTAATTCAGCATGCAAATTAAGTGAATAAAAAAAGTACAACTTTTATTAAACAATTTTTGGTAATAAAATTATAAAAATAAATTAAGCATGACATAAAAATGTGGACTGTAAATTAAGTAAAAATCATCAACATTGAGAATTCCCTAAATTCTGTGCCAGACTAAAATCTATTCCCTAATGAACAAAGTTTCTTAGTAGATTTCCATTTATGAGCAAAAGGATTCTTTTAAAATGTTAATGAACAATCTTATTGTAGGTATCCTCAAATGACTAATGATTGACAGGAAAGTAAACTAATTCAGACAGTTGGACACCACAGTAGTAAGAGATCAGAATATCAACTAGATTTTTAATGAACTTTCAAGAGACAGTTTCAGTGGATTAGTCATCAACAAGTAGAAATAAGATGGAAAAAAATGATCAATAATCTATGAAACTACTAGGATTTAAACAAAAGTTTGTGCTACATATATATAGATTGTTTTCAAATTGTTATATTTATAAAGACTTCATATTTTACAAATATATTTAAAACAATAAAACACAACACGACTCAATGCTTTTTTTTTATATGTAACAAGTCTATTTGTCTTATTTCAGTGCTGACAGTTAGTGTACATTTAAACAATCAATAGATGTGGCAGTGTTTAATAAAGCCAAGTTTATTGCTATATTCTATATATCCAAGACTAGTTTTTAGCTTATAGATTTCATCAGTAAGGAGTTCTTGATCTGAATCAATTGCATGAGGTGTTTTCTTGGTTTACGATAGTTCTGTTCAAAATGTAGATGTGCCTGCATTATTAAAGAACTGACATGTCTAAAATATAAAGACCCTAAACAGGTTCTATATCTACATAACTTTGCAAATTAGTTGGTTATGATTCAAAAAATTAAGAGCTTGATCCATAAAAATCTAGGAGGATTAAATACAGATTCAAAACTTCTTAAAAAGCATGCATTAGAAGTTAATCTGGAAATATGGATAGAGCAACAGTATTATGAAATTATAAACACTACCATCTGTCTTTATTTAAAATATATAGATACTGAACATGTGCTATATCTACCTAACTATACAAGTTAATTATCATTTACACATTTGGTATATAACTTTGCAAAAAAAAATTCTATTTCTTCACCTGCTTCTTTTAGTATATCAATTATAATTCCATCATTACCTGGAGCCTTTTTTTTTCATATAATTAATTGCATGTCTCACTTCTTCATTTAAAATTCTAGGCAATATGGAAGATGTAATAGATATAAGAGGTACTTGTTATTTTATTACTATATAATTCTTGATAGAAGTCTTCTATCCATTTCATGACGTCATCTCTCTTTTTAGTAATAATTCCATCTTTTTTTGTTATGCAGATATAAATTTTCTACCAATACCAAAATGTTGTTTTACACTCTTAAGACTTTTATTCTCTTCTATAACTTTCCTTGCTAGTTCACAGTTATACTTCCTTATATCATTTTCAACTCTTTGCTGCACCATTTTACAAAATTTGAGATATTCAATCCTTTTTAATGCAACATTTTTGTATATCTTTATATTCCTTCTTTTCTCCATAAATTCTCTAGTCTCAGTAGAAATTTTATTAGTCAATTGCTGCTTTTTTCTACCAGTTATCTTTGTTGCAGTTTTTAAAAGTGTATCAGTTATTTCAATATTAATTTCACTCAAATCTGAATCATGTTCAAAATTTACTAATACTTGAAACCAATTTGTAAGTTCTAATTTAAATTCATTAGAATGTTTTGGAAGATTAGAAATATCAACTGTAAATATTGTTTTTCTTAACAATTTTTATCTCTCTAGTTTTGCATTAACACGTATCTTACTAAGCGATGATCACTTCCTGTGTTAAATTTGTTAAGAACATTACAATCTTGAAATATGTATTTTCTGTTAGTCAAAATATAATCCAATTCTGCTGTAGTACCTTCATGTGGAAGCTTCCATGTTCATTTCCTTTTAACTTTTTTCTCAAAAAAAAAAAATAAAGAATTCATAATATAAAGTTTTTCTTTTTCTGCAGGCTAGTCATCTTAGATTCAAAAAATTGCCAGCTTAATTCAAAAAGACTGGTGGTATTATATATAGACTCAAAACTTTTCACTAATAAAAACCATATGCTAGAAATTAGACTGGGAATATATATAATAAAGCAGTAGATAGGGATTTATTAAATATAAGTATCTGGGTAATTATTGATTACACAAGCTTAGACTAAATAGTAGAAGTGGAGTAAGAAAAAGATTTCTATTTAATTACTATTAATGTCAGAAGTGCAATTGTCCATATCTACTATCTCCAACATTTATTAAAATGAAAGACTAAATTTATACAAGACAGTTCTGGTAAATGTCATTATAAATTAAATAATACTTATAATATCTTAGATATAATATCACTTTGGAAAAATTTTGTATGTACTTTGTGATCTATTTTTAAGCACTGTTTTAGGTAACCCAGTTCTCCTTAAAGTCCCAAAAGTTACTGGGATTGAATTGAAGATTTTGTACTTCACATTATCTCCAATCATCTAACCCTTCAATTATTATTGTACATCTGGGTCTCATTTTATGCAGTAGATAGGTTCCTCAGAAAATGCACACAAAAGAAATCGCACAAAAATAGACTTAACTTACCTTGAAAAATGGGGGATATGTACTGTAATTTTCCAAAAATTGCATAAAAGCAAAGCAACAACGTAAAATTACTTTAAAATTCACATTAAAAAAAACAAGGAAATAAAGTATGACTAATAAAAAATTTCAAATATTTGAAAAAAATTAATACAAGACAAACTTTTTTTACTTTTTTATTAATTACAGTATTTAATTTTACATTTTTTCATACATATTTTAATCATTACTGCTAGTTTTTTTTTCATATGTCATAGCATCGGCCAAGAGGTGAATCTACAACAACTGTCTGCAACCAACTGCTTGCTTGAAAGGCAGCTGTGCTGACCTCTCAGCTAACAATGCTTGACATCATTACTGCTAGTTATTTGAGAGTATGCATTTGTTTGTGAATCAGATGTGATGTGATATACTGTAGTTTCTCATTAAACGAAGTCAGGAATCTCTCAGCAATTATGCTGTGTTAATGGTTTTCGGTTTTTATATTTAAAAAAAATGAGATTGCAATCAAAACAAAAATATTATCTACTATCATTAGAAAGATTATTTTCAGTTTAAAAATCAACAAAATCTTTGTTATTTATTTTAGCAATCTAAATTTTTTTTTTTTTCTGTTATATCTAACAATACATTTTAAAAGTTTAAAATTGTTGAATATTTATTGCGATATTTTTATACATAAGTATAAATCTATTATTCCTATTTACTCATTAGTATAAGTAGGTTATTTACATAGAAGCTAGCTTCAGGCCATATTCATGTTAGCTGCTAATATAATGTTATATTTTTGAAAAAAAAAAAAACATATTTCAAGTCAAAATAAGTTATTAATGATTTAAATTTCTTGATATCTAATAAATATAGTAAAATATAAAAGATATTAAGAAAAAACATGAATAGCATAACTTCAAAATCGTATTAAAATAATCCACATAAAAGGAGACCCAGGTGTATATAGAATTTTTATGAAAGCAAAATTTGATAGTTTTAAATTATCTAAATTTTATAATGATTACTATCAGTTGATCCAGCATTTTTTTTAACGAAGAAAATTTTCTAGTTTACTGAACAACTGAAAAAAGGAAGTCATTATGTTGATATTTCATATAAAACCACTATGCAATAATAATAATTCTCTAATTTATACTGGCACCAATTTGGGTCATGGTTTACTTCTTCAAAATTAAACTATATTAGAGTCATAATTATCTCTTCTGTAAATTCAAGATGTCTTATATATATTGTCAACATGAGGTATGACAATAAGTTGGCACCAACAAAGGCTTTTAGTGTTCCATCATTGCATTTTCAATGATATGGATGGCTGAAGAGTTGCAGGGTAGAGAAGATTGAATCTGGTCCATTAAAGTTTGAAGATTTTCTATCTTAATCTAAACTCCACACTGATTGTATATTTGTGAGGGAGATGGAAATTTGAACCAGCTGATGAGAGCTGGTTCAGCATGAAAAATGTATGCTGGAGATCTTTTATCTTTTTCACATGTATGTGGTCATGCATACTAGTTGTATAAGATGGAATGGATAGTGGTAGGGAGCTTGAAAATCTGACTTCAATGCCCTTATAATTACATTAAATTTAGTATAGACAATATACAGACTGAATATGTAATATTTAAATATATTACATATTCAGCCTGTACTCTACCCATTCCTCTTCCGTGTAATTAAATGGACATATTAAGATCCTACATGTGAAGAGTCAGAGTGACTTAAAGTGAACATGGGTATGACAATGATATTGACATCAACAAATGCTTTGAGCCTTCCATCATTGGATTTTCAATGATGTGGATGGTTATATAGTTGGAAGATTGAGAAGATTGAAGCTTGTCCATTAAAAGTTTGAAGATTTACTATCTTAATGTAAACTGAGCACTGATTGTGTGTGTTTATATATATATAGGAGATGGTTATCTAAACCAACAGTTAGGGATTGGTTCAGCATGAAGTACATAAATTGGAGATCATTTATCTTTTCACATGTATTCAGTCATGATGCATATCAGTTGTATAAGATGGAGCATGTAGATACAGGGAGCTTGAAAGTCTGAGTTCAAGTCCCTTATAATTACATTAAATTTGGTATAGACAAGATACTTCTATTTTAATATTATATATATATATATATATATATATATATATATATATATATATAAAATATAATATATATATATATATATATATATTGAAGTAATACTCTGCATGGTTAAGTACTGATGGTAAAGTGTCAAACTTAAGATTGGGAATTCCCATGATCCGTTCTGGTGTTTGCAGAAGTCTGTTGAACTTCTTATAAGCTCCTGACCAATAAAGCCATATGCCTTTATTTCTTATTATTGTAACCAGTAATACAATAATGAGTTGATGTTAATGATACACCATATTTGCAAAGTAAATTATGACATAAGACTAAACACAAATATGTCAACAATTGTCTATAATTCTAATCTGTATTTAATTTGTAATTTCCTTTAAATAAGAAAATTTTTTAAGTAAGCTCATGATTTATTTCAGCTAATCAGTTCATAGAGAATCCATATTGATAATTCATAATTGTTTAGTAAATATGTATGTAGATATTTATAATAAGAAAATAAAACAAGTGTCAACATTAAAATTTCATTAAAAATATTAGGGATTAACTGGATAATCCTATAGACAATATACAACTGAAAACGAATTGCAATTTATATTTATTCTACTCCTACACAGAATAAATTTTTTAATAAGTGTCAGATATATGATATTAGTACCTCAACAATTTAAACAATAACACATAAATGTATGATGGAACAATAATTCAATTTTTTATTTTAACTCAGAAAAGTCAATTGTAAGCCTAAATAATCAATGGATGCTAGATGAACATTCTGTATCCACATTCTCAGACTGGTTTTAAGCTAGATTTGCATTCACATATCTAAAGTCCATCTTTATTTTTTTTAACTTCTAGTTATATTAATGGTCCAAATTGTGTAATTATATAGATCTGGTCTTGGACCATTAATTATATATATATTACTGACTTCAGTTTTATGCTAACCATAACACTTTTCATTCTTTGAGATGGGTATGGTACATACCAAGCAAATCATATGTAATCTTCTCTGTTCAGTTTCAACACCTGATTAATGTAAGTATAAGTAATTAATGAAAACCAGATATGTCCTTGATGAAAGCTTTCAGAATAGAGTAAATCAAGCTATGGCACCTAATTGCAAACACTGAAAATAAGTGGAGGAAGATATGTGGTGCATTATTTGGTATAATACCTTATACCAAATATTTTTTTGTTCGATGTATTTTAAATTTGCTTATATTTTGTAACATAAACATATGTCTTAAATTTATTGCATTATGTTTTAATAGATAAAAGAACATAAATAGAAGAATTATTGTGAATAAATTTTTTTTAAACTTATGTTAGTTTGATTTACATAGGTATTGCTTAACAATAATGTCTCTACTGAAGCTAATAATCATTTCTTTTTAATGTTATTTCAATGTGCATTAATTACATTCATTGATTTCAATGGCCATTTCTTTTTTTTAATTAAGGGAAAAAATGCAGGTGACTAATCACCTGCTACATGATGTAAATACATTTATTTAAAGAGATCTTGAGATCATACCACAGTCAATAACCCTAGTCTTTTTCATTGATTCATAAGAGTCTTTGAATTGCCAAGTCCTTTAATTCACAGATCTTCGAATTTCATCCATGTTGCCATATCTTTGTATAAACCACATCTATGGAATTCATACTTTAAACCATTTCTGAATTTCCATTGCTTTCCTGTTCCGAGTCTTCTTCCAAATTTTCTTCTTGTGAGCTTATATCTTCATCAATAGTCATTTCTTCGTTTACTTTTTATAGACATTTTCACAGTGTTATTTTTATCTCATTATTATTATCTTTAATTGATTACTTTATATTGTGCACATGTATTTACAATTTTTAAAATTAATCATACTAAATTTTGTGTTTCATATTTTTCTATAAACATTAACAATTTTATCAGTTACTATCTTTATATATGGCAGAATAGTCTTAATTTTTGAAGTATTAAAATCTTTTTTCTTATTCACACCTCAAATTAATAAATCATGACATCAATTTCAATAAAACACATCCTGGCAAAAATTGAACAGTATGACCAGAGATGGCTAAGAGAAGCTATATAGATTTGTAAAAAGCCTATGAGCATAAATGAAAAGTGTGAATTAATGAAAATTAACAATATTTGGAGAATAAAATATTTTTAAAACTTCTCAACCAATAGAATTTAAGAATGAGGAGAAAATAACAAAAGGAAAAAATAACAATTTTAAATCTCTCCGCGCATATTCTTATGATTTCAGAAAGAAGAAGCGCTGAAGAAAGTAATTGTTATTGTACTGAAACATCAGCTATTATATTTTTATTACAGAGAAGCTCCTCGAAATAGTATCATATATATATATAAGTTTAATACTCAATGCTATATGTTTCAGAGGTTTATTTAAACTTCTTTGTATTAATAATTTCAGCCTCTGGGGTCAAGTTGCAATCTTTAGTGTCTATATAAATATATTGAACCATAAATAGAGATGAGATGTCACCTTTTTTGCTAAAAGTAGGTTGCCTTGACAACAGGTTCAAATTCTTGATTGTTATTGATATTAGAATTATCTAAGTGTTGGCTGGTTTTAATGACACACACCCACACACTCACACACACACACACACACACATATATATATATATATATAGTATAATTTACAGTGCTAAATATTTATGTGTAATTTTTTGAGACTAACTCATGGCAACTGTTTTTATACTATGATTGAATAGGCCTCTAGCTACAGCAGTGACATATTTTTGGAAAGCATAAAATTTCTTTCATTGTAAACATTCCGCCTGATATATGGAGGACAAAATTAAAGAGATATTTTTATTTATTTTAAAATATATTGTCATTTTCTGGCACTAAAGGACCACTCAATTGTAGTTAAAAATAGTTGCTATGATTTAATCTCAAAAACATTATATATATATAAATTGATTCATTAACCTTTTAACTGCTAATTATATTATTGGCCCAAGTGAGTTAAAAATCAAGACTTTTAATTGGTCAAGACAAAGTAAATTGTCAAAATATATTCACCTTTTAATATCATATTCACTTTAGATTTGTTTGTAAAAAGTATATTAATAATTTGTCAGGTTATGAAAGTGAATGAAAGTTCTTTCAAAAATAAATTTCTATTTGTTTATTATAGAAATATTCCATAGCGGCAAATTAAAAGCTAAATTTAGTAACAAATTAAAAAGATTTGCTGACGTAAATTTTTTTTTTCAGTTTTACGTTATGAAAAAGTAAATATTTTTTTTGCTAAAATCTTAAATACTTTTACTAAAATCTTAAATATTTTTTTAAAATAATTTTATTTTTAGCATTATTTTACTTAAATAATTTCATAATTTCTCAAAAAATACTTTTATAATGGTCTAAAACATTTATTTATCATTTTCAAATTGGAAAATCTTAGCATTTTTCTTTGATTAGGCGTTTCTTTGTCCTTGTCAGCCAATCAGAATGTCTTTGATGGCTGAGAGCCAATCACCGACAAGCTTTCTTCTTTGTAAAGCTTTACTGGCAGTTTTATGGATTTTTTACTTGTAAAATAATTCAAGAGAGGGCAGCATCTTACAGAACTTTTAAAAACCTAGCTAACGAGTCTATAATGTCTATCGTAACACTAAAAATGACAGAATTAGAGTGATGTCAATTGTCAACACAATGTCTCATAAGAGACAGCACAAAGGTTAAATAAATAATGATTTAAAAAGCAAATATAATGACTTTGAGTATATAGATAATATTTTACAAATAAATAAAATAAAAGGATAAAAATAATGACTTTACATAAATAGTGAGAACTAAATGAGAAAAAGACATTATGGCTTAATAATAAAAATACACTTATTACTGATATATAAAGGGCAGATTACTTCTACTTTCTCAAATTTAGAAGCATTGTGTAAAATTAAATATGAAATTATAAATATGTTAAAATATGAATGATTATAACAATAACATAAATCTTACAGTTTATTTTTCATAGTAATAATGCTAAAGCAAAAAGCAATTTATACTCTGGAGACAAAATTATATATACTTTTAGAATATCAATCAATTAAAGTCATTTTAGGGAAAAAAATCAAATTAATATTTAGTTTTATTAAAAAAGATTCTTAGCTGATTAAGGGGCCAATTTTAAAATACAAAAGTTTTTATTTATACTGACATTTTAACTATTCATTTTACATCATATTTATGGACCATTGTTTCTCTCTCTTTTATTTTTGAATGAAAAAAAATCCATAGTAATATATTTGTGTTTGAAAATTTTCATTAAAAGTATAAATTTAAAAAATGAGCATTATATAAAAAATAAAATATTAACATTGTAAATAGAAAAAGAATAATAAATAGAAATAAATAATCAAAACAAAGCACACCATTTTAGCCTTTAGGCAAAATATATATTTTAATTAAAATTATTCTCCAATAAATATGTATGTTTAAAACAAATTAAGATAAAAGAATGAGTTTACATAAACTATTCACTGCCAAAAAATATTAAGAAGGTTATTAACATTAGAACAGTTTCTAATAAGAATGATATTAACAATAGATTATTTCAATTTGATGTCAGTAATATCTTAGTTAATTAATTTTCTTCTATTAAGCTATATTTCATTAACATTCTTTACATACCAAATACTTATTAAGAAACAATATTTAATGATTTTACAAACAGAGAAAGAAATAATATCTAAATTTGTATTGAAATTTATAGTGTCAACAGAATACGATTTTATACAAATACAGAAGTGTACTTTCTTTTCAACAGAAGCTATGTAATCTCTTGAATTATTTTCTAATTAACACTGATTGTTGGTAATATCTAGACAATTTAGTTACAATTAAAATCTTAAATAGTTTCTAACAGTTAAAAACAATCAATTTAACTTTTTACTCTTGAATAAACATAATGGAAGCTTTATTGTGGTACCAATAGCATAAGACATGAATATGAATTGAGGAGTCAACATTTAGTTAAATGATATGATATAATATGATTTAATGCATATTCTCTTTTAAGATAAAAAAATAAAGTTAATATAATTAAATTAGAATTTAAGAATCATTTTAGCATAACTCAAAATTATTCTTCAGAAATTGCTAAAGGAAATTAAGATTTTAAAATTAGATATAGCTAATATGCCTTTTTTCAACAACTACTATTTTTAACTTTACACTGAATCAAAAATAGCTAAAATTCAGCATAAACAAAGCTGATGTTGCATAATTTATATTGATGTCTGGAAAAAAGCACAGAAATTATTAAATATGTTATGTATTGTAAAAAATAAGCAAATACTTCATATAATCAAGATGTATACTGCTTTATTATAAATATTACAATTAATTATAATGTAAGCAATGGTAAGGTAAAATTTTTTGATTCTCAGGCAAGAAAACATCTGGATCTCATTTTATTAAAATACATTTTGATTAAGTGTAATATGAAAAATATTGAATCATTTTATGTATATTATTTATTAATAATTAAAGTGGTAGGTCATCTGTGGTATTATTGACAATATGAGTATAGAGATTTTATAAAAATTGAGTTTGATTCTTATATGGTTGGTGTTGACGATTTAGAAGGTGAATTTCATATTTTTGATGTCAATAATTCAATTAATTTTATCTTATCAAAATTGGATTTTAATTAGAGCTGCTTATGTATTACATTCTTGGGTTGTACTCTTGTTATAAATAAAAGCTGATTCTGTTTGATTTCTATATAATTTTAAAAACATCAAAAATACAAAATATTAATACTATGGCATTATTGCTCAGGGGTTCATAAGAAGTTTATGTGCAGACCTGCAAACTTAGAACATATCCTGGGACCTCCTGATTACAAGTTGGACACTATACCTACTATATCATACCATGCAGGAGGGGTGGAGGCATAAGACTTTAATAAGAGCCCAGAAGTATATAAGAAGGTTGAGTGCCAAAAACAATCCTGTGACCTCCCTATCCCAAGTTGCCCATTCTAACCATGCAGGGCAAAAACAAGACATATGGTTTTATTTCTTGAGAGTTCATAAGAAATTTCAGTACCAGACTTTCTAAAAAAGAATCTATTCTGGGACATCCCAATTCCAAGTCAGACACCCTACCAAGTGTGTAAGACCATGTAGGGCATAAATAATCGTCGTTAATAAAAGACGGTCCTAATTTAGCATTTATTTAATTATTATTTACAGACTGTAGAATTATCTAAAATGAAATTATTTTTATATGGTTCACACTTAATACTAAAGTCAAAATTAATTAATTATGCAAAAAAAAAAAAAGAGAGAGAGAAAGCTTATCAGTCGAAACAGTTTTTATATAAGTTGCGATTTGAGTGATTTTTATTCTGAATCGCAAATTCTGTGTAAGAATATTGAATTTTTAAAAAATTAAAATTTCAAATTAGAAATACTAATAAAACCGATTAAATTCTATTAAAACTAACTACAAATCGTCTTTCATTATTATTATTTTTAATGTATTATATTCTACTTGAAAATTTTTTTTACTTCTTGAAATTAATTGAATGTGTCTAATAGAGATATATACTTAGTAAATTAAATTATAAAATTTAATGCTTTGTTGATTTTAATTTTATATTTTAATATAATGATTTCAATTATACTAATGTTCTTTCAAGTGTTAAGCAACCGTTTTTTTTTTTCACTTTAATTCCAACATTTTAAATTTTAAGTAAATGTTATTTTATATTTTAAAATTATTTTTATTTAAATATATTAACGCTTTTATATTTTATTTATACTTCAAATATTATTAGTTATAGTGATATTATTTAATTTTTGTTACTAAATATCAAATTAACATACAAAATTTGTCGTTTTTTTTTTGTATACGAAATTCTTTTATTTACTCAAATAAAAATAATTTCCGTCAAGCGTTGGTGGCCGAGTGGTTAGCACAGCCGCTTTACAAGCAGTTGTACCGGGGTTTGACACATAAAAAATTTTTTTTTTAAAATTTTTTTCTTTCATAATCGAGATAAAAATGAATGCCTTTACATACACACAAGCACGCACCAATTAGTTTTACATATGTATATAAGACAATAAGGTTTAAATTGTTTGAAATAAAAAAAGGACTGCATTTAATTTGTATGAATAATATTTATTAATAAAACAAATTAAAACCATAGAACTAATGTTAGAGTATGCAGTTAAATAAATAAATTATTTTAACTATTGCACATGCTATTTTTTCAAAGGTATTCATATTTTCTTTATATTTAAGAATAAATTCGGTAGGGGGCATTGTTCATGCCATAATTTTTTATATTTAAATAATAATATTGTCCACATATACAGTTAATGAATTAAAAATTACAAAGAGATTGGGCCTAGATTTGTATCTTGGGTGCTAAAACTATAGACAATCCTCTATTTTCATACAATTCATTATTTCATACACATTTTGTACTTTTGATTTTTATCGATGTATAAGGCAAAACATGCATACTTTCACGTAATGATTCTACTCTTTTATGGACTATTAGACACTAGTTCCTCCCCAGTTCTCCAACACTAATCATGTCCATTTTGGGTTCCAAAGGTTCAATCTTGAGCATGGACATCCTGAGTTAGCATGCGCGTTGATATGTTACGTCATGTCAGTTTATGTTAGGATGTATGCTATCATTTTTTATATGTTTCTATTTTGATTTATAAATATCTGCACATAAATACTATCCTAAAAAAAGTTTTTAACGAAAGCATACTCATAGTAATTAGCACTTTGATAACTACGCATGCGTTGGTTAATAATTTTCCATAGGATAATGTGAAACACAGACATTTTAAATTACAACAGTTTAAGAAAATTCACATTTTAAATTTCCGGTTTGGTGAAAAAAAACTGCTTTTATTAATTCATAAACATGAGTAAAAAACAAAACAAAAACAGCAGCATTGATATGGATAAAAAGAAATCAAGGTCTCACAATCTTCATACGATCAAGACAAAGATTGATATAATTAGACATTTTGAAAGTGGTGAATCTTTTGCTTCAATGAAATAAAAAGACACATCATGTTGAAGAAAAAGAAGAGTACAATTCAGTTATATTTTCAAAGTAAACTTTATTGATCGAGAATATAAGGTTACATCAGTAAGTTACAAAAGCTACAGTGGGAATAAATTTCAAGTGACATATATGCTTAGATATAGACCACTTACAGATTGATGTCATATGTATAGAATGAAGGTTATAGAATGTTACAGTTGAGTGATAGGAGATCCTGAATTACTTTTATTAGACATACAAACTATGTATTACTAAGGCATGATGTCAACCAAAGGTAAGCTTCATTAGTGATGTGTAAGAGTTTAAGCCATCTGGAGTAGTTTGAGTCTTTAATCAGCTCCTCTGCTGGGTTCTCTCTCGTATGTATTTCTACATATATGGGGTTATTGGGTCTGTTGTTCTTTAATTTGTTTGATCCTTTCTGGTCAATCTGTTTAAATTTATAAAGAAAACACCACATACTAAATAATGAAAGATAATTATTTTGGAAACTTCTTTTGATGCTTTTTTTTTACATTGCTTTATTTTTGTACATTTTAACTTTTCTACGCATTTCAGAAACCAATATGGTATAACCATAGATGACTGCCTATATATATGAATTTCAATTTAACATTAAATACACATGCATATTAATGTCATAACAATCATCATCATTTTCATTACTATTAGATCATTGCAGAATGGGTAGAGCATTTGACTTGGAATCGGGAGGTGCATTTTGGTGCTCAAACATCTTATGAACTCCCGATCAATAAAGTTATTAGCATTTTTTACTCTGCACAGTTTGGTATAGTTGTTAGAGCACACAATATGGGATCAGGAGATCCCAGGATCAATTCTGGTGCTTGCATGTTTGGTGCCTCAACATCTTATGAACTCCTGAGTAATAAAGCCATATATACTTTTTTTATTGCAGAATAAAATTCTATTGAAATATAGACCACTGTTTTCTATTCACCCTTTTTTATTTCGGGGCCATTTTAGAGAATTTTCTTATCTATTTATCTCATATATTATTATTTGGGATCCTGGTTATTATTTCAATTATCTATCTAGGATCATTTTCAGCCTTTTAACTTTTTCCAATGATATCATTAATAGCCATGAATTTTTTCCAATGCACTTTACTTTTGCTCTCTTGTTAATTTCATTGTACATCTCTTCATACTCCACCTTGTAGTCTGTAGTCTCTATATTAAACTTCTATTATGCATTTAAGTTTAAATTAATAAACAATTATTATTGCAACACACTTATTTAAAACCATTCTTAAGGGATGAAAAAATTGTATCCCAAGAAATGTACACACCCACTTGGTCCATATTGCAACAACACTCAAAATTATAGCATGAAAAAAGACGACTACAAGAGAGAATTAAGAGCCTTGTCAGTGTATAAAATTGATTGGATGGGTATATAGAAAAATGTTAACTCATATTTGTAAACCACATGCATATTTTTTGTTTTTGTTGCCCCTCCCCTAACAAATTATAATTTTCAATTTGTTTATATTAAATTCAGTTTATCTACATGTGGTAAAATAGTTATAAATATAACCTTTTTCTTATTATATGTAATAAAGTTTTTTTGAAAGCTAATAATATTAATAATAATAATAATAATAATAATAGTAGTAGTAGTAGTAGTAGTAGTAGTAGTAGTAGTAGTAGTAGTAGTAGTAGTAGTAGTAGTAGTAGTAGTAATGATGATGACAACAACAACAACAATAATAATAGTAATAGTAATAATAATATCTTTTGTGAATAAAATAAACCCCATTTGAGAAAGAGACAAAAAAATATATCTTTTAGCATTTAACATTCATAACCTTACACTGGTACTGATGCACTTTTAAGCTACCCCCTAAATGATGCAATGGACCATAAACAATCTATCACAACAAGGAACAGCAAGTAACAGCAACCTTTGGCTTTTTAAAGTTATGAACAGTAACCATTTGATCATTAAAAGTGAACAATAATAATGTAATATTATTTATACAACATTTAAAATATAATTATCTTTTATTTATTTACGATTTAAATTTTATGTTCTATTAAAGTTCATTTAAAACTAACAACAATGATGATGATAACGATGATAACCCGATGTAATTTAAATGTTGTGATATTCAGGAGTCAAATTTGGCAGGTTGGGCTTTAATCGAAGAACCTTTAACTTTTAGGCCTATTATTATATTAAACCGCATAAGGTTTTCACTATTAACTATATTTTTTAAAAAAGTAAAGACTATAATAATTATCACTGCTTCAAATATTAATTACTTACAAGAGGATATATTTATATGTTAAAATAATTTGATAAGAGTGAAACTGTTGTAAATTTGCTTCTAATAAAATAAATTTTAAGGAAGTTTTTAGTTTGGAAAAATTGAATGAGAACTAAATCTATAAGTACTGAGAAAGATGATAAGTTAAAATGAATATGCCTAGAAATTTTATTTACTTAATATTTTCATTCGAGCTTCAAATTTAGCATTGAAGATAGTCAATCTAATAGATAATAATAAAGAAGTAAATATTACCCACATATTTGTCATATATTTATGTTTCTGTATTATATGTTAAAAATAAAATATTTATCATCCTAGTTTTATCGTAATAATTCATACTATCACAGGAAAATAACTAATACAACTAAATTGGCTATATAGAGAGCTGATATTTTATCTAATTTATTGTATGGAAGTGAGACTTGGACATGCTACTGTAAAAACATGAATAAAATATCATTACCAGATGCTCTGTAAATTTTTAAAAATACAGCAGCAAGATCATAAGACTAGTCAGTAATGGTGATCATGTGACAATCAGTATGTTCTTCACCATGTCAGATGTGATATTATAGATTCCACTAATATAAAATTACACCTTTGTTAAATTGGACATGTAAAACAAATGGCGAATGTAAGACTTTATAGAAGATTGTTTTAATGTAAACGTCAGCATGTTTTTTGGAAGATATACACTCCATCTACATTATAAAGATAATCTCATATTTATTCTAGAAAACCGCAATATTAATTGTTTCTATTGGCAAGATATAGCAGAGAAATATTGAAGTATTTTAGAAATAAAGTTTTCTGCTGAGAAAATTAATAGAGAACATTGTAAATTTTTTAATAAGCAAAAAAAAAAAATGGACCAGTATGTTCTATATGTAAACAAATTTGTAGTTCATAGATTGGTTGGTTTAGTCATTGAAAAAACTATTTCTATAGCAATTTTTTTCTCTCCCATTTATTCGTTTCTTTCCTTATTTTTTTCTAGGAGTTAAAATAGCAATAATTGTTTGTGAATGGTTATTAATTATTATTTTATACCTTTTAAATATAATGCAAATGTGTAAATAGTTTGCATAAGTTATTTTTTCTATTAGTAAAAATAAACTTTTTTAAAAGAAGCAAATGAAAAAAAAAAGACAGCTGCTTTACAAGCAGTTGTACCGGGTTAGCGGGTTCGCTTCCCGGCTGATGCTATGACACATGAGGCAAAAAAAAAAAAAAACATTATCTTTTAAATCACTAATTAGTAAAAGTAATAGAATGCAAACAATTTAACTCTATTTTATGTTATTGTTATAAACAATATTCAAAAATATTATTTTATAAATTAAAATTGTTAATTAAATTAAAGCAATTATAGACCCCTTCAAATTTATTAAATAGTCAAATTAAATTTTTTTAATATTATACAATAATTAAAGGGGGTTTGAACACACACTTTCAAGCTTCTTTCAGCTATTCACTTCATCTTATATAACCGATACACATGACTACATACATATCAAAGTTCGGTATTTACAACATACTAGTATTGATTTATTATACAATAATTTACTTTTGTTCTTTTCTATCATTTTATGATTCCCTTGCAGTTCTATTGAGTGCAAAGCTTATGCTTTTCTTTGCACCTATTTTTTGTTTAGGCTTTTTCTTTCATTTTGTCTCTTAGTGTCTATCTTAAAAGATGAATCAAAAAATTATAGTGCATACATATATACACACACACATTCACAAATTGTTTCAAGTTATTAATCAGTGATTTGTATCTTCTGTGTTGCAGATAGAAAAATACATTTTTTTTACTAGACATCTAACTTCAACAGGAAGATACATACATATCAAATTTGTTTTTTTTGGAAAAAAAAAAAAAGGATACAAATTTGTAAAAATGTATTAACTGAAACACAGGCTTATTATATACCTGTATCAATATATGTAATATATAGGGTATATGAGCACAGACTTTCACATGACCCACCACTTTCCACTCCATCTCATAACACTGATATTGAAAACGTTTTTTCTATGCTGTTAGTTGGATTTGCCTAATGATTAATAAAGCGATATACAGATAAGCTCACACATACGCATTATAAAAGGTTTTAAATTATATTATTAAGAGCATAAATACTTTTTATTCTTTTGCAGAAAAAATAAACACTAATGAGATGAATCCCAAATGCGTGCTCTTTACAATCCTTTCACGAGAAGTAACGAGGAAATAAAAATCAAGGTTTAATTTCGAAATAAGATCATCTAGATTCCCATATATTGACCAATAAATAGGTGCTGAGTTACAAATGTCTGCTATCTCAAAGAAAATTTCCAAGTTCCCCGCAATATATTGTCTATGCATATCAATATATTTATGAATGTCAAGCGTTGTTAGCCGAGAAGTCAGCGCAGCTGCTTTTCAAGCAAGCAGTTGGTTGCAGACGGTTGTCGCGGGTTCGCCTCTCGGCCGATGCTATGACATATGGAATATATATATATGAATATAAATTCAAAAGTACTGTTATACGATAATAATACAATCTCAGGAAAGTTTGTTAAAAGAATTTCAATGTTATTTTATCTAATAGTTTATAAATCAAAGTTTAAAGAAATAAAAAAAAAATGGATCCAACACTTATTGTTTCTATCTGCATAAATCGATAAAATTTTAATTTATTAAGGCAAGATTGTTAGAAAAGCTTTTCCTTTTAGATTTACGAAATGAAAAAAAATAATACGGTTATACTAAATGGTTTTGCTTTTTTTTTTTCATATGCCATAGCATCGGCCGGGACGCGAACCCACAACCGTCTGCAACCAACTACTTGCTTGCAAGGCGGCTGCGATGACCTCTCGGCTAACAACGCTTGACTAAATAGTTTTGCTTTTCCGCGTAAAGAATACTTTTTGCAAAGCGGCAAAATTATCATTAAATGTTCAAAATATTAAATGAATACGTTTTTTATCATCATCTCAATCAAAGGAACATTGACTATATATTTCTTGTCATTGCTTACTACAAGATGGCTATTTTTATTTTTTTATTTTTTGATTGACAGTTAACAATATAGCCTATTACTATATCATATTTATTACTAATAACAATTTGATAAATAATAAAAATAATATATGTTAGTTGAAAAATAATTTTATTCGACTAGCTTTAGCTTATTTTCTTAATTCGATTTTTTCCTTAAATACAGGATTGTGAAAAGGATAAAAAAAAAATCCTGTCAAAAATAAAAAAATAGAGTATATTTTGGTTATTATCAGTTAATAAATAAGCTAATATTGTTGAACTAAAAACTATCAGTTGTTTAACTAGTTGTTTTACTGTCTAATAATTGCGTTTTTAAAAATACTGCGTGCCTTTATATTTTTTATACCTCACCACTTACTGGAGTAGAAATAACTTACCTAATTGAAACTAATAACATTTATTACCTGTGGGCTTTCTGTCAGTGGAGGGTTAAATGACCTCAAATGATTTGCCTTGGTTTTTTTCCCTCCCTCATTGGTAACCTCATGCTTCTACAGAGATCTCTGGGTGTCAGCAGCAGCTGGGCTCTGGAGTAGAGCCTTAAGCATATCCTGACAGCTAACCTGTAATGGTTACCTCGGGGTGATGAGATTGATTTGAAGTGAGGAAGAAATCATGTCAGAAGAATATGCTACGACTTTCGGTCTTCACATTGAATTGGAGAATGTGATAATTTTCTTGACCACTTTAGCACTTGACACATGTTTGTGTATGTATGTATATATGTATCGATGTTGATTTATTTATTTGTACAAAATGTAATATTTATTGCAACTTTTTTAAAAAATGTACACAAGTACTCACTTTTGTCAAGCGTTGGTGGTCGAGAGGTCAGCATAGCTGCCTTACAAGCAGTTATCCCGGGTTAGGGAGTTCGTTTGCCGGCCAATGCTATGACACATGGAAAAAAAAGTACTCACTTTTATGTATCTATCTATCTATCTATCTATCTATCTATCTATCTATCTATCTATCTATCTATCTATCTATCTATCTATCTATCTATCTATCTATCTATCTATCTATCTATCTATCTATCTATTACACGTATAAGTAACATATATATATATAAGAAAAAGTCAATCAACTATATATTTTCATATTTAAGATTAAGCATTGTTAAAATATTGATGATTAATTTCAAGTTTTGTTTTAATTCATAAATTTAATAGCAAATACATATTGTAAAATATATATATTTAATATACTTAATACATATATTTGTATTTTTTCCTCCATCATTTTTATGAAAAAAGCTAGATAATACTTATATAAAACATTATTTTGAAGTAAAAGAAATAATAATACATTTTTTTTTTTTTTTTACGTATTATTGTTTGTTATTCTCAATCTTGTATTATACAACTGCTAACAAATAATAATTTAAGGTAATTTTGCGTGCTCTAAAGTGACATGTATTTAAGCAACTTGTATATATACAGATTTATTTTTGAGGGTATATATATTTTTAAAGATTAAATTTTAAAAAGTTTTGATTCACTATATATATATTGCTTCAAAGTAATTTTTATTATAAATAAGTTAAGATTATAAATAAAGTCGTATTGGATCTATAAACTGCTGCTACAGTTTATCAAGTTGACAGCTTTTTTTATTTATTATAAATATATAGTCTCACAGGCATAGAACTCTTTTTTTATATATATGGTAAAGTCAATTCTTATAAATAGTTTCAATTTAAATGTCACATGACAGGTTTCATCAATTGTATTTTTACCATAACCAGTATTTTCATAAGGCTGATTATAATACTGACATCACTCACTGAAGATTGGCTATCTTAATATAAAGCTGAGCATTGATTGTGTATATGTGTGGAGAAGATAATGTGGACCAACTGACGAGTGCTGGTTTAGCACGAAATACAGATGTTGGTGATTATTTATCTTTTCGACATGTGTGTGATCAAGTGTGTCAGCAGTATGTGATAGCGTGGATAGTTGAGGGTCGTATGGAAGTCTGAGTTCAAACCCCCTATATATTACATATTGGAGTGTAGGTATGAAAAAGCCCGTACTGTAGAAAATAAAATCATACATTAACATGCATATTCTGAAGTAGATTTATTTTATGAACATTAATCCATAAACTTTTTTGCTGAAGTTGAAAGAACTTCTATCATATTAACAATTGTTCAATTCAATTATCATTATGCAAAGTCATGTTAAATGAAGATAAATTTGGTGAGAACCCTTTATATATATATATATTATTAGGGACCCTCTATGCAGTATCTTTAATTGCTGTAGACTAACAAGTAGTTACGTTTTTTTTTCAGTTTAAATATATATATTTAATACTTAAATAAAGTTGTAATTATAAATTTATTTAAACGCACATTGATTACGTAAGTAATATTCATTAAGGCTGTAGCCTCAAGCACATGCGTATAAAATGCGATAGTAGGGACCTCTACAGGTCTTAAACCACAAGCTTAATCTTTGGAAGAAAAGAAATAAGTGAATATAATATAAATTTAATTTCAAATGATAAAAATTTACCAACGCGAAATTGGTAAAAATAAATAAATAACATTAATATGTCAATCGTCGTTAGCTGAGAGGTCATTGCAACTGCCTTGCAAGCAAGAAGTTGGTTGCAGACGGTTGTGGGTTCGCGTCCCGGCCGATGCTATGACATATGAAAAAAAAAAACATTAATATGAAAATGCAAAAAAAAAAAAAAAAAAGAGTGGAGGGGTATTTTTTCATTCTGTATTTTTATTCTCTAATGTCCTTATGCAGTATTTTACTTATTATTTTATTCAGAGTTAAAAAACTTATTTGCTTAATAATTATGAAAAGAAAAAAAAACATAAATATATAAAAGCATTTTTATGAACTTAAGTTGAAAACTCCATGGAGTAAATAATGATGGTATCTATTTCCAGTCCAATAATTATTCCAATTTTTTTTCTTAATTGAATAGAACTTAAAAATCTGGGTTCAAATCCCCCTTAATTACGTCAAGGTTACGATTATGCACTATACTTATATTCCAATAGCTATTAAATAAAGTTTTGAATTAATGAGTGATAGAAACATGTTTTTCTACTTCAAATTATCTTCATGGTTTGCATCTTAAAAATTAAGAAGCAATAACAATTCTTAAAGTCAAAGCAAGTTACTTCTTGACTTTCTTGTTTTAAATAACTTTATATTTATTTCAGACTGCATACCCAGAGATTGAAGTTGATGAAACATTATAAAAATGTAATGTGGATTTTGATAATTATTTTTTGAATTGTAGGTTTATTTTATTATGAGCCATATCTCATCATCATTACCCCTCACCATCATCATAATATTATATTAATAATTACACTAAGTATTTATTGCACTAACAGAATTTGTATATTTAAGCTCTCTAGTAAAAGCACTTAAATTCAAGATTAATGAAATAAAATTCTAAAATTAGAAAAAAATAGTACTCCATTATTGCCTCTTAAAAATAAAAAGTTTTATTTTTTTATTGCATATTTACGTTGATTTTAATTTGTGTTTGTTTTTATTTCATGTTGGTTAGATTTCAATAGAATTTTATGTGCATGGAATTGTGTGTGTTTATAGATAGTAGAAATAAAGATAAAATGGCATTTTAAATAACTTATTGCATAATATAAAGTACTCTTATTTGATCTATTCAGAGGAATAGTAAAGGAGATGGCAACATTAAACCAAGCTTTGTTAAATATGAGACAATGAGGAGATATGATCTTTCTTTATTTAACATAGATAATAAACCCATTTGTTAAACCACAAGTAATATTTTATTAAGTCTGTGAACCTCAAGAGTATGAGCCTAAAAATGCAAAGATAGGGACCTTTACAGGTCTTAAACACAAGCTTACGACTTTGGAAGAAAAGAGCGGAACCATTCTTTACTTCAACCTATTTTCTATATGAATAGGCGAAGCTAAAGCTTGTGTTTAAGACCTGTAGAGGTCCCTAACTTCACACTTTTAGGCACATACTCTTGAGGTTCACAGCCTTAATAAAATATTACTTATGTAATTATACACGCTTAATAAATTTATAATTAAACCACATGTAGTAATCTAATTGAAATTACGATTGGATAATAATTGAAGATAATTTTTAAAAGTGCTTTAAATCTAATTTTTTTTTAAAAAAATTATCTTGGATTTAAAATTATGATGATAAACAGATGCATTAAATAGACCATTATTCTATGAATATATGTGTATTTATGACTTTGAACAAAGCTAGGTGATATTATAATTGTATTCACATGATAACAGCAAAAACCTTGAATTTTTTATATGTTAAGACAACCTTCATAGAATATTTATAGGTTAGATAAACTTGGGCTATTAATATGTGATTTTATATACATGTATATACATAATCTTTAGGAGATTCCACATAGTAAAAATAAAACAGTTAAATAGCTGACATTTCAATATAATAACAAAAACTTTCCTCAGAGCTTCTCAAATCATAAGAATGTATGTGAAAAAAACTCACAAACGTTTTTACAATTTGAAAAAGAAGTTCTACGAAAGCAATTGTTATTGTATTGAAATGTCAGCTATTTAATGCTTTATTTTTATTATATGGAATTTCCTGAAGATAGTAATATGAAATCATCATTTATCAATGATAATATTAGAATTAATATATATATTATATTTAAATATTTTCATAGTTATATGTTGTAAATAGAGACATTTTTGTGTTAAACCATGTTTTATTCTGTTTGTTAATTCTCAATATTTTGAAATATCATTCATTACTGTTACGATTAAGATCTTCATAAAGAACTTTTAGATGTTAAGTAATAACAATAATGAGATTGAGCTTGAAGTAAAAGAACAATCATTCTTATATATATGATCACTTGATGGAGCTTTACCAATAGCTCACTAACAAGCTTTGTTTACATAAACGTTGAGCCAACTAGCTCAAAACCATGGTCTAAAGGTTGGAGACAACATATTGAATTCTATCTCTCTCAGCATTTATGCAAACAAAACTTGTTAGTGAGCTATTGGTAAAGCTCCATCTAGTGATTATAAAATGCAAGCTAAAAGCAAGTTTTGAAATTTATAACTTTTGTTTATCATATATATATATTTGACAGTTGATTATTTAGAATTGTTGGATTACCAAAATTTTTATTTCATTCAGTTTTACAATTAATTGATTTCAAGTTGATTTTAGAAAAAAGACATAAAATAAGTGGTCTCCACAAGGTTGGAATACATTATGCTTCATCACATTTATTTACCCCACTCAGTCATTTTAATATTTCAATACATTCTCCCATGATTCTCAAATCATACTTTTCAAAATTAGCAAGTATTCTAGGCATTATCAAAATCAGCTGTGTGATCAATTTTTTTTTTTTTTTTTATACTGCTAGGATATTTGCTAATTTTGAAAAATATGATTTGAGAACCATGACAGAATCCATTGAAATATTAAAAAGATTGAGTGGTTTAAATAAATTTGATAAGCATAATGCTTGTGGCATCCACTTACTTTATCTCTTTCATCTAAAATCAACTTAAAATCAATTAATTGTAAAACCGAAGGAAATAAAATTTTTGTTAATCCATCTATTCTGAATAATCAACCATCAAATATATTTAAAAATGATTATTCTTTATTTAATGCTCAATCTCAGTTTCATTATTACTTAAGATCTAAAAGTTCTTCATTAAGACCTTGATTTAAATGAATAGTATTTTATTGAAACTCTGGGAAGTTAATAATCAAAATAATAGATGGTTTAACACACACAAAACTTTATATATATATATGTTCATGTGTGAACATTGAAGTATCACATGATCACTATCTCCCATGCTTGCTCATAACTGTTGTTAAAACAGGCAAAACTCCCTCCATACAGTAGTGCCACTCAAAGCAAGACAGAGTAATCAATGGATGCCAGAAGGCTTGTGCACAAAATCCCTATCTAGTGCCATAACCCAGAAACTAGTTTGGGAATATTGGATGAGTAGGAACTAGATAGGGATTTTATGAAAAAGCCTTCTGGCATCCATTGATTACTCTGTCTTGCTTTGAGTGGCATTACTGTATGGAGAGAGTTTTGCTTGTTTTAATATTGAAGTATAATATGATCCACTTTTAGATTAACTCAGATTCTTTGTATGAATAAAAATTTAAGGTGTAACAACTGTTCTTAACATTAACAAGTAATCAAGTCAAAAAAGTTATTATATTTCAAATTTTCATACATATAAAGAATCTAATCTGACTTTTTATGCTTAAATTATCTTAAGCTAAAAGTAATTCCACTTCTGACTGAATGTGAGTCAACAAAAACTATTGCTGTTACTAGATTGCACAGTTTTGCTTTGTATTGGCAGTTTTAATTGGCTGATACCCATTAGGATGTGGCTGAACTTTTATCTAAATTATTACATGAAAAATTCTCATTATATTTCAATGTTTATATCTATAGTTCATGAAAATCATTAAATTAGGTGTATATGTATGTGGATATTACTTTAAATTATTTAAACATTTGCCATTATATATATATGTAATTTCAAAATAAACACATAAACGATGTTGTTTTAATTTTGTAATTAAAACATACTTTATTTTTAATAAGATTATGCAAAAATATGTGTACTCTACAATTTTTTAATGCTTTTTGTTTTAAATAATTTATCTTTTAATTTTATGTCTAATTAAACTTTTAGTTTTGATTTTTTTATATGAGTGCATATGTATGACAGGATTTTTTTTTTTAGCATTATCAACTTTTATTAGCCAATTCCAAAAAACTCTATTTTGCCATTAAATCCGAGATTTCTATCGAGCCTTATGTATACTTCAAAACCATTTTTATTTCAGTTTTTTTTTAAAGTTTGAATAGTTTCATGAAAATTTTTCTATCTTTATTTTAAAAAAAAAATCATGTTAAATACTTTATTTTTAAAACTAGATTGGATTGTTCATTCATAGTCTACATAAGCGGCTTAGTGGGGATGCAAAAAATTACGTTACAAATACATTGACTATTGCATTACAGCGATGACAGCGCCACCATTTTGTAGTTTGAATCATAATTCACCAAGGCTAATTCCATTCAATAGCTGATTTACAAAAAAAGTCGAAAGATTAAAAAAAAACAAAAAACGATAATTTAAAAAAAAAAAATTTTGAAGATGTATATAAGTTTTTGATTTAATAAAATAGAACTGCGATATGAAAAAAAATATAAAAATTATTAATTTAAATTATTTATAAAATATAAATTAAATTAATGTAAATATTGATAGTTGTTCTTGATGTATACGGCATTAACTTATCTCCAACAATAACGATGTATTAATATTTAGTCATATTATATGAAAGTATACATTTTAGGAGTTGGTAATGTCAAAAAGAAAAAAGATGATCATAGACCAGGCACCTTTAGGAAAATGATATTCACTCATCTTAGCAAAACCCACATCACATTACAACTATATTTTTTTTACTTTTACTATCAGTAAATTGATATTTGTCTGAATAATTCATAATACCTTGAAATATTTATCTACTAAATAACTATATAACAATTTATTAACAATTATGAGATGGCTCCTGGATAGCTTATAGACTATTTGACTGAAAAGAAAATAAAACAAGGCAAAAGTCTCCATACAGTAGTGCCACCCTGTGCCAAACAGAGTAATCAATGGATGCCAGAAGGCTTGTGCATAAAATCCCTATCTAGTGCCTACTCATCCAATATCCCCAGACTAGTTTTTGGCACAGGATGGCACTACTGAATGGAGAGTTTTGCCTTGTTTTATAATAATTATGTGCTAGTATAAGAGATGGTGCTCATATGATGAAAAGAAAATATTAAACTTATTTGTGATTTAAAAATATTTCAAGGATCACTAGATCCATATTTAAACCCCAAACCATAAACATGATAGGTGTGTGTATTAATCAGTACACTACAAGTCACTTCATTCTATCAGAATAATTAAAATGTTTTATTATTGACAAAGTTTTATAATAATTCTATTAATTTTTTGAAATTGCAACTAATATTAAAAATACTTATTCATAAGAATACCAAACTCTTCGTACAGTAGTGATCATGTGATGTTTTAATAGTTTAATACTTATTCAGTTAATTTATGTCTTTATATATCTTACATTGCCTATATGTTTTTTGAAATGAATAATTAGTGAGAATATTTTTATTATACTGGGGAATCTGCCATCTATTGTAAAGGTTATCAAGTCTGAAGGATTTTGTTTATGGATTTGTAAATAGTAAGATATTTACCGTATAATTTAATCTCAATTTATCTAATAATTTTTGAGAAAGATTAATTTAATTTATCATCACCAGGGGGCAGAATTTAAAAACTATTCCTTAATGCTGTGATTTCAAAACCAAAATGCATCATGTCCACCATCTTAAACTAAAATTTGGATTTTAAAAAAAACCAAAAGAATTTGTAACTGATGTTTAAAGGATAATTGTTAAAAGATATTTAGAAAAGAAAAATAGCATTTGTTTTTAAATTTAAAAAAAACTTTGTCATCCCATAGATACTTAGTATTTTTAAAATCAAATATGTTGGTATATTTCATATATTCAATTCGTCTATCGTCTTCAATTCCTTTCTATATCTTTCCTTATTTACTTAGATTTTATAGTACATATAAATCCAATGTTTTTACTTCGGAATATCGTATAAATTTTAACACATCTGTAAACAACACATGGCTAATTGATTATGTAACATTGATAATACAAACCCAATTTTGGAATAACCAAGTTCAAATCATTATTATAAAAAAGGCACATGGCTTTATTCCTCGGGAGTTTATAAGAAGTTTGAGCACCAGGTGTGCACGTGCCATAATAGATTCTGGGTATTTTTAATCCCAAATTGAACTTTCTACCAGCTTCACCAAACTGCATAGCATATCATTATTATCATAATTTGCAAACCAGATTCTAAAAGAATCATTTAAATGAAATTGCAAAAAAAAAAACCACCCCTTTTCTACAACAACACCAATAAATTAGCATTGATATAAAAGATGGGCATTATTTTCAAGTTTGTATGAATGATCGTTCAGGAAACTGGCCTGTGAATTATAGCAATATCATCAGATGAAATTATTCCATGAATAGGTTTAAATATCTCCTAACTATATTAAAACAATTTATTGTTATTGTCTAATATTTTGAGTTATGGGTTTTAAGTTTACTGTCTGAAATTCAGATAGGATAACAAAATAACAGAAGACTATGACCACTTTAAGTGATAGCAATTTAACATCATTAGGGTATCTTAACTTTACTTGCTGCTATCTTAGCACAATTCTACACATATACTTTAAAATCTTTTACAACATTAAGATTTTCTACTTCTTCATTGGAATTTGTAACACAAACTTGAGTGCTTTGTAGAAAATGATTCACTAGAAGCTTGACGACAATTTATAATCTTTTCCATTAATATAAAGAGAAATCATATGATATGTTGCTTGGGAATTCAAACAACAAGTGAGTACTTTTAGTGATAAGTTGAGTGCATAAGTTCCATTCAATTACCTGAACTGATATTTTTTTCTTAATTTTGCATTACATAGATTGGAATTAAATTTTAAACTCTGACTCCACCACTTTAATACAGCAAGTGGAGCTCTCTACTCTAGTGCCATGTAGTGTAAGATTAATTATTAGTGATTACCTAGATAGTAGTACATTTTAATTGTCATCCATCAAACTGGTTTTGGATTTTTTCTTTATTAATAATAACTTACAAACTTGCAATAGGTGGCACTATAGTAGAAAGTGATTGCTACGAGAGAGTATGTAATAGTGATCATAACTTTATTGTAATAGAAATGGTTAGTAATGTGATGGAGGATAGATATAAAGGTAGAAAGAATAGTGAAAGGTGTGGATGGAGAGTGAATGATAAGAATAAGTTGGAAGAGTATAAGATAAAAGTTGAAGAAACCATGGAACAGTTGGTTGGGGATGAGTATAAGGACTGTTGTGGTGAAATAGAAAAAGTGGCAAATAGGGTTTTAGTTGAGAATATGCAGAAGAATAAAAGTAATAAAAAATGAGAGTTAGTAAAAGTGTAAAAGAGAGAAAATAAGCATGCAGAAAATATAAGTGTGCTATTAAGAACAAAGAGAGTGAAAATAATATTAATGTTAAATGGGACAAGTACTTAGAAAAGAAGAAGTTGGTTAAAATGGATAATTATAGACAGAGGATGAAGTTGAATAGTAAATTGTTGGAGGATATTAATAAAAGTGGACGAGATGTGAGTAAAAAATTTTGGAGTTACATTAAAAGGAGAAATGTAGGGGAAAGAGAGATAGTATTAATAGATGATGAGGGAATAGAATGTAGCTCTAGAGAAGAGTTAGAGAGAATCTTAAATAAATATGTAATGGATATAGAAAAGATGTTAGATGTGAAGGACTTAGTGATAGAAAATGTGAAAGCATTTAGTAATGGGAATATTAGGTTCACAAAAAATGAAGTGAATGAGGCAGGGAAGAGATTGAAAAGTGGAAAGGTGAGAAGTTTAGATGGGTGGGCAGCAGAGATGGTAATGAATTTAGGGCATAGAGAAAAAGCAAAGTTATTATCATGTTTTAATAAGATGGCTCAGAAGAAAGTTTTCCAGGTAGTTGGAGTAATACAAAAATAAGAATATTATTTAAAAGAAAGGGTAAGGATAATAGAACATTAAATAATTATAGACCATAGTGATAACATCGGTTTTATATAAAGTTTTGTCATATATGGTAGCTGGAAGAGTTGTAAAATGGATGGAAGAGAATAATGTAGTGGGGGAAATGCAAGGTTGTTTTAGGTCAGATAGCCATATAGGAGATAGTTTGTTTGTAGTTACACAACTTATGGAGATGAGTAGGAATTCAGGTAGATCATTATATATGAGTTTTATAGAGATAGAGAAAGCATATGATAGAGTAAATAGAAATAGATTATGGGTAAGGTTAGCAAATTTGGGAATGAATGAAGCTTTAGTAAATATTATTAAGAAATTATATGAAAATAATTATTATACTTACCAATTAGGGGATATAGAATCAGTTAAAGTTAAAAATGGGGTGGGATTAAGGCAAGGATGCCCTATGTCACCTATTTTGTTTTTGTTGTATTTGAGTGAAATGGAGAAAGCAATAGAAAGACTAGGAAGAGGGATAGAGATACCATTAATAGGTGGCAAGGGAGTATATACTTTGTCGGGTTTTTTTTTGCAGATATCTTTTTGGGTGCAGAAAAAAAAGAGAAGATATGGAAATTATGTTGAGGGCATGTGTAAGGGTGAGTAAAGAGATGGGGATTAAATTTAGTGGGAAAAAAATCAAATATAATGATGCTTAATACTGGGGAAAGAGAAGATGTAGAATTTTCATTGGGGGATATAAAGTTAAGTGTAGTGGATAGATATAGGTATTTGGGAATCATCTTATGTAATCAGGTAAATTACTTGGATGAATGGGAGAAAAAATTGGTGAATGAAGCAAAGAAAAGAAAGGATTTGGTAAAGAAATTAACAGTATTTTCATATAATAAATATGATATAGCTAGAATTGTATGGAAGGGAGTTGCAGTAGCAGGGTTAACATATGGTAATGATGCATTATGTGTTAGTAAAAGGGTTTTATATTATTTAGAGAAAGTACAAAGGGAAGTAGGAAGACATGCATTAGATGCAGAGATGTGGACAGCAAAGGAGGCAATTCAAGGAGAAATGGGATAGTCAAGTTTTTATATGAGAGAAGCAAAAAGTAAAATGAAAATGTTTGGTAGGTTGCAGTTTATGGATAGTAAAAGAATAGCCAAAATAGTGTTTAATTGGGTTATGAGTAAAGGGCAGGTAACAAGATGGGTGAGAAAGGTAATGCGGTATGCAAAAGATTTGGATAAAGAATTTATATCAGTATACTTGTATAAAAGGTGGGATGATTGTGTTAGGAAGATTGTTGAGTGTTATAGTGTTAAGGAATGTGATAAAAGAATAGAAGCATTAATAAAAAATAGGGAGTTGGAGAGATGGAGAACAAGTATGGAGGGTAAGAAGAGTTTAAATATATATAGATGCAAACGGAACATTGGATGCAAGTTAATTTATGATAATAGTAAGGAAAGTAGTTTATTGTTTAAGGCTCGAATGGGATCTTTAGCAACAAGAGAATATACATGTAAATGGAAAACTATGGGTGATTTAGTGTGCAAATTGTGTAAGGAAGGTATAGAAAATATTAGGCATCTGTTGATTGAATGTAAATGCTTGAAAGCAGAAAGGTACAGATAATGAAGTTATGGGAGAATAAATATGAGCAAAGTGATTATACAGAAAGTGAGTTATTGGTTTTTATGCTGGGGTTGCGAAAAGATAAGGGGGATTTAGATATAAAGGCCATAGAGTTGACAAAGATTATGTTGTGGAAATGGGATGGAGCAGAATATGGGAAAATTTAGAGTGGGCAATGAAAAATAAAGTGGCTAACAGGTTTATCTGGGTAGAATTGCTGAGATATTCTTGATTTCGTTTAAGGAGAAGCCACAATACATCACATCACATATTCATATTATATTGTACTAAGTTAATTAGTCAAGTGATGTGTTAGAATCTATCATTCCAGCATTGCACTAACCTTGGCAGAAATTTACTTATGCCATTTATTATAGTAATTCTGTGCAATATATTTTACCATTGTTTTTTATATATCTCATTGTCCCCTCCTCCTGTTTGCCCCAAACCTCTAAGAAATCTACTGTCATCTCATTTGATTGTAATAATTTTTCCCTCCCTCAATTCTTCTGATCTTCCTTCACTAGAAATAGAATGGCAATTTAGAAAAATCAAAAACTAGAGAATTTTGATTATGATACATAAATATGTTTAAAAGAATTGATTTTGAGATAAATGATATTGGCTCTTAAGGCAAGAAAGAGGGTAAATAATATAATATTATAAGTAAAATCTAAAACAACTTTTAATTATTCCAATGCAGGGACACAGTTTTTTTATTATCCTAACATTTAAAAAAAAATCAAGTCAGATGTCACATGACCTAATTTAACAAGCTTGTATTACAAATGTTATATATAGAGCTCACAAATAAGCTCTTAACAAGTTAGATATCTGGATTGGAAGACATATGGATGTCTAAAAATTTCAGATTGTTTACTTAATAGTTATCCATTAGATAAAGTGCTGGGATTGTCCTGGTATTTTTAATCGAATGCTTGATTATCCTAGCACTTCACTGAGAAAGCCAGTAGCAGAAACCAGTCTGGGGTTGGGGATATCCTAACATAGAGGAACTATGAAGAAAATAACTATAATCTCCAGTTTATCAACCACTGTGTAGTAAAAATTTGAATGCTTTACATCCTTATTTTACTAACTTAGCTAAGAATGGATAAATATACATTTATTAAACATATAATGGATGATTATCTGAGTTGTTTATGACTCTCAATTTGAAAGAAAGAAATAGTAAACAACATTATAACTTGTTGAGTGCTGTAGGCATCTTTCTATATTAAAATTTAAAAATTCATTATGAAATCTGCTATAAATTGTCCCTATGATTGCTATAATCCAAATGAAAATAACATTGGAAATACTCCTGTTTAACACCATTTATTTTACAAAATGTCTTCAATTTTGCGTCCTCAGTAATATTGTCTATTCTTATATAAGCAGATAGCAGTTATATAATATGAATAAATTTGCATGAAAAAATAGAAGTTTTTTATATGTTGCTACAATCAGTTTTAATTAATTATAAAAGCAATAGATAAATCACATATTTGATGTTAAATTTTTTCTTGCATTTTCTGGCAACAAAAACTATATCTAAAACTACATGAAATCTCTGATGACTATTGATCTATACCAAAAAGCAACATATTCAGTTAGATCACTTAAAATGCTTTTGTTGTGGTGGATAACAGAGATAGAATTCCATAATAGTTATTGCAGTTTTTTCTATCCTGTTTCGGAAGATATAATAGATGTAGGAGATATTTGTTTTTTATTAATGTATAATTCTTGATCGTACTCTTCTACCCATTTCATGATGTCATCTTTTTTTTCTTAGTACAGATATAAGTTTGCTACCAATACCAAAATGTTGTTTTACACTCTTGAGACTTTTATTTACTTCTGTAACTTTCCTTGTTAGTTTACAATTAAACTGTCTTATCTCATTATCAATTCTTTTTCACACCATTTTACAAAATTCAAGATATTCAATCTTTCTTAATGCATTGTTTTTATATATTTTCAAATTTCTTCTTTTTTTCATAAATTCTCTAGTCTCAGTAGAAATTTTATTGAACAATTGCTGCTTTTTTCTACCAGCTAACTGTTGCAGTTTTTAAAAGTGTATCAGTTGTTTTCCTAATCATTTCATTCCAATCTCAATCATGTTCAATATGTACTAATACTTGCACTGCAAGGTCTAATTTAAATTCATTATAATATTTGTGAAGATTAAGAATATCAACTGTAAATATTGTTTTTCTCAATTTCTGTCTCTTTAGTTTTGCATTAACACATATCTTACATCTTACTAATCGATGATCACTTCCTGTGTTGAATTTATTAAGGATATTACAATCTTGAAATATGTATTTTCTGTCAGTCAAAATATAATCCAATTCTGCTCTACTCTCATTTGGGTGCTTCCATATCCATTTTTTTAAAATATTTTTTGCCAAAAAAAATGCAGAAAAAAAAATTATATTCTATTTAACCCCACAAGTCTATACTCTGTCTCATTTCTATTACCATAACCAAATTTACCTACAGCACATTCACCTTTCAATTGTTTACCAATACCAGCATTAAAACCTGCCACAAGAATTTTAAAATGTTGTTTGGTCTGATCAAAAGTCTTTTGTACATCCATATATAAATCCTTTACTATTTCATCATTACGAGAACTTGTTGGGGCACAAACCTGAATTCCTAAATAGAGATATGCAAATATACTGAAATGACCTTAATCGAACAACTACATCTAAATTCAATTTTAAAAATAGCTGATTATTGATGATAATGTTTCATTCAATGTCACAACTAAAAAAATCAGACTTTTAAATATGGCTATTGTCTTCTCAATGCTGGTGAATTGTATACTTTGCATACGATTTTATCTTTTTCTACAAAAAGATAAGTGCTGAGTATGTATATAAAAAATAAAATTATATGGACAAAACAATCCTATTGCCACAATTAATGCATAGAATGATTAATGGCAAAGCAGTATCATGAGATCAGATCCTATATTTATCTATGTGATTGCAGAAAAAAGAAAAAGAAAATAATAGCTAAAGCACTAACAGAAGCCTGTTCACTAGCTGTCAAACATTGTAGTTTGAGTTCATCACTCAATCAAAACAAATGTTTTGTAGGTTTTTGTTATATTTGAGCATATGTGTGTTGCATTAATTTCATATTCACATTTATATCCATTTATATTCATCACCCTCACTCAAAAACCTTTGAGGATTTTTTAACTTTCTTACTTCTTAACATAAAATTAAAGTGTAAAAAGCCATGCAGGCTCAGTATTGCTACGAATATGGCAACCCATCTTGGAAGCACTAAGTTTTTAATATTTTGCACTCTTTATAGCTTCTCTTTTGAGTGCTTCACAGGCTTTTAATTTTATTTTATTATAATATCGAGAGAGAAGTTTAAAATTCTTAATAATTTACTTCTTAACAGAAAAAACCCCAATAATTTTAAATTAACATAACCAGATTAATCTTTGTAATTGATCACTAAGCATGCTTTCAATATCGTTGCCAGATATCATAATCATATAATCAGTGAAGTATTGAATAGCTTCACACTCTCAAATCTAACCGCTTCAGCTTCACCTATATATATATAGAAAGTAGGTTGAATTAAAGAAGGGTTCTCCTCTTTTCTTCCAATGCATAAGCTTTTGGTTAAGACCCGTAGAGGTCCCTACCTTCGCATTTTCAACTACACATGCTTTAGGTTTATTGCCTTAGTAAATATTACTTACATAATCATATTAATAAATACATGAATTGTAGGCAGAGAGAATAATATAAGTATCATGTAAATTATATGCAAATATACTTAAATGCCCTACTTCTTAGAAAGGCAGAAGCAGGATTCTTTTTTATTTATAGCATTGGCATTATTGGCAATATGCCAAAACTTCTTTATTTTGCATTTTGCAATAGCTTCAAAGGTTAGGCTGAATTGTTTTTTTGTGCTCTAGAAATATGAATTTATGGTCTGGATTGTTTTTGGCCCTTTTGTACATATATTGGTATTGGGATAGTCTTATTGAAAAGCTAGCATGAGATTCTTCAAAATACATAGCACTACAGTTAGTTTGATTGCAATGAATTTTGTACATGCATTGGGGATTTTGTTTGGGAGGAAGTTTATGCTTGGAGTTGTTGATCAAATGGTTGACAATGAATGGAGTTCAAAGGCTAATTGTACATGATTCTGAACAAATTTTATCTTACAATATTCTATTTTATAGTTTTGTAGTTTTACCCTATTGTTTGAAAGTATTTATAAGCCAGTGTGATTATTTTACACAATAAATCATGAAAAAAATATTTTATCAATGCTAATTTGTTCAATATAATTAAAACTTAACATGATGCTAACAAATGAGTTTTGTTTCAATTTTTCCTCTCACATACTATATAGTTGGATCGACTTCTCTTATATAAATACTTTAGGCACAATAAAGTAACATTATAAAAGACAATTCATGTTTAGCTTTCCATTTCAATATAATATATATTTTTTTCTTAGGATACAGATATTCTAGCACACATACACACACACACACACGAATAATTTCTTCTTTCTTCTCTTTTAATGTTATGAGGCTATTGAGAAATTTGTTTCAATTAAATGAAAATGCTAAAAAATAAAATCAAATTAGACAGAATACTAACTGTTTATCATAATTTTTATTAAACAGAGCAAAACTCTCCATACAGTATTGCCACCTGTGCTAAACAGAATAATCAATGGATGCCAGAAGGCTTGTGCATAAAATCCCTATCTAATGCCTACTCATCCAATATCCCCAGACTAGTTTCTGGCTTGTGGCCTTCATCAGTGAGGAGCTTTGGATCTGAGAGCACTGCATCTAGATCTTAGGATCTAATGCAACCATCTAGCAACCACCTTTTATCTCTACTTAACTACAAAACTATGAGAATGAAATTGAAAACACAAAAAATATTTTTAATCTAAGCTCAATAGCTTATATAGTCATATGAGTCTGAACTCAGTTCAGCACCCATACATTTTGGTGTCTTTGGCTCTTTTACAACCATAGCCACCACTATCCTATTAGGCAGGATTGGTGTTAAACCATTAAGCACGTGATGCATAATTTTTATTATTATAACTATTATTATTCTGCCTAACACTTTTTTGAATTGTAAAATGCCATTTATAAAATATAATTTGTAAATACCTTTTATATCGTTTATATTGATTCATAAAGTCCATATTTGTTATTCATTATTATGATAATCAAATGCAAAATATATCTTTGCTGTATAGTAAACAAAAACAAAATAAATATTGTCAATAACAGTTTAATAATATATATGTTAATATTATAGTAAGTCTGTAATAAATGAACAGATGGTAGATATAATGAGCAAATGTTATATATAGAGCTTGCGAAATAAGCTCTTAACAAGCTTTGAGAATATCCTCAACCCCAGACCAGTTTCTGCTTCTGGCATTCTCAGTGCGATGCCAGGATATTAAAGCGTTAGATTAAAAATACTAGGACAATCCCAGCACTTTATCTAATGTATAACTATTGAGAAAAAAATCTGAAAATTTCAGATATCCATATGTCTAAAAATCCAGTTATCTAACTCAAATAGCAAGACGTCTGAAAATTTCAAATTTTCTTCTTAATAGTTATACATTAGATAAAGTGCTGGGCTTGTCCTAGTATTTTTAATCTAATGCTTGAATATTCTGGCACCTCACTGATGATGCCAGAAGCAGAAACTGGTCTGGGGTTGAGGATATTCTCAAAGCTTGTTAAGAGCTTATTTTGCAAGCTCTATATATAACATTTGTAAATATGAGCTTTATTAAAATTAGGTCATGTGACATCTGACTTGATTTTTTATTATCTTATAATGAGCATAATAACTTTTTAAAATATGTTACTGTTAACAGTCTTCTTTCTTAGAAAATAAACAAACAAAAAAATGTATGATATACTTCCTTATTGCTTGTTTCATCTCATCTCATTTGCTCCTCTATTAGATCTATATGCCTTTGCACATTGTTAATTGTATAAACTCAGTTCATACATTTCTAGTAATATTGAGCATTTTTTATAAGTATAGAAATACATTTATAGATGACTCACAGTATTATGTCATGTGCTGCTTATTTGGTCACAACTTTCCACTGATCAGGTTTGGCCCTAATAAACATTATAAGTTGCTACAAATCTATATTATGATTTGTCTACCATGATCTAGAAATCTGTATGAAACTCTGTTTTGCTTTATGTCTTTTCGAACAGAAACTATTATCTATGATAATAACACGAAAGGCTAAAACCTTCGACAGAAGAGCCTTAAAAATGCTTATGATAATAATTTTTCATTTTAACTTATTTTATACATAGAAATATTAGTAAATTAGTAAATTATAATCATTATAGATGATGAAGATTATTTTGCTATGCCTTAATGATTTTTAAATTTTAACCCTCCAGATGTCATAGTTGATGTAGAGATAGGAGGAAACTTTTTCTTAAATATGATATATTTATAGAGTGCATATGCTCAAAGTCATGATGTGCCATAAATCTGTAAATGACTAATATTAAACCATAACATTAAACGGTAAATTTGCCAATAAACATCACATGACCACCACTTCTTATGCTTGTGTATAACTGTTGCTAAAACAGGCAAAACTCACTACATGTATTGCCACACACAGCAAGCTAGAGTAATCAATGGATGCCAGAAGGCTTGTGCATAAAATCCCCATCTAGTGACTACTCATCCAATATACCCAGACTAGTTTCTGGCTTGTGGCCTTCGTCAGTGAGGAGCCTTGGATCTGAGAGCACTGCACCTAGATCTTAGGATCTAATGCAACCCTCCAGCAGCCACCTTTTATCTCCACTTAACTGCAAAACTATGAGTCTTAAACTGAAAACACCTTAATGTTTTCAATCCAAGCCCATTAGCTTATATAATCATATGAGTCTGAACCCAGTTCAATACCCATACATTTTGGTGACTTTGATTCTTTAATAACTATAGCCACCACTACCCTATTAGGCAGGATTGGTTTTAAGTCAATAAACATCACATGACCATCACTTCTTATGCTTGTGTATAACTGTTGTTAAAACAGGCAAAACTCACTATATGTATTGCCACACACAGCAAGCTAGAGTAATCAATGGATGCCAGAAGGCTTGTGCATAAAATCCCCATCTAGTGCCTACTGAAGGCCACAAGCCAGAAACTAGTCTGGGGATATTGAATGAATAGACACTAGATGGGGATTTTATGCACAAGCCTTCTGGCATCCATTGATTACTTTAACTTGCTGTGTGTGGCAATATGTATAGTGAGTTTTGCCTCTTTTAACTATAAATTTGCTTATAACATAGTTTATAAGGTTATGTGACATTTGGTAGTAAATTGTATCTGAAATGTATTGCAACTTCCAAACAAAGTTAGTATTGATGCAGTTGTGAAAATATTGTCTAAATTGGTGCTGAAAATAAATAAAGATAATGTATTTTAGTATATAAACCAGACGTATCCAGCCCTTTGAAAGGCCATAGTTTTGATATGTGAATTTGACAGCACAACTTCCTTTGCATTAAATTCTTCATAATAAAAATTATGTATTATTAAATATATTTGTAATATCTTTTTAAATTGGTTTCTTTAACAATTTTTTTAAAGATTTAAAGTAAATTAAATAAAAGATTTTAATATTAAAGAAATAAATGTGAGGCATTTACAATTAATAAAATTGGAAAAAAATATATTTGGAATAGTTCATCATCATCATCATCAACCATTATCAATCCACTGCAGGATGAAGGTCTCCCCAAGTTCAATCCATCTTTTCCTATCTTTAGCTTCTCTTCTCCACATCACCCCTGCACACTTTCTTATTTCATCCACCCATCTCACATGTGGTCTCTTTCTAGGTCTTTTACAATCTCTTGGAATCCAGTTTAAAATTTCAATTGTCCATCTGTTATCATCTCTTCTAACAATATGTCCAGCCCAACTCCACTTCAGTCTTTTAATTTTTGCAATGAGGTCAGTAACACCTGTTTGTTCTCTTACCCATACATTGTGTTTTCGATCCCTTCTTGTTATTCCCAACATGCATCTCTCCATACTTCTTTGAGTGGTCTGTTTATTTTTTAATGTTGGAATACAAAACTCTGGACTTTCATCTCACCATTTTTGTAATAATTGGTTGTTTTAACAATTTTTTTTAAACATTTAATGTAAATATGTTACTGAATCATTGATCTGAACTATATTAGGGGATTGACAGATCATGAAAGCATGGAATGTCTTAATGCCAAATTATCAATCAGTATTTGTGACTGTTTCTGCAACCTTCTGAAAATCTTCACTGCAAAATATACAAATAGTAGCCAAGCTATCTCACTCCATGCCAATGGTTCTGGGTATCCTACTGGAAGCCAACAAACATGCTGAATTAGTGACAGCCTCATTACCATTTCTAAATTTGACAGTATTACTTCCTTTGCATAAAATACTTTGTAATAAAAAATATGTATTATCAAATATAATATTTTTTTAATTGGTTGATTTAACAATTTTTATTATTTTTAAATTTAATGTAAATTAAACAAAAGATTCTAATATTATATAAATAAATGTAAAAAATTCACAATTAAAAAATTTAAATAAAAAATTTGAAGTGTGTTTGTACCTGGCAAGATAGTTCCCATATATTAATGGCAGAATACAAAAACTCCAGGTTTTTAGCCTATTGTTTTTGTAATATTTTTTTTAATTGGTTGCTTTTACAAATTTGTTTTAAGATTGACATGTGACATGGACAAACATACATTCACCAATCAGACAACAGAGAAAATAGGAATTTTAATAAAAGATATAATAAAAGCAAATTTGCCATGGTTTAATTTTTTTTTTTTTGCATTTCAGCATATATTATTAAGAAATGTATCTCTCATATATATATGACCTACAGTGCAACTTTTTCAACTGCAACCTTTTCAGAGATAAATCTGTATTAATTATGTTTTATTTAGACAATGATAAAATAAAAATAAAATGGAGATCATAAGTTGTTTGAGCTTTGGAAGTAACAGATTGAATTGTGGCCTATAGATAATTAGTTTTTATGTTTACCATTTTATCACTTGACTAAACTATATATATATTAGACAAAGAGGATTGCATTATTTATTTATAATATATTATTACTAATTAACCATTGATGGGTTGTTTCTAGGTCTTTTTCGAAATCACTTTTAAGATTATTTTTTTTTAACTTCTTAATTTGAAATATTTATAATCTACTTTTTTAAAAAGTATATTTCTTGGTTTCATATTGTAGTTATCTCGCAAGCCATTTTTCAAAATTTAAAGCTTATTGGCGTAAACAATGGCATGTGTTTTCTTATCTACATTTCAAGTGTTTTTAATCTTATTTTCTTCTGCATCGACCGAGTTTATTTTTTCATAAAGCATATTTAATGGATTTAATAATTATGTATACAATATGTTCAAACATTCATATGTGTGTAGTTTTTTTTTGTTCTTTGAAAATATGATTTATATAATTTCAAGTGCTAAAAAAAATTTCAATAATTTGCAAAAAAAAAAATAAAAAAATAACACGTGGTAGTAAAATCAATAGCTTTTCAGCGTCAGACTTAATTAAATTGAATATGAGCAAGGAAGTTTCTCCTAGAATGAGTTTTATCCATGTTGCTATTATTTCATTGGTATTAAAATGGGAACAAATATTAATTATAACTTTAGCTGGTTTAACGAAGCCTCACATTCTTGCGGATAAAAGCATGTGATAAGCAGTTATATTCTTGTAGATTAGAAGCAAATGACCTTTGACTTTTCTTCTATCTTAATTTTATTGATAGATGAGCAGAAGCGAGTCTATTTTCTATTTATCATTTCTCATTATTTTTTTAAAAATATAAAATGTATCTTTTCGCTTATGTAAGTTTACTGCTATGTCAAAAGTGGTTCAATTATCTCAGAAATACCTTGCATAAAACTGAAATGAATTATAATGATCACTGAATGCCGTTAACAACATTTTAAAGGGTCCCAGTAGAGTGCGGAAATTAGCATTGAATAAGAAGATTGAAGTGGCTTTGACTTGATGTAATTAAATGCTAGTATCCAACATTGCTTAAAAAAATGAAAGCATGATTTAATGTTAAAACCAAGCAATGCGCATTGAAATATGAATGAGGGGAAAAAACTTGGTAACACAAATGTAATTTTTCTATAGTTTCCCTCCCAGCCAATTAACCTGTGGAAATGGGAACGCTTTTACAGCTTCCTTATTAGATATTTCAAATCTATTAAATAGAACTCTGGCCAGTAATCAGAGGCCATTTTCAGATAGAAATCTTGGTTCTAACTAATTTGTATACAAGTTATGCAAATTTAATTTATAACAAGGGTATGCTGAATTCGCATTCTGTACGTGTGGGTAATTATTATGAACAAATATAAAAAAAATAATTAATTTTCTTCTTATCAAACATTTACTTTCAAAATGCAACGTTTTTGATATAATAAGCGTAATGAAGATTTCACAAAGTTTAATTCACACATAAAATATTTTTTGTTTATCTAATTATATAAATTTTCATACACATACACATATATATGCATATACATATGCGCGCACACACATATATGTATATAGATATGCGCACACACATATGCGTGTAGATATGCGCACACAGACATATATGAACACACATACTTAATAATATGAATATATAAATATTGAAGACCTTTATACTAATTAAGTACAAGCAATTGTCATGCACACAACCTGGAATTTGAAAATAGGTAGAATATGAAAATGTTTTTCACAGCTAAAAATTTGCAAACAACTTTAAAATTGGCTCCCAGATAATCTAAATAGACATCTACTTCTCGGTCAGTAAATGGGTATTATGCTATTTTTAACTAAATGATAAAATAATAATTGAAAACTTTTTATTTTACTTCACTATTATTTTTCTGAAGTATGTTTGATAAACTTTTGTTTTGTTGTGTGCTATAAGATGGAGTGAAGGATGAATATAGACTGAAAATCCTAAGTTCAAATCCCTCTATATACTATAGTAAACATTCAGTATACTGAACATATATATATATATATATGGATTAATATTTTATTAATATTTTTTGCATATTTTTTTATTTGGCATGTGAATTTATTTTTAGATAGCTAACATTTTCAAACATTATAAAATCATCTATAGAAATTCCAACAAAGGGAGAGATTCACTGAAAGCTTTATTAAATCCTTTAATTGTGGATTAGTATGGATTAATTTGAAATTAATTGAGTAATTAGTCCATGGTTAATTTTTGGTTAGAAATCAAAGACTATTAAACTATTTTTCTCAAGCAGAAAAGTACAATACCCCTAAATGATCATTAATCTGTTGATAAAAACCACTAGCATCTAAGTAAATCAAAATCTATTGGCTTTATTTATTATATTTGCAAAAACAAAAGCTTAACACCATGCAAAAAATATATTTTCTATGCCATAAATTTTTGATTGTCTGAAAAAATTCTTGATTATATGAAAATAGAATTATGGTTTAAGACATATTTTAAGTGATGAAATGATATTTTGAGTTCATGGTAAGTCAAATTTAGTTATTAGTTTTTTGTGCATTTTTCTTTGATGCCTGCTGGGAAATATGTACCATCTTGGTGAGCCACTACAAGGAAATAGATATAAGTATTGTACTGGTCAAAACATGTTTATCCATCTAACATGAGCTGGAACTCACAAAATGTACTTCAATCCCAGTCAAGCCCGAGATTTAGATCAAGGACCAGCCTGAATTCGAACCCACTTTATAAGCCCCATATCTAACACCTAATGAATAACATAATAGTGATGGCACATGAGAATTAATTTTAATCCGACCCACTAGGAAAGCGGAGAAGACAATGAGACTTCTATTAACTATGACTAAACTAAAATATATATATAAGCATGGCTGTACTTTTGGAAGTGGAGAAAAGAGGAATTTGAACAACTCGGACAAGTTGGATAATAAAAATTAGTTTAATATAATGAAAAATTGTTTACATACATTATGACTTAATTGTATATACATTAGTGTGTGCGTGAATGAGCAAGTGGTGGATGATTACATAGTGTCATTCACGCTATTATTTCTCATATGCGCTTTATTAGCTAAATAATATATTATAAATAAACACACATCTTTGGTGGGTCCAATATTAAGATGCCAATCAATTATTAGAAAGATTTACATAATATCGCTATTAACACTTTGGATTATGGTTCTGAAACATGGTGACTAACATTATTTAGGGGAGTGTTCCAAAATTCATTACATATATAATACAAACTATTTTCACGCCATTACAGTCATGAAAATAAATAAAAGACATTTGAAAACACATTTGATTATATGATAAAATACCTAATAAAACTTCTTTTAATTAGCGCTGATAAGAAGAATGCTTTATTTTCCCCAAGGCATATAGATACTCTTAAATACAGAAATGTTACGATGGTGGGATTGTATAAGATCAAAATAAATTTAATTAATAAAACTAGTAATAGTTGGCATTTATATATATTTTGAGCAGAGCACAATTTTCAATATTATTACAGCATTAAAATTAGGTCATAAGCAAAAGAAATAATAATTCGAAGTTTGGGCAGTACTGACATAATAGCCAAAAATAAGTAAGAGGAAACGGTCATGCTTCTGGATGAAAACAAAGTGGATAGGCATAGCATGTGCCAGACTTAGGGATCACCGCCAGAGGCCTTTTTATATGACAAATGGTCCTGGGTAGATCACTATCCTCAGGACAAGGCTTGAGAAGAAAATCTATGTGTTCGAACTTGTCACAACCCCCCCAGATTAGAAGTCCAGAAACACATAATATATATATATATATATATACAAAGATAGTCCAAATGTCAGTAACGCAGTATGAATGAATGTCACTAACAACATGAAATATGATTTACTGCTTTAAAATAAATGACCCTCATTTGAATGCCATAATTTATATAAATAATACGCTATGCAGTTATATATATATATAGAGATTTCTCTAAATAAAATATACGTTAAGATTTTACTTAGTAAAAGAAACATTAAGATTTAATAAAATATACATTAAGATTTGACCCCCTCCTTTTTCTGCTATTTAAAATAAATCAATCCCACCATTGATTTTATAATAACTGAAATATTTAAATACTGTATTTGATATTTTAAGAGTATATAAAAAAAAAAACTAGTAATTATAAAGAAAACAAATAATAAGTCACCCTTTCAGAATTAAATAAATAACATTTATAAAATAACTATGTTTCAGAGCATTAATTAGTCTATGTTCTGGATTCACCCCAGGTAGAAAATCCAGAGTTAAACAAATAACAAATTGTTATACTAAAAACGAACCTAAAATGTTGATTCGTAAAAAAAAACCGATCTGGGGAACATATTAATTAATAATGTGTTGTGTTTTAAAAAGGGACATTAATAACCTTGCTTCATGACAGAAAAGATCTTTATAAATTAAGCTCACCAGTTTGCTTGAGGTTGGCATATTAATAATAAAAGCACACATATAAAAACAAGTAATAAATAAATGACCGCACCAAAATTAAACAAAGTTAGAGCATATGAGAATTAAATTTATAAAATTTATTTAAGAGCAATTTATATATTAGAAAAGTCAAAGTTAAATATTACATTAGGAGAAATTGATATAGAATTTGAGATTAGATAGGCAAGCTAGATTTAATTTCAATGGTGGCAGTTTGAAATAATTTACCTTGCACCATTTTAAGAGTCTGTTTTTCAAAGTACAACATTTAATGGATCCAAGTGAATTCTTCTTGGTGACAGCAAAATTCTATTTAGCATTCCAAAGTACTCCATTGGGCCTTTACTTCATTCTAGGGAGCATGATATAACAGCAGTGGCAGATGATGACCCAACAGGGCTGATAAGAGTGGTGGACTTACTACTACATCATTATTTTTTTAACTTTCGCACCAGCGTGGGTTATGTTCACTGCAGTTCTTTCAATAGTAGCTAATCTCTCTTGATTAAAACTTCGGCCATTTTGTACTTTGCCCAGGTATTTCTGGAATGGTTTTAATTACTTAAATCATTTTTTTTGAAAGATGCAACTGTTAGATAACATCCAAAAATAAATTCAAATCTATTTCCAGATTAGAAATAGATTTGACAAAATGTTTATAACAAAAAAAAAATCTTTAATCTTAATCCCCACTTCAAGTAAAAACTTTAATTAAAAATACCTTCCCCAAATTAAAACAATAGTGCTTCCAACCCTTTAATTATTTTGGGGCAATTAACAGTTCATCTTCCATACTGAATTTTATAAAATATACATTTTAATAAAAAAAAGTACTTTAAAAAGAAAAAGTTTAAAATGATGTGTAGTAAAATATTTACAAAAAAATCAATATTTTGTTAGTATTTTGCTCTTATATATATATATATGAGCCACACCTATAATACTTTAATAAAAAAACTAATAATTAATAAAAAATAATTAATAATAATTTTTAAAAAAAATTGTTAGTGAACGTTAAAATTTTATAACTTAGGAGCGCATCTCAAATATATGCATAAAATATATATATATATGACAAAAGGAGCGGGATGGGATATAGGGTTTAAACATAGGTTAGTAGGTGGAAACATGAAGCTCAATCTTAAGCTAAGATTGACTGCTTCAGTATATCATAAATATTTCTAATAGTAATATTTATTAGCAACAGAAATTTAACACAAGTTCCTTTTATCCAGAAAAGTACATAGTAGTTACCAATATAATATGTTAATAATAAAAGTTCTGTCTGATAAATATTTGCATCATTACTCTAACTAATGCTGTTCATTTTTCCAAAGCAATTCTTTCTAGATATTATTTTAGATCTAATCATAAACGGTTGAGGAAAACAAGTTAGTACAAATTCCAAGGTTATTTTTGAGTAGCATAAAATAATCTTGTGTTTTCATCAAAAATAAAAGAATGTTATAATTATATTATTAGACATTTCCTTGTTATTTAGTTGAAAAGTTCAGCATATGGTTTTTGTTCAGGTTAGGAATAAAATGTCCGTATTTGAAAAAGATTTACAATTTTCTTTTATTAAGATACTTTTCTATTTTAGGAAAGACTTTCTTTTGAAACCTCAAGGCTATGACATCAGCATAAAGCAATTTCCAACATTCTGTTTATGAAATATCATTAGGATTATATTAAGTAATGTAGACAAGAGAACTGATATCTGTGATAGACTGATATGTAAAATTTGATGTCTACTACTACTAATATTTAGTGTCATCTGTAATTTTATATTAGCCTTGTCATGAAAACCAATGATTTTTATATATTTAAGGATTTTAGAAATTTTAGAAGAATACCATTTTTCCAAAAAGAGTTGAAAACTGAAATTAAATCAATAAAAATAGCATGTTTTAAAATTATTTTGAAAATCTTTTTTAATATTAATTATTATAAGAGAAAACTTGCTCACTGTATTTCCTTTGTGGCCTAACTCCAGACTGCTCTAAAGATAAATGTTTCTCAATAACTGGCATACTTATATATATTGTTAATATAATTCTTTCAAACAACTTGCTGGGACACATATAATAATGATATTAGTGATTGGGTTTATTTGTTTTTAAAACTTATTGTGCCTTCATTCAAAATTAGTGGAATAGTTTCGATACTAATAATGCTATTGAATAGTTTTAATAACCACTCATTGATTTTAAATCCCAATTTATTTAAAAAAATTGAATGATTCTAATTGGTACAGAGCCTTTTTTAAGATAATACAGCCAAGGTAAAGATTAGATTTATTAATATCTACTGGTGTTATTAGATTGGAATTAAAGAAACATTGTAAGAAAAGTTGTAGTTTTGTTCTGGTCATCTTACTAGCAATAACAGTGGTAACTCTTTTAAAGATACTTCTGAAATCAAACTATCCAGACATTCAACTAGTACTTCCATAATTCCACAGAATTAATGTAGCCAGCTTTCTGGCTGTTTTCTAATTTATTGGCATTATTCATGAACTTTTTCACTCTTCTTTTCTAGTGTCATTCATAGATTTTATAAACTTATTGGCAGTTTTTAATAAACCAATATTGGTCATGTAGAATATTACTGGTTTCATTTATGACTTTCAAGGAGCTCTTTCTTAGTTGGTTTTATAATTTTCTGACATTAATAATAATCTTTTTTGCATTGTTTTAAGAATCATTCATATATTCTATAAATTTATTGGCACTTTACAAATCTTTGATAAAAAATATATTCTATATATATATTGCCACTGATTTTATTTCAATCTGGGGTAAATTGTTCTTAATGGCATTAAAGGATTAACTCACATTGATTACAATTGGTATCATATACCACTATAAATATTTAAATACCTTAACATTGTACACATTTTTTTAAATGAACAGATATCTATCTCAGTACTTTCCTATATATGTTTTTATTATGCAAAAATCAAATTATTTTGAATTTAATTTGCTTAGTTTAAATTTTATACCCCCTTTTTGCTATAGAGAGTTGTAAATTTAAATCATCTTTTGCAAAAACAATTGCTACTTTTTCCACTTTTTAAATACTTTTTATTGTAATTAATGGCAAAAATAATAAGAAAACTTATGTCCTTATGATAACTAATTATAAGAAAGCAATCACCTGATTATAACAAAAGCTGTCAATATGAATCTAATTAAATATAAGTAATTTTATTTCTTTATTTTTGGAATTTTATGGCAATATTTTTTAATTTTTTTATATAAATAATTTATTAATTATTATTAATAATGCATATAAAAATAAAATTTGATGTGATATATAGAAAAAAACAAATACATATTAAGAGTGGTATGTGATACTGCTTGTAGTCTAAATGTTAATATATCTCATTGTAGTTATTGTGAGTTAAATACTTTTATGTTTACTATTGTGAGTTTTTAAATCTATCATTAAAAAAAAATGGGTGATAGGGTGGTAATATTTTATTCATAACATCCAATAGATTGTCTCCAGTTAACTTCTCTTAAGTTTTATTTCAAATCATGGTAGCTTTTAACAATATAAATTTCAAGAGAGATAAAACTTTGTTTATATTGGTAATAGAATAAATGATCCAATATTAGTAGACTAGTAGATAATGAAAAATCATTTTAATAAAAGAAATGAACATAAACCAAGAGTTGTCTCTGTGATTTATCTGACTATAACAAATGTTTATTTTTGCCAGCACAGTGAAAATATACATTGTTCAGAAAGATTGATCTTTTGCTTTATATAGTGTTGTATATATCTAGGGTTACTATGAGAATTGAGTTTCCCTATATATAAAAAGGTGTAGAAAGATCTGCCAAAAAGATTGTAGATAGAATTTGTATTGAGATATTCGTAAACATTTTATACTTCAAAATAATTTATATGAATGCTGATTGCTAAATAAGTTAAATTATCTGCACTAGCAGTTGTTTATTTTGCAATATGGTTTGAAATAAATGTTTTTAATACCTTGTTCTGTATGCATTTTATTAAAATCCAATAAGAAGTTAGTGATTTAAGAAGAGGGATATTATTAGGAAAAATATATGTCTCTATAAATACAATTATTTATATTGTGCTGTATAATTAAATTATAAAAGATCTCCAGTTTTGATGTTAGATTTAAGTAATTTCATGTTTTATAATTAAAAAAATTATAGTTGAAAAGAATATATTGTACTTGACATTTGAGTCAATTCATTCTTGCCATCACCATATAGACAAGAAAAGAATTCAAGTTAAAACAATTAGTGTACTAATTAGTTTTATTATAAGTCTTACATTTTACAATTTTAATCAAAATTAGTACTATTTCTATGATATTATTTTAGCTTATAAGGCTTAACATTTTGTTAAAGAAGTGTGGTATTATGTTAGAATTTTCATTGTTAAACGATTTTGTGAAAAACATTAATTATTTGATAATTAATTAATTGATATTTAAGTGCTTAAATTGCATTATGATGTCCACCATTATTTATTATTGATGATAATAATTTCAGAAAATACTTGTCTGCATAGAAATAGTTAGAAGAATAAAGAGAGAAGAAGAGAACAGAAATGAAACAAAACCAGAAACATAAGAGGAGAGAAGAAGAGAACAGAAATAAAACAGAAACATGGGAGGAGAGAAGAAGAGAACAGAAATGAAACAAAACCAGAAACATAGGAGGAGAGAAGAAGAGAACAGAAATGAAACAAAACCAGAAACATAGGAGAAGAGAAGAAGAAAACAGAAATGAAACAAAACCAGAAACATATGAGGAGAGAAGAAGAGAACAGAAATAAAACAAAACCAAAAACATAGGAGAGAAGAAGAGAACAGAATTGAAACAAAACCAGAAACATAGGAGGAGAGAAGACGAAAACAGAACTGAAACAAAACCAGAAACATAAAAGAAGGAGAGAACAAAGATAAACAAAAGATTAAAACAAAGAAATAAGGTAAAAGGAGAAAGGGATTTAAATAGAGAGTTCAAAAATCAAAATGTCATTGCAAATGAAATTTAAGTTTTGTTTCTATAGATTTAATTAAAGGAACACAAGTCTTTAAATTATTTCTGAGAATTACCTTAGATTGAATTCAATGATGAAAAAATCATTTATAAAATCAAAAGTACTGAAACATTATAAATGTTTTTTTTTTTTATGAATTCAGATTTTTTTGAATTTGACTGATGAAAAAAAAAAGATGACATGAAATGAAAGTGATCAAACAGATATGCATATTGTTATAGAGTTATAACTCATTTATTATTCAAAAATTCTTTTAATATTTAATTCTAGAAAGTATATTGTCCAATAAGGTAATAAATTCTTAAGATATATGCATTGTTTTCTCTTTCTAATATTGAAGTAAGCATTTTTCAACAAGAATCTCACTAACTTTCAACAGATACTTTGGGTTGACTGTTTCATATATATATATATGAAAAACAAAAATGCAAGTTAAAAAACTTGCTAACGCTTGTATTTATGTCCACAGATGGCGTTCTACCAAAAACACCGATCAAGCGTATGTTTTGCTTACATAAACGTCAGAGCAGTATTCACTATCTCTAACTATAATTCCACTTTCAGATCATGATTTCAAGCTATTTGCTATCATCAGTGAAAGACAGGAATAAAGAAACTAGATCTAAACACAAACTCTGAGCATTTATGAAACAATTTCTATTCAGCTTGAATACTGCTCTGACGTTTATGTAAGCAAAACATACGCTTGATCAGTGTTTTTGGTAGAACGCCATCTCTGGACATATATATATAACCAACTTTAATAGCTTTGATTTTTTACATTTTAAAGAAATGAATTTGTATATGATGTAAAAATCTTTACTATCACTGAAAAATATAAATAGTTTTAAATTAGCCTATCGCATGGCAAGTCTTCCTTATCATTTCTACACACAAACACAAACTTTCTCAGGCTAATCATTTACTATTTGGTGAGACCTTCTATATTCTTCATTTCTTCTTTTGCTATCTTGTTAAGAATATCTATATATATATTTATTATTTAATAACTGAATGGTTAGTTAATGGGTTTAAGATGATTATCTTGAAAACAAAATCTAAGCTTGCTTAAAAATTCTCGGCTTTACTCCCCCCCCCCCCAATCATATTTAGTCAGATTCAGATGTGAATCTCAGTTAATCTGTATAGAAGATTATTATATATTATGTTTTGAAAATACATCAATATGCTTCAGTCAGTGAAATTAGTTTATACTATTACTTTATAACTCTTGTTTGATTTCTTAGTAGGTGAGCTCACATATTTTTGAGCACTTTCTTATTTTCATGTTTTACTTCCTCAATTTTATTTTCTTTAATTGCTCCTTTTTCTTTTTTTCTGGTTCATCTATTTTCACATTTTCCTTCTTTCTTTCTTATCATTTATTTATTTCTTTTACCTAGCATTAATTCTTAAAATGGCAGTTTAACAAATTTTTTTTTTCTTTTCATCAAATGGTAGAGAATACACAAATACTGATGAGTTAGTGCTAAATTTTAAACTCTATTTTATGTATTTTAAAATCAGCATTATAACCTATAATATAGATTTAGATAACTAATAAAAACAAGAGGAAAATTTGACAAGAAAAGAGTCTAAATCAAAACTTACTTAAAAGCCATCATACCTACAATTGAGAACATGTTTGTAGGGGAAGTGCAATGACTGTAAAGAAATTGTTACATTAAGACCTCCTAAATCAAATACTTTTTGGGCTAATATTGCAACAAAACACATTTGTCATTAATTATACAATTGGCTAATCGTTTTATTATGGAATAAGACATTTGTAACTAATGAATATACGTTGATGAATTTTTCATTGAGTCCAATAACTTATGTGTTAAGATTCCATAATATGATTTCTTTAATAAATACCCAATTCTAATTTCATTAAGATATCAATTGATTAACAAAAACTTGAAATAACAAACTCTAAATATTTTATACGATTATATTTATAATAGTAAAAAAAACTCTTCATACAGTAATACTACCCAGTGCAAGCCATAGCAATCAATGGATGCTAGAAGGTTTCTGCAAAAAATCCATATTTAGAGCCTAATGCCTCCAATATCCTTGGATATGCTTTAACTGTTTGTGCAAGCATATGAAATGGTGAACGTGATGCTTTAGTGATTATATTTTATAGTGATACATTTAGTATATTAAATCATATAAATAGTTATATTCATGGGTAAGAGAACAAACAGATGTTATTGAACTCATTGAAAAAATTAAAACACTGAAGTGGATTTGGGCTGGACATATTGTTAGAAGAGATGATAATAGATGGACAATTGAAATCTTAAGAGATTGCAAAAAAACCCAGAAAGAGATCACATGTGAGATGGATGGATGAAATAAGAAAGTGTGCAGGAGTGATGTGGAGAAGAGAAGCTAAAGATTGGAGAAGATGGTTTGAACTTGGAGAGACCTTCATCCTGCAATGGATTGATAATGGTTGTTGATGATGATGATCCAAAATAAAGGACCCATATGATTAATGTTTTCAAAAAGAGTTACAAACTGTTTTTGAAAATTAATCAGTTTTCATTTTTCATCATTCAATAATGAAACAATATATAAAGTATTCAGCGTTCAGATTCTATCTTTCTAAATGTAACTATTTATTTAAAAAATATTAAAAGTAAGCAAAGGTGTGTATTATATTTGCCTGTGATTAAAAGAAGTGGCTAAGAAAAAAATAATTGCATGACAACCTTGGCACTAACAAGGGCTTTGAACGTTCAACCCTCAGATTTTCAATGAAATGGAAGACTGAAGAGTTGTGAGTTGGAATAGTTTGAAGCCTGTCCATTAAAGTATGAAGATTGGCTATCTTAATATAAAGCTGAGCACTGATTATATATATATGTGAGGATAGTAATCTAGACCAACTGATGATTGCTGGTTTAGCATTAAATACGTATATTTGTGATTATTTATCTTTTCAACATGTGTGTGATCAGGTGGGTCAGCAATATGAGATGGCACTGAGAGTAGTGGGTCGTGTGAAAGTCTGAGTTCGAATCCCGCATATATTACATATATTAATACAGGTTTAAGCCTGTACAATGTATTAATAAATTATGATTATAACTGGAATACAGGCCTATTATATACCTACATCAATATATGTAATATATAAGGTATATGAGCACAGACTTTCACACCACCCACCACTCTATCTCATATCACTGATTCACTGGAACACATATATGTCGAAAAGATAAATAATCACCAATATACGTATTACATGCTAAGCCAGCAATCATCAGTTGGTCTAGATTGTATATATTAAATGGTAAAATTATAATTCTTGCTTGCACTAGCCAAATAATATATATATATGTTACTCTGTTTATGTGTAACGCACATGCATATAATACTTTTTGAAAATTCTATGGTCAATTATATATATAGAATTTAATAAATTATTAAACTTTTTTTTTAGTTCACGTGTCACATTTTTTAATCATTATATGAGCATGAGTTAGTGAAAAGAATTTTTAGCTCTTCACAATCCAAATTTGATAAGAAAATCATGACAGATAGGAATGACAGCTTTGGATAGAAGCAGGTGAGTAGATATCTTTGCATTGTGAAATGCATTATGGGAAAGTTAAGAATATTACAATAATAGTGTCAGATTTAATATACGTATATCTTCATAAATATTATCTAATTATATTTCCAAAATGCTAAAATAAAATACATTATGTAGTTTTAATTAAACAAACAAACCAAAACAAAAAAAAAAACCCCAGTATATTTATTTTTAGAGACTGAATCAATTTATTTTAAAACAAAATACTGAAAGTTCTATTTATTAATTAAAATGTAAAAATATCCCCCCAAAATACAACTTTATATCAATTAGGAGGAACAATTGATTTCCCAAAACTCATTGTAAAGCAATAATATTGTATAAAAAGCAAAGGATTGTAATGGTTTCTATCGGAAAAAATTTAGCTTGTTCCTGTGGATAAAAATTACATTATAAATTATGAATATTGTATTAACAAACAACTTGACATGATACACGTATAGTAATTTAAAAATAAACCCTAATGTACAATATATGCACGTGTAAACTATTATGCGTGCATAATTCTGGTAACATTTAAAATATGTATGTATGTATGTATGATTATCATCATCATCATTAACCATTATCAATCCACTGCAGGATGATGGTCTCTCCAAGTTCAATCTATCTTCTTTGATCTTTAACCTCATTTCTCCACATCACACCTACACACTTTCTTATTTCATCCATCCATCCCACATGTGGTCTCTTTCTGGGTCTTTACAATCTCTTGGAATCCAGTTTAACATTTCAATTGTTCATCTACTAGTATCTTTTCTAGAAATATGTCCAACTTAACTCCACTTCTGTCTTTTAATCCTTTTGATGATGTCAGTAATGCCTGATTGTTCTCTTACCCATGCATCGAGTTTTTGATCTCTTATAGTTATTTCTAACATGCATCTCTCCATACTTCTTTGAATGGTGTGAAGTCTCTGTATTGCTTTGCTATTAAGGGTCCAAGTCTCAGATCCATAGGTAAGAATGGGCAAAACGTTTATTAAAAACTTTCTTTTTCAAACACATAGGCATATTTTCTTTTAATATTAAGTTATTTGTATGTAGGATAATACCATTTAAATCCAAGTAAAAACACAGTTTAAAATTGTTCTTATAATTCATCCATTTAGCACTCAGTATCAAACAATTTTATGAGTCATTAGTTGCTCATTTTAATGGTATATCATTGTCTTTGAAATTATTTCATAATCATGGATTTTTTTGGTGGTGTTGATGGCTGACTTTTTTAAGAGAAAAAATTAGAATGGATGATTAACTTGCTTTTTGATTTTCTTTTTGTATATCTTATAAGATCAAAGAAAAATAAGTTTTTAATATAATATCATAATATTTAAAAATAACAATTGGTCATTAACAAATTTCATAATTTTAATGTTATTTCATAGATCACTTTTTCCATAGTATTAATCTTGCCAATTGAGTTATTTATAAATCATTTACATTTATATATTGTAACCTTTAGCTTAGTCAGTAAAAATAAATTTCCAGTCATCTAATTGTTCAGGTATACATATAAGTATTGAACAAATTTAATTTATACTGCAAGCCAATTTATCAGTGCTTTATATTTCAATGTTAATTTGCCCTTTAGGTTATTTTCAAGAACTTTTATAAGTCTTAGTTGTATTAAATTTTTTTATATATATTTTTACTGTAGTGCTTTAAAGCCCTCTGTACTTGTAAATGATTTCAAATTGCTTAAGTTTAAGAATATTTTTACTCTGTATAAGAATGAATTAATGTTAAGAGCTATTAAGAGTAAAACCATTTTAATAGAAACCCTAGTATATTAAAAGGGAATGTTAAACTTTAATAACTAAACTTAAATCTTTAATGTTAAGTATTAGTATTTAATTTATTTGCTTATATAAAAATATTTTTTATTTAAGTCATTCACTAATAAAAGTATATTTTATTAATGCTAATTATAATAAAAATTAATTCAGTTAAATAAGTTTAAAATAGTTAATTAAAAAGATAAATAGTTAGTTAATTATTATTAAAAGCTATTAATTTTAAATAAAAGAAAGCATTTGCCAATGTGTGTGAGTGTGCTTGATTATAAATTTCAATTTTATTTCTTTGTTAGTAATATTTAAAAAAAGCTATTCTTAAATATTTATTTAAAAAAAGTTTTATTTAAATAATATTCTGGAGAGCTTTACCTTTATAAAATATTATATAAAAGTGTTTAAAAGAATAATTAAGGTGAAAGTCTGAAAACCTCTCGCATGCACTTTTAAAATGCTTATATGACAGCCAATCAGATGTAATAATGATTGTATAGGGAGCTCTTAAGCCACAACCCAAGATTGAGATTTTATAAGAAAAAAGTGATTGGTTGTCATATAAAGCATTCTAAAAGTGCATGCGAGAGGTTTTCAGTCTTTCACTTTAATTACAGCTGCTTGTGCTTAATAAATAATATTTAAAAGAATAATAAAAATTAAAATTCTATTTAAAATAATGTAATTTATTATATCATATTTTATTTATTTCCATTGTAATAATTTTTTAATTTTATAAATAATTGTTTTCAAATGTAATATTTTAATTAAGCAGTCTAGACAGAATGTAAATGAGTTGATTTTTATCCCAGGAGTCTAATTAATTTTTGAACTGTAATGAATTGGATTAAGTAGGAAGTGATTTAAATATCAGTTTTTAATCATCAAAATCAGTCACATGTTTAGGAGTATAAAAGATAAATACCTGCACCTGCCTGCTTACTTTTTCATCGCTTGCTTAATTGTTATTTAGGCAAAACTCCACACAATAGCATCACTCAGGGCAAGCCAGAGTAATCAATGGATGCAGGAAAGTTTGTGCATAAAATCTTTATCTAGTGCCTACTCATCCAAAATCCCCAGACTAGTGTCTAGCTTGTGACTTTCATTAATGAGACATTTTGGATCTGAGAGCATTGCACCTAGATCTTAAGATTTAATGCAACCCTCCAGCAGTTATTTTTATCTAACTAGTTAACTATAAAGTTTTCCATCCAAAATGAAAATGCAATAATGTTTTTAGCTCAAGCTCATTAACTTCTATAGTTATATAGATATGAACTCAGTTCAGCATCCATATTTTTTGGTATCTTTAGTTTTTTAATAACCACAATAACCATAATCCTATTGGGCAGAATTGGTATTAAACCACTAAACATCACACGGTCACCATTATTTATGCTTACACAAGATATTTATACAGTAGTGCCATTAAAAGACTTTAAAACATTTATTCCTCATCAATGAATATTTAAGATAACTAAATGTTATTCTAGATTTATTAGATTGAAGATAGAAATAAAGATATCTTTGTTACAAAATTATTAAAATTAATACACTTGCTATTTTGAGATGCTTTGGCATATTATCACATATATAAGAAAATGAAATTTTAATAACTAAAATTTATACAATAGCATAGGCATCACTGCAAGTCCAAAAGTAAAAGATAGATTACAGCAAATATAATCACCAATTTTATCTTTTAATTTATATAAAATCAAAGGTTTCACGAATATTAAAAATACAAAGAATAAGGCAAGTATTAATTAGTGACTCTACAATTTAACTTAGACAAAGATTTTAAAAATTAACCTTTTCTTTGAACATTCACTTAAATTTATATCATAGTTATAACTTTAGATTTAAGAATAAAAGCTCTTTAGAGCTCTTTGTGGTGATCTTAGGAATTTTCACCTACAACTTGTTGGAAGCCTGTCTGTTGGTAGAATCCTTTTGGGTGGTGGGTACAGCAACAGCAATTGTTCTTAGGATAGACTGCATCTCTCCAGTTGAAATAGTAGTGCAGCAGATCTGTCACAGAAACATCTTCCATCACTATAATGACTAGGTACCTTCAGCCTGTAGGACAGAGACAGAGATTATCACTTTCCACGCTTGAAGAACAGCAACTCCTGCCTTTCCTACTCAGCCATATTAAAATTTAAAGCAGCATAGATTCAGTTAGCAAATGCTTAGATTTTACAAAGTGTATTTTACATGGAAAAAGTTGGCCTATTTATACTCACTTTCCATTAAGTTACATTTTTAATAACAAGTTTTCTTCCAGTAAAAGAAGCAATTAGCACCTGTCTTTTGTATTATTCCTGAAACAGAATGTTTTCTAAGATTTGACAATTTACTTTTTCACAAGATTTTAGCAATTGATACAGTTGGTTAAATTTATTTTAAATGCACATTATTATATTAAGTAATATTTACTAAGGCTGTAACCTCAGAATATGGGTCTGAAAAATGCGAAGGTAGCGACCTCTGTAGGTCTTAACCACAAGCTACATTTGAGACAAATATTTATTGTCTTAATAATTTTTAGATTTCATCATGACATCCCAAAACAGATTTGAATTGCATGTTTTTATTTTACAGATTATTTTAAAATAAATTAGAAAATATAGTAAATAACCAAATAACAAGACACTATATATGTATGACAGTGATACATATAATACACATATATACATGCGATTTAAGCAAATTGAAATAAAAATTGAATTAAATTGTATTTTAAATTATGAATTACTTTTAAATAAATATATTATTGCAATCTATATAGAACAGTTAGATTACAGATTTGATGCTCACACACACGTGTGTGTGTGTGTGATCATACCTATATACCCATATAGATGTCTTTTAAAGGACTTTTTTGGGTTTAAACCTGGCATAAAGTGGGCTGTAGGATTTAACTAGGTGAAATGGAGATAACAGGGTAAATATCCCATTTCAATTTGGGTAAACAAGGTGTAATTTTAAAATTTATATTTATGCTATTGTAATTTACCTTGTATTTTATTTTATGTATATTATGCATTTTTGTATGATATATTTTATGCATTATTTATAAACTGTAATAGCCAGAAGCTTTCACAGAATATTTACTATTTTACGATACTATATAATTTTAAAGTGTTATTTGTCTTCTGTCATGGGTAATTCATATATTTATTTGAATGTATGGGTTAGTGCCAAACCAATGAAGATGTTGTATATTCTTATAGTTTATTTCAGACTATGATTTTATCAGGGCAGATTTGGCAAATAATTTTTATTGTCAGTTTTACACATCAGTTAATTATCATAATATTTGTTTAGCTTTGTTGCTCTGTTGTAGGTATTTATTGTACATACTTATCTTGCCATGATATTATCCAAGAGATCATAGCTGTGTGTCCCTCTTGTGGATACATTTTCCAAGAGATCATAACTGTGTCTCATGTGACTGTTTACTTTGCTTGCACATATTATATAAAGAGATAGAAGCTGTTTCTCTCTTATTATAAAATATTCTGTGAGTTATGTTCTTCATGTCATATACTTAAGCATAAATGCTTTATTTAAGCAGCTGTTATGATCCCTAATATATTTTGATGGTTCATTGTCATTTTCCTTATGTTCAAGAACAAAATCCAAGCATAATTGTTGCCATCAAAATGTAGATGCTCCCTTTGAGTTCATGCCAACATTTAGATTCACTGTCTTTCCTATTTTACCTCTTAAAGATATTATATCATGTACCTATTGTATGAACCCATTTATAGTGTACTACCATGAATTTATTTTTTTGGCAATTGATATTGTTTTTTGTTTTGAAAAATGTCATATTCTCTTCTGTTGCACCCTTGAATACTTAGCTATGGTTGATTTTGATGTGTAGTCTGTTTTTGCTGTGCTTTACTAGTATTGCAGAGTGTAAAACTGGTAAATACTTATTTAGAAATTAAAATTGTATTTAGGTCTCAGTAAATAATGTACATAAACTTCTAGCATTTATTTCATTACTGAATTGGCAAGACATATTTAGTATTTAGATGTACTCATTGTTTGGACAATGTAATAGTATGGCTGTTATGTAAGTGCATAGAACTTCTTGTGATAAAGCTAATATTAAAAAAAAAACTTTTCATTAATCAGATAAAGTTAATAGTAAATTATCATTTAATCTGTAAATGTATTTTGATTATTATCTGTAAACATTAAAAAGTAGTTCTCCTATGCAGGGAATTGTATAGCATAGTGTCTGAATAGTTTGCATTGAAATATTGTAGATTTCCAAATTTTTTATTTATTTAATTGTTTTTTATTGCCAAAATTAATGATGATAATAGATGGACAGTTGAAATTTTAAACTGGATTCCAAGAGATTGTAAAAGACCCAGAAAGAGACCACATGTGAGATGGATGGATGAAATAAGAAAGTGTGCAGGGGTGACATGGAGAAGAGAAGCTAAAGATAGGAAAGGATGGATTAAACTTGGAGAGACCTTCATCCTGCAGTGTATTGATAATGGTTGATGATGATTATTGTTAAGTATGTCTTATAGTATTTATATCATCATTAACACATTATCCAGAAATCTTGACATTATAAAACCTGTTATACAATTATATTTATGTTGGTCATTAAAACAACATGCTCATAAAATTGAATATTATAATCACTTTTTAAATTGATCTGTAAATGTGAAGAAAACATCTAATTGATAGATTATTCATTTTCTGAAATTTAAATAATCACTTTAGTTAATTGCATTTATAAGAAGAAGACTGCTTGTGTGACAAAATTATTTGCTTTATTCAGAAGATTATAATTGATTAACTGCTCAAATTATTTATCTTAAATTCATAAAGAAAAATATAGTAGGAGTTATTAGTAGGATATCCTGAGTGCCATAAAATCTCTTACCCATTCATTATGTCTGAATGCAATCCTGGTAATTTTCTTTGTTTCCAAAGTAAAAGCTTTTCATGTATTTTATTTTAATTCAAATTTTTTTTTTTAAATTTATTATCATTATTATCAATTAGATAGACATTATCTCATGGATAAGAATATGACTCTTCATATTTCTACGAGAATTCCATTCATTGCGTTATAATTCTTAAATGAAAGAAAAGAATATATTTCTAATATTATAAATATTTAATTAAATAACCTGGAGACTTTAATATTTTGTAAATGAATACTAAAGAAATTGTTTTGCAAAAGATATCATTTTTCATAAAAAATATGACCAAAATATAAGAAACCTACTAGTCTTTATCAAAAGATTTAAAATATAGATCTGCACATGAGATGCTGATAGTAGTTATTAGATGCATTGTAATGGGGGGGGGTATTGTGAGAGGGAATTTAATACCATCCCTGTAATTTGTATGAGTGAGTATGAGAGTTTGTATGAGTGAGTATGAGAGTTCTCCTCATCTTAAAATTTATTATGTATTATATTGATAATATTTATTTATTGGTATTCTTATCCATATGACTCTTTGTATTATAGCATATACTATTGTAATAAAACTCTGCTGAGCTTAGCCCTTAGTGTTTATTTATTTTGGTACTTATTATTTATTTTAGATTGGGATCATATTTGAATAGCTGCAATTTGGTGGCAGTATTCAAAATATCATGATTTTCTATTTTTAGTTACAGTTTTGGTGCCCATACACAATGGCCCAATCGATTAGTAGGAGTGGCATCAATCGAGTAATATAGTATGTATAAAGTAGCTTATTGTTATGGGATTGTATTCAATTGTATGATTAGGTTTCAATGCCACTGAAGTAATTATCATAGTATAGTTATTTTATATTTATTGCAGTCATTTGATCAAATTTTAAAGTGATCTTTAACAAAGCAACACATACTCTTTAGATAATGCAAATTGTTAATCAATTGGTAGTTAACAAAAGGTGAAATTTTTGTCTTTACAGAATGGTAATTTCAGCAATGGTATTTTGCTGAATGGTAGAACCTCCAGGATCATATGTATATATTTTAAATGTTTATGGTATTTACCATATATATAGAAGAGATGATAATAGATGGACAATTGAAATCTTAAACTGGATTTCAAAAGATTGTAAAAGACCCAGAAAGAGACCACACGTGAGATGGATGGATGAAAAAAAAAGTGTGCAGGGTGATGTGGAGAAGAGAAGATAAAGATTGGAGATGGATTAAACTTGGAGAGACCTTCATCCTGCAGTCGATTGATAATGGTTGATGTTGATGATATATATATACAGTTTTTATCCATTTGTTAATAAATATTGAATTAATTTGAAACAAGTAGACCACACATGAGATGGATGGATGAAATAAAAAAGTGTGCAGGGTGATGTGGAGAAGAGAAGCTAAAGATCGGAGATGGATTAAACTTGGAGAGACCTTCATCTTGCAGTGGATTGATAATGGTTGATGTTGATGATATATATATATATATAGTTTTTATCCATTTGTTAATAAATATTGAATTAATTTGAAACAAGTAAACTTGTTTGGTTGTCATTCAGTTTTACAATGCAAATTTATTGGTTAATGATATTTAGATAGGATACTATTTATGAATTGATTATACAAAATAATTCATTAAAAGCAGTTACGAAATAGTTCAGAAATCAAACCACAGGATGGGTAAAAGAATATAATTACATATCATTTTCTTTGTGTTGAAGTCAATGTTTATTATTTAACCAGGTATAGATTTTTATACAGCAATAAATTAAGAGATTTGAAATTTTTAAATATTTAATAAATAATGAGAAACTTATTGCAATTACATTGTTAGTTACAACTAATAATTATATTAAGATGGAAAGTATATCTGAATTGATTCAATGATTGATAAAGATACAAATATAAGTATTTAAGATGGGTAAAGATAATTGCAGTTAAATATTCATATATTTTATGTTAAACTATTATTAATTAAGGAGTATATTATACTAAGTCAATATTCAATCATAAAAATCATAATCTTATTCGATTGTAAAGAGTTGATAATAATAACAAATTTTATGCTGTTATAAATTAGAGTGATTTGCTTTAATTATATTTAAAGTTTGTTAATGCAAATCATAAATTGACTTTGGTAATTAAATTTTAATATTAATATTTGATTATAATAAACACTAATAATATTTCATATGTTTTGATAATTGTTAACATTTTAATGATTCCTTTAAACAAAAAAAATGTTTTAAATAGAAACATAGAATATTTTTTTTGTGAGAAATGATTAATTTTTTTATTTTATTTATAGAATTTGTTGTGTTGTATATACAGATACTCCATTATACCTCTATCTATCCATCCATCCATCCATATCTATCTATCTATCTATCTATCTATCTATCTATCTATCTATCTATCTATCTATCTATCTATCTATCTATCTATCTATCTATCTATCTATCTATCTATCCATCCATCCATCCATCCATCCATCCATCCATCCATCCATCCATCCATCCATCCATCCATCCATCCATCCATCCATCCATCCATCCATCCATCCATCTATCTATCTATCTATCTATCTATCTATCTATCTATCTATCTATCTATCTATCTATCTATCTATCTATCTATCTATCTATCTATCTATCTATCTATCTATCTATCTATCTATCTATCTATCTATCTATCTATCTATCTATCTATCTATCTAATATAAATAAAATTTTAAAAAATAATACTATAGGGCTTAGTAACAAATGAAGAGGATATTTATTTTACTGAATTTGTATTTTACTCATGCATATTTTAAAACAATAAGAATAAAAAAAAAGTCTAACTCCTATCACTCTAGGTAATACATTTTTTTTAATAACTTTTTTCTTTTATAAAAACAATAGACTGATCACTTTTTCAAGAAATTATTTTTCTCTCTAATTATGGTAATGTTTTAAAATCAATATTCTGAAATTTTGTAAAACTTTTATTCTTAAAACATATTTAATAATTGAAATACTTTCTACATAAACTGAAGGCATTTCATTAATATATATGCATATAATCTTTTTTATGCTCAACTCAGAGAATAAATAAAGGCTTCTGAATATTAAAATTTGCATATTTTAATGTTTTTTTTGTTGTTAATTTATTTACATTTTTTTTTGCTTGTTTACATTTTATTTTGAATAGCATATGTTTAAAATCATGTAGTCAAATACAATGACTTTTTGGCAAAATAATATGTTAACCAAAGACATCAAAGAAGCTCAGGATAGAGTAGAAGAATGGAAGAAATCACTGGAGGCAGAAGGAATGAGAATTAGCAGAAATAAAACTGAAGTGCTCTTTTATGGAAGTGGTAGAGGGAGCATTATGTTAGAAGAAAAGAAGTTACTTGAGGCTGAAAAATTTAGATATCTCGGCACCCGGATGAATAAGGATGGATCACTGGATGGAGAGATTGTGGGGAAAACTCACACTGGATGGAATAATTGGAGAAGGGTCTCTGGGATACTTTGTGATAGGAGAGTAGGAACAAGACTGAAAGAGAAAGTCTATAAAACTGTGGTGCATCCAGCACTGATGTATGGGGTAAAAACATGGCTGACCACTAAGAAAATATAAGATAAACAATGTATAACAGAAATGAGAATGTTTAGGAAATGATGTAATACGAGAAAATATAAAGGTGAGGAAAATCAGTGAAAAAATGAAAGAATCAAGTTTGAGGTGGTTTTGGACATGTTAAGAGAAAAGAATTATGGAGATGAAACCACCAGAAAAAAGGCCCAGAGGGAGACCCAAGACCAGATGGATTGACCGAGTGAAGCGGGACCTGCAGGAGATGTCACTCAAAGAGGAAATGGCTTCAGACTGAGCAATCTGGAGATGAATGATCCACACCAGTGACCCCACTTGAAGTGAGATTAATCAAGTGTGGAAGAAGTAGAATATCTTAGCAATAACCATATAGTAATATTTTTATCCAGTAGAAAGTATATGATATTTTAAAGAAACATCAGTAGTTATATATTTTAATATGCTATATAATTGTACTCAAAACAATTCTGGATTTATTAATACATTTATCCTGTCACCAAATGAACAAGTTAGTTTTAATATATATATATCTGAAAGTGGAATTATAGTTAGAGATAGTGAATACTACTCTGACATTTATGTAAACAAAACATACGCTTGATCGGTGTTTTTGGTAGAACGCCATCTGTGGACATAAATACAAGCATTAGCAAGTTTTTTAACTTGCATTTTTGTTTTTCATAAATGTACCTTTGAGGTCTTTCTTGCAATGATATAGATTGCAGAGGCTTCTACTATGTGGTGATGCTGAACTGAGATCAGACCCATATACCTATCTGGTTTGCTATGCTGAGCTTGAAGACATTACGTGTCTAAAAAATTCACGCTTGCAAGCTGAATAGAAATTGTTTCATAAACGCTCAGAGTTTGTGTTTAGATCTAGTTTCTTTATTCCTGTCTTTCACTGACGATAGCAAATAGCTTGAAATCATGATCTGAAAGTGGAATTATAGTTAGAGATAGTGAATACTACTCTGACGTTTATGTAAACAAAACATACGCTTGATCGGTGTTTTTGGTAGAACACCATCTGTGGACATATATATATATATAAAAAGAAAATGTTCATTAATTAAAACAAAATTGTAATTATAATAAAAATAATAAATTTAAAGGTAATAAACTATTAAAAACAGTCTTTAAATTTGTAGAAGAACTTTCAGTTAATTTCTTAAATCTGCCCTAACTGCCATTAAATTAAAAAAAAAAAACCAAAGTGGAAGCAAATATCATCAATTCAAATCTCATGAATCCTGTATTTTAATGTTAGCAGCTTGTCTATTTATTAAATGTATTTTATTCCTATTTATAAAAATTGCCTCTTCAATTTTTCTTTTATTATAGCTTCTCTCTCACACTTTCAAAATCAAATTTATATTTACATATTTTCATGATCAAAGAAAACTGAAGTAGTCATTAAATCACCATTATTCTTACTTTTTACATCCTTATATAACAATTCATGCTCCTTTAATCTCTTCTCAATACTGCACCTCAATTCACCTATATAAGATAACATACAGTCAAAAAAAATTTGATATATGATATTACTTTTCTGCTTGATAGGTATGACATCCTTAGAATTATTGACTAATTTATTAACGTTGTTTGGAACATAGAATGATACATGAAACATATTCTTATATATATCCTTAAAAAATTTCACTTGTGGATTTGAAATAAATGGAATAGATATCTATTGAAGATTCTTAACCATATAATCCTTAAACACATAATCTTGTCAACATTAAATTTTCATTTCATATTTCATACATCCTTCTTCCAATTTATTCAACATATTCTGATGACATTTTTCATCCTTAGATATGAGCTATATCATCTGGGAAATCTTATCCATTTTACTATTTTACCTCCAATATTTGCTCCTACACAGTCTACATAACTATTTACTAAATAGGTATTAAAAAAACAGGTGACACACTGCATCCTTGCCTATCTCCTCTTTCTATTTTACTTCATCAGTCTCATAATTCTAGTCTCATTGTTATACTATGTCTAGTATACATATTCCAAATATCTTCTTTCATTTCAAAATACTCCTTTACTTTTTAAAATAATTATAAGTTTATTCCAGATTACTTCATCAAATGTTTTTTTTCCAAATTCACAAAATATATACCAATTTCTTTATCTTTTTAAATATATATCTTGATAAAAAAAAAACAAGTCAGATGTCACATGACCTAATTTTAATAAAGTTCGTATTTACAAATGTTATATATAGAGTTCACAAAACAAACTCTTAACAAGCTTTGAGAATACCCTCAACCCCAGACTGGTTTCTGCATCTAGCATCATCAGTGAGGTGTTAGGATATTCATTAGATTAAAAATACTAGGACTAGCCCAGCACTTTATCTAATGTATAACTGTTGAGAAGAAAATCTGAAAGTTTCAGACATCTATATGTCTAAAAATCAAACTATCTAACTCAAATAGCCATATGGGACTGAACTAAGTTCAGATACACCATATATTAATAGCTCTAGCAATATAAAATAGCCAAAGCCTTAGTAGCAAAAAATAAATTGATAAAAAATCAAGTCAGATGTCACATGATCTAATTTTAATAAAGCTTGTATTTACAAATGTTATATATAGAGTTCACAAAACAAACTCTTAACAAGCTTTGAGAATACCCTCAATCCCAGACCTGTTTCTGCATCTAGCATTGTCAGTGAGGTGTTCCAACATTTGTAAATATGAGTTTTATTAAAATTAGGTCATGTGACATCTGATTTGATTTTTTATCAATTTATTTTTTGCTACTAAGGCTTTGGCGATTTTATATTGCTAGAGCTATTAATGTACGGTTATCTGAACTTAGTTCAGTCACATATGGCTATTTGAGTTAGATAGCTGGATTTTTAGACATATAGATGTCTGAAAGTTTCAGATTTTTTTCTCAATAGTTATACATTAGATAAAGTGTGGGGCTAGTCCTAGTAGTTTTAATCTAATGAATATCCTAACACCTCACTGACGATGCTAGATGCAGAAACCGGTCTGGGGTTGAGGGTATTCTCAAAGCTTGTTAAGAGTTTGTTTTGTGAACTCTATATATAATAAATATATATCTTTGCAATTATTCTAACAACACCAATGACATCTCTCAAACTTTTTACTCTCTGAAAACCAAACTGTTCTTCATTATAATACTCTACCTTCCCATAAATTCTTTCTGTTAATATCCTTAATAAAACTTTAGAAGCATGAGGTAACAAGCTTATTGTTTTGTACTCATCATGTTTAGCAGCTTTCTTCTTTTTAGCAATTAGAATCATTATAGTCCTTTAAAAATCTTTAGGTCAAAGTTCACTATTATATATCAAATTGCAAAATCAGACTACTTCCTTCATAGTAAATTCTCCCATTTTTTTCAAAAATTCTATAGGTATTGCATCAAACCCAACATCCTTACCATTCTTCATTTGTGTGATTGACTTTATTATTTCATATGGCAATATGTCCATACATTTATTATCTTCTTCAATATCTTCTTCATTTTTAAGTTCATAATTAATTAAATTATTTTCTTTTCTATATAGTCACCAAAGATATTCTTTCCATCTTTTTAATACATCATTGTTATCAGTTAATCTTTTTCCATTCATATACACAATTTCACTTGCTAACCATATCTTTCTCTCCCAAGAGACATTTTTAATTTTATCATACACCAAATTATATCTTTTCACTTGATGAAACATTTTGATTCCTCTACATTTTTATTCCAATCATCTTTTACTAAATCTGTTTTTCTTTATAACTCATTATTAATTTTTTTATATACAATTTGCCCTTCTTCAGAATTGACATTTCTTCCATCTTCACTATACTTCCATGTTTACATGGAGTGATCACATATGTATATTTATGATTTGTGAAATTTTGTGGTTGTATATTTATTTCAGTGATCGTTTACTTTTTTTTTAAGTATCATAGCATCGGCCGGGACGCGAATCCGCAACCCGGGCAACTGCCTGCAAGTGCAAGGCAGTCGCGCTGACCTCTCGACCACCAATGCAAGATCGTTTACTTATCAACTAAATTTCATATTTTTTCAAAAAATCTGGTAAGTAAATTGCTTTATTATACAATTTAAACTTGTTTATGGTGTGTCATTTTAAGCTGTATCAACGCAAGCTTTCTTAAGACATATGTACAGGTTGTTTTTTTAAACAATTATATAAACTGAAACACTTGAAAATAAAACTGGAAAGCATTTGCTTGATTTTAATTATGTTGTTTCTATTTTTGGTAGTAAATGATAATAAAACAGACGTTTAAGAATTGTCAGGAAAATATTAACCAAAAAAAAAAGATAATCCAAAATTGCTTTTAATTATTGTGAACTGTTTTTATTCTTATTTTATTTTAAGAAGCCCTGTTTCTATGATAATTTGATGAATCTTTTAAAACAAAAATTAATATTTAGACATTTTTATTTTAATTAATTATTTATTTGTGTATTTTGTTTGAATTTCAAATTTTGAAAATAAGTTTACTTAAATTTTTTGTTAATATGACTTCAGAAAATATCAAAAATCAAAAATAAGAACAAGAAAATAGAAGCTTTCAGAAAGAATAGGTAGAAGAATTTACTTTTATTGACAACAATGGAAAGTTGTTGTGTCTTATTTGTAAAGTTACAATTGCAAACTACAAAGTAAGCAATTTACGTCAACATTATAAAGGAAATCATCTCCCACTTTTTAACTCAATATCCACTCAATCCAAAATTGCAAACAGAAAAACTTAAGTCACTGCAAACAGATCTTCATAAATAGCAAGGACTTCATGAAGATGAGAGACAATAAAGCTAATTTTGGTAGCTTGGAATATTGCTCATGCCAAATATCCATATGGAAAAGAAGAATTTATTAAAATGAACATGGAAGAAGTGGTTAAAATTTTCGATCCAGATAATACAAAATTGCATAAATTGGTTGCACAAGTTTTTATGTCATGCCATACAACTGACCATCATATTCTGGGACCACCAAGCAGCTACAGGCCATGTATTCGAACCCAGTTCTGCCCAAGTAATTTGCACAGAGAAGAGTGATGACAAAAAAAGTCAAAGAAACTTTTTACATAGCAAATGATCTCAGTGCCATTAATAGAAAAGAGGCATGCTTTGCTCTCTCCAAACAATGGACTAACTAATTAAAAATTCAAACTCATTTGCATATGTGTACAATAAATCACAACAGTCTTCATTTGTAAAGCTATGAGTATGAGATTTGAACATTAAATCTCAAAAGTGCTAAGCAGACCTATTACACATTACAGTATAATTATAGCTTCACTAACATATGTGAAAAAAAGTGCATATTTATAATTAGTGAACTAAGTAAAAATGTTAAAAATAGTTTGAAAAATTGACAACATTCAGTTTAGTCCTCAATGAGTCTACAAACATTCAGGATGTTCTACAATTAGCTATTTTTGTCCACTATGTATCTGCAGATGTAAATGTGACGAAAAAAATGCTAGACCTACTAGCTCTTACCAAAACCATTGCAGTATCGATGTTAAAAATGTCTTAATGAGGTAATGAACAGGTTTGAATTGGCTCATGATAATCTTGTAAATATTGCAACTGTCAGAAACCCTGAAATGATAAGGAATGACCTAGATCTTATTGTTATTTTAAACAATGATCATAAAATTCCATGTTTTGTACCTCCTCACTGCATAACTCACCTTGAACAGCTCCTACAAAAGTACTTAAAATATGAAAATGTGTCGAAGATTGTTTTGCAGATTGCAAATTTAATTAAAACAAATGTCAAAATGCACCACCAATTCAAGAATTTTTAGAAAAATTAAGACATGAAACAGATGAATTGTCCAGTGATCTTTTCTTATGGTCTGTTATAAGATGGCTGTCAACTGACAATGTTTTGAGCCATTTCGTAGAACTCCTAAATCCTATCATAACATTTTTTAAAAGAAAAAGGAAACAAATACCCAGAATTAAAAAAATGAACATTGATAAACTCCCCATACAGTGTAGTGGTGATCATATGATGATTTGTGGTTTAATTTGAAAATGAATCATGACTTTCCGACTTAATGTTCCTTACAGACCTTATGGAACATTTGCAAACAATTTGACGTTACAAGAAAAGGGAAAAATGATTAGTGATTTGTGACAAATTGTATTTAGTTTTGAAACTAAACTTCAGTTTTTTGTGCATAACCTTAAGACTAGAATATTTAATCATTTGCCATGGGTAAAAGAATAAAAATTAGGCAAATACAAAGAAAAAAGTGGAACGATTGGAAGTGGATTTCAAATGTAGGTTGGAAGATTTGAAAAGTTATAAATCTACATTTACATATTTTGTGAACCCATTTATTTGTAATATTATTGAAGTTGGATTTCCAATTTCTGAAATAATAGTTGTCAAAAAAGCAGCTGGAGGAATTGGATTTATTAGAGACAAAAGAGAATCAGGGGTTGCAAATCCATCACAAATCTAGTTCTCTAGTTGAATTTTGGAAATTGGTGCCAGAATCAAAATATCCACTCGTAAAGAAAATTGCTTGCTATTTAATTTAAGATTTTTTTTTCATGTGTCAAAACATTGGCTGGGAAATGAACCTGTGAACCCGGGACAACTGCTTGTAAGGCGGCTGTGCTGACCACTCAGCCACCAATGCTTGACTAATTTAAGTTTTTGGTACAACATATTGCTGTAAATTATTGACCTCCACAATGAAGTTTGTAAAAAAGTTGAAATATCTTCTCATTTAATCAACCAGGATCTAATTGTTGTGAACAGCTTTAGCAAATTATATACCAAATTTCAAAGATTTGACTAAAAGTCTTCTTTAAATGTTATACTTTTTATTAATAAATGTTTATTATTAAAACTTTGAAATAATTATTTTGTATTTTATTTATTTCTCTTAATTATATTTTCTTATATACTTTATATAGCAGTTAAAACTTGTGTAGAATATGTCATCATATTAATTAAGTTAAATAAAATTGATTATATATATATCTATTTTTGTATACTTAAATAGTATAAGTGAGACTCTTTACAGTATCTGTCATTGATCTCATATGTTCCCACCCCTGATATAAACTTTAATTTTAATGGTTAAATACATTATTCAATCACAATTAAATGTACACATAATAAACACCCCTTCCAGAATATATGCCATAATGCATTAGTCCAAAATCCACTCTCCCCACATTTTATTCCTTGGTGAAACCAAGTTCCACTCAGAGTCCAGTCAGAAGATTTTGGAAGTGCTTGAAGGTCTTGGTTTCACAAAACTCACAATCAACTACGCAGCTGCTGGTGGAGTTGGGATAGTGATAAACAGCCAACAACCTCCAAACAAATTCAACATAATCTACCATGACAATAACATAATACCAGCAAACATAAGCTATGGTAAAACAACAAATATGTGGTTTTTTTTTATCATTCCTTTAACTATGTTCCTATATACAAAATGTAACCTTTATTAGACCTAATAAAATTTGTTTTTAAAGTAATAAACTTACTCTTTTTTATCATGTATTTTATTAAACTAAATATACTTTTAATTATAATTTAAGTCAAATTATTTTTGCCTTTATATAACTAAAAATAGTGAAAGACGTAAAAAAAAGTATTTATTCTCATTTCTTTTGTTTATATAATGCAAATTAATTTGATTTAGATTGTTATTAAACTATATTAGTTTTAATACCTTGCATAATTAAAAAAAGCAAATAAGCTTATATTTATACTTAATTATAAATTATATTATTATTAATATTAAAATTAAATTAAAGAGTATATCAAAAGATAAAAAAGGCAATAATTTTCATTTTTAACTATTAAATGTGTTGGTGACAGCGACTTCGCTTCCCGGCTGATGCTATGACATATGAGAGAAAAAAACGTAATTACATCAATATCTAAAGATTGGTAAGTTTTTAATATATTGTTTATAATTTACATTGAGATCAATTTGTTTAGATTATCTGAAAACATAGCTTTGCAATATTATGAGTGTAAAAAAGTTTGAACCACCTGAATGGGATTGCTTTTCTCAAAATATGTCGCGAGAGCTATCTGTACTGTTTTTTTCCCTAAAATTTTTGTTTATTTTTTTAATAAGTTATTTTAGATTATATTTTTAAAAATATGCTTAGTTTTATATTATACACGAGTCAAAAAAGAGTGAATCTGTGCCTATATTTAATTGTGATTATATAATATATTTAACTTTAAAATTAAAGTATCTATCATAAGAAATTTAAAGAGTGATGGTTGACTGTTTCTCTCTAGCAATCTTTTACAATTTTATTAATATAATTTAAATTAGTTTTAAAATTAAGGTATATGACTAAACTTTTGAGATTTTTTAATTAAGACAGTCGTTAATCAGCAAATATATTCAAATAAAAATTAAATGCAAATATCAAAGATATATTAATAAGTAAATATTTTCAATAATTTTTCAAAATTATAAATAATAAACAAATTAAGTATAAATTTCTTTTTTTATATAATGTCAATAAAAGTTTGTTTTTGTGCAAGGAAGATAAATATACATGTCAAGCGTTGTTAGCCGAGAGGTTATCGCAGCTGCATTGCAAGCAAGTAGTTGGTTGCAGACGATTGTGGGTTCGCCTCCCGGCCGATGCTATAACATATGAAAAAAAAAGATAAATATACATTGAATCTGATGCCATAGCTTCTCACTGAAAAGAGCTATAGCTCAAAACTGGCATGGGGTTTACCATAAAAAAAGATAAATATACGATGTAGTTTAAGTGTATATCTCTATCTGCATGTGAGTGGTGTAGTGAAAATTACACTACAGAAATGTTATTTCATAAATGGATAAAGTTGTGAGTGTTACACTTATCAATTAAACTGTAGTAATTTATTATCTATATATACTAAATAATATCAAAGATATCTGTAAAAGAATATGATCTGGGCCAACTGATGACTGCTGGTTTAGCATGAAGTGTGATCTTGGGGATCATACATGTTTTTCACATGTCCCTAGTCATATGCTTATGATTACATTCCTCTACACGGTGTTAAAAGTGAATAGAAAACCAGTCCCTATCTTGTGGGAAAGTGATGTAGTGAAATTTACAGTACAGAAATATTATTCCTTAAATGGATCATTTCTAGTCTAATGAATGACTAATAAAAATTATTAATATACTTTATAATTGTCATTTTTTTAATCATTAACTTTCTGCTATTTAGGTATTTTCGTTAGAATTTAAAAAGAAAAACAGCTAATGGAATGATTAATAACTGTTAAAATCAATCATAATCTTTTTAAAATTAAAATTTGTAATATAAATAGAATGCAGTATATTATTGCCATTGCTATAAATTATACTTTCCTGCCATGTCATTGGCTGCTTAATATTGAAATTATTCTCCGTGTTTCCTGCCAGTTGCAATATCACCACTAATTTTGAGTTATTTGGGGCAATATGTTGTTGTAGATGGCACTTCAGCCTTTCTTCACTATTTTGCCACTATCTGATAGTAGAAATTGATATTCAAATTATAAATAAAAAATTTGAAGTGTCAGTATTGTACAGATATGCAAATTTCATGCAAATTTCAAACTCAAAGGAAATAGAAATGCCCAGCTTATTTTCTTCACATCCAACAAAAACCATCAGCACCATTAATTGATAGATTATTTGGCCTCTAGTTATTCTGAGCAGGTTTCTTTTTAATATTTTGGATGGAAAAATTATAATTTTCATTAATTTATTTACATATTTAAGCTTATTTGTACAATATATCTGTAAAATATTTATTTTTAAACTAAAAAAAGCACATGATTATAAGCAAATTTGATTTGAAAATGTATGCTTTTTAAAATCAAGTCACACAAACCATAATTATAATTAAAGGGGGTTTGAACATAGATTTTCAAGTTCCCTTTAGCTATCTACTCCATCTTATATAACTGCTACCCATAGCCACATACATGTAAAAAAGATTTATGTGGTCGTGTGTATTGGTTATATAAAATGAACCACTAAACATCACATGATCACCATCTCTATACTAGCACATAATTGTTGTAAACAAAGGCAAAACTCTCCATACAGTAGTGCCACCCTGTGCCAAACAGAGTAATCAATGGATAGGGATTTTATGCACAAGCCTTCTGGCATCTATTGATTACTCTGTTTGTCACAGAGTGGCACTACTATATGGAGAGTTATGCCTTTGTTTATATAAAATGAAATAGATAGATGAAGGGAGCTTTAACATCTGTGTTCAGATCCTCTTTAATCACATCTAAGGTTTAGTATATTTCAATATACTTGTATTTAAATATTAGAAACAATAGTTATAATAAGGCATAAGTTGTATTACTATCTGAAACAAATTACTTTGACAAATGCTGGAGGACATTTTTTTTATGATAGTAACTGTAACTTTGAATTTTAAATCATTCTTTTTTTGATGCCCCAACTAAAATTCATTTTCACTTTAAAAATGCAATTCATACGAGTATTTTGTTCCATAATTTTTATAAATAGGCAAATGTTATGAGCCAGGTAGTCTGACTCATACTTTGTTTTTCTATTTTGAAAAGTTCAAATAATGACTTTTAGAATGTCTTTCACTTGTAAACTTATATTTGTAATAAATGATGTAAAGATTATCAAAATATGATATAGATTAAAAATTTAATTGTAAAATTGAAAGTATAACTGAAAGCCTTTTGACAAAAGAATAGAAGGAATTGAAAGTGAAAGAATGTTTTTTTTCTCATGTGTCATAGCATCAGCTGGGAAGGGAACCCGCTAACCTGGGACAACTGCTTGTAAAGCAGACATCGCTGACCTCTCAACCACCAATGCTTGACAAAAGTGAATGAATTAAAATAATAAGGACAATAGTGTTGGTGTATTGGGAATGAATATAGCCAGTACTGCCTGAATAAAACTGGCTTAATCAGAATGAATTATGGGAATTGATTCTGTTTTAATATCTTTATTTATTTATTTGTAAAAAAATAAGTTCAGTGGTTTAGAATGCAATTAAGAATACATTTAGCTTAATAGAGCACATGAGCAAAAAATTTCTGCATATATTTATTTCACATGATCACCACTTCCTATGCTTGTGTATAACTGTTTTAAAACAGGCAATACTCACTATACGTATTGCCACACACAGCAAGCTAGAGTAATCAATGGATGCCAGAGGCTTGTGAAGATAAAAGGTGGCTGCTGGAGGTTTGCATTAGATCCTAAGATCTAGGTGCAGTGCTCTCAGATCCAAGGCTCCTCACTGACAAAGGCCACAAGCCAAAAACTAGTCTGAGGATATTGGATGAGTAGGACTAGATGGGGATTTTATGCACAAGCCTTCTGGCATCCACTGATTACTCTAGCTTGCTGTGTGTGGCAATACGTATAGTGAGTTTTGCCTGGTTTTCATAAATTTATTATAATTATAAACATATAAGTTAAGAATTTAATAATTTTATGTTAAATAATTGTTGATTTTTTATGTTTATATAACAACCCTATGTTATTTGAAAACAATGTTATTAAAATATGTATGAATACTGCTTTCACTTTTTTGAGTCACAACTATTTGTTTGCAAAGTAAAAACAAATTTATCAGATTGTAAATAAAAATACATTAGAATTAAGATATACATTTTCCAAAAACCACTCTATGCAGCTCCCAAGAAAATATGAATAGTGGGTTTTAAAACTACTAAAACATCACATGATGACCATTTTTAGGTTTGCACAAATCTTTTTACATTTATTGATTACTAAGGCTAGCACTGGGTGTCATTACTGTATTAGAGTTTTCAACAATATTGGAATTTACTTGAATCATTTAAAATCGTGTGATCACCAGTCTTTATGCTTGATGACAGAGAAATAAAACTCTCTATACAGTAGTGTCACTCAATGCAAGCCAGAGTAAACAATGGATATTAAAAAGTTTGTGTATAAAATCCCTATCTTGTACCTACTCATCCATTATTGCAGACTAGTTTCTAACTTGTTACATTCATCAGTGAGGAACCTTGGATCTGAGATCACTGTACCTAGATCTTAGGATCCAAGGTTCCTCACTGATGAAAACCACAATCTGGGAACTAGTCTGGAGATATTGGATGAGTAGGCACTAGATAGGAATTTTATGTACAAACTTTCTACCATCCATTGATTATTATGGTTTGCACTGGATGGTGCTACTGTATTGAGAATTTTGACTCTGTGTTATCACCTTGTGTACACATAAAGAATGGTGATCACATGAAGTTCAGTGGTTTAATACCAATTCTTCCTAATAGGGTTATTATGACTGTGGTTATTACAGAATCAAAGACACCAAAATGTATAGATGCTGAACTGAATTCAGATATACATAACTACACAAGCAAATGATCTTGAAGTGAAAACATTATTGTGTTTTCAATTTGGATTCAAAGCTTTATAGTTAACTAAAAAGGTAAAAAGTGGCTTCTGGAAGGTGTCATTAGACTCTAAGATCTATGTGAAGTGCAATCAGATCCAAGGCTCCTCTATGATGAAGAAATGAGCTGGAAACTAGTATGGGGATATTAGATGAGTAAACAATAAATAGAGATTTTATGCACAAACTTTCTAGCATTCGTTGATTACTCTGGCTTGCACTGAGTGGCACTGCTGTCTGGATAGTTTTGCCTCTGTGTTGGAATTTATTGAAATTTTTTCCCTACACTTTTACATTAATAATCTATAGTAGTATAGTATATACTAATATTAGAATATGTATGAGCTTTCATAAATGCTTTAAAGATAAATTAAAAACAGATACTTTCAAATTTTAAATTTGTACTTTTTAAACGATTCCTGTTAAAAGGGTTGATAATGTGGATTTTATTAACATATTTATTTGACAAAAATTGTATCAATATTTAATTGTTTGTCTTATTTCAACCAAAATTAGCTCCAAAAGGGATGACTATGGGACAGTGAGAAATGTTTGAAAAATACAATATATGACTTTTGCTAGGGAAGGACATTCCAACCCTTGATTTATATTATATGAATCAATGACTTCACTATTTTTTATTGTTCAACTTAATATAATATCACTTTTTTTTCTTTCAAATCCTTTTCAATAAATATAAAACCTTTATCAATAATTTTAAAATTATTTTATAATATTTTGTAATGGCTTTACTGCTTGGCAGTTCCTAAAAAAATTTGAGCACCAGAATTGGGATTGATCCTGGAACCTCCTGATCCCAAGTTGGACACTCTACCAACTACACTAAACTGCACAGGACATATTTTGTATGACAATATAAGATATTAAATGTCTATTTCAGATAAATTATTTAAAATTCAAAAAGCAAATGTGTATGAAGTTTTTTTTTTTTTAAGTGTCATAGCATCGGCCGGGATGCGAACCCGCAACCCGGGCAACTGTCTGCAAGTGCAAGGCAGTCACGCTGACCTCTCGACCACCAATGCAAGACAAATGTGTATGAAGTTGATATTTAAAATCATATAATGCTACATTATAAAGTAAAACATTATCAAATATTTAACAGTTGTCTGATGAAGACTGCATATTTAGATGAAACAGAATTACCTAAAAAGATGCAAAAAATTGAAATAATAATATTACGTTATATATACTTATTTTTAACATGTAGATTTGAATTGTTACATATAAAATTTCAAAATCAGATGACTTTGATTCACATACAGGCACACACACACATATATATATAACATTTGTGATTAATTCAATAAAATAATAAATTATGATATATTTAACTTTTTTAAAAATTAATAAATATATTCCAATTATTTATTGCATATATGTGTGGAAATTATAATCTGGATCAACTGATGATTGCTGGTTTAGCATGAAATACAGATATTGGTGATTATTTATCTTTTCAACATATATGTGTTCAAGTGCATCAGTGTTATGAGATAAAGTGAAGAGTGGTGGGTGGTGTGAAAGTCTATTCTCATATACCCTATATATTACATATATTGATACAGGTATATACTAAGCTTGTATTTCAGTTATTACATAGTAGAGATATCTGCCCATCCCTCATATATGTATTAAATGGATTATGTCTCGTACATGAGGAGTCATATTGACTTTAGGTTAACATAGAATGTGATGAAAATCTCGGCCTTAGGGTGGCCTTTGAGCATTCCATCATCAGATTTTCAATCTGATGGATGGTTGAAGAGTTTGAATGTGGAGTGGACTGAAGTCTGCCCATTAAAGTATGAAGATTGGCTATCTTAATATATATCTGATCACTTGTTGCATATATGTGTACAGATGATAATCCGGACCAACTGATGATTGCTGGTTTAGCATGAAATATGTATATTGGTGATTATTTATCTTTTCAACATATAGGTGTTCAAGTGTAACAATGTTATGAGATAGAGTGAAGAATGGTGCATTGTGTGAAAGTCTATGCTCATATACCCTATATATTCCAATTACTTATGAATTTTGTATAATTCATGTTAATAGCAGAATTTGAATTTAGAATTTTCAGTCTATATTTATCCTCCATTCTATCTCATAACACTGATACACATAACCACACACATGTAAAAAAGTTAAATGATCCCCAGTATATATATATATATATATATATTTTATGCAGAGCCAACACTTATCAGTTGGGCCAGATCTAAATCTCTCACACATTTATACAGTGCTTGGTTTATATTAAGACATGGTTAGACTGAACATAATATCTATATGGGTATCCACCAAGCTGAGCGTTCCACCATTGGTTTTTCAATGAAATGGTCAGTTGGATTTTTGGAAGGATAAGAAGACTGAAGCCGTTCCATAAAAGTTTACGGAATTTCTATTTTAATATAAACCAAGCACTGATTGTATATATGTGTGGGAGATTGTGATCTGGCCAACTGATGAGCACTAGTTCTGCACGAAATGCGTACATTGGGGATCGTTTATCTTTTTCACGTGTGTGCGGCCATAAGAATCCGTTGTTTGAGAAGAAGTGGAGGATGAATATTGACTGAAAATCTCAAGTTCAAATCCCTCTATTTACTATAGTAATCATTCAGGATACAGAATGAATAGGTTAATTTCATATAAAGTTGTAAATTTTGAGAAATATCGTTTTTATTATTATTAATAGCAATAATTACTATCACTAAAACAATTATTAAAGTATTATCTTCATTAATATTATGAAAGAATTTATTATAAATACTTTTTGGCATATAATAAATTAAAAATTTACGAAGTTTCGCAGATTATCACAATTACAATTCTATGAGAAAATTTTTCTTGGTGGTTTTGTACCGGAAAATCTGTTTAACTTTGAGACAGGTTTATGATTCTATTTAAATGTTTTCATAAAAAAATTACAATTATTATAGCATTTAATTATTTAAACTGTTTATTCAAGCCACAAACTGTCATTTAGTTGTCAAATTATCAAGAATAATGATTCGCTTAATTAAGTATTTTATGTAATTTTATTGTATTAAAGAATAATTGATCTAATGAACATATGGGTAATAATAGTTAGTAAAAGAAAAAAAAATCTTTTTATAATCTAAATAAATTTTTTGTATTATTATTTTAATAAATAGATTGTTATTAATTATTTTTAAACGTTTTTTATGCGTTGATTTATTCTACGTAACATTACTATTTTAATTATGAATTTATTATTATTCTTTTACTTATTTCATTTGTTTGTTTATGCATTTCTTTATCTTCAATTATGATTAATGCTATCCTCTATTTTGCATACTACCTGCCAATGATGAATGCAAATAAAACATTCATCAAGAAATTTGAGCAATATTGCTCAAGATTACTATGGAAAGGGCAAACTGTTTCCATCAGCATGAGAAACATGCAGGAAAACAAAAGATTAAATGGAATGTCTCTACATTCCATCACTTCAATAAACTATCAGAAATCACACACTCTGATATATAATCTAGTCCAAAAGTATGGCCATGACCAGATCACAGAATCCATAATTCCTACCGACACCCCACCCCCAAAAAATTAAGCTGGCTTGACCACCTAATCCTGTCAACAATGCAACAAAATACAAATGCCCATAACAACTATCAAAGCAAGATCAAGCTGTGGGATGCCCATCGCATCCTTAAACAAAATAATCAAATCTCTTCTACAAGATTAGGAATAACTAATCACAAGCTGATTACCCTATTCAAGTATTGGTCTCTAGAACCAAAATACTTAGATTACTTACTTAAAATTAATCTGGATGCCATGCTGGTCAACTGGTTCCTCAGATATAAAAGATCTATCACCAAAGTCCAATCAATTTGCCACAGCTCTGGCAGGGATAAGGAAACATTTGACCACATAATTAAAACATGCATGGGTCTAGGTAATATTAAAACAATAATATTTAACAATTCAAAGATAGATTACTACAAAATACTTAATATAAAAGAATGCATTCGTGGAAGAGATATTCCTACAATCAGGCTGTCAATTTTCATCACCTATGCCATTTGGATTGTAAGGTGCAAGGCACAATACCAACATCCCAAGCCAGATGAAAATTCATTATTTATTCAGAGCATAGAGAAAATTAAACAAAGAGACAAAACTCTTGCCACAACATTCATTTTTCAAGAGACATGGAAGCTATATCAGACTGTCTAATAAAGTTAACAAAGAACTTAACCACTAAATACCTATCCCTGTTTAACTCAATAATGTTAGTTCCATAACTCATCTAATATTGTAATTGTTCATTATCCATAATTGTAATATATCACCCATATTAATTAGTTTAATAAATGTTTTTGAGAAACAACAAATATATCTGCTTTTTTAAAATTCTTTATTTACTATAGTATATTGCTGTTTTTTCTATGACTGATTTGCTAATATTGTAGTAGAAAGTCTTTTTTTCATTTATTTGAAATATCTATATAATAAATTAAAGTGAAACGATGTATGAGATAGAAGTCATTACAAAAGTCATATTTTAAAATGGATTATATATACATTAATTCTAATATTTTCACGGATAAATGAATTCATCTATTTAGCTACTATATTTTCAGAACACGGAAGCTTCCGAGAATAATTCTATGAATATATATAAGAGAATCTTAATGCATTAAAATGGACATCGAGCTTTGAAAATAAGTATTAAAGAATAAATATACTTTTTTTAAAATATAAGAAGTATTTACAACAGCAAAAGGGAAATTTTAAAAAGGCAAGCAAAATTTGTTATACGTATATAATAAATGATTATATACCTCGTACAGTAATATTGGTAACATATTGCTAACATACTGTTATGTTTATATATATATAATATTTAATAATAAATTCGCGATATACTATTATGTTTACATATATATAATATTTAACGATATGAAATCATATACATATTTATTTAAATAAATAGTTAATCATTTCAGTCAACAACAAAAATTAATTAATAATTTATATCAAATAAATGACCATGGGGTCTTTAACTACTCAAATATCTTGGAGATTAATATATTAATTTTCTGGACAAATGAAAACCTAAACGACCGTAAAACAAGGTATATCTGTCTTGCTTTGTAATTGAATAGTTTAAATTCTAAAGTCATCATTTGAAATGCGTACGTGTGCCTATATTATAAACTATTTAAGTTTAATTTTTAATCTTAAAGAAATAATGGAAATGCTTGTTTATATTTCAAAACTATTTTACTTAAATCTTAATTCTAATATTAAAGAAGTAACTGGAATAAATGGATTCTGTTATACTGGAAAAATTTTGAACTTTTCCGTTAAACACCTCAGAGACTCTTTATTAATATTTTTTGCTAACTATAAAGGAATGAAGTTCAAACGGAAAGTGTGCACAGATAACTTATTCTAACCTGCTTTATTATTATTATTGTTAAAACATTTACCTAACCATTTTGTATCTAGAAATAATAAACAAAAATGAGTGACATTAAATTGATGAAAATGTACTGATAAATGAACGGGTAGAAGGACATAAAAATTTGATGTGAATTTCTTTTATTTTATTGTTCTCATTTGCATTTGATTTTTTTGTATTAAAATATGTTATCTATAAACTTATGTAAATTTAAATGGATTCTATAAACTGAGTCGTGACTTGCTTGATGAATGGCCTTTGAAAACTCTGAACGAATGCTTAGATATATCTAATGAATTAAATAATAAATTATTGCTTTACTTATGCCGTAATAAATGTTTATTGCCATAATGAAGAATTCTCATATGTAATATTGCCAGCGGTTTCATTAGCTATTACTAAAAAACTTTGAAATGCTGCTAAATTGGATCTAAATTAATATTATTTAGCTCCCTGCAGGAAATTGTTATATATCTGTCCATATTTATGATTATACCCAGGATCATCATCATTTAGTACATGACTAAGATATGTCATTTACAGACTATGAATGAACTTTTGTTTCAACCAAGAAAAAAAAAGTTTTAATGATTATCATTATTTTGTTAGCATTTAATAGATAGATAGATTTAAAAAATTGCCTTATGATTTCATTATTATTATTATTATTAATATTTTATGTTTCTCTTCAAGAACATCTCACAAAGTACAATGTGGAAAAATATTATACTGGGTAACTAGTATTATATAATATAGTTTTTATTGTGCTTATATTTCTACATGCATGTGTTAGTGATAGAAATATCCATTCACTGTTAAGTGATGAACAGCTCGTTTTTGAAAAGAGCTCATTATATAAAATTTATTGTTCATCTTTGCATTTTTCAATAAGTTATAAAATAATTATTTCTTAATAATTGTTTTATCCAGAATTTAAAGGTTTGTTGTTTATCCTAAACCAAATTTTTATTTCAATTTTGTGCTAATGTGAAATGCATTAAAGAATTATTTTGTCCTTGCTTGCTAGAAGTTATTTTGTCTTGCTTATTTAATAATAATTAGTATATTTCCAAGTTAAAATATTAGATTTGTCAGAAGTGAGAGATTTATTCATTATTACCTTTACAATTTATTAATCGATATCGTTACAGCAGTTCTTTATCTAAAGAGGATTTGAAATTGTTTATGTTATATCCACACTTACGACTGTGCCAATGTTATATCTGCAAGTCATACTGTGCAGTCAGCAAATAACATTATACAATTCCCACGCTGTTCTTTTCCAACGAGTGCTTTCCAACGAATCGGTCTGCAACGAATGCTCTCCAATGAATTGGTCTGCAATAAATGCTCTCCAATGAATTGGTCTGCAATCTCTCCACTGAATTGGTCTGCAATATGCTCTCCAACAAATTGGTCTGCAACAACTGCTCTCCAACGAATTGGTCTGCAACGAAGCTCTCCAATGAACACTCTGAATATCTCTGCTGCGGTCTCTTTCAGCTACACCTGTGAACTACATTTCCACTGGGCACTGGTCATTAACCACCAGCACTAACGTGAGATATCTCTACTCAAAAACTACTAGACGTCTACTGCTGTTGTGTTCCAAATCTGGCTGCTAATAACTGCCTACTCTGCATAGTTGTTACACTGTCTTTTATTGCTTGCTGATAACTATAACAATTAATCCTTGTCCAATCAGGTAATGTCTTTTATCCAGAAACATTTGCAATCAACAAATATCTCTTGGAATTACCGTCCACCATTACGTTACTTAACTTCCTCCATTATCAGCGCGCGATCTACAACAACCACTCGAACAAATTCTAGTTTTTCTGGAGTGCACAAACATGTCTGCCATTTTACAAAATGCTACAGTTTATACATTATTATGCTTATATATATGTGTCTGTTATTTAGAATAGCTGTAATAATGTTTGAATTGAAAGTAGAAATAATTTAATTCCCATCAGTTTTGGACAATGAAAATGTGCCAAGAGAAGTGGAAAGTTTAGAGATTTATTTAAGTGTGAATTTATTATTTTTTTATTATGCTTAGATTGAACTGTATTTAGTGGCTATGCAGAATGAACATATTTATGTTATATAGTATATTGTCAGGATAGAGATAAGCTCTTCCTTAATTTGTTGAAGTATTTGCCATGAGTGGATTATGTAGTATATTGTCGAGATTGAGAAAGCTCTCCCTTAGCTTTTTGAAATATTTGTTAGGAGTAGATTATATCCTCCAGTTTAAATAGTTATATTTTATTTATTATAAAATGAGAAACCAAGTAGTGTATTTCCCTTATTTTTTGGTGATGATACCATGTCAACACTAGTTTGTTTTAAGTCTCAGAAGTTAGACTTAGGAGCTATTGGGTATTGTTATTTAAATAGTTAGAGTTATTAAAATCTTTTATCCATCATGTGCCCTATGGAATGTTTTCCATTATTTATTCATAGCCAAGTGTAAGATAGTTTGCTGATAAAAAAGAAAAATAAAGGTAGAATTGATTTTTTTTCACAGAACAGCTGAAATAGAATTAGTATTAAAGCTTGGTTGGCCATGGTCATCATCCGTATTATGATATTTATCCTAATTTCATAAGTAAACCAATCGGATTTAGTTATATTAATTATTGTATGACAGATAGCATAATTCAGACATGTGCATAAAATATTATCAATTTAGAAGGTATGGAGAAAATCCATCATTAATGTGTAACTTTTTAATTATTGTTTTAAATTATTTTATATTAATTGTTTAGATTTTATACCTTCAACTCTCATAATGTTTCATCCTCATTTGAATGAGCAAGCAAGAGAAAACAAAGTGTAACTAATTAATAGGATTATTCATTTAATTTGTAAAGTATAGTTTGACCCTTATTCTTACTCTCAGAATTAAACCCCTCTCATATTATGTGATGTGCATTTGAAATAAAATGCCAAGAACTTTAGTTTCATCTTATAATTTAGTGTCAGTAGTTAATAGAGTTTTATTTTTTATGAACAATCAAAATTGATTGATAGCTTGAGTGTACTGAAAATAAAATACCAAATATAGAATAATTTTATATTTAATTATCTTAGTGTAGTATTATAATGTTTCTGTGTCATATGTTTATTAGAATTGACTGATAGCTTGAGCCAATTTTGCAAGTAAAATATCAGGAAGTGTAGTTTGTGTTATTATTTTAGTACTAGCATTATCATGTTTCTTTTGTAAGTCTATCAGAATGCAATGATAACTGGCATATGTTAAAATAAAATACAGAAAGTTATCTTTATGTTATTTGCTCTTATGTGGATCATTTAACCATTGATGTTAGAAACATCTAAAACATGTATATGCATAAATTATAAAATCAAATGTTTGTTTAAATTATCTTGTAAATAAATGTTTTATTTCTTTAAAGTTGTGTTCAGAATTATCCTTTGACATGCATTCGTGTTCAATATTTCCACACATGCATGTACATTTACTTATCTAATATGATATGATTACAGTATTCCATAATTTAAGGATAAATATGTCCAGATGTGAAGATGTTGCTTTTCTTGATCCAAACACTACATGAAATGTTGATTATTTAATGATTCTCTGAAAATTTTATTATTCAGTTATTATTTAGATGATGAATTGAAATCAAAAATGCACCCAATTTCTTTCATTATCTAACTATCATTATTTTATTATGATATTGCTTAATTTGTATCATTACTTTTATAATAGTAATTAGTAGTTGTTGGAAAGTATAGATTTAAAATTATGCAATAAATCAATTACCTGAGATATTCACTTATTATTTTAGATTACACATTAATTCAGTTACTAAGCTTAAATTACTGTACAATTAAAAGTTAATTAATGTTATATTTTATTTTATATTTAACTCTAACTTACCATGCAGCATAGTTGATCAGCATTACATCTTTATTTTATTAATTTAATTTTATCACATGGTAGAGGTTGTTCAATGCATGTGAATGATGGGAGGAGATAAAGTATAGACTATAACTTGTCAATTTAAATGGTAGGACTTTATCAATTTTAATTCTTTATTTATTTTAGAACTTAATAGCTGTGTTTTTTTTATTAATCATAATGTTTCCTCCCATGTCTAATATACATTTTACACCCTATAGACATCTGTAGCCCCCAACTGAGCTAAGCTAAGGTAGAACAGCATTTAAGAGCCTCATTAATAATTTTAAAACAAAATCGGACTAGTAGTTTATTCTATGATTAATAAAATTGGCACCCCGGGTATTTGCTGTTAGGAAAGACAGGTGAGGTATTGTGGAGGGTTACAATATAAATATAAAATAACAGTTTAATTTCATTTTTTATTGTACATATTCTGTAATAATAATAAAAATCATATGCAACAAGTATATAAATTAATAATAATTACACGTAAAAAACCACATAATATGATTTGTGCCATTTTCAAATGTTAATAATCTATTTTAACATTATGTGATGTGATGTATTGTGACTTCTCCTTAAACGAAGTCAAGAATATCTCAACAATTATGGCCAGATAAATCTGTTAGCCACTTTATTTTCCATTCCCCACTCTAAATTTTCCCATATTCTGCTCCATCCCATTTCCACAACATAATCTTTGTCAACTCTATAACCTTTATATCTAAATCCCCTTTATCTTTTCCCAAACCCAGCATAAAAACCAATAGTTCACTTTCTGTATAATCACTTTTTTCATATTTATTCTTCCATAACTTCATTATATGTACCCTTTCTGTTTTCAAGTATTTACATTCAATTAACAAATGCCTAATATTTTCTATTCCTTCCTTACATAATTTACAAAATAAATCACCCATTTTTTTCCATTTACATGTATATTCTCTTGTAGCTAAAGATCCCGTTCGAGCCTTAAATAATAAACTACTTTCCTTACTATTATCATATATTAACTCACACCTAATATTCTGTTTATTTCTATATATATTTAAACTCTTTTTACTCTCCATACTATTTCTCCATCTCTCTAACTCCCTATTCTTTATTAATAAATCTATTCTTTTATCCCATTCCTTACTACTACAACACTCAACAATCCTCTTAATACAATCATCCCATCTTTTGTACAAATATACTGATATAAATTCTTTATCCAAATCTTTTGCATACCACATTACCTTTCTCACCCATCTTGTTACCTGCCCTTTACTCATAACTCAATTAAATACTATTTTAGCTATTATTTTATAATCCATAAACTGCAATCTACCAAACAGTTTCATTAAAATAGAATAAAACCTTTATATAGATATTCAATATAATTTCAAACAGTTGACTATATAACATAATATATAGAATAAATAATCCATACTTTATACAACTACTTTATATATACTATCTTATATAATTTTTTCTTCATTTTTAATTGACCAGTTATTAACTAAATTTATTGAAGTTTTGTTAATATTCATACAATAATTTAAGTTACTTTTAATGTAATATGTTTCATATATTTGTCTTCTTTTTGGATCTTTGATGTAATTTAAAAGTTTAATATTTTGTAGTATCTATTTTATGTCCATATGTTAAGTAGTTAATATATAAAGCAGATTTCTCATTTTGCCTATTAATTGCATTGTTATGTTCTTTGGCTCTTACCTCTAACTGTTTTTCTGTATGGCTGTAGTAAATAATATTGTAATGATCAGTTAATTTTATATACAATTCCTTTTTTGTATTTCATATTGTTTTTAAACTTATAATTATATATTAATTATCCAGACTTTTACTATATGATCATTCAATATTTATAAGCTTATCATAATATTTATTTTTTATAAATGTATTATAAATTTTGATATAATATAAAAGGTTGATCCATTTCTTATTTGAACTGTTATTACTATCATCAACATAATCATTTTGCATACAAATGTTATTTAGCATAAATGTATATATTAACTAATCTTTCTTATTGCATTACCAAATGTATATCATATAATACTAAATCATCCATGCACTTTATTATTGTTACACAATGCTTTATTTACAGTTACACAATGCTTTATTTTCTTTTACAGTTTACAGTTTTAATTGCCCCAGAAACCTTCTTCAGAACTTTTATATCTCCTAACTTCAATTGCTAAATTCAAATTTTAAAAATTTACTGTTATACTTTTAATAGCTCTCTCTTTATTACAAGTATAATGGTAAATTTTTCACATTTGAATTTAACAGTTGAAGTTAGGAGATATAAAAGGTCTGAAGAAGATTGCTGGGGCAATCGAAACTGTAAACTGTAAAAGAGAGTGGTAAATAAAGCATTGTGTAACAGTAGTAAAGTGGATGGATGATTTAGTATTATATGACATTTATATATTCATTACAGAGTACATGGACATAAAATAGATACTACAAAAATATGAAACCTTTAAATTATAGTAAAGATTAAAAAAAAAGACAAATATGTGAAACATATTACATTAAGCATAATTTAAATAAGTGTATGAATATTTATAAAACATCAATAAATTTAGTTAGCAATCGATCAAAAATAAATTGAAAGTTATTAAAGATAGTACATATAAAGTTGTATATTATATGTATTATTTATATTGTATATTGTTATATTTTATAGTCAATTGCTTGAAATTATATTGGATTTCTATATAAAGATTTTATTGTATTTTACTGATGTTTTAGTTTGTTATTGTTGTTATCTTATTTCCATTATAGAATAAGTGGCATTCTATTTGCAATAATTGGGTAACATTAAAATAGATGATTAACATTTGAAAAGATATGAAGCAAATGCTGAAAAAGGCTTTTGATAACTACTGCATATCATTTTTATTATTTATTATAATTTATATGAAAGAACAATATAATGGATTTTATAAAAAAAAAATTTTCTTAATGAAAATATAATAATAATAATAATAATAATAACAATGATGACAATGATAACAACAACAATACTACTACTACTACTACTACTACTACTACTACTACTACTACTACTACCACTACACTACTACCACCACCACCACCACCACCACTACTACTACTACTACTTGAATTGATGTTTTCAAATAAAAAAGGATTTCAGAGCATAAAAATTTCAAATCTTCTTATACATTTAACAGTACTATTTTTTACACCAAAACTTCACTCTTACAGTTTTGATTGTCCTACAATCATCATCACAGCTACAATATCCAAACATATAAATACTTTAAACAGGCTTTAACCTGTGTTCAATGCTCTTTAAAATTTGTAATAATTAAGCACATTTTACTGACAGAGTGACCTTCCAAACCATGACACAAGATAGTGACTTTTCTAAAGATAAGAGCAGCCATCTTATCTTTAACTTAAATGTCCACTTATATAGGCGAATATGAAGCATTTTGATTTGGAAGTGTGAAGTTGTTGTTTTTTCCACTATTTAAGCCCACTATTTTCTTTACAAATTAACATACACAAAATAGTGGATTTAAATACTGGAGAAAACAACAACTTCATGCTTTCAAATCAAGAGGCTTCAGATTCGCCTATATAAGTGGACATTTAGGTTAAAGATAAGATGGCCACTCTTATTTTTATAAAAGTCACTATCTCATGTCATGGTTTGGAAGGCCCTACTGTTGACAAAATGTGCTTGATTATTACGAATTTTAAAGCGCATTGAACACAGGTTAAAGCATGTTTAAAGTATTTACATATGCTTTCTGTGCGCTCAATAAATTAATTACTACTCTTCATTATCCAAAGATATAATCATACAATTAATACATAATCAAGACATAGATCTTAACCTGACCATTATAAATAATCATTTTCCATTTTATTATTCTGCTCTTAACTAATTTTATTTTTTTATTTATATTAAATGAAAAATGATTATTTATAATGGTCAGGTCAAAACTATGTTTTGATTATGTATATAAATATGTGTATAAAATGTATTAATTATATGATTATATATTTGGATATTGTAGTTCTGATTATGACTGCAGAAGAGTCAAAACTGTACGTGTCTAATTTTAGTGTTAAAAAATAGCATTATTAAGTGGAAAGAAGATTGGAAATGGTATAATATTTAATATAGAAATCAATACAGAAGAAAAGGAGAAGGAATAAGAAAATTGTATTACCTCCATAAAATGGGATTACAATTATATATTTGGATATTGTACTTCTGATGATGACTGAGTCAAAAATGGAAGAGTCAAATTATGGTGTAAAAAATAGCATTATTAAGTGCATAAGAAAATTAGAAATATAGAAATCAATACATAAGAAAAGGAGGAGGAATAAGAAAATTGTATTACTTCCATAAAATGGGATTCTCTTAGTTCAGATCAACAAAAAATTAGGTCTACCACATTTATCTTTTTTTTTTTCATATGTTAAATGCGTTGACCGGGAAGCGAACCCTAGCCAGCTGCTTGGAAGGCAGCTATGCTAACCACTAGGCCATCAAAGCTTGACTACCACATTTATCTTTCATGAGAATTTGACAGATTTTACGCGTAAAGGTTCCTGTGATTGAATCTCAATCTTCCCAGATGGTACTTTATATACCTTTCTATTTTTTTACTGACTCAAATTAATTTTCAAGGTTTCAAATTATATAGGTTAATCTGAGTAGTTGCCTCGATATAAACATGGTTTTTTTTTTTGTACAGAAAAAAGGATCAAACCCATTCTGGTTATAATGGAACGATTATGCTTTGTGTACCAAGTTAAATATTATTTAATTATGCGAACAACTGAACACATAAAGTCGTTATAGAATCAAAACAAATCTATGTCTAGAGTTCCTAATTTAACTATTACTATATTTATTTTTTTAATCTGGTGACTGTTGTGTACACATTTAAAATTAAAATAAATTGTATTAATATGTTAATTTAATATTTTTAGTTTTGCATATGCCAATATCTTTTTGTTTAATTAATTACATTTTGATTGAAAACATAACGTTCCTAAATGAATGTGTGTTTTGATGACATTTCCAAAATTGGGTATTGTGTAACAAAATATCAGTTTTAAAAGTCACTCAGTTCTTTTTCTTACAAAATAATAATAATATTCTAGCATTAAATTGGCTGAAAAGTTCTGCCTTGCTTATTGACCAAGCAACCAATTTCTGTCATTCCGCTGACATAATTCGAAATTGTCAATCAGGGTGAATAATAAGTAGTTGCCGTAAAGAACGAATTTGTTAGTGAAGTCTACTGGAAAGAAAAAGAGAAAAAAAATCATAAAGTATCTTGTTTATAGAACTAGAAAAATGAATTTGAAAGTAAAATATTGCAAAAATGTTATTTCATTTATTTATTGTCAATTTTTTTTACCCCTTCCGCGTAATACCCCCTCCCCTAAACGTAAATGTTGTCAAAGTTTTCTTCAACTTATGTCGAAAAGTTTCTTTTTTTTAAAAAAAAAATCTGATAATGTAGCTCTGCTTATAAAATCAGTATTTAGACAGGTTTAGATCTTTATTGACCTTTTATTTTTTTCAAAGAATGCCATATCTTGATATAATCCCATAAATCAAAGTTACAAAACATTTACATCAATATGTCATTCCTAATTTGTTGATTTGACTTTTACGTATATTAGGAAGTATTTAATATTTTTAAAAACAACTATTTAAGTAAAATATTTACAATTGTTCTATTTTAAAAAAATATATAAATAAGATAATTATAATCTTTCGTAGGGAAAACTCGTGTCTATAAAGATAGGGATGGGGGGGGGGTAGAAATACACAGGTCTATTATTCATATGTTTGACTGAACTACCATTACCCATGATTTAATTTTAACATGATGAAAGACCTTAGTATGTTCGCCTGCCATTCTTATGCTGTGGGGTTCAAATCCAAAAATTGTTCAAATAAGCTTATGACTTATGGCAGTGAGGTACAAAGTAAATTAGCGTTTAAATAGTCCACTTTAGGGCAAAAGCCTTCTTAACACTTTCATAAAATAACGAAGAAGAAATTATCAATTATGAAATGAGAGTTAGAATGCGTTTTCATCTTTTTTTATTCTTTAGATAAGAATAGCTAAATGCCTATTTACCCAGACAATATTGTTTAGTTAATTGTATTGGCTTTAATCCAGTTATCTAAAAGTTAAATTTTAAGCCTGATTGTAATCTGAAAACTTTTGAAGTTTTATCCATTCTAAAATTGGTATGAACATGATGGTTGATCAATAAATAGATAAATAGCTGCTCTTAATTGGAGGATGAAATTTCCAGAATAAATTACAACTTGATTATCTCCAAAGAGTTAGGTGAACTTTAAAAATATATTCAAAAGCTGGCAAGATTTAACTGCTTTATCCATACTTGTGTGAAGTGTAGATGAAAAAAAAAACAATTATACAATCACTTATTGATATAAATATAGTTTTGCTAATCTATGCATATATATGTGTTGGAAAAACATGGATCTTTGTCAAAAAATAAAATTAAAATTTATTAAAGGTTTGCTTTTATTATTGGAGGATTCTATGTATTTTGCATCACATGATCACCATTCTTTATGCTTACACAAGCTGTTTACACAGAGGCTAAACTCTCCATACAGTAGCACTACTAAGTGCAAGCCAGAGTAATCAATGGATGCAAGAAGGTTTGTGCATAAAATCCTAAGATCTAGGTGCACTGTTCTCAGATCCAAGGTTCCTCACTGATGAAAGCCACAAGCTAGAAACTAGATATTGGATAAGTAGGCAGTAGATGGGAATTTTATGCACAAACCTTCTTGCATCTGTTGATTAATCTGGCTTGCACTTAGTAGTGCTACTATATGGAGAGTTTAGCCTATGTGTATTTTACTTTAATGCTAATTTTTATAAGATTTAGAAAGGGTGGAGAATAGGTTATATTATTTCTTCATTAAGTTGTTCAGTTTATGGTAATTATTTGGAAGAGGAAATTATTATTAAAAAGGATTGTTTATATTTAAAGTTATTTCTTAGATATGTGGATGATTGTTTGTTTGTAGTTAAGAATAATAAATTGGAAGAGTTGGTAAATGAGTTTAATTGATTTGATCCTTCTATAAGATATGTAATAGAAGGAGGGGGGGTTAGATTTTGTTAAGTTAAATTAGTAAAAGATTATGATTCTGAAGCAGTTAAATTATTTAAAAGTTCTTTTAATATTAAGTGTGGATAGGAGGTAATTGGAATTGCAGGTAAGGTTTAGTTGAAATATATTATTTTGTAGTTTTTTATACTTGCGAAGTCTGCTTGTAGCAATGAAATCATTGGTAATATTTAGATTTTATTTTAATTATGTATCATTAAGTTAAGAATATTTTAACTTCAGCTTTGATTAATAAAACTAACATTTGTTTATTATTATTATTATTATTATTATTATTATTATTATTATTATTATTATTATTATTATTATTATTATTATTATTATTATTATTATTATTATTATTATTATTATTATTATTATTATTATTATTATTATTATTATTATTATTATTATTATTATTATTATTATTATTATTATTATTATTATTATTATTATTATTATTATTATTATTATTATTATTATTATTATTATTATTATTATTATTATTATTATTATTATTATTATTATTATTATTATTATTATTATTATTATTATTATTATTATTATTATTATTATTATTATTATTATTATTATTATTATTATTATTATTATTATTATTATTATTATTATTATTATTATTATTATTATTATTATTATTATTATTATTATTATTATTATTATTATTATTATTATTACTATTACTATTACTATTATTATTATTATTATTACATATCAATGTTTAGACAAAGTATCCAGAGTAACAATTTTTTAAAGAAATGTTTAGATATTTAGCATAAAAGAAAGTTTTTAAATATATTATAATAATATCATTATACAAATCATCATCTGGTTAATTTCTCTATTGGATGATTGTATTAATTTCAATGCAGGATTATCTTTAGACTTATTCCAATTATTACATTAAGCATAATATGGTGTCTATGTTGTACTAATTGCTAGAATACATATATTTCTATTTTTACTAGCTTTAATTAATCTTTGTTTCAGACTATCAATGGCCATTTTCATCAATTTAATTTGATCTTTATTTTCCACCATTCTATCTGTAATTTATTTAATGATAATTTTCTTTCCTAGATTATTACTAATTCCATGATTGAATTCATTTGTCACTGTTCATATGTTGTGCAAAGTTTTTAAAACAAATTCTACACACACATTTTACATTTCAATCAACATTATCAAAAATTGATTTTTTGTCAAGTGTTGGTGGCCGAGTGGTCAGCACAGCTGCCTTACAAGCAGTTGTCCTGGGTTCACTTCCTGGCGGATGCTTTAACACCTGAAAAAAAAATTGATTCTTTAGTTTCTAACTTACAAATTTAATATCTAACATGTCTACATGTTAATGTTTAAATGAACTCTGGTAGCATTAAGCCTACAATATTAAATAAAATTTCTAACACATATTTACAAATTAGTAGTGTCACATAAAAAATAACAGTTTATTAAATAAAACAAATACAAAGAATACAGAGATTATAAAGATAATTATATAAAATTTTTATCAGAACAGCAAGAAATAAACAATGGGAATTAATAATAGAGGTTAGAAATAAAAAAGAACTATGTATAATAGATTGAAAAAAGCATTTAAAGTAACATGGAATATACAAATGAATATATTGGGGTGGAGGTGGGGTAAATAAAATCCTATATATTCCCAAAAAGTCTATTTCAAATCTGTTTGTAAAACTTCTATGAATCAGTTAAATTAATGCATTTCAAATTTAATTAATATTCTCTAATTTATTATGATGATAAATTTAGTTAAAGTGTTATTAATTATTATTTAATATCACATGATCATCACATCTCATGCTAGCACATAATTGTTAGTAAATAGGTAAAAACTCTCCATATAGTAGTGCCACCTTGTGCTAACCAGAGTAATCAATGGATGCCAGAAGGCCTGTGCATAAAATCCCTATCTAGTGCCTACTCATCCAATATCCCCAGACTAGTTTCTGGCTTGAGATAGGGATTTTATGCACAGGCCTTCTGGCATCCATTGATTACTCTGATTAGCACAAGGTGGCAATACTAACTATATGGAGAGTTTTTGCCTGTTTTTTATTACATAATATATTAGGATTAAAAATAAAATAAGTTAATTTTTAAATGAATATCAATATAATCCATATATTAATAACTTACAATAGATTTAAAAGACCTGAGATTAATTAGTGAAATAAGAAAGTGTGCTGGGGTGATGTGGAGAAAAGAGGTTAGAGAGTGTAGAATATGGATTGAACTTGAAGAGACTTTAATCCTGCAGTGGATCGATAAAGATTAGAAATGATGATGATAATAATATTAGAGTAAAATAAATTGGGAAATTAGCTAAAAAAGCTTAAATAATCCAGTTATTCAAATTGCTGATAGTATATATATTTGTCACTTTTGATATCATGCTAAAATATAATAAATTAACTTATATTAATGATAAAGTCATTAGAATTTGTATTTGTTTTCAACTCTGTCTTAAGCTATTTAATTATAATATTTAAATGTTGACTACTGTAAAATCATATCTAATTATTTCATGCTCTAAAATTTTATATGTATTGAGTCTGGTATTTAAATAAAAATTAATATATATATATTATGTTTTTTTCTCATATGTCATAGCATTGGCTGGGATGTGAACCCACAACCATCTGCAACCAACTACTTGTTTGCAAGGTGGATGTGATGTCCCCTCGGCTAACAATGCTTGACATATGTATATTATGTTGAAAGACTAATTGTGGACATATAGCCAGCTAAAAAACGGTGTTACAAAATACAAAACAATTGTCCTAAAAATGCTGATTGCATAATATCAAACATAGTAAATGTATATTTTATTTCCAGTTTGATTGGTTGCTGAACATCGACATAGTGGTTGTGGGTTTAATTTTATATATATAACTGTGAACCCATTTATTAATATATATATATAATGGAGGGATATAAATGAACCCATTTATTAATATATATATATAATGGAGGGAGGTAAATATCCAATCAGAATTTGCAGAATAATTGTTTTATAGTTCTTATACTGCTTGTTAGCTGGTTAAGTTTATCAAATATTATAGTTATCTAAACTATAATACAATTAACTTATTTACAACCAGTCAAAGAAACTATTCAGAACTTTAGTTTGATAAATTACTTTTTTCAACCAAAAACCACAAACAATATATAAATTAAAGATCAGCTTTTCAAGCTAATGCACATGCGCTTTATGAATCTTAATAATAAATGAATACTTTCACTTCCAACACAAGATAAAGTCTTTGAGAAAGAATAGAATAAATCCACCTATTCTTTCAACCCAAATGCTTAAGTATGGGCAAATCTTAAGCATTGGAAATGAAAGTGTGAAGATAAACCAATCACTTTAAATTACTTTTTACTATGTCTGAATGAATGATGCCTGCGAAATTATGTAGAATTTACGATATGTCATTCTTAAATGAAACTAAACATTCAGACATAGTAAAAAGTAATTTAAAGTGATTGGTTTATCTTCATGCTTTTATTTCCAGTGCTTAAGATTTGCCCATACTTAAGCATTTGGGTTGAAAGAATAGGTGGATTCATTTTATTTTTTTGCAAAGACTTTATCTTGTATTAGAAGTGAAAGTATTCATTTATTATTAAAATTCATAAAGCACATGTGAATTAGCTTGAAAAGCTGATCTTTAGTTGATTACAATTCATAAACATCATGCTATATAAAATAAATATCTCATTTACATAAACTAATATAGGATTTTAAGTTAGGTATCAGCATTTCCTAGAAGGGTTGTGATTTTGGAATAACATTACAAACATACTTCTAAAAACCTGAAGGTTTGTGAAGGTCATATTTTAGATGGGATATGTTGGATATTTCCATCATCTATCTTTAAATGTTTAATGTCTAGAAAATTTTAATACTTTATTTAAATTTTTCCAAATACGAATAACTGTTATAATACATAATATAGTAAATAACACAGACTAGTAGATTAAACAATGTTTCAAATGATCTTATTCTCTGCCCTTTTTCAGGTGTTGCTGGTCTGACCATAGCAATGCTGGCATAGGAGTCAAAGTTACACTTTTAGATTCTTGAATATTGAATTTTAAGGCAACACTGTAACCAATGTTATGATTTATTTAAATTTAATGTATTTCAAATATAATTTATAATCATTGCATATTAATGACGACAAATTTAATGTGTTAATAACTATCATGTAATATATAAGGTTATTTTTTTAAAAAAGGTTAAAACTCAGACTTTCACACGACCCACCACTCTGTGCCATCTCATATTGCTGACCCACCTGATCACATACATGTTGAAAAGATAAATAATCTCCAATATACGTATTTCTTGCTAAACCAGAAATCATCAGTTGGTCTAGATTACTATCCTCACACATATATACAATCAGTGCTCAGCTTTATATTAAGATAGCCAATCTTTATAATTTAATGGACAGGCTTCAAACTATTCCAACTCACAACTCTTTAGCCTTTCATTTCATTGAAAATCTGATGATGGAACGTTCAAAGCCCTTGATAGGTCGTGTGAAAGTCTGAGTTCGAACCCGCATATATTACATATATAAATGCAGGTTTAAGCCTGTACAATGTATTAAAAAAAGGTTAAGTAAATTATTTTTTTCATTCGTTTTTATATTACTTTTATTTATAAATTTATTTAACGCACATTGGTTGCGTAATTAATATTTACTGAGGTAATAAACCTAAAGCTTGTGGTTAAATAAATGTAAGGTGTTTGAAATTAAAAAGATAAAACATGACAGGAATTTATTTCAATCAAATTATATATATGTTAACAAAGGCTGTAAAACCATTCCAAAATATTGTAATATTTTTTTTTTGTAATTAATTAAAGATAGGCATAAGACATAAAAGGATGTTTTTAAAATAGGAATTTGGGAAACAAAGTAGTGTTTATTGTGTTTTCGAAAAGAGTTGGACGTTTGATCATTTAGAAGAGACTTTATAAAGGGGCAGAATCATTTTTGTATAGTATAAAGGATAAAGAAATAAATAGTGAGAAAGTGTTATCAGGGAACATAAATCCAATTAAGATCATTACTACCAAATGGAATAGAAGGAAACATTGAAAGTGAAGCTTATCAGGTTGGTTTCATGATAACATCTTGTAGCTCTTCAGAGATATAGAGATGTTTTAATGTCTTAATAAAATAGAAGTAGCCTGCTTCCAGTCCATTATTTGAAACATTTTTTCAGTGCTCAAAATTTTATCTCACCAATAGTAAAATTATGAAAAATTCTGCGATAATATATCAATTTGTTGAAATACATACAAGAAGAAACAATTAATAAAGTAAATTTAAATACCCAGCCACTAAAATATGAATTTAAAGATGATTTTAGACCAATATAAAAAAAATAATAACAGTAAGTGCAAGTCTTTGTAATTAATAGATGCAAGCAGGTTTGTGCATAAAATCCCTATCTAGTGCATACTCATCCAAAATCCCTAGACTAGTTTCCAGCTTGTGGCTTTCATCTGGGATGAGCCTTGGATTTGAGAGCATTGCATTTAGATCTTAGCTTTATAGTTAACTAAATAGATAAAAGGTGGCTATTGAAAAGATGCATTAAGGTCCTCAGATCTAGGTGCAGTGCTCTCAAATACAAGGATCCTCAATGATAAAATCCACAAGCTAAAAACTGGTCTGGAAATATTGGATGAGTGAAAACTAGCTAAGGATTTTATGCACAAACTTTCTTGCATTTAATGATTACTAAGACATGCACTTGGTGGCACTATTGTATCGAGAAGTTGCTCCTGTTATTAACAACCTGTGTAAGCATATGAAATGGTGATCATGTGATAAAAACAATTAAATATTCTGAAAATATTAAAAAATTTATGCAACTAAAAAATATGTACTTCATATTAGATGCATAAATTTATAAGCTTACAAAAATAACAAAAGTGTTTAATAAAAACTTTATTTTTTTTTTTTAAGTATAAATCGACAATATTCTTTTATTTATAAAAACAACAAAAAATATAATATAGTTTTTAAATATAGGGATTTGAACTCAGATTTTCAAGCACTTCACTATTCACACTATCTCTTACTACTGATACACATGACCACACACATGCAGAAAAGATAAATAATCACCAATATACATATTTTGTGCTAAACCAGCACTCATCAGTTGGTCCAGATTACCATCTTTCATACATATATATAATCAGTGCTCAGTTTATATTAATATAGCAAATCCTTACACTTTAATGGATAGGCTTCAGCCTACTCCAACCTCCAACTCTTCAGCCATCCATCCCATTGAAAATCTGATGATAGAATTCCTAAGTCCCATGCTGATGCCAATATTGTTGTCATACCCATGTTGACCTGAAGTCACTCTGACCCTCACGTATAGGACAGTATCCATTTAAATACATAGAGGGATAGTTTTTTAATCATTTTTTTATTTTTTTGTATGTAATGTTTAGATGTAAAATTTTTAATAACTCAAAGGCACTGTTTTGATCAAATGAAATTATCTCTATGAATTACATATGTTTTAAGGAGCATGTGCTTTCATATGAGAGTGATATATGCAAAGTTTAAAAGGCTTTACCATGTTATCATTATCTATGACTATGTTAATTAAAACAGGCAAAACTCACTATACATATTGCCACACACAACAAGCTAGAGTAATCAATGGATGCCAGAAAGCTTCCTAAGATCTAGTTGCAGTGCTCTCAGATCCAAAGCTCCTCACTAATGAAGACCACAAGCCAGAAACTAGTCTGGGGATATTGGATGAGTAGGCACTAGATGGGTATTTTATGCACAAGCTTTCTGGCATCCATTGATTACTCTACCTTGCTGTGTGTGGCAATACATATAGTGAGTTTTGCCTGTTTTAACAACAGTTATATACAAACCCTTAGTAGTGGTCATATGATGTTTATTGGTTTAATATGTTAATTATTAATATTATTATAGGATTAACTAAATTTTCCTGAAAGTTTAGGCATATTGTATGAAGAATGCTAAAAATAATATAACTTATAAAGTTTATTTCACTCTTCACATTCATTTGATAATATTCATCATTGTCAGTAGTATCCATACTTAAAGAATCTACCAATAAAGATTAAATCAAATAATTATAGTAAAGGTGAATATACCACCATCACTAATACATCTTTCATTATTAAGTGGCGACATAGGATCATATTAAATGCATCACCACATAATACATAAAGCTACCAATAAAAGACCATTAGACCAATTATTATAAAGGTGGTTTAGAAGCTGATGATGATCAAGCCAGTACCAAACCTTCTATACATAATTTGAAATGTCATTATTATTTTAATCATCACTACCAGTTTTATAGTATATTTGCATATGTCTGTTTACATATTGGTGATAAGGATGAAATTTATGTGGTTTGATTATCAGACAATGATAATTGGGCATACGTTTTCACAATATATAAATAAACAAATTGATCAGTAAGATATTTTTTTATGTTCTGTTATCTACTGTTACAATATGTGTATATGTATGTATATAAACACACGCAAACAGTAGTAAAAATTTTATTATGCAGCATTATATATTTTATAATTGTCTGTTTTTAAAAATATTCACTTTTTCTTCATATGGATTCAAAAATATATCTTTTGTATTTGTGTTAAATTTCATTCATCTGCATGCTTTAAGAATTTTAAAATCTTAGGTTATTTTATAGATAATAACGCACAGTTTATTAGTTACTTTTGATATTTATATTCTATTTAAATTCAGTTTCTTTACAAGTATAACTTCTCTTTGTTAAATTATATAAATTAATACTGAAAACCTTTTTAAAGGAGATTTTTGCATTAACATCTAAAGAATTAAAACAAATTATTAATCTTTATAAATTGAAGTCAATATATTATTTTTTCTTAAAAGATTTATATGTTGAATAAATTATAAGATTTAAAAACATACATTTTATTTATTTATGTTTATGTTATTTACAAAATCTAATTAGAATAGGTAAAAAAAAAACAATTTACTGAAGTGAATAAGAAATCATACAAATCCTTTAATTTTTCTGACAGTGTTTAGAGGGGGTAAAGGGATAATATACATGAAAAAGATATTGGATAATAAATACTACGTATTCATTGATGAGTCAAAGCTCTTGTGTATTATATTTATTTATTTGATAGCTTAAATAAACTATTTATGCAAAATAATTTAATATGTAAAATTAATATTCGACTGCATGCAATATACTTATAAATTTTATATTTATAAAATTATTACAATTTTACATATGAATTGAGCGATGAAGAATTTAAAGTTTTTAAAATGCTAAGATTCTAACTACAAAAAGTAAATTGTTACATTTTGATTTACAAGTGTCAAACTTCCTCCACCCACAACTTTGACACTAACCACTCTAGATAAATATGGTACTGATTATTAGTAATAATTTATTAAACTAGAGATTGTGGATGTTATTTAATACATTTATAAAAAAAGTAATTTTAATTTATTATTATTATAATAAAAAAATTACGATTAAAAATATCAAAAATTTGCAAGAAGTCTCTTTAAACCCTTTATTGAAATTCTGTCTTTTATAAGCAAAAAATATCTTGCAAAAGTCAAATACTACTGAAACACCATGTCTTTTATCAGCATAGCTTTTAAACTTTTAATACTTGTAGAATAACTTAGGCTGGCTACATTTCAAAAATAGCTGACTACATTTCAAAAATAACATCTAAAGAATGAGTAATAAAAATTTCATGGTTGTACAATTAATTTTTGAGCAGTTAGTCCAGAAATTAAAGCATAATGCAAAGAGAGTCTAATAAGTTCAAATAAATGGAATTGTTATGTTCTTGCTGCCAACATATGGTGTACAAAGACCACTTGGTCCTAATCTGAGAAATTAATTGTATAGTAAATAATTATTACAACATGGAAAAAATTACACACCACAAGCTTCAGTTAAACATATCTAAATCTACAAATAAAAATAATGTTTTTATTAAAAGCAATATAAATAGAAATAATAACTGAAACGCAGGCTTATTATATACCTAGTGTCTATATATGTAATATAGGTTATATGAGCACAGACTTTCAGATGACCCATCACTCTCCACTCTATCTAATATCACTGATACACTCAAGCACATATATGCTGAAAAGATAAATAATCACCAATATATATATATCTGAGAACTTATAGTATATATGTGTGGGAGATGATAATCTGGACCAACTGATGATTGCTGGTTTAGCATGAAATACGTATATTGGTGATTATTTATCTTTTCAGCATATATGTGCTTGAGTGTATCAGTGATATTAGATAGAGTGGAGAGTGATGGGTCATCTGAAAGTCTGTGCTCATATACCCTATATTAAATAGAAATAAAGGAAGTAAAAAAACAATAACAACTATGTTTAATTAAGACGTGCAATATATTGATATCCAAATAGGCATCTGAACTGAATTATAAGTTGAATAAATGTGATCCATTATTTTTTAATAATTTTAACATATGAACATACATACATTATACAAATGACATAAAAAGGCTACAGTTAGCGTTTAGTTTTCTTTGGGTAATGGTGGGGGTTGAAGTGGTTGAAAGCTACACATTTTTTTTGCAAAACACTATAACTGAATTTGTATTTCATATTTATAATTCTGGATAACTGTTTTAAAAGCACATATTTCTCAACATTTTCAGCATTACCGAATGCATTCCTTTTTATGTTTTTATTATTAGAACATAGTACGTTTTGATTCTATTTAACAATTACAACTATGTTCAAATACAAAAAAAAGTATATTTTGTTTTTATAATGACATTAAATATACTGTACTTTAAATTTTTATATATTGAGATTAACCATGATAGTATTTAAATAGCATACGTAAGCTAGCTGATGTTTAAATAAAGCTTTAGTTTTTAGATGTGTACATTGATATTTCAATAAAATTCTGAATAAAAAATGATTAATAAATTGTAAAGATTTGAAATATCTGTAAATCATCAAAACTTAGACATTCTTAAAAGTATAAATGTGTGTGCGATATTAACAAAGACCAGACTAATAGATTATCTCTATAGACTCAATAATTTTTTAAGGATAGATTTAAAATAATTACATATAATTAAATTATACATTATTATTTGGAATGATGTTTAAAAACAAAATGAAATGATAGAAAGAATAATTGTTTTGAAACAATTTTAGATTTTATAATAATACAAACGTCTAAAGAAATCATGATATCAAATATTTTCCACACTATCACACATACCTTTAACATCATATGAATAAAGATACAATAAAAGACAATATCTTTATTCATATGATTTTAAAGAACTGTTCTGTAGTGTGGAGGTTATTACACATATTTATAAAAATATTACACATGGAAAAGAAATGTGAATAACCCCATGTCTGTGTGCATGTTTATTAACAATCAGATACATTAATATTTAACTGAAGTTTAAAGTTTATATTTGGGATAGAAACAATCTTTAGTTTAGTAGATGATTAGTGATAATCATTACTGTATTTATTTGAATGGATGTTGTCAAAGTTATAGATGTAGGAAGGTTGACACTTGTAAATCAAAATGTAACAAAGAAATTAAGATATGAACTTTGGTAATGGAGTTGTAACGAATAAATTTTATTAAAATAAATTTAAATTAATTTTTGTCCTTTAACTAAATATAAAAAATAATATCATAAAGCATTTAAATATGCAGACTTTGTAAAATAAGTTTAAATGTAAAAAAAAACAAAACAATTAAAAGAAAGATAATTGATGGGCTTACCAAAAAATTATTTGTAAAATCAGATAACTTTAAGATTGTCATCAATGCCAATATGTTTATCAATTAATATTAATTGTGTGGAGACTTATCCTTGTGCAAGCCAGTGGTTCCCAACCTTTTTTTAGTCATGCTCCACCTAAGTACTCTAAAATCCTGAACCCGTCCTCACCCATGGCATATAATTTTTATTTAAAAAGTGAACTCCTATTTACATGGAAGAAGTCTAAAAGGATATTGATGAAAGCACAGTTTGAAGTACATTAAAGTTTCAAGTTACTTAACTTGCTCCCAATAACAAGGTAAAGAGTAAAGATTATCTAAACAGAAAATATACTGAGAAGAAAATGGCATGGAAAGAAATAATTTAAAAAAAAACATTGTTAGCTTAATTTATAAATAATAAAATATAAGAACAATAAGTGAGCTTTTAAATTCACTATTGATAACTCAAAAAACATTAACACTGTTAGAACTCAGACCCTCACACGACCCACCACTCTCAGTGCCATCTCACATTGCTGACCCACCTGATCACACACATGTTGAAAAGATAAATAATCACCAATATACATATTTCATGCTAAACCAGCAATCATCAGTTGGTCTAGATCACCATCCTCACACATATATATATAATCAGTACTCAGCTTTATATTAAGATAGCCAATATTTGTACTTTAATGGACAGGCTTCAAACTATTCCAACTCACAACTCTTTAGTCTTCCATTTCATTGAAAATCTGATGATGGAATGTTCAAAGCCCTTGATAGTGCCAAGGTTGTTATCCTACCCATGTTGACATATTAGTCAGGTTTAAGCCTGTACAATGTATTAATTAATATAGTGTGTAAAAGGTCTGCCCATCCCTCGCATATGTATATATAAATTGATTATTCTCCTGTACATAAGGGGTCAGAATGACTAATATGTCAACATGGGTAGGATGACAACCTTGGCACTATCAAGGGATTTGAAACCTCCATCATCAGATTTTCAATGAAATGGAAGACTAAAGAGTTGTGAGTTGGAATAGTTTGAAGCCTGTCCATTAAAGTATAAATATTGGCTATCTTAATATAAAGCTGAGTACTGATTATATATATATATGTGTGGGGATGGTGATCTAGACCAACTGATGATTGCTGGTTTAGCATGAAATACATATATTGGTGATTATTTATTTTTTCAACATGTGTGTGATCAGGTGGGTCAGCAATGTGAGATGGCACTGAGAGTGGTGGGATTTGTGAGGGTCTGAGTTCGAACCCCACATATATTACATATATAAATGCAGGTTTAAGCCTGTACAATGTATTAATTAACACTGCTAATAACTCATTCTTGAATTGTACCTCTTAAAAATCAAATAATCTCCCTGTGGAGCATGTGAATCACATTGGAAACTAATAGTCTAAACAGAAGTATTGAATGATATCATTATACTAAAATCACAGGATGAAAACCACAGAGAAATCTCAAAAGAAATAAGAATCTAATTTAAGAATATTTGTTAGCTGGTATTTAAGCTAGTTCTAGAATAGTTACTAAGATAGCTTAAATTTGAAGTATTATAATTAATCTAAATCTAAGAATATGCCCCACTTCACCTTTAAAGTTGAAATTATTTTCTTTGAGTCATATAACCTTATACTCAACTTGAAGAAAGGACATCCAGATAAACATTTAGTGCACAGAAAAATAATTATCTTTGTTGTCAAACTAGGAGTTTGAAAAAATAATTGATCTGTCAGAAATATATTACTAGGAAGAATATATAAAACACTAGGATAAATAATGCCACAATAAACTGTCAAGTAGATAAATGGTAAAAGTATTAAGTGCATGAAGTACATACATAAACTGCAGGTGAAAATTTAAAATAATTAAAATGTATATAATTTAAAAGATTATATTATTTAAATGTATTAACTCTGAAAGTGTTTTTTCTGTAGTTTTAATATGTATGTTAATAAGTTTAACAGATGTTATTGTTTAAATATTTACATATGTGGAAATATCTATTATATTTTCATATTAGATTGATTATCATCAGGTGTTGATAGACAGTAATCAATAAAATAGTAAAACTGTAATTTTCCTAGCATATAATTGAGGTACCTCTTCTAAAGGCAATCTCTTTTTGAATTTAATTAGGAACTTCCTCTAAGCTCAGTTACTTTATTAAACATCCCAAATAAACTAATGGGAATTTATAGATCTTATGTAAATCAAAAAAACTCATCACATAGCAAGTATGGATGACTTAGTCATGTTATTACTATCAATAAATATATCATTCTAAACAATAATACAGATAAACACTGTCTCAAGTACATCAAAGTAAATTTCTTTTCCCGAAATGTTCATTCAAGTAATAACGTAAGCCTCACCAACATAAATTCTTAAGTTCCCCCCTTGACCTTTCTGAAAATATTAAAGGATTTTAAGTCCAAATTATACTCCTCACTTCTATAGAAAACACAACTAACTCATTAACTAAAGCATATTTATCTATACACACAAAGGTGTCCCTCATCAATATTTTGATCTCAAAAACCTCTTATTATATGCCTCATCAAGTACATTACATCCATCATTAAAAAGATAGATTCATTGTACAATAAATTGATCTGGAATAAAAAAAACCCAGTGTCAATTAATAACAAATCAGTGCAAAACATGCCAAACATAATGCATTCTCATTACACTGTACATCAGTCTTCAAAGAGCAATAAATAAGATCACCAGCTTTGTAATCTTGTACCCTCAGGCACTAAGCTCTAACTTGATTAATCCATCAGATACATCATCACCAATCAAAAATACTTCTATTAAAGGATTAATCACATTCATAGCTAAATACATTACACCAGACAAAAATTACTTGCAGTAAAAATTAAATACTGGAATGCATAAGTAATAGTATATATATTAAGAAGATCTAATCAACCCACCACAATCTAGACTTAAATTTATTAATAAACAGATAATTCAAAGACTTAAATTTTGGTATTTGGGGCCAAAATATTTGGATATTTTTTAAAGAAAATCAACTTTGATGCTCTTCCTATCAATGTCTTTCTAGCCAAAAAAAAATGTTTTTGCAAATATAGATTCAATATAGTCAAAATACGAGTCATAGATCACATGACCTTATCTCTTAAGCTTGTAAGTTATAAACAATGAGGATTGCCAATTCCTTTACAAGCTTTATGATAAATGCTTAGTCAGAACCAGCACTTAAAATATCTCTGTCAGGAACCTCTCCCCAAACCCCTGACCATGGTTTATAGATTCAATATGTTTCTTATGACATAAAGAAGAAGAAACTATGGAGTACTGTTTTACATGTGTTCAGCATTATAAAAATTCCAAAACATAAAACAGTTTCAATTACTAAGCATTAAATCCTTTTTCTTATTTATTTAATAAGCAAAGGGCTTTGCCCAAACATATGAATATCTATATTTATACTTCTTATCCTACAGTTTCTAAGGTATCATTTTTGTTTTAATTCAACATCTCTGAAGCTCCAATTATTTTTTGTAACAAATTAGCTAAAATAAAAAGCAGAAACCAAGCACTTTCTCAATGCCATCTTTTCAACTGCATGGAATTTAGTTAATATATCAACATCTCTGTAATTGTTATATCTTAAAAATTCTTTTTAACTACATATTAACTCATGTAAAATGTTTTCTTCTGTAAACTCATATAGATATTCAACACTTTGATTGGATTTTATATTTAAGTCGTTTCTTTAGGATATGAAACCACATAATGTAATGTCCTGATTTCTACATAGCATATTTAAATATATATCATGTACTATTATATCTTTTATTTGCAATAAAGTATGTTTTAAAATTAAATAATGTTAGTTTGGTTTTTTTAGTGGCAAAGTATTGAAAATATTAATTTATTAACATTTTAAATAATTTATTTATTATAAAATTATTATACATATTTTTCATAACTTTGTATTCAGTCCATCTTGAATAAGAATTGATGACCCCTAGAAAACAATATCTGTTGAAATGTCTGACATGATACATATGTACTCTTTGCCACAATTTGGTGGTTTGTGGGAGTTTCAATGTCTGACAGATATATTACTTTTAAAGTATATAAAATTGCTATATATATATGTCATATTATTATTACTATTTGCGGGATATTCCGTGTAGTGAAAAAGCTAAATGCTGACGTTTCAGTACAATATCAAGTACCTTCTTCAGAGCGTCCTCTTTCTCAAATTTGAGAAAGCTTTTTCACTACATGGAATATCCCGCAAATAGTAATAATAATATGACATCTTTTATCCATGAAAACATTAGAATTAACATAAATATATATATATATATATATATATATATACAGGTGTTACTGACCTCATTCAAAAAATGACTGGAGTTAGGCTGGAAATATTGCTAGAAAAGATAATAATAAATGTACAATTGAAATCGTAAACTGGATTCCAAGAGATTGCAAAAGACCCAGAAAGAGGCCACAAATGAGATGGATGAATGAAATAAGAGTGTGCAGAAATAATGTGTAGAAGAGAAGCTAAAGATTGGAGAAGATAGATTGAACATGGAGAGAGGTTCTCCTGTAGTGGATTGATAATGGTTGATAATGATGATGATGATGATATATTACAAATATGTTTTATTGAAATGTCATATAGTTTTAAGAAAAATATATTTTATGAAACATAATTTCTTGGCAATTAAAAAAATATTGATGAACTCTGAATTATTTTGGTGATAAATACTACATTTGGATAGAATTGTAGCACTTGAAAAATCTTTGTTATGGTCAGTATCCATAATAAGGGTTGAGATTGCTGCTGCTGCTGAGTGTTACTTTAATGTATTAGCATGGACATTGTTGTTAGTACTGATGTGATGATTAATCATACTTTAAAAGCACCTCCACAAATTACACAAAATTCTTCGGTTTCAATTTAGGATTGACTATAATATGTTTAAAGTTTTGTTTAATAGTCCCAGTAGTTTTTTTAAAATCATAGTGCCGCCACAATGGCTTTTAAAATAACATTCCTCCTCTAAATAATGGATGTGATATAGCTAAAACATCAATACATTAGAACTATTAATTACATGTGGACGAATCCAGATATATATATTATATATATAATTATTTTCTACTACAGTTTAAATATATTTATATATATTTAGTATTAAACTATCCATGGGGCGTTTGGGGTCAAAACTCACAGATAAGATGATCCTACTGTGCCATGCCATAATCTTAAAAGAATACGAAAACTTTATTTATTTTACAATTTGCTTAACTTTCATATTAACAATGCTATAATAGAAGAGCAATGCAGAGACATCAGACCACTCAAAAAAGTATGGAGAGATGCATGTTGGGAGCAACAAGAAAAGATCGAAAACACAATATATGGATAAGAAAACAAATAGGTGTTACTGACCTCGTTGAAAAAATTAAAAGACTGAAGTGGAGTTGGGCTGGACATATTGCTAGAAGAGATGGTAATAGATGGACAATTGAAGTCTTAAACTGGATTCCAAGAGATTGTAAAAGACCCAGAAAGAGACCACATGTGAGATGGATGAGTAAAATAAGAAAGATATGCAGGGGTGATGTGAAGAAGAGAAGCTAAAGATCGGAGAAGATGGATTGAACTTGAAGAGACCTTCATCTTGCAGTGGATTGATAATGATTGATGATAATGAATTTATATTCTTTTATACTTTTTAAAATCAAAGTCCGGGTTTTTTTGCCTTTAAATATAATAGTATATATTATTCATATTTTTAATTTTTAATACAGCAAATTATAATTAAATATATATATGCCTTGCAACACTATCTGTCCGATGCAAACATTTAGTCTATTCATTTAACATATTTGTAATTCACGATGTTTAATTTTATTAACTTAGTTTGGCATTATTTTTTTGACATTTTATTTTTTTGAAAGCAAAAAGAGCTTTAAGTAAATTTTTATTTTATCTTTAATTTTATGTTTCTTTCTTATTTTTATAAATTTAATTAAATTTTATCATCAGATAGCAATTTAATAATCTCTTTCAAACATTCAATTCCCTTGTATAAGAGTTTTAAAAATAATAATCATAAAAAATTAATAACAATGCTGACTTTCCTATTTCAAATGTTAATTAATTTGAGAATATTTTAATTAGTTTTAAGAAATTATGAAAACATTGTTTTGAAAAACAAAAGCTGTTAAAGAAAAAACATCTGCAAGAACTATTACATTATTTTACTATTATTATTATTATTATTAAAACACTAAAAATAATTTTTTGGACAAAAGTCAAACTTATTAGAAAGCTATTTATAAGAGAATTTGATAGAGGAAGATGTATTAGATGAAATGAAGAGTTTATCTATAAAAAAAATATAACTTATTGGAAGGACAAATAATTTACTGATTCATTTATTTAACTCTTTTAAAATAATGAATGTACATTAGTAATAATAAAAATGTCCAAAGCATCCACCCAGACATTATATTATATAAAGAGCATGCCAATAGCTCAGCTATTAACACGCTTTTCAGTACATCCATATCCTCAGACCAGTTTCTAGCTCTGACTTTTATCAGTGAGGCACTAGGATATTCAAGCATGAGAATTAAAACACCAGATCAAGCCCAACACTTTATTTTAATGTTTAACTAATCTGAATTTTTCAGACATCGATATGACTTCATATCCAGCTATCTAACTTAAATAGCCATATGGGACTGAACTGAGTTCAGATACACCATATATTGATAGCTTTACCATTATAAAATGCTCAAAGCCTTAAGAGCAATAACAATAATTTTGCAAGGAAATAAAGTCATATATCATGTGACTTAATTTAATAAATTTATTTTACAAATGTTATACAATGAGCATGTCAAAAGCTCTTAACAAGCTTTTCAGAATATTCCTATCCTCAGACCAGTTTCTAGCTGAGGATTTCATTCATGAGGCACTAGGATATTCAAGCATTAGATTTAAAATACCAAGTCAAGCCCAGCACTTTATCTAATGTTTAACTATTAAGTAGAAAATGTGAAATTTTCAGACATCCATATGTTTTCATATTGAGCTATCTAACTTAAATAGCCATATGTCACTGAACTAAGTTCAGATGCACCATATATTAATAGCTTTAGCAATATAAACTCACTAAAGCCTTAAGAGCAAGAACAATAATTGCAAAAAAAATCAAGTCATATATCACGTGATATAATTTAGTAATCTTGTTAAATTAAGCTTATTAAATTAAGTCATGTGATATATGGCTTGATTTGCAATTACGTTATTTTAGCAATGTTCTCTGTGAATAAATATAAACTCTGAACTTCAAACAGCATGACTCAAAAGTTACTGAAATAACATAATATTTGGAAGGATGATTTGAACATTCTGTATTTGAAATTTGAGCTAGCGATATGCACTGGAATATTAGTATTAAAGTTCAGATTTTTTAATTAATGTTTTCAATTTGATTATGAGCTTGGTCAATGTATTGTCCCAGATGTTCCATATCAGTAGCAACATTTTCCATACAATAGTGCCATTAGGTGGTGTTAGTGTATGGATAGAGCTGCTACTATTTAAGGCTCAAACAGAATGTTTAGCAACAAGGGAATATACACATAAATGGAAAAATGTGGGTGATTTAGTCTGCAAGATGTGTAAGGAAGGCATAGAAAATATTAGATATCTGCTAATTGAATGTAAATGCCTGCAAGCAGAAAGGGTACAAATAATGAAGTTATGGAAGAATAAATATAAACAAAATGATTATACAGAAAGTAGGTTGTTGGTTTTTATGCTGGGTTTGGAAAAATATAAGGGAAATTTAGATGTAAAGTCCATGCAGTTGATGAAGATTATTATGTTGTGGAAAAGGTGTTGAGCAAGATAAAGAAGAATATGGGAAAAATTTAGGAAGGGGAATTGAAAGAGAAGCTAAAGTGGTTAACAGGTTTCTCTGGGCATAGTGGCTGAGAGATTCCTGACTCTGAATAAAAATAAGTCACAGCAAAGTCACAGCACCTTGCAAGACATTGCTACTATTTTAACAATTTATGTAACCATAAGAAATGGTGGCCACATGATGCTTTAATGATTTAATGTTCTATATCATTTGACATTTTATATGGGAAATAAAAAATATTCATGCAAAGAGTATATTTTTTTTTTACAAAAGTTCTGTTAAAAATGAATTTGAAGAATTTTAGTTCTATAAAATAATACTATGTGACTTTTTTTTTCATATGTCAAATGTGTTAACCGGGAAGCAAATCCAGGCCAACTGCTATGCTAACTGCTTGGCCACCAATGCTTGACTACTCTGTGATTTGAGATTCATTCTGATCAATCCCCCAAAACTTAGGCCAAAATCAAGGCAACCTTTTTGGTTTACTGGTAATCCTCAGCATCCACTCACATTCAATATCAACAGTTTGAAGACTCTGACTGAAACAACTCCAACATTAATAGTCACAACCTAATAGCTGATCCTACCCCCTGAGAACTTGATTTCCTCCAAATAAAACTCTTGGAAAGAAGATTACCAGAATCAGAGCATGCCATGGTTAGATGTGGTTATATGTTACACAAGTTGGGATTTATAGACTCTTCAAACTGCAAGAAAAACCACCTAACTATGGTTCATATTCATAAGCTGTTCAATTTACGAAGTCCTATTGCCCTCTTTGCTCTACGTATTCTAGAGAAGGCAACTTTTGATTGGTTACAAACTGTTGGCATTGAATTTTATAAGCTGATACTATATATGTATCCATACATGTAATATATAAATAAAATTCTTGGTGACTATCAATTGAGGTCTTATAAGAAAAGTAGATTTTCATGATAAATTAAGTGTCTGATAACCATATTAAAGCTTTTGCAGGAAAAATAAATAGCCTAAATAAATTGGTAGGTTTTTGTTGAATTTTCAAAATTGCATCTATTGATTTAATAATTTGTCTTCATTTATGTAATATAAAGATGAAGTTTATTGATAGATCAAAAATGCCTTTCATGGTAATTTATTACATTTTTGGTTTAGGTTATAATAATAAAATACAAGTATGAAGATGTTAAATTATCAGGATGTTTTTGATTGACATGTTGAATACAAAATCCAATTCTTCCACTTTAGCCATAGATTTAACAGCCTTTTATTGTATAGTTTATGATTTATTTGTCCACATTTACATAGACCAGTGGCTACTAAACATCATTTATAGAAGCAAATAACATAATAATTGATTGTTCTGAATATTTTAATGAGAATCCAGTTCATCTAAGAAGTCCAAAAGTACTCTTATATATATATATATATATATACTACTTTTTTTATTATAAAACTTCTCATATACAGTTCATCTAAGAAGTCCAAAAGTACTCTTATATATATATATATATATATACTACTTTTTTTATTATAAAACTTCTCATATACACTTTAATCCAATTTTTATAATTCATCTATTATTTTTCTAACAGTTTTGACAGTCCTGCAGTCTTCATCAGAGCTACAACATTTAAACACATAATAATCACATAAGCATTATTTTATATACATATAAATATACACATAATAATACATATTTTACATTATTATTTAGAATTATATTTTAATTTTAATCCTATACCTTTACTTCTCTTATTTCCTAATCCTTATTTTCTTATTATTTCTTTATTCCTTTTTATTTTTTATTTCTAATTCTTTATTTCTTCCTTTATCCCACATTATTCTTTAATATGTCTCTATCATGTGTCTATTTTATTTTCTAATATCTATTGCACTAATTTATTTTCTTCTTTTCTATCATTTATCCATATTTATTTTTTATCAATAATTTTTATTTATTCCTATCTTTATTAATTATTCTCATTCTTAATTTAATTATTCATTTTACTCACTTTTTTATAAACTTCTTCTTCCTTTACATTTATAACTGCCTTTTTTTAAAAAAATTCATTAACCTCTTTTTCATATACTCCTTTAATGCAACCTCCTCTATTATCAATTTCCTTATTTTTTTTTCATATTTTTTAAACTTTTTATTTTTAAAAAACTATATATATAATTTTTATTTTTCTATTACTACTAATATTTCTATAAAAATAAATGTCTTATCCTCTATCTATATTTAGATTTGATTTTATCTTTTTAATTAAGTGATGAAGACTGCAGCAAAATCGAAACTGTTAGAAAAATAAAGGAGTAATTATAAACATTGCATTAGAGTATATCATCATCATCAACCATTATAAGTCCACTGCAGGGTGAAGGTCTCTCCAAGTTCAATCCATCTTCTCTGATCTTTAGAGTATACATGACAAGTTTTATATATATGAAGAAATATATATATATATATATATATATATATATATATATATATATCTTTAGAGTATACATGACAAGTTTTATATATATGAAGAAATGCAAAAAAAGTAGAAGATATAAAAATAATACTTCTAAGATCAAATGTAACTGACTTAATTAATGGAATCTTTACAGGTCCTTTATGATATTTTGTTAATAGTTAAGCTATCTAAGGTTGCTGCATTGAACAGCGACTGAATTAAAATTTAAAAAGAGAATGGATTATTTTTTTTGAAAATGTTGTTGCATTATTAATATGCTAAGCAGATTTAAATGGATCAGAGTGAAATCTCTGAATAAATAATAAACTAAAGTTGTAATAGATGGAAATGGAACTTCAATAGTATTTTTTAGGCAATTTTTTGTTTGCCCTGAAAATTTTGGACTGGCTTGTGATGAGAATTTTATTATGCCAAAGAGTATAAATGATACATCTAACCTCTCTTAAATCAAAATAATATTGATTATATTGTTGGTTATAATGTATTGTTGTTTTTTCTTTAATAATTTCAGTTTGACTTTAAATTTGTTCAATGTATTTGCTTTGGAAGTTCTCTTTTAATTGATACTCAACTCTTGACACTTAGGGAAAAAATTGAAGATTCAATAGGATGATTAAAATATTTTTTACAATTTATTATAAAAAATTAAATGTACAACATATAATGATTGCTATGAAGTTGATACATTTTAACATGAGCTAAACAGTTTATGTCTTGGAGTGGAAATAGCGAGAATTAAAGGGAATTCATTTATATTTTATCTCAATGCCTTTTTCTGAATACAGAAATGCACTACCACTCATTAATAAGATAATGATATTTTCTTATTTTTCACTTTTTACTTTCTTTGCATTTTCTCATATAGTCGTATATATACCCTTTAATGCAAGAAACTTTTTTTAATGATTCCTTTATTTTCCTGACAGTTTCGACTGTCCTGCAGTCTTCACCAAAATGATCCTTAATTCCTCTACCTTTTAAAAGGTAATTTAAGATCACTTTGATGAAGACTGCAGGACAGTCGAAACTGTCAGAAAATAAAGGAATTATTAAAAAAAGTTTTTTGCATCGAAGTGTATATGAAAGAGTTATTGTAACCAAATATATATGAATAATGATACTTTAGCAATAATCTCATACAAATATGTTTATACATAGAATGACAATAGAAAATTCTAAAATTAACATATCAATTTTAGTTTATTACAGTATTATAACTATATAGAAAGTAATCAACCATCCTCATCAGTGCCATTAAACAGTGGTGTTATACTGCAAAAATACTCTTGCCCAACCATAAGTTAGAGACTTTAAGAAAATAAGAGTGGTCATCTTAATTTTGAATTGAAATGCAATTATATGAACCAATCTTAAATGTCTAGAAGTAAAAGCATGAATATATAAATCATTCACTTTAAATCCATTATTTTAATACATTTATTAATACTTGTGATACTAAATCTACATTGTGCAAATACTCGATAAATTTTACAAGCACACTGTTTAGATTGTAACTATATAAAAGGCAATCATCTTTCCTTACTAGTACTGTTAAACAGTGATGTTAATACTGCAAGAATACTCTCACTCCAGCTACAAAATAGAGACTTCATGGTCATATTATTTCCAACCTCAAATGCAATTAATGCATTTGAGTTCAGAAATAAAATAATGCTCTAATTATCTTGTGCCTTCTATATAGCTACAATCTAAACAGTGTGTTTGTAAAATTTATCAAGTATTATATACTATAAAAAAATGCAATTTTCTACAATAATGCCATCTATTGTAGAATGCATGGGTTTCATCTGAGAATCTCAAGTTGACATTGATAAAGGCAAAAATCAGAAACTGGTCTAAGAATGGTGATTACATAGCGCTATCTTTAGATAATCTATGTTTAAACAGGCTTATAGTAGATGAGTTGTTTATCATTCTAGTTTCTTTAGGATAAAAATTAAGAGATATAAAAAAAGTTGCAGTAGTAACTCTTTAGAAGTGGAAATACAGTAATATTTGAAATACAATGCACAAAGTATGGTGGCCGAGTAGTTAGCATAGCTGCCTTACAAGCAATTGTCCCAGTGTTTGCTTCCTGGTTGACGCTTTGACACATTAAAAAAAAAAACTTTAAAAGCTTTAGAATTTAATTTTCTACTTTAATTAATAGCAAACATTGATATAAGACTGTATTTACACTTATATGTAAGTTTTTTAATACACCATTCTCCAGCAAGATAAGTACAAGTTTCTACCCACTTTATTTAATACCTGTAGAGGGGGTGTATAAAAGTTGCATGGTAATCTGCAATGCAAGTTTTTGAATTTATCAATGCATCATTAACATTTAGCCCAATCATATCTCAACCATTCTTTAGCCCAGAAGTCACACAAACCAACCACACTGTAAGTGAGTAACATATACTTTTTTAAGTCTCAAAGATTACTGAAACATATGATACACTTTTTCAAGTATTACAGATTACTGAAACATATGACCCAAAACAAGGATAAAAGATAAATGATCTCCATGTATCTATAGTATGGAAGGCTGGTCTGGCTTTTGGGTTAATAGATAGTTGTGATAGGATTGATCTAAGGCTGAATGATGTATTGATAAAATCAAAAACTTACAATATTCATACATATTGTACAGTGCATTAAATTCTCAACCTGAAAGCAGCTAGACCAATTAGGCAACAGAATCCTGAGGCCAAGTGATAATCTTGGTCGTACTCTGAATAGTTTGCTAATGCGAGTTAAAATGAAATTATTTAAAAGCTACACTGCAGAATTTTATTTTCAAATATTTTGTATCATCTTAGTAGGTTACATGATATAAACAAAAATAATACTTTTCACATTATTAAATTGCATGGCAATAATTTTTTTTTTTTCCATATGTCATAGCATCGGCCGGGAAGCGAACTCACAACCGTCCGCAACCAACTACTTGCTTGCAAGGCGGCTGCGATGACCTCTCGGCTAACAACGCTTGACTGCACGACAATAATTTATTCATTCTACTGAAAATAATGAAATGCTTATTATTGCTTCGTCACAATTCTTCTTATCGAGCCTTTTAACTCAACAAATCTATTTTTTTAATAGTTATCATTTACCATATTTTGATTAAATACAAATATATAGATGTAATTGTATAAGGGATTTGAACACAGACTTTCAAGATCCTGTCAGCTATCCACTCTCTCTCATTCAACCAATACACATGGGTCATACACATGTAAAAAAGATAAATGATCTCCAATATATATATATTTCGTGCTGAACCAGCACTCATCAATTGGTCCAAGTATATAAATTATACTTGTATTCAATCAAAATTGGACCAACTCATGAGTGCTGGTTCAGCAGAAATTACGGATATTGGAGATCATTTATATTTTTTCACATGTGTATGATCATGTGCGTCGGTTATATTAGAGCGTGAAAGTCTGTGTTCCAATCCCTTATACAATTAACATTTATCCATATATACTGCACTTATATACGTATGCATAAACATATATGTTTTATTTGGGTTTTAATTTATCGAATTATTAAAAAAATAATTATTGTAATGCAATAACTTAATTATTTCCATTTTCGATCCTTATAATAATTATAATAATTTAATATTTTGCCTTGTGATCACTTTTATTATTAAACATGTTTTTCCAATATTTATTTGCTTAATATTTATTACAAATACACAAGATGTCCTCTTGACCTCATCTTAATATCACTTTTAATCTAGAAATGTTTGTGACCAAGACTTGAGATTGAGTTGTCTGTTTTGTCTTTAGTTGGCCTTAGGCAGAACATTCACATGATTGGACAGTACTAGTCTATATTACTGATACTTCAAAATATTGGATTGTCTCAGTATAAAGCTACTGGCATTATGTTTGACAGACTTGAGCAGATTTGTCTCGAAGTATTTAGGAATTTAGTGCTAAAACAAAACTATATTAAATTTAAAACTTCGAAGAATTTGTAGCAGCGCTAAATAATACACATTGTGATTTATTTATGATGAAAGCTGCACGTGTTCTTTAAATAGTTTAAATGAATAATCGTATATCCATTTATAACATGACTGTGTGCTTGTGAATTTTTAAATGAATTGCTATATCATAACCTATACATATATATGTAGCGTGCGATATTCAGACTCCTGATGTACTGACGGCCATTCACCGATTAAACACTACCTTGAGGTCAAATCCCAATTCGATGAAACTTGAATATTTTTTTTTTGAGATTCAAATTATGTTTATTGTTGTGTTTTTCAGTTATCTGTCCAGTAGCTAACTTATCTACCTATCCAGTACTAAACAGTAAACATGTTACTAGAAATCACCTAAAGGATAAACAAAAATAAAAAGTATATTTAAACCCATGTACCATTGCTTAGTTGATCCGGTGACGTTTAAGCATCAACTTAGAATTGATTCTAAAAAAAAAAAATCCAGTTTTCAAGTAATTACTTTTGTTACTGGGACAGCTTTCATAATATCACAATAATTATAAAATATAGCATAAAGTTTAGTATTAGAGTGAGCATTAATGATTTTCAAAAAATAAGGTAAAGCAAATGATGGGCATTAAACCATCAGCACAAACTTTCAAACAAAGACAAGTAATACAATAGTTTGTCACATGGTAGGTCATGTGACATCCAAGCATTAGAATGACATAGTGAAACTCTGTTCCAGGGATCTCTAGGTCCAGTCTATCATTCTTCTATTGTATTCTATCACCTAGGGTAATTAAAAATATTTGATATTGAAAATGGAGAGTGCAATGATAAATGAAATCCCTTGCGTAATAGAGAATATGCTTCAATTATAAAATTATTTCACAGAGAAAAGACCATTGTTACTGAATAAGTACCAAATTAAAATGCATTATAAATGTCAAAGTAATCAAGGCAAAACTCTCCATACAGTAATGCCACCCTGTGCCAACTAGAGTAATCAATGGATGGATGGGTAGGCATTAGATAGGGATTTCATACACAAGCCTTCTGGGTCCATTGATTACTCTGGTTGGCACAGGGTGGCACTACTGTATGGAGAGTTTTGCCTTGTTTGTAAACGATTATGTGCTAGTATAAGAGATGGTGATCATGTAAATGTCAAAGTAGAAATTTAGATAAATTAGAAATAAATAAAACTATAAACATGTACGTTTTTGATTGTCAAATGGAAGATGATAATTGATTAATGCATTTTAATCGACAGTAAAAGAGCTTTTGAATGACACAATGAATAAAAATATAGGTTTTCACAAAACATTAGCACCATAAAATTGGAAAAATAAAACAACATTAATGAAAAAATATTTGCATTATTTTAATCATCATTACTACTAGACTTGGGTTCAAAGCCCTTCTATATAAAATTTGAATGCCGTTGCAAGTTAAAATCATGCTAACAATTTGAGAAGGGGGTACCATATCCATAATCAGTTAACTATCCAGTATTGTTTGATAAATGAATATCTTATTATTCATAGATAAAAAAGAAGAATAAGACATTTGAAATCCTGGGGAAGAAAGCCCTCTTTTTTATTGCCTTGTGTTTTGAATTTAGAGTTCCTTGTGCACACTTTTAGAAAATTTTATCTAAGCCATAATCAAATAATAGTCAAGTATTAATTATAGTTTTGTGAGGTTTACTACAGAAATAGAACAGTCTTAGGACTTAAAGATTCATAGAAAATTTAAATCGATTTAGTCTATTGGATAAAACATTTGGTTCAAAATTTAATAACTGAAACACAGGCTTAATATATACCATGTGTCTATATATGTAATATAGGGTATATGAGGACAGACTTTCACATGACCCACCACTCTCCACTCTATCTAATAACACTGATACACTCAAGCACATATATGCTGATAAGATAAATAATCACCAATATACATATTTCATGCTAAACCAGCAATCATCAGTTGGTCCATATTATCATCTCCCACACATATATACTATAAGTGCTCAGGTATATATTAAGATAGACAATCTTCATACTTTAATGGACTGGCTCCAATCTACTACACACTCCAACTCTTCAACTGTCCATCCAATTGAAAATCCGATGATGGAATGCTCGAAGTCCACCCTGAGGCCAAGATTCTTGTCACACCCATGTTGACCCAAGGTCAATCTGAACCCCACATGTACAGGACATCATCCATTAAATACATATGCAAGGATGGGCAGACATCTCTACAATGTAATAACTGAAACACAGGCTTAATATATACCATGTGTCTATATATGTAATATAGGGTATATGAGCACAGACTTTCACATGACCCACCACTCTCCAATCTATCTAATAACACTGATACACTCAAGCACATATATGCTGATAAGATAAATAATCACCAATATGCGTATTTCATGCTAAACCAGCAATCATCAGTTGGTCCAGATTATCATCTCCCATACATATATACTATAAGTGCTCAGATATATATTGAGATAGACAATCTTCATACACTAATGAACTGGCTCCAATCTACTACACACTCCAACTCTTCAACCGTCAATCCAATTGAAAATCCGATGATGGAATGAATATTACAGAAATAATCGAGAAATTTATTTATAATCGTTAATTATTTAATTGTATTTTATTAATCGGTATAAATTCTGAAAGTAAATTACATTATCACTTTTGTAATTGAATATTTTAAACTATAAATTTGATAAGTAACATCGCTTTTCCTAATATGACACATGCTGGTTTCTAATTTAAAATAATATACACAGAAACAATACAATTTTTCAATTGAAATCAACACATCCATCATTAATAAAGCTCTTAGCTGCATTAAAATGTAACCTTCTCTCCTTGAATATATAAATTTCATTATCAATATGGCTTTGGCTGATTCGAAATAACATATTTACATTTGTATTAATACAGTGATTTATTAGTGACGAAAATATTAATTTAAATTTGAACGTTAAGCATCACATGATCACCATCTCATACTAGCACATAATTGTTTATAAACAAGGCAAAACTCTCTCCATACAGTAGTACCACCCTGTGCCAACCAGAGTAATCAATGGATGCCAGAAGCCAGAAACTAGTCTGGGGATATTGGATGAGTAGGCCTTAGATAGGGATTTTATGCACAAGCCTTCTGGCATTCATTGATTACTCTGATTGGCACAGTGTGGCACTACTGTATGGAGAGAGTTTTGCCTTATTTATAAATTTGAACATATAAACATTTCATTATTGCATTATATGTGAATTTTTCTATCTTTGCAGGTATCTGAAAATCAATTAACTGCATATAATATATATTTTTTAATCAGAATATCGTTTCAAATTTTAAAAAAATCCAGTGAAGGTAAAAAATTCAGCCGGTTTTTTTAAATGTAAATAAGATATGAGGTTTATAAGAATTTAATGACTACGGATTTGTAAACAAATTCATTTTACAATGTTAAATTATATGTATCCATTCAGTCACATACTTACCCTATTGGGAAATTCTAGTTGGCTGTTGAATCTTAAATTTCAAAAAAAAAAATATTATTATGATCAACTATTTAATTCTTTGATTCCACTTAACTGAATTGGTACAGAAATGGAAATCAAACCTGTAATGATCAATTCTAAACTTTCAATAGATGTATTTAATAAAATTTTCTTAAGCATTCCATCATCAGATTTTCAATGAAATGGATGGCTGAAGAGTTGTGGGGGTGGAGTGGTTTGAAGCTTGTCCATTAAAATATGAAGATTGACTATCTTAATATAAGCTGAGCTTTGATTGTATATATGTGTGGAGATGATAATCTGGACCAACTGACAAGTGCTGGTTTAGCACAAAATATGGATATTGGTGATTATTTATCTTTTTGACATGTGTGTGATCAAGTCTATCAGTGATATGAGATAGTATGGATAGTTGAGGGTCATATGAAAGTCTGACTTCAAACTTCCTTTATATTACATATAGAGTACAATTATGAAAAACCCTGTACTGTAAAAAAAAAAAAAGAAAAAAAATTAATATTTTAAGTAATTTAGGTAAAAATGATTCATAAATACAGAAATATTGTATAACAACATACATAATATTTAAATACAAGTATGTTGTTTATTCTGAATTTAATGTAATTTAGAAGGTTTTGAAGTCAGACTTTCAAAATCCCTACAGCTATTCACTCCATCTTATACAATCAATACACATGACTACATATATGTAAAAAAGATAAATGATCTCCAATATACATATTTCTTGCTAAAACAGCACTCATCAGTTGGTCCAGATAGTCAACATGAAATGTATATACAGGAGATTATTTATTTTTTTCATATGTATGTGGACATGTGTAGAGGTTATATAAGATGGAGTGGATAGCTATAGGAAGCTTAAAAGTCTGAGTTCAAATACCTTCTAAACTACATATGTAATAAATAAAATGACCATTGACAGCACATATATAATTGACAAGGTTGGTTTATCAGGTTTAATATCAGTTTTTTTAAAATTCTAGTTTCTAAAGTACTTAACCTCAACAACCTTGTCATTAACTGAAGAAATATATTATCCTAGACTCAATGTCTAAAGTGCTTTTGAAAAAAACTCATTTTCCAAAATGCAGATAGGATGCTTACAACTTCATTAATAATATAGATTGAAATATATCATTATGCAGACAGCTGACAACAAAAGTATTAATTTTTATGTGGATTCTATATGTGATATCAAACAATCAGAAAAACTACAATTAAAAATAATTTAATCTATTAATGCATTTAATTTACCAAAAATTTAAAATATCATGAACCTGGTGTACTTGCATCTATTATAGTATCATTATTACTAATGTCTAAAGCTGACTAAAAGTCAAAGAATCATTCATACTTGAAATATAGTTTCAAATCACCTTAATGGAATATGAGACATGATTTTAGACTTCTCTCTTTCTAGATAATTCATTTTAGTTTCCAAACTAATTGAAAAATTTATAAAAGAAAAAAAAATTAGAATAAGACATTACTTAGATGGAATCTGTCATGTTTATAACATAGAAACTTTGATTGCTATCCTAGAACAAGTGAAAGAAAGAGAGCCAAAATCGAAGTTGGGAATCTCTCTCAAAAATGCAAGCAAACTACCAGCATGATCTTACAAATTCAGTACTATTAAGTGTTTCTTCAAAATCCAAAAGAAGAATAAATTAAAAAAAGAATTTAGTTGAAAACTGAACAGTGGATTAGATTTTCCAAGTATATGCAAATGATAATGAATCAAAACAATGATCTGTTTGGAAGTCACTTTACTTTCTAATAGTAGTAATATATCTACTGGTTTGCATGGAATAACTAGATGGCTTGGATCTGCTAGTCTATTTTAAAAAAATGCTCAATTTATCTAGTACTTTTTATGCTACCTGACAAATAAAATGTTGATCACTACATAATAATCAAACTTAAATTAAAACAAAAAAGAAATATTAATCAATAACATAAACATTTTTTTACATTCAATTTTTTATAAGTCTTAATGTGAAGATAATTTTGAGCAACTTTTAAAATGTAACTTCAAATGTGAAGAATTCAAAGAGAATGAATGATAGTTGTAAGATAATTGGTGTCTTTGATTACATATAATAGAAAATAAAATATCTATAAAAAATATAGAAGATGACATATAAATTAAGATATCAAATATAAAGAAGGTTGAAGTATGGAAAACAAATAAATAGGATGAGGACAGTTAAAAATCAACATTTTTATGAAAATCATTAGGATAATTATGAAAAAAAATATGACTAATAGAATAAAAAAAAGATGAAATATTGAATGTAAACAAGAAAACAACTAAAATAGATATAATAATAATAATAATAATAATAATAATAATAATAATAATAATAATAATAATAATAATAATAATAATAATAATAATAATAATAATAATAATAATAATAATAATAATAATAATAATAATAATAATAATAATAATAATAATAATAATAATAATAATAATAATAATAATAATAATAATAATAATAATAATAATAATAATAATAATAATAATAAATACAACCAGGATAAAACAAAAGTATTACATAATTAAAATTTATATTATATCTTTAATAAAACAAATATTGCAAATAATATTTAATCCATTTATTTATTACTGTTTTAAATCTAGACAAAATATAATTTTAAAATTATCTTTTAAAAATATTTTAAAATAAATAATGCTAAAATAAATATAATATTTATTCATTCACTCATCATTTATTCACCTATTGCTTTTAAAAATCCAATTTTTAATTATGGGCTTTATAAACACTTTTCTAAGTAATTACTTTATAATATTTAATTAGAATATTATGTTTTAAAACTAAAATGAATTAAAATATTATAGCTTTAATTTAAATAACAGCAAAACATCATATAGGTTTTGAACCTGGTTTTTTAATCTTAAAATTAATACAAGCTTTTAAAACATTTAAATTTACTAAATCATGACTAAACTAGTATTATTAATTTAAAATGCATTATTTATCATCTACATTATCAGTTATTTAAAAATTTAAAGACTTTAGCATGTTAAACATTCATTTAAGCTTAAAAACTATTTAATTTAAGCTGGGTAAAAATTATTTTACAGCTGCATAATCTATAAAATATAAATATAGTACATTTTATATGCAAAAATTAATAGCATTATAAAGTACTAGTAACAATTTTTTCATAACAAAATTAAAACACACACACACACATATATATATATGTCTTGGCACAAAATTTGACTTAACAGTTAGCTTCTGCTAAAGCTAAAAGTTATAATATATACATATAATAAATAAAATAGTAATTAACTATTAATACAGTCTTTCAATCTGCAGAAGTACTCAGTTAATTCCTTAACCTGCTTCTACTGCCATTAAAAAAAATGGAAGCAAGCATCATCAAATCAAATCTCATGGATCCTAAATTTTAATGTTAGCAGCTTGTCTATTAATTATACTCATTTTATTTCTATTTATTAAAATTGCCTCCTTAATTTATTTTTGATTCTTTAAATTTTTTGATGATAACATTGTTGCTTCTTTTGAAGGTGGATATTATAAAATGTCTAAAGGTTGGCCTATAGGTCTGCCTTTGTTGTACAAGTTTGCAATTTTGTTTTGTCTTCATATGAGAGTAATATTTTAAATATGTGTTTTTTAAAGATATTAAAATTTACAAAAGATATGTGGATGATTTTTTGTTTGCAGAAATACCAATACTATAAATTTGCTTGTAGAGGAGTTAAATAATTTAATGGCTTGAAATGGATTATTGAAAAGAAACAGGACAAAAGTATTAAGAATTTGGATTTAATGATTACAAGAGATAATGATATGTTAAGTTATAAATTAATAATCAAACCATTGCAAAAAAGGGGACATATACATTGTAAATCAAAAGTACCACTTATGCATAAAATGGCAAGTGTTAGATTGTTTTTGTTTTGTAATCCCAAAATTATGTTATCAGTATGATAAATTAAAAAATACTGAAATATTTACTAACAAATTGTTTGAAATTGGTTAAGAATTGAGCAGATTAACAATACTTTATGTGAATTTAAAAAGAATTATAATGGTTTAAATGTGTTGAAGATTGATAGTAAAAAATGGATATCTATTCCATATATTTCAAATGCTCAAGTTAATTTTTTTTAATGATATATATATATATATATATATATATATATATCATTAAAAAATATTAAATTGATTCTTATATATATATATATATATATATATATAAGAATGTGTTTAATATTTCATTTTGTGTTACAAATAATGTTAATAAATTAGTGAATAAGCAGAAAAGTAATGTTGTGTATCACATTTTTAATGGATACATGTTATCATATATAGATGAATCGAGGTGCAGTATTGAAAATAAGATTAAAGGAGCATGAATTGTTATACAAGCATGTGAAAAGTAAAAATAATACTGATTTAATGACTGTTTCAGTTTTCTTGGATCATGAAAGGTCATGTAAATATAAATTTAAATTTGATATTGAAAGTGTTAAGATTGTTCATGAAAAGAGAAATCATAATGAAAGAAAAATTAAGGAGGCAATTTTAATAAATAGAAATAAAATGAATATAATTAATAGACAAACTGCTAACATTCAAATTCAGGATTCATGGGATTTGAGTTGGTGATGTTTGCTTCTGTTTTTTTTTTTTTTTTAATTTAACGGCAGTTGAGACAGGTTAAGGAATTTCTGTGGACTAAAAGACTGTATTAATAGTTAATTATCATTATATTTATTATTTTTTATTGTTATTACAATAGTTTTTTAATTATTGAACATTTTATTTGTGTGTATATATGTATAGGGAGGAAGTGAAAGAGAAAGACAGAGAGAGGAAGAGAGATAAGCTGGATAAAAAATGTAAGACTGCTAAATTTAACACAAGAAAAATAAACAGAAAAAAAAAGAAAAGCATTAGTTATTTTGTATAACAAAGTTTGTCTTAAAAATATATAAAGGTATTGTTAATATAAAAAATTGTAGAGAAAGAGTGAGAGAGCGGCAGGATAAAAGATGTAAGATTAATAAGTTTAACACAGAATCAGAAACAAAAGAAAAGAGAAAAGATGTTTGTTAGTAGTTTTGTACAACAAAGTTTGACATTAGGAAATATATATAAAATATAAACAAAGAGCTTTGCTAATTGCTCAACAAGCTTTGAGATAAATGCTTAGCAAGAGAAAGCATTTAAAATATCTCCATCTACCCCCCCCCCCCCATCCCCTGACCAATGGATATCCCGCAAGCTTAAAAAAGAAGCGGAGTCATGTGATATATGACTCTATTTTTTATTTTTATTGACTATTTATATATAAAATATTGTTTAATAAAGAAAAATTGTAAAAAGTTTAGGATAATTATGTAATGGGTTAATGTTCTTTTTGCTTCTTTTTTTCTTTGAAGAAAACTTCAGTATTGGAAAATACTTTCATAAGTAAAAAGTTATAAAAGCAGTTTAATATTATTTTTTATTAATTCTATGATATGAAAGTGCAGCTTATGTGTCTGATTTATATTTTCATAATGCATAAAAAATCTCATGAAGTATGATAGTCTTAAGCATTATCTGTCTAAAGAAACTTAGAGTTACTATATTAAAACTATTGGTTAAACTGATTGTTTTGGATACTAACATCACTTAGCAATTTTATCATAAGATATGAAAAGTAAAAATCATGGTCTCTATTATGATACAGTGCTCTAGAGCAGAAGTGGCCAACTTTGGTATTCATAAATTTACTTTTTATTTTAAAAATGTGTTGCGATCGACTTGTCATAGGCGTAGTCTAAGTGGACAAGGTGTGAAATACATACCATTTTTATATATCTATCTAGTAAAAAATAACAATTATTTAATGGGTCAAAAAACTCATGTCCATGGGGAATTAAAGCAACATGAGTAATTATTAACAATATTTATTCACTCAAATTAGCTACATTAAATCAAGATTAAAAATATTATTTTCAATTGTGATACGACTTAGTGGACTTCACCTATCTAGAATTGAAAAAAAAATTAGAACAAAAAACAAAAAAACTTGAAAATCTGACTTAATTTGTTTCGCATGTTACCCGACAGCTCTTGCCAGATTGGCCTCTCGATGGACCAAAAATGGCTTTGCGATCAACTGGTGGATTGCGATTGACCTGTGGATCGTGATCAACTTGTTAGACACCCCTGCTCTAGAGCACGTTCATTTTTCTAATATCAAAAATATAAGAATTTGTATCTATAAATGCAATATTGCACAAAAAGTATTAGTATAAGCAACATCAAAAAGTTGTATAAAAATAATGGTTACATTGTAGCCCATTATATATAATAATAATGATCATGTTAGATATATATCTGGGGGGAAATTGATATTCAAAGATAGTGACCTTAATAAATTCTGTCAAGAAAGACTTGGATTCATTTGACAATTTGCAAATCTGATCAATACATTCCTTAGTAGGAGTTGAAAGTTGAGGCTGATGTGGTTGGGATATGATTTAAACTCAGAAATTTTGCCATCATAATCCATTAGAATAGACTAAGGATTTTTTTTATTGGAAAATATGTTATCTAATTTTGGTCAAACTATGTAATGATAATCTTTAATATTATTTACTGAGAAGAAATTAAAAAAATATATATTGTCAAAAAGTAAATATTTTTAATTATAAATGTTTGTAAATGTGTTTTGTGATAAGTGTATTTCATGTAAAATATATAAAATAAAATTTGAAATGAAATATTTAAAAATTTCTAATATAAGAATATTTGGTTAAAATAAATTATGTTTGTAGTGTGACATGATAACCATCACAGTAAAAACACATTGAAAACACCTTGATATTGAATCTTATCAATATCATTCATAGATAGATTGTTATGATGTGGGTATGGCTTCTCATTTATTGAAATCAGGAATCTCTCAGCCACTATGCCCGCATAAACCTGCTAATCAGTTTTTCTTTCAATCCCCCACTCTAAGTTTTCTCCATATTCTTCTCTATCCTGTTCCATCCCATTTCCACAACAACATCTTTGTCCACACTATGGCCTTTATATCTAGATCCCTCTTATCTTTTTCCAAACTTAGCATAAAAAACCAAGAACCCGCTTTCTGTATAATCACTTTGTTTATATTTATTCTTCCACAACATCATTATTTGTACTCTTTTGGCTTATAAGCATTTACATTCAATTAGCAGATGCTTAATGTTTTCTATGCCTTCCTTACATAACTTGCAGAATAAATCACCCACATTTCTCCATTGATTTGTATATTTCCTTGTTGCTAAAGATTTTGTTTGAGCCTTAAACAGTAAATTACTTTCCTTGCTACTATCAAAAATTAACTTGCACCCAATATTCTGTTTACTTCTATATAAATTTAAACACTTTTTATTCTCCATCTAGTTCTCAATCTCTTCAACTTCCTATTTTTTATTAATGCATCTATTCTTCTATTTCATCCCTTGTCACTATAACACTTAACAATTCTCCTAACACAATAATCCCTTCTTTTGTATAAGTATACTGACATAAAGTCTTTATCAAAAACTTCTCCATACCGGACTACCTGTGTCCTCCATCTTGTTGTCTTCACTTTACTTCATAATACAATTAAAAACTATTTTGGCTATTGTCTTAATATCCATAAATTGCAATCTGTTTCATTTTACTTTTTGCATCTCACATATAAAAATATAACCATCCTATTTCTCCTTGAATTGCCTTCTTTGCTGTCCACACATCTGCATCTATTGCATGTCTTCCCACTTCTCTTTGTACTTTTTCTAAGTAACCTAACATCCCTTTACTAACATATAATGCATCATTATCTTAAGTTAAACCCTACTACTGCCACTCTCTTCCATACAATTTTAGCTACATCATATTTATTATATGAAAATATTGTTAATTTCTTTATCAGTCCCTTTCTTTCTTCATTTATCAATTTTTTCTTCCATTCAGCAAAGCAACTTAAGATGATTCCCAAATAGTTGTACCTATTCACCATATTTAATTATATATCCCCCAATAAAAATTCTTTCTCTTCTTCTCCAACATTTATCATCATTACTTTTGATTGTTTTTTACTAAATTTAATCCCCATCTCTTTACCCATCCTTTCACATGTCTTCAGAATAACATCCATCACTTCTCTACTTTCTGTGCATAAAAAGATATCAATAGCAAATAAAAAAATCTGATAATGTATACACTCTCTTGCCATCTATTAAAGGTATCTCTACCCATCTTTCTAGTCTTTCTATTGCTCTCTTCATTTTCCCCAAATATAACAAAAACAAAATAAGTGATCTAGGGCATCATTGTCTTAGTTACACCCCCATTTTTACTTTGATTCTATATTTGCTAATTGATATGTGATGTGATGTGATTCACTGTGGTTTCTCCTTTCTTAGAGTCAGGAATCTTTCAACCACTATGCCAGAGAAACATGTTAGCTACCTTACTTTTTCTTTCCGTTCCCTACCCTAAGTTTTCCCCACATTCTTTTCTATTCTGCCCCATTTCATTTCCACATCATTGTTAACTCTATGGTTTATATATCTAACCACCCATATCTTTTTTTAAACCCAGCATAAAAATCAAGAATTCACTTTCTTTATAATCACTTTGTTTATAATTATTATCCTACATCTTCATTATTTGTACTCTTTCTGCTCGCAGACATTTACATTTAATTAAAAAAAATGTCTAATATTTTCTATATCTTCCTTATATTTACTGAGGCTATAATCCCTCTTTTCTTCCAGAGCGCAAGCTTGTGGTTAAAACACCTGTAGAGGTCCCTACTATCGCATGTTATACGCATATTGTCGAGGTTATAGCCTCAGTAAATATTACTTACGTAATCAATGTGCGTTAATAAATTTATAATTATATCTTCCTTATATAACTTGCAAATTAAATTACCTTTATTTTTTTTACATTTATGTGTATATTCTTTTGTTGCAATGACCTCATCAATTTAAAAGATGGTATTTTTACAATTAATCTTTTAACCTTCAAGAAAAATTAAGGCAAGAATAATGTAAAAATAAATTTAAAATATTAAAAATAAAATTGAATTCAATGGATTTGCAAAAATATAGAAATTGGAAATAAAAATATTTAAAAAACTAAACATGAATAAATAATTTAATTAGATTTTTAGTATAGAGGAAACACAGTGAATAAAGTTAATTATACAAATAAACTTGACTAGAGTGTTTTAGTAGAAATAGTTTAGTATTAATGAGAATTAATTCCTGTGTTTTCAAATGGTAAGCTTTTAATAAATGCATTCTACTACCTCATTCTTATGATATGAGATTCGAATACTTAATAATAATAATAATAATAATAATAATAATAATAATAATAATAATAATAATAATAATAATAATAATAATAATAATAATAATAATAATAATAATAATAATAATAATAATAATAATAATAATAATAATAATAATAATAATAATAATAATAATAATAATAATAATAATAATAATAATAATAATAATAATAATAATAATAATAATAATAATAATAATAATAATAATAATAATAATATTAAAAGCAATATGGAATCTGTAGACTTAAAAAAAATAGATGAATATAATGTCATTAATAAAGAAAAGTTAAAATCAAAATGAGTTAACAAATAGATATCAGTGACATGACTTCTGATCCACTTGGAATAGCCATATAGCTATAAGAAATGGCAATTTATAGACAACTGCAATCTTAAAGTAAATCTTGTGAGAATGCAAAATACATAAAAGATGACCACAGGAGATGAAGGACTGTGATGGTAATAGTTTTCTGATTTGGGAGCAGAGAGTTGTAGATCAAAAATCTGGATTAAATTCAGAGATCTTCATCTTGCAATGGATAGTAATTGATGATGATGATGATAATGCTGGTTGTTTTTTTCCATTGCTAAATATAAATACATTCTATTTTTATAATTAATAACCATTTATTTGTTAACCATAGTAAGCATATTCTTATGACAATTTGTTCTCAAATTGTCTTCTAATTACTGATGTACTGGAAGATATTATTGTTTATTTTATTTATCTACCAGTCAAAATCATAATTTTTTTTATATATATTTACTGAAATTAATTTGTAACATGAAAGTTCCAAGGGAACAAGTTATTGTCATCATAATAATGGTTTTTGGAATAAAAATAGTATCACTTTAAAGCAGTTGCTCTCAATCTTTCTAATGCTGTGACCCTTTAATATAGTTTCTTATGTTATGGTGATCTCCAACCTTTAATTTTGCTACCGTTATGAATCGAAAATATGTATTTTCCAATGGTCTAGGCAACCCCTGTGAAAGGGTTGTTTGACCCACAAGTTGAGAACCTGCTTTAAAGTATTGCAGTGGAAGTAATAAAACGTCTCCTAATGAAAGCTTTCTTCAACCTTCTGATCAGATTGATGTAGATGATCCTAATTCATGAGATTAGGCTACTAATTTGTTAAATGTTAATTTGGACCAAATATGGTACCATAGTGATGATAAACAATACTTACATGATTATCTGATAATTGCAATTAATCTTAACTTTACCATTTTATACAGATTAAGATTTTATTATTTTTTAATTCCACTACAATCTATACTAAATTATTCAAGATAAAAAAAAAAAGATGGAGACCTTAGCAATGTATCTGTTGTAGTAGTTACGAATAATACAATAACTGCATTAATAATAAATAAAATTATAAACTATTTTCCTTTTGAAATTTCGTAAAATATTTTAATTAATATGAAGCAAAAATTTTTTTAAAGATAATTATTAATGAACGTAATTATCTGTTGTACTTTTTGTGTTACCCTTTTCTATTTAAATGTAAACGTTTTTTATGAATCTTTTTTTTTTTCATGTGTCAAAGTATCGGCCGGGAAGCGAACCTGGGACAACTGCTTGTAAGGCGGCTGTGCTGACCACTCGGCCATCAAATGTAAACATTTTTCTGAATCTTTTTTCTTTTCATATGTCAAAGTATCGGCCGGGAAGCGAACCCGCGAACCCAAGACAACTGCTTGTAAGGCAGCTGTGCTAACCACTCGAACATCAACGTTTTTATGAATCTTTGTTATTAATAATAGTAAATAAAACCACATAAAAAACGAATTGGTTTGTGATTAATCTTATTGCTGATAACTTTAAACAAGTCTTTTTTTTTTTTCTAATTCGCTTTTTTTATTATTACTATTATTAATGTTAAAAAGTAAACAATCTTTAATTGGTGGCAAAGTATCCTTAGAATCATAAAAATATAAAGAATATTATCAGTGATAAAACAAATACTACATCAGTTTAGAACCTCGCTGTGTTTACTATTGATGGGTTAAGAAAATTAAAATTCATTTGGTTTTATGTAAAATGACTAATGAAATTAGCATTAAATCTAGGAAGCTAGTAATTTATTTATTTATTTAAAAAATACATTTTGGGAATTATTTTATTTTAAAGCTTCCAGCAGAGTAATTATGGGTATTTCATTTATTTAATTAGTCATTACTGTTCCTCTTCACTGTTTTATTTTTCAAAGTCTTCATTCTAATTTAATTTGCTTTATTTCGCTCTTGTAAAAATATTTGTTTTCTAGTTTTATGAAATCAGCTTTTCAAATTGCGGAAATCATGCGCGCGTGTGAGTATGTCTCTAGGCTTATGTTTTTATTAAAACCAAAATAAATTTATTTTATTTAGAAAATGAAAAAGCTTTTTTGAATAAAAGTAGATCGCATTATATATTGGTCTCATATCATAGTGATTTGAGTACCGCTAAAGCATGGTCACACACTGATATCTAAAGATGTGTAAAACTTGTCTTTTTTCTTTAGGTATCTGGGTCGTAACCAATTCAGATGCTTCTTTAATATTGGTCAGTAAATATGCATTTAGTTAATCTTATGTAGAGAATAAAATGAACATGGAAATAGTTCAAATCCGCATTTCTCATCAATTAGCAAATAATCTATATAAAGATTTATTCTTTTTTACATTATTTCTAATATGAGAAGCAATGAGAAAGAGTTTTGCTCTTTAGCAAAATAGATATATTGTGATTGTTTTAATATTAGTTCAACGTCTCACAGTAATTCATGGATTGATTAGTTTAGGCTTTTATAATACATACATATATTCTCTTACTAGAATTAGGAACTGTCTATTTTGCATATACTTTATCATTCTTTAATTCCACTATTAGTTCTCGGGTAATCTCTTCTATTTTTATAAATATTATATTGGCCTTTTATTAACCTTTATTATGATTTTCATGAGTTAGTTTCTATCCTTAAATTCCTGTTTATCATACCTTCTAGCATAGTTAGAATAAAAATATTTATTTTAAACTTATTTATTATTATAAGATTTTTTTTTTTTACTGTTTGTTTATTACATTTATTAATATTTTTCACCAAGATAAGTAATTAGATTTTTTTTTCTCATGTGTCATAGCATTAACCGGGAAGCGAACCCGCTAACCCGGGACAACTGCTGTAAAGCAGCTGTTGCTGACCTCTCGACCATCAATGCTGGATTAATTAGATATTTTGTATGTAAATTATTGCATTCTATCAAAAGGTTGTATATCAATAATTACGTTATTTTTTTGTATAATTGTGTTATTTTTCTTTGATCGCATCTAGAAAAGTCAAAAACAATTACATGAAATAGAATGGAACCACTATAGAAAATTTCCTGATTGACGTGCTTGATTGATTCCTATATTAATACACCCATTTGTAGATATGGATAATTTTAGATTATTAATGAAGTAGCTGAAAAATATGTTTATTTTATTCCTCAATGTGACTTACGTGACTTTTCCAGGTTTTTGTTTGTATTTTTATTTCAAAAGATAATTTCTGTCAAGCATTGGTGGCCGAGTAGTCAGCACAGCTGCAGTTGTCCTGGGTTCGCGGGTTCGCTTCCAGGCTGATGCTTTGACACATGAAAAAAAAAAAGAGATAATTTCTTTATTTTTGGTTATTTCTCCATTAATTTTCAGTTTATTATGATAGAATAATTATTAAAGTTATCCATGTAAATATTTATTTTATAATAAACATTAAGTCTTGTTGGTGCCATATATATTTTTTAATAAGTCCTAAGATTTTTGTATCATTCATTTATAATCTTATATTTTTATTAATTTATTGGTGCTAACCATTATTTCATGACATTTCAATTATGAATCAGAGATTTATGTTTCTTTGACATACTAAATCTGAAGTTAAATTACTACTGTATAGAACATATTATTACAAAGTAACCACTTCATTGTCAAACTGATATTTTATTTTTTTCATCTAGATATTTAAATTAGAATTTTCTGTGATTTCCACTTTTATTCTTAATGCGATTCAGAGAATACAATTGTTTTTTACAAAATCCGTGTTTTCAACTTGCATTATGAGTTTTATTTGATTATTACCTGGATACATTAAAGTGGAAACATTATTTACATTATTACATGAAAACATCAATTATATCCAATGCTTACATTTATAGGTCCATAAAAGTCTTTAAATTAATATATGCTTGGTTGCTTATGAAATTTAGAAAGTTTATTACTCTTTAAATTTTCATGCATATCTGATTCATTACTTTTATAGCAGATAGAGTATTAATCAAAAAGTGGTTTCTATTTTTGGCTTAATATGGTTTAGGCAAATACTATTGCTATTAAAGACCATGTGTTTTTACCATTGTATTGCCAGTTTTAATTGTTTGTTTCCTTTCTGTATTGTAACTGCAACTTTATCTAAATTATACATAGATATGGAAATATTTAATGTGAAGAGTTATTCATTTATATTTATTTAATTAGAACGCACTTTACCTTGAGCAGTATCTAATGAAAACCAACTGCATCAGACCAAGAGGTAGACTAAAACTGTCAGGATGAGTGCATTCAAAATGAGACAATCAGCTTGACAGTTTTATTTTAATCTTTGATCTGGAGTAGCTGTTTTCATTAGTCACTGTTCTAGGTAAAGTGCTTTCTAATTAAGTAATTATAAATGGATAAATGTACACATCAAATATTTTCATCTAAAACAACCATCAAAAATATATTACTTTACGTATATATATATTGTGCCCTTTTCTATAGGTCAATGATGGTTATAAATGGTCAATTGCTAAAAAATTTTAAAATTAATATTATATAGTATTTAAAATTATAAACTATAGTTAAGCAATAAAGGGTTAATATAATATGTTTAATAACAAGTATTGTGAGGGTGAGGATTGCATCTAGTTCTATATTTTTCTAAATTATTTTTCAAAATTTTATATAATCATTTTAAATGATATAAGTAGCAAATTTATTAATACAGATAAAACCAGACTAAACACCGGAAATGTATACATGACTGTCTGGAATATTTTATGTATAAGCACCAGTTTAAATTAATAATGATAATTAAAATATTTAAAACAGTATATTATAGAGCTGGATGGAATCGTCACACATTATAATAAAAAATAAGATTATACATTTTTATTAATTATTGTTTCAAAATTATTTAGAAGTAATTAAATTGTAATAGATAATAATTAATTTAAAAATAATAATAGGTTAATATTTAAGTCTATTACGTCATCATATAAAACTTTAGAAAATGTTTACAAACCAAAGTAGGGAGTGACCAATAAAAAGATAGATTTTGGCAGACAAGAAAAATCGCGCCAATTAATTGTATAAACTAGGAGAACAAAAATGTGTTGACTCCAGAGCAGAGGTAAAATTTTAAGCTCTTTAAAATTTCTTTCTTTCTTCAATTATTAGTCAATTTTATTGGAATTTTTAATAAATATCTTTGAAAGAAAATAACTAACATTTTAAAATCTTTCGAAGCGAATCTAAGAATAAAATTTTAAAAAAAGTTCTCATAATGATGTTTCACTAACTCCACAGTTACCTGCCAGTGGATTCTATTAAAATATAATCTGAATTTTCAATGAAAATGGATGGATTCTTAAAACCAAGTTATAAATTTTGTAATATTTCAAAAATGTTAACGTTGTTCATTGATATAGTTTGTATAGCATATTACTATGAAAACTACTTTAGTGCGTGTAAAATTGATGAAAGGACATTGTGCGCAAAGTTAATGAATATAATGAAAAATAAAAATAAATATTATTTGTGTAAAAATAAATGGACAAAAAGAATTTTATGAATTACTTTCTTTAAGATGACCTGAGCAATTACCCGAGAAATAGTTAAAGATCAAAAATGTCGTATATAAAATAATAATGAATAAAAGTAAAATTACCAAGGAAATTACTTGCCTGAAGAAGAAGAAAAGAAAATAGTTTACAGAGAAATAAATATAAAATATTGGATCCATGGAAAAATGCAATTTGGTACCGTAATGATATAAATATTTGTAGTCCTGCTGGAAATAAAGATGCATCAACGTGCCGAGGTAATATTCGCCCAACATTAAAAACTTCGTGGGATAACTAAATAAATATTTTTAATAATTTTGAATTAAACCTTGAAACTAAAGATCATCTAAACAGTTAACTAAATGAACTAATTTATTTTAAAACTTTAATAATCAGAAAGGAGAACATTCGGACAAAGAAGAAAATAATAAATATTATGGGACTAACCAAGATTTACCGCCAGAAAAATATGTGATTATGGTTTAAATTATTTTCTTTATTAATCTAAGTTAAACATTGAGTTTAGATAGCAATAGGGAAACAAATACATTAATTTGCAATATAACATTATATAAAATAATATGTTTTTTGATTTGGAATGTTCAAATAAAATTGTATGTGTGTGGAAACTTTGTATGTTTGCGATGCTCGAGGAGAAAGAAATCCACGACGAACTCTAATAGGAAGGTAAAAGATTATTTGGTACATTTTATGGTTATTAATGATATAATGTATGTTTTATTTATTTAGATCAGCTGTGAACCGAATGAATGTAATGCAAAATTTTATTGTTATAATTATTGTAAAACGCATTTTGAAAAACAACACTCTAAAACACTATGAGATGTAATTAGATTTTTAAAAATATGCATACGACAATCATTTAATGTATTATTAATATAGTTCAATATAACCAATGGTTATGTCATATTTTCTGTTAATTTTTCCGATTAGGATATTTAAGTGTTATTTAATAAAACGTAGATGTCGAACCTACAGTGTAATAAAGCAAGGCAAATTGTTCTTATAGAATAGGGGAATGTTTTTATATTAGTGAATTTTGTTTATTGTTTTAAAAGGTAGTTAGTTTTATCAATGTTGGATACAGTGAAAATCTTGAGAGATAGTTTGGATAGTGACTTGGTAGTACATGGAGATTCGGAAACCAAGATGATGTATTAAAAACTAGGATGCTACAGGGAATGGAATTATAAGTAGTTTTAAATGGTAATCAGCATAGTTAACAAAGCCCTACAACTGTTACACATATTGTCATGGACAGTGTTATTTTATCTTTCTTGTGAATCTTATTAGATGTTTGGTAAAGCTGAATAAATAGCTGCCACATCGTGCTTATCGTCAGGGTTATCAGACAAGGAATGTCGGCCCTATCCACACTGTTCCATACATTTTGAAGTATATATTTTGATGAGTTATTTATCTATCTTCCCAATATCCTACACATCTTTCGCTATCTTTATCTGTATTTCTTGCAACTACATCGTTATTTGATAAGTCTATTGAAAAGAAACAATAGATATTTTAGAATGTATGTTATGCAGTTATTTGAAATAAGAATAGTTAAGGATTAACAAAGAGTAGATTATAATTATGGAAAAAAGATGCATATATCCTAAGGAAGGAAGGAGTCAGAGAATTATTTTAATTTTAAGAAATGAACTATAATTTGCTAAAATATGTCTAAGTAGAAATATACAAAAATATTAAAAAATGATTTAACGTGTTCTTATTGTTGATTATATTTAAAAATATAAGTATTGCATATTTAAAGAATATAATAACATTTGATGATTATAATATATGTTAAACTAAAACAGGTGATAATTAAGCTCATGTTATGGCATTATACATGAGTATGGCTTATGAATAAATGTATTAGAGTTTACGAGCATTATATAACAAACGTAATAGGTAGTAATCATATTTGCACAATATGCAAAGTGACTTATATAGAGTTACAAAAGAATGTAATTTTTTTTAGAGGGAAAACCATATTGATTATAAATTTATAATGTTTATAAATGATGTTTACCCACATATATAACTTAGAATACTGTAATTTTTAATATTAAAAGGTAAAGAATAGTATTGCCCATATAATAGTTAAACTAAGTAATATAATAAACCTAATTAGAAATAAATGAATAACTTATAAAAGTATAATAATTTAAATTAATTATAAAAGAAATCTAAAAATGTATAATTTAACTTTTGTAGTGTTAAAAGAAAGGAGGATATCCCTTGTAAATAAATGTAAATAGATTTGTTTGTTTTATCTTAATTTTGATTGTTGTTAATAAAATTCTAAAATTTGTTATTAAAACTTGTGTCTGAGTTTTGTTTTCTCTACATCATTGCATGGATTCATAGGGTATGTTTACAGTCATTAAACTAAGTATATAATTGTTTGCACAAAATATAAATAAAGAAGTATATTTAATCTTAAATGTTTGTTGGTATTTTGTAATTGAATAATTATGAAATTGCATTACGTTATTGGTCATAAATCCATTATTATAGTAATTTGCTAAATTATATGCTATTAGTTGCCACTTACTTCATTTATCAGATTATCTAAACACTGCCACTTACTAATTATTTTATTACGTAAGGAAAAAGATAAACAAAGGGAGGATATTGAGTGATTAATTAAGTTATTATGGTTATAAATTTGCGATAAAAGAAAAGCCATACTAGTGGGAGTAAACAATGAAGATTGTGATTATTATTCTTATTGTTTTATTATTAATCTAACTTCAGAGTAGTAAATTTATGACACAAATTCCCTTATCATATTTTGCTACTTTATTTTAATTTAACATTGAATAAATTTAAGAACCTGAGATTATTTTATCTGAGCTAGATAATTACTATTATTGTTATGATAGATAAAAGATTAATACTTTAATTGTTAAATGAGTTTAGTGATTAGAAGTTGCAGAAGTCATAAGAATACTATGTAGTTATTATATGTAATAGTAGTAAAAGGGGGGATAGTGTTCTTATGCCATTGAGGTGGTATCCTATGGGATATTATCTCAATGCAATCTACTTTGTCACCTTATTTCCACTTCTAATCTCATGAATTATAGAATAGTTATTTGGGTTAATCTAAAACAGAACCTAAGTTAATTTTTAAAGAAACCTGAGCTAGTAACACATTTAATTAAATATCTTATTAATTATTAGAGCTAGAAGCCGGTGAGGCGATTTCACTATGTTATATTATTTATTTTGGGGGAAGTGGAGTACACATATACACGTAAATACACGTAGGGTGAGAGGGTAGATTGTGGCATAATGTGGTAGGCTCGAGGTGTAATGGAGCTACACATAGGAAAGTCCAATTTTAAAGGGGCCAGACCCGATGCGATAGAGTGAGAGGGTATAATATATATATACTTTTAATAGGTTTTTACTTTTGGAGACAAATTAAGTAAAGGAAAAGAGGAATAGAGTCATTTAAACATAATAAAATAAAGCATATATTTAGTAAATATTTGACTGATAACACAAATGAAAAAAAGGTGTTACATTATGTACATGTATGTGTGTATGCTTGTGTGTGTGTATAATTATTATTTATATATATATTATAAATAATATATTTTAATGCTTATTGAAAATAATTTATTAGTTAACATTTAATATTGTTTAGAGTAATTATTGACAACGATAATACTAATGATAGTTAATATTTTAATTTTTTAAAGCACTGAGTAAAAATTTGTTAATTTGATGCTCATACTGTTATTATTTTCAAAATATCTTTAAAAAACTGAGCTTGTGAATAAAAATCTTCTTGGTGGAAAATTGAAAGAAAGGTCATCTAAAATTAGGAAGTAAAAATAAAATAGTTATAAGTAAAATATTTAAGGTTTATCGATGGCAGGCTAAAATATGTAGGAGCCCTGCTTAGATTTGTAAACATGTTGTATTTGAATGTCTCCGAGAACAGGAATTCTCACTAGTTACAACAAATTAATGAATATGGTAATGAAATTAGTACAAAGTGATTGGCAGTAGTAAATGTTTTAAATGTTGTGATAATATGTTAAACAATTTTCATCATCTATCATTAAATGTTGAAAGTATAGAAAATTTTAAACTCTTTCAAATATAAACAACATGCTAGTAATAATGCACGAATATACATCACAGTTTAATAATTATACAGAGTGTCAAGTAATATTATTCTCCACTCTTTTCACGGCTTGCTAGCCTGACAGTATTAGCATAGGAGTCAAACTTACACCCTTATATAACTGAATGTCAAATTTTAAGGCAACACTCTAACCAACTGAGCTAATTCTGTGAAAGGCTAAGTTGGTTAGTGTTGCATAAAATTCATTATTTAAAAATCTAAAGGTTAAAGTTCACCTTCTATGTTAATATTATCACTGGTCAGGCCAGCAACACCTGAAGAAGAGTGGAGAATATACTACTAGAAATATTGGATAATTATTAACCTGTGTGATCTATCTGTGTGTTGTTACTAACAAGGTGTTTATATTTCAAAACTTTATATAAAGTTTAAAATTTTCTGTACATTCAACATTTAATGATAAATGAAGGAAATAATCCAACATATTATCATGACTAATATATACCATCATCATAAACATTTAGGCAAATATATATGTTTTAAATGTAGTTCAAATATTTCAATAAGGATTAAAAAGAATTCACAGACAGCAATCAGGAAATATCAGAGCTCTAAAGTAGAGAATCCAGAAATATTTATAGCAATACCCACAAGATTATTTAAATTTAAATTAAACTTTCTCTTAAAAGCATCTCTATTGGTGTAAGTTCTGATAATTATTAATATAAGTAAATTTTGAGTATGTAAATATATGTTTGAGTTCTTCATTATTTATTTTAAAATATTTCCAATTAGTCTATATATATCACAGTTACTATTATCATTTAAATATAGGGATTTGAACTCAGACCCTCAAGCCTCCACCAACTATTCACATTATCTCATACAACTGATACACATGACCACACACATGTAGAAAAGATAAATAATCCCCAATATACATATTTCATGCTAAACAAGCACTCATCAGTTGGTCCAGATTATCATTTCCCATATATATATATATATATATATATATATATAATAAGTGCTCAGTTTATATTAAGATAGCAAATCTTCACACTTTAATGGATAGGCTTCAATCCACTCCAACCTCCAAATTTTCAGCCATCCATATCATTGAAAATCTGATGATGAAAAGCCAAATCCCATGCTGGTGCTAACATTATTGCCAAGCCCATGTTGACCTGAAGTCAGTCTGACCCCTCATGTATAGGACCTTATCCATTTAAATATAAAGAAGAGGGATGGGCAGGCTACAAGCTTATATGTACATATTTGAAAACCGGGCACTCTTCACAAACCTGGAACTTAATCATAAATATAGGGATTTGAACTCAGACCCCCAAGCACCGACCATATATCCACATTATCTCATACAACTGATACACATGACCACACACATGTAGAAAAGATAAATAATCACCAATATATGTATTTCATGCTAAACCAGCACTCATCAGTTACTGTTTACATTTTGTTGTGATAATATAAAATATGCATGTGGGTTTATTTATTATCAATAGGAGTAAATTCTTTACCATTGAAACAATAAATTATTAGAGTTTTAAAGAAACATAATTAAACAATTTTGTATAAAATGCTATAGATTTAAATTTATATCAACAAAATTAAAAGCAGTAATGGATATATTACTTGAGATCATTAAGCAATGTAAATGTTTTAAATTTTAATTATTATTATTAGAATTTTATTTTATATATAATAAATAAATAAATGGTATATAATTGCAATAACTTATCTTAATGCTTTTACAAGTAGTAATATAATTTAATGAATTTAAATTCATAGAATTTATCTGTTGTTTATTTGTGATAATGTTGAATTTGGGATGGACATGAATATAATATTTATATAAAATGAATAATATTAACATGATGTAGACATTTATTATTCCAAGTTTGAAGTTTTATATATATATATATATTGTTTTGCCTTGATAATATGAAGAATGCAGATGTGGAATTTCTGCTTATTTGTACTGTTATTCAAATACATATATATTTGCAGATGTGCATTCCTGCTTTATGTTGATTAATAATATTTATACCCTTATATTTATATATTGGCATTTTGTACATTGCAGTAAATATCCTGATATACGATGATTAATTACTGCTTTTTAAAATGTATTTGTATAAGAAAGTTTATGGGCTTATATGTTTATGCATGTCGTTGAAGGTAGACACATGTATTGTTCTTATGGAATAATGATGTTAAATATTTTACTTTCACTTGCATTATTAAATTTAAATATTATGATTTATATGGGTGTATCATACATGCATAGCTTGTCTTTGCTTTTTCATAGTAAACTTGAATGAATAATATAATTATGTCAAGCATTAGTGGCCTAGTGGTTAGCATAGCTGTCTTCCAAGCAGCTGGCCCAGATTCACTTCCCAGTAAACACACTTGACATATGGAAAAAACAATAATATAATTATAACAATTTCTAATACTATTGTTACTAATAAATTTACTTTATTGAAATGGGAATACATAATATGACAAAATATTTTGATCAAGGATTTTAAACTTCGATTCAGAGTGCTATTTTCATGTTCACACATAGAAATTAAATGAGTTTGTGCACATTCAAGTTATGTAATACATTAAAATATAATAAACCATACCATAGAATTGAAATAAGACTGAGTAATATTGCCATTATAGAAATTAAATTATGTAGAATACTTTCATAAGGTAAAGTAATATAATTAATAATTATAAAATTTGATCATGTAGTTTGCATAATTGTCTGGATATATTTTTACTGATTCTGGTTTTCCATCATGTGATGAGTATTTTAACTTTGGCATTATAATGTGATAATTAAACTATTTACTTTTTTAATTGTTACTTTATTATTTTGTTTATGTTACATTTAATAAACATATTTAATATAGTTACTTGTTGGAGTATAATCCACTGTTAAGAGCAATATATTGATAGAGGTTTTCTTTCCATTACTCACTCACATTTCTGACCATTATATATATAATATTTAAATATATGTATATTGTCTATACTAAATTTACTGTAATTATAAGGGATTTGAACCCAGACCTGAAGCTCCCTGCACCTATCTAATCCATCTTATACAACTTAAACATATGACCACATACATGTGAAAAAGATAAATGATCTCCAATATAATCTTCCTCTTCTGTATAATTGAATGGGCAGGTTAAGGGCCTATGGGTGAGGGGTCAGATTGACTTAAGATCATGAGTATGATAATAATATTGGCACTAGCAAGGGCTTTGAGCATTCAATCATCAGAATTTCAATTAAATGGATGGCTGAAGAGTTGAAGAGTGGAGAGGATTGAAGCTTTTCCATTAAAGTTTGAAGATTTTTTATATTAATATAAAAAGAGCACTGATTATATATATATATATATATTGTATATATATATATATATATATATATATATATATATATATATGGCTGGGAGATAGTGATCTGGACCAACTGATGAGTGCTGGTTCAGCATGAAATATGTTTATTGGAGATCATTTATCTTTTTTACATGTATGTGGGACATGCGTTTAAGTTGTATAAAAGGGATTAGTTGGTGTAGGGAGCTTGGGTGTCTGGGTTCAAGTCCCTTATATTATATATATATATATACTCTAGGATAAATTCTACAAAATTCAATATACCTACATAAAATAAATTGTATAGTTTTGCAGTGGTAGTCAACCTGGTCCTACCGCCCACTAGTAGGCATTCCAGCCTTCATGATGGGCGGTAGGGGTTTTGTTCGACACTGAAGCACTTTCTTTTTTTAAAAATTTAATTGATTTTTTAAAAAAATTTCATAGAGATTTATATGCTTTAGCTTGCTGTAACTCTGCTTTATAAATTTTATAAAGTAAAGTTACTTCCCTACTTTATAAATCACCATTACTGTGGAACCGGTGGGCGGTTAGAAAATTTTACTAGTAACAGAGATACAAAAGTGGGCGGTAGGTATACAAAGGTTGACTACCCCTGTTCTAGAGTATTATAATTCTTATATGTAATTTGTCAGATTTTTAGACAACAGTGAAAAAAAAGTTTCTGCAATTAATTTTTTTTTTCTAAATTATTCTTTCACTTGATTTAATTTTTAAATGAATAGCTAGTATAATCTTTTAAACAACAATGATTTCTTTTTTCTTGTATCTTTCACGGATATCAGCAATCTTTTTTCTAGTCTTTTCTCTTTTTATTTCTAATTGTCCTAATTCTTCTCCACATGAAAGTACAGTACTACATTTTAACAAATATTTCAGTTCTAACTTTAAAAAGACCCAAAATAACTTTCTATGAAATCAAAAATCTGTTTAAACATTACAATTTTTGCTTTATTGTTTTTGTCTATTTCCATCATTAAACAATCAACCATTTAAATATGGAAGGTGATAACTTTGTCGATACCTTTTTTCCAACTATAACTTTATTCTTCATCATTTATAAATATTTCATTAGTCTTAAAGACACTTATTTTTATCTCAAACTTCGGCAAATTTTGCATATCTTTCACCAAATTTAATCTCACACTCAGGAACAAAAAAATCTTTCTTTCTCAAAGTTGCTTCATTCTTATTCAAAGAACATTCACCTAAATATTCATTTAAATATAATGAGCATTAGAGAAAGAATAATAAAAGTTCATATTATATTGATCTATTTCTATAACCTTAAGACTATGCACCTAAAATGCGATAGTACGGATCTTTACAAATCTAAACCCAAGATTAATGACTTTAAAAGACAAGAGCAACCACTCTTATCTTCTATTCAATTTCTAAATATATAGGTGAATCTAAGGCATTTTGATTTGAGAGCATGAAGCTATTAATTACTTCACTGATTAAGTCCACAATTTTATACAAACTAACATATGCGAAGTTTTTAAATTTGTAGAGATCCCTACTATCGCATTTTAGGTGCATAGTCTTAATATATATTACTTACATAATAAGTATGTGCTTTACAAATTATTAATTACAATTGATCTATTTCATAAAATGGTTGTTTAATTTGCAAATATCTTTTGATTTAGATACAAAATGTTTTAATAATCATTTCTGTTTCCAATTTGTATCCCCATCTCCACAACATTCAAAATAATCTACTTTACTTTTAATCTTTCTAAATGCCGTTTTTATTATTCCAATTTTATTTTTAATATACTTACTTTTTAAATTCAAACTCTCTTTCAGAGATTAATGTTAATCTATAACAATTGAGTTGATTCATTACTCCCCCGTAATATTTCATCAGAATGTGTTATGTTCAGAAAATTTTATATTTTGTTGTGATAGGACATACTTCCAAAAAACTCTTAGAAAAGAAATTTATTGGTTACTTTTCTGAGTCATAAAATAAGTTACAGACCTTAGTCATTCACTAGACTAGAGATTATCTATTTAATAAATAATATTTCTGTAGTATAATTTTCACCACACTGTTCTCGCACAAGGTAGGGACTGGTTTCTATCCACTTTTAACACTTTGTGGAGAGGTGTAATCATAAATATATAACCAACAACATCTTAAGGGGTTAAAAGTGATTAGAAACCAGTCCGTACCTTGTGTGAGAATGGTGTAGTGAAGATCACATACAGAAATATTAATCAAAAAGTTAATAATTTTTAGTCTAATGAATGATAATAGAAATCATTAATTTACTTCCATCAATTAGGTTGTATCAATGTTGTGAGGGTGGTAAGTTTGACATCAATTAAACTATAGTAATTAGTTATTTATATATACTAAACAATGATAATGATATGTGTAAGGGATTGTGATTTGGGCCAACTGATGAGTGCTAGTTCAGCATGAAATGTGCATCTTAGGAATAATATATCATTGTCACATGTCACATGATCACCATTCTTTATGCTTACACAAGCTGTTTACACAGAGCAAAACTATCCATACAGTAGCGCCACTCAGTGCAAGCCAGATTAAACAATGGATACATTCATTGATTACTCTAATTTTGCACTGAGTGGCGCTAGTGATATAGAGAGTTTTGTCACTGTATGTTTTTCACACGTCTTTGGCCATATGTGCATTTACACCTCCACAAGATGTTAAAAGCAAATAGAAACCAATCCCTATCTTGTATGAGAATAGTGTAGTGAAAATTACATTCAGAAATATTATTTATTAAACAATTATTATTTCTGTTGTAATTTTTGCAACCATATTTTACTTTACTATGCAATGTTTTATTTTATTTATCTGAATTTATTTGCTAGTAACACAATAAAAGAGTATTATTCATTTAATATATGCATACAAAGATTATTTATAAAATATTATTTAAAAAATGAAAAAAAATTGATATTTAAATATTTAAAAAATTGTCTCTTTCATTTAACAATGATTTGAGCTTTTGAAATTTTTCAAATGATCCGATGGAAAATGTTTTCGTTTCAATTTTTATACAATACCAGAAATAAAGGTAGAGTTTCATGGATAAAAAATGTTGATAAAATTTTTAGATTAATCTCAAACTGTATTTATATAAAAAAAAAATACACACACAAACAAATAAGTTAAACACTACATAAATATATAATAATGTTAAATAATGTCAACTTATGAATTATCTATAGATGTTAGTAATGATGGTATATTATAAGATGTGATATGTTGGACTATTTCCATCATTTATGAGTGAATGTTGAATGTATAGAAAATTTTAAACTTTATTTAAACTTTTAAATACAAACAACTTGTTAGTAATAACACATAAATAGACAATACAGGTTAGAAATTACACAACATTTCAAGTAGTATTGTTCTCCACTCTTCTTCACATGTTGGTGGCCTATATGCACAGTGAAAATATTCACTTAGAAGTTGAACTCGCATCTTTAGATTCTTGAATATTGAATTTAAGGAAACGCTCTACCAACTGAGCATTTGACAGAATAGCTCAGTTGGTAGAGTGTTTGCCTTAAATTCAATATTCAAAATGGTGCGAGTTCAACTTCTAAGCAAATATTGTCACTGTATATATAGGCCAGAAACACCTGCAGAATAGTGGAGAATAATACTACTCGAAAGGTTGTGTAATTACTAATATGTATTGTCTATTTGTGTGTTATTACTAACAAGTTGTTTTATTTGAAAGTTTAAATAAAGTTTAAAATTTTCTATACATTCAACATTCACTCATAAATGATGGAAATAGTCCAACATATCACATCTATAGATTTTTCCTAAATGGCTCTAGATAATATTTATCATTACATATATGTATCTTAAATCATATTTTTGTATTGTTAAAATGATAATAAAATGAATTAACTAATATTGACAAGGTTTAAACTGCATCAACCAATCAATTTACATTTACCTGTAACAAATTCTTAAGAACATTATCATCTCACTAAAATAATTAATTAATTAACATTTCCAAGACAATTGTTTTATGACTTACAACAACATTCTGCTAAAGAGCCACCTGAAAGTATCTGAGTCAAAGTAATAAGTAAACTCATTAATGAATAGTTTATATATATATATATATTATAATTGAAATAATAAATTTAACGGTTTACAATTATTTAAATTATAATTACAATTTTGTTTTTAATTAACGGACATTTTATTTATTTTACATATATATATATATTGTAACGGGATATATATATATATGCATTACATTTAAATTCTAATACTTAATGTTTTGTAAATATCTAATACTGAATTAAAAGCACAAACGTTCAAAATGCACAAATTACGAATTATTAATTTATTAATATGTTTGATTTAAATATTAAAATAAAATAAGCTTTAAAATAATGATAGAATCGAAGCAAATATTCTAATCTTTAAATAAAATATAATAAAAAAACTTTTGATTTTAAAAATAATGAAAAGAGTTTTTAATCTTAAAAATAAAAATTACAAACAGATCCTTGGGGCAAAATGACCATTGAAAAGAGATAAGAGTCGAGAAATAGAAACAAAAGACTCGCTTTTCCCGCCCAGAGACACAGACCTCAGTGGAAAACTCAAAATCTACCTAGCCACAAACCCAAAATCTACTTGGATAAACCTAATGAACCAATGAAAAATAGATATGAAATATGAGAGATCAATCCATGCATTCGAGAGATAAGGTGCCTGAGGACTATAAAAAGAAAATCCAAAGGAAATAATTAACTAGAGAATCAGAAAATTAAAACTTTAAATTCAATTGTCTTTGCTGAAAGCAGGAAAATTTTAAAAAACTATTGTCGCCATCACTAAGAATGTAATCAGCGTCAATGGACTTCCTTCGGTGCAGCCAGCCAAAGGCAACTTTTATCTCCATGGATCCCATCTTCAGAAATCATTGTAAATCATCATAAGTCTTCATAGATCTTTGTCGCAAAGAAATGAGCACGGAGAAAGGAAAGTATAATTTAAAAAATGATAAAATGAAATCTAAACTCTCTTTAAGTTAAAATCTTCAAACTTTATTTGTTTCTAAAAATGAACTATAAACCTTCTTTCCTGAAGAAATCTTAACTTTATTTTTATAAACTTTGAAATTTTAAAAAGTCATAGCTAAAGTTTTAAACGTAATCTCTTAAAATATGTCTTGTATTGTTTTTTTTTAATTCATGCTTAATAAGATCTGTTTGTAATAGGGCAGGGGTTTAAAGATAAAAACACATATCGTTATTTGTGCATTATTAAATTTTAAAAATAGGTTAAAAATAGTATTTGTGAAAAAAAAAAAAAAGTTAAATATAATGTGTCATTTTAAAATGATTTTAAAACCTTAAACTAAAGATTTTTTTTTTAGAATTAAATTAATAAAATGATTTAAATGTTAGTTGAGTGTAGATGGCTGCTAGACTCATTTAAATATGTTAGTTTTAAAGGGTTTTTTGATTTCGGACTATTTGTTTCATAGCTGTGTCAATGCTGGTGGAGAGATATATGGCCATTTATATCAATGTAATGTGAAGTATGTTAGCACCTAGGGCGATAAGTCCAACTGAATGCATGACCCCAAAGAGGTAGTCATATCATTGAAATGGACGCAGACATATTTCCTGTGCCATTGACCCCTTCTAGCTCTGTTGAGGGATTATAAGTCAGCAGAAAGACTGCTCTTCCCCACACGTAGCACTCTTTAATTAATTTATATACATGATTCCTTCACCAGATAGATGCCCATTCTTGTACTGGATGAGAATCACATCCTTCAAATAACATCACACTGTTCAGATGCACATTCCTGTCGGTGTGATTCTATGCTAACATGTTCACATTGCATTGGTTGCTGATATATATCTGGAAGTGAGCGTTGGTGTGGCTGTGGACTTTTAGCCTGGAATCAAATGTTCGAAAGCCTTTTAAGTGTGTAATCTGGGTAGCTCATCTATACTCAACATTTTTAAGATTAAAAATAAAAGTTAAAACAAATAAAAATAATAGTAAATAATAATGAAACAAACATAATTTTTTTTATATAATTATTTTTCAAGTTTGTGTGTCATCACTTATTACGTGAATAAAATCTTTTTGTGTTGTTAATACTGACAGTGATTGGCTTTTATTATTATTTATTAAAAGAAATATATTTAATAAATGTTTTAAACCTCTGCTACTTCATGAGCTAGTGACTTGGGCTGACGGTCATGGAAAATATCTATGTAGAAGTTGGATTTTTAATAGCACGTATCTGCCTACACTATAAATTTTTTAGGTTCAAAATGGCCTAGTGGTGCCCTGTATGGCAGATTACGGTAAGACTGGATATTTCACTTCATTCCTGAATGTTATAATATATATATATTGTAACATAATAATTATTGGAGCCATCAAATTTTTAGCAAGTAGTAGCTATTATAATATTTCATCCCTTGGTAATCAATTTAAATTAATCATTGTAACTATAAATAAATAATTGTAATGTCAGAATGATCCAAATCATTGTAACTTAATAAAATATGAAATATGAGATAAGTAGTTCTTAAAACCATTCTAAATAAAATTATTAATGAGGGAATGGCATTGTAATGAAATATAAATGACAGATTGACATTGTAGCCAAAAATATAAGATCAAAATGCTTGTTTCAAACATATTAAGGAGACTATAAGTTGTAACTATGATAGTCATTGAAATTTATTAATGATCAAAATATTAATTATCATTGAAAGATTAATGATCAATCCATTGTAGCTAAATATTATAAGATCATTCAAAAGCTTGGTGGCTTAATTCATCAACTTCTACTTAAGATTTTTTTTAAATATCATAATATCAATAATCAGAAACAATAATGCTTGGAGACTTGTCATTTCAGTTATCTGGTATCTGGCCTATTTCAAACCCTAGTTAGGCAGCCATTGTATTCTCAATTAACAAGTAAAAACTATAAACAAATTATTAAGAACAAACTATTATAACTCAGGAAATAACATCAAGTGGGTGAGCACACTGGTAACTCAATAAAATATCTTCTCAATAAATCCAACAGTAGATTTTACTCACTCTTATCTATTGGTTTGATATCAAGTGCATATTTAAGTGAATAACAAGTGAGTATGGTCTAGCAGGGCATCACTAGACTATCTGAACCTGGACACGGTTATATCTTATAACCTTTTCACATGTACTGGGTTTGAATCCCTTTTGGTACTTTATTTCTAACAAAAATGGAGATTTTGCTTTTAGACTCATATCACTGTATGCACGAACATTTAGGTAAACATAAAACATCCTTAAACTAAAGTGGAGTATATAAAATTCATCAGACAGAAATCATCTCCTAGATCTTAACATAATAAATGCATTTCCATATCTTTATAAGTTTTACTAGCTCATATTATACTATTAATTTAGGATGGCAATTCACTCATCCTTGCATGATGTAGATGATGGAATGGTGGTTATTATAATGATTCACAAATGTCAACTAAATACCATGAAATCACTTATTTATTTATGGCCTTTAAACATTTATCTAGCTCATTAATTAAAATGTGATGATGATGATGATGACAATAATGATAATGGTTTCAACCACAGCTTTAGGACTAAGCCTAACCTAAAATTTAGTTCTAAAGAAATTCATAACTATTGGTTAATCTTAGTATATCTAATTGGAACTTAAACAATTAATATTCACCATTGATGATGAATGATCATCAACTAATAAAGAATACCTTTAATGGAATATATATGCCTCATTTAATAATACAAATTAACATTTATTACTGCATTTCTAACATATACATGAAAATTTCTAGATCGACATGAAAATTTATATGAATAATAACAATAATAATAATAATTGACTACTTTGAAATCATAATATTAATTTTAAGTTCTTCCCCCTTTTCCCATTAATGATATAATGTATATTAAATTGGATACCAAATTTTCTAAGATTTTCAATCCACAAGAAAATATTTTATAAAAAAAAACAACACTCTTTTGGCACACATACTTTTATAATCTAACATGTAAAGTAGAATGATTAAGGAGAAAAATGTTAGTGGAATCGAAAGAAGAAGATTTCCATAAACAAGTTTTTGAATTACTTCTCCCCCCTTCCCTACAAGCTTTGAGATTGCTATTCTTTAACTTAAAACAAAAACAATCTAATATTTTAATGCTTCCTGTTTATTATCACATTCACACATCCTCATATACATGTAACAAGTTAATATATTACCCTGTATGTGTGTGTTGATACCCTTAGAAATAAAATATTATTTAAAAACAAATAATAATACAAAAAAAATATTTTTACATATTAATAACATCTCGTAACTCTAGATCAATAGACAATCATACCCTTTTTAGAAAATAAAATTCATCAATGAGTGGGTATAATCATTTTAGCATACACAAAATCATTAATGATACTTATCTATTATTACTGAAAAAATTCTTGGTTTAAATAGATTTTGGTTGTTTTAAAGTTCTGAATAAAAAGATATAAAACTTTATTGCTAAAATTTTACTAATTGTCTCTAATATCATAAAAGAAAATATATAATGAAATTTCATATTACCAGTCTTTTTTATTTTTGTGGAGACTTCCAAAAGTTCAAAATTAGCTTGTTAAATGTCTATACTTTTGCAGCAAACAATTTCTGTGGTTCACTGGAACAGTTTCTTTTCTTGAGGCTTATAATTATTTGATGGTGATGATGATGATGAGTTTATTTGCTTCACTGGGAATCATTTGGCACTGGAACCTTTTCTTCTCTTCCTTGTTAGGCACAATTCTTCTAATAGATGGAGTATATCAGTTGTTCTCATATTTATAAATTTTCTTGGGTTTAAATTCAGTCACTGGAATCTGAACTTGCTGATTTAATATTTATCAGTAGATTAATTATTTTCCTTCAGCTGTCAAATGCAGGTGAATGTGTTCTTTTACTTAAAATATAGATGAGCAGTCAGCAACATTAAATATTATTTCTCCCAAATCAATCATAAGGTGTAGAATATTTTTAATTCAGACAAGACATTTTTTCTCTTCCTTTTTCTTTTTATATGATATGCTGGCTTGATGGTGGGTCAGAAAGCTCAAGATGAAACATATATATTTTTAACCTGCCATTCTGTTTTCAATCTTCAAAAAAAAACAACTTTATATTAAAAAAAAGATTTTAAATTGATATCTGGCAGAATTAAACATTTGTCTTTCCTAGTTTCAATATTTTAAAAAATCTCTTTTAACTGACCTTTTAGACTGGTTTTATACTTTTTTTTCTATTTTCTGAAAACTCATTTTTAGATTCACAGAGAAAAAATTCACACTACCATGATTTTTCAGACTAATCTTGTTTTGAAGTAACATTGTTTTAATCTCTTTTCTTCACATATCTGTCACAAAATGTCACACCTGAAAATTTGAGCTTCTTTCCTTGATCAAGCTGATGGGAAAATTTTAACACTATACTTCTCATATTGTCTAAGTTTTAACCCAACAAACAATCTTTATAACACAAAATTGTTGAGTAAAAAAAAATAATTTAACCGATTTTCTTCTTTTTCATTTTCAATATGTAATAAATGTAGATTTCTTTATGCAATATACACACACACTTTATCAACCAAATAATTTATAAAAACTGGCCAATTAAAATAATCTGAATGCTTTTTAGAAATTATAATTTTAATATCCAAATTTAACTCCTTAACCTTTAAACCCCAAATTATAATCATAGAAAAACAAAATAGAAACAGATAATAATAAAATATTAGAATCTAGCAAATGCAGACTAGTTTTGAAGAAAGTTTAATATTTGAAATATAAAATAACAACTAAATAGCTTACACACACACTGCCTATATATGTGTTATAACCCTAACAAATTAACTATTGAATAAGAAGAAGGTATGTATTACTCTTTTGAGTTTTATGAACACACAAACAACTAAAGAACATAACTGTTTCTCATTCTCTTTCTGTCTTAGGCTTTATAGAACTTGACCCTGTAGGGTTTAAACTTGGGTGCCCTACAGCTTCCTTTCTTATATAAAAATGTGATGATGATTTTTGTTCCACATTTTCTTTCATGCACATTACTACAAATTTAGCTACTGACTAAATTGTAATGGCACAATATATATAGTGACTTTTAGCTTTGCTTGAAATTAAATGCTAGGATGTGTCTTATGCAAAAGTTTTTAAAAATTATATAGTTTAAGTTTATAGTAAATATATTTTTGTTAGTGCCTTATAATGCTATAATTCTGCATATAAAAAGTTACTATATCATTATTTTATAGCTATAGAATAATTTTGACAGCTTGACTTATAATATTTTTAGTCTTAAATAGTTCTTATCATGCCAAAGTATTTAAATCTTTAATAGTTGATAATTGAAATAATTAGGAATGAATTTTCAATGTTAATAGCATTAATGTAATCAAAATTTAACCACTAAAATGTTTTAAAAAGCTAATCTTAATTTTAGAATAAAACAGATGAGTTCAAACCCTACATTTAGGTTTTCTAATAATTAAATTAAGTTCATAATATTCTATTTCATTTTAATTTTAGCATTAAACATTATAATTAAGTGTTTTAAATTTATTCATTTATAAAAAGTTATAATAGCTAATAATAATAAAAGAGAGGATTTAAAATAGTAGATAAATGAATCCTTGAAAGAATGGATAAATGTAATATTTAATTATAATATTTATTTATTTTAAATTATTTATTAAATGTCTAACTTTAAATGACAATATAAAATTATATTCTGAGCAAATTTTGTAAGTTAAAATTAATAGTAAATAAATATATTAAATAATATGGGTAATATTTATTTTATTTCAAGTATAATGTAAATTTCAATTATGTATTTTATTTTATTTTATTTTAATGCTTATATTTATCAATAATTATTGTAACAAGGAAAAATTAACTTTAATGTTTAGACAGGAAAATTAATTTATTTTAAAAGCTGAATATTAATCAAATTTTTCATTAGCAGCATTCCTTCGTTTCTGTAAGACATGAATTTGAACCAATAAAGGAAAAGGGATGTAGATTTAAACATCAATAATCAGGGTTTTAAAGTGGTCACCTGAGCCAAACTATAAAAATAGAAGACTTTAATATTTGTACACACACTTTGATAATGATTTCTACTTGTTGTTTTCATGTTTCTAAATTACAGTATCTAATTAACAAGTGCAATTTTATTTAAACCTTTTATTTTCTTAATGTAAAGTAGTGCTAGGCTAGAACTTAAATTATCTAGGCACAATATCCGAATAAAACTTTAAGGAGCAGGAAATCTTCATTGAAACTAGATTTATTGGCAAAATTAGTTGGTACTCATATATATAATACACTCCACTGCTTGGTGGTGCTGATTTTCAGCCAATGCACATCAATATGCCATTTTAGTGGCCTAACTTATAGCTAACACTACAACAGTTTATGCCCTATAGAGCAGTGATGTTCATATTAGCTGTTGTGGTGTATATTGAATTGCGCACATATGGCCCATTAATGTGCTTCACAACACTATGCAAATGCACACATTTCACAGAACACTACAATATTATGTGAGAGTGTATAGAATTTAACTGACCATAACTTCTGTAATGTGTGTTCAAATTAATGATCATACATCCTACTTGATGTATTACATACTAATAATTATAAGCCCATCACTGTGCTTCCCTACATAGCTTGGAATGTGAAATAAATTTCAAAAGTGTAGTGACAAGTACAATTTCACAAAATTCACACAAAAAGGCACATTTGCATGAGAACAGCTATGAGACAAATTAAATGTCTGAGGTTGTACATTGTTTTGGAAATCAGAAGCTTGGTTTGATCATAGTACTGCATCTTTTGGATGATCCTTTGGATCATCAAAAACATCAGTCGCTGGCCCCGCACATTCCGGCACTATGTTCTGACATTTATAATGTAATTTCAAAATGTAATTATTCAATTTCATAAAAATTTAATTTTTACATTTCATAAAATAATGTTTGTTTGTAAATTGTTTACAAATACTTTGCAGAATGTTTGCCCATAATGTTTATAATGTTGGTTTGATCAGAGTAGTGCATCTTTTGGACAATCCTTTGGATCATCAAAAACATCAGTCACAGCCTTGCACATTCCAACACCATGCACTGAGATTCATAATATAATTTAAAACTATAAGTATTACATTTTAGAAAATAATGTTGGTTTGTAAATTGTTTAAAAGTAGTTTGAAAAATGTCAACACATGATGAAATGTATAAAAAACAAAAAAAAAATACCATATATAACAAAAAACTAACATATATTTAAAAGATTTATAAAAAATTTATAAAATTTACTGTATTTGACCGTATAGTGCATTGGGTGAAAAATAGCGCCATCAAATGGTGGAGTGTATTATATGTACTAGTATCAATTAGTTAAATATTACAATGTTTAAAATTTTAACATTTAAACTTTGTGCACTAGGAAACTTTTGAAAGACATTATTATTGTGGTGTACAGACTGTTATTAATTTTAAAACATATTTAAATGTCTGTTTCATATTTAAGTTTGCTGTAAAATATTTGAAACTCTTTGCATCATTGCAGCACTAACAAAAATATTTTTAAAAATATTGAGCAACTTTATCCTAGTATCCTGAGAATGCTTGATTTATATAAAATATTATTGAAATTAATTTACGTCCTGTAAAGAACTGAATTTTATCTAATAAAGGCCTATTTTCAGGTCTACAAGAAAGAAAGAAAGTATTTAATTGAATAATAATGTATTGCTTAAATGGACAATCATTTGTGCTGTTATTTAATGGAACATTATTTACTATTTTATGACAGCATAAAAGAAGTGTCATTTATTATGTCTACTTCTGACAGAAGGAAATAAATCACTTTCTTGGATTTGGGGAAGTGAAACAATTGACATGTTATAAAAATGTTTATCAAATATTGCGAAGCATTTTAATAAGTTACTTACATTATAAAATGGAAATATAAGGCATTAAAAGTAATATTATATTTAAATTGAATTTAAATGAACTTTTTCTGAATTATTCTATAAAAGCCTATGTACTCTCTTTTTTTTTCTCATTGTTGTTACAGAAACCACCACTATAGTTTAAAATGTGATGTTAGAAAAAAGTATTTCTCCTACTGAATACTCTTTTATTACTGGTAATTAATATGTTCTTAAAAAATTAAGGATTGGATACCTAATTTTAAGTATGAAGAAATATTTTATTGCAACTTAAGAAATATTTATTGTTATTTAAATCCATTGAAACTTATTCAATGAATGGCTGTATCACATAGTTTGCTAGTATAATTTATTTTGAATCTTATTTAAAAAATAGCCCATGAAGTGCTTTTATATTTCAATTATGTTTATGCCTTAGATATCTTTGCTGTCCCCAAAACTTTATTGCCTAATAGACTCTCCTATTCTTGTTTAATAGTTGAATGGTAGAAGAACCAAAGAAGTGGAAGGACTTCATCTTTATATTATTTTATTTAAATTGTAACGAATTACTATTTTAATATATTTTATTATGTGATGATTTTTGTTTTCAATGTTATTATTTTAATGAATATTACCTTATGTAATTTTACATACTATTTTAATAATAATTTTTGATTAAAGTTCTCAAAATATCAGTATATGAGATTTACTTCTTTTGAAATAGTGTGTGTGATCTTTTTCATATTAATTATTTATTTCCAAAAAAATCAAGTCAGTTGTCACATGGGTTAATTTAATAAGTTTGTATTTACAAATGTTATATATAGAGCTTGCAAAATAAGCTCTTAACAAGCTTTGCAGAATATCCCTAACCCCAGACCAGTTTCTACTACTGGCATCATCAGTGAGGTGCTAGGATATTCAAGCATTAGATTAAAAACACCAGGACAAGCCTAACACTTTATGTAATGTATAACTATTAAGTAGAAACTCTGAAATTTTCAGACGTCCATATGATTTCCAATCCAGCTATGTAATTTAAATAGCCATATGGGACTGGACTAAGTTCAGATACACTATATATTAATAGCTTTAGCAATATAAAATTGTCAAAGCCTTATTTTTTGTCAAAGAGCTTATTTTGCAAGCTTTATATATAACATTTGTAAACACAAGCTTATTAAATTAGGTCATGTGACATCTGACTTGATTTTTTTTGTAATTTTATTTTTTGCTATTAAGGCTTTGGTGATTTTATATTAGTTTTAGCTATTGCTGAACCTAGTTCAGTCCCATATGGCTATTTAAGTTACATAGCTGGATTGGAAGTCATATGGATATCTGAAAATTTCAGAGTTTCTACTTAATAGTTATACATTATATAAAAGTGCTGGGCTTATCCTGGTGTTTTTAATCTAATGCTTGAATATCCTAGCACCTCACTGATGATGCCAGTAGCAGAAACAGGTCTGGGGTTAAAGATATTCTCAAAGCTTGTTAAGATCTTATTTTGTAAGCTCTATATATAACAATAATTATTTATTTATAAAAAGTATATTATGCAAATGCAGTATAAGTAGATTATGTTTCTATTATTTTATTACATTGTTTGTTTATTATCTGATTTTAATTAAGCTATGTTTAGCATTATTTATCAACTTTCACATCCATTAGTTATAATATTTTTGCTTAGAGATTATGGCTTTAGCTCTCTTTATTTAGGAATGCTTTCTTTGCTAATATTATTAGAGATTGTTATTTAGTCTCTCTCACCAGTTTATGAGATAGTTTGTAAGAATTTTATTAGTCTTATTGTATCCAAAGCACATAATTTATTTAGTATTTTTGTAGCTGATATGCATTCTTATCTTTACTTGGCTAGTGACTATATCCTAGATATTTTTTATTACCAATAAAGGTAGATGCACTTATATTATGATTTATAACATCATACTTTTACTTTGCCTTTTCTCAATTATCTCATTATGAATATAATTTGTTGTTGGTAATGTATTTTGGAAAGCATGTGTAATATTTTATTCTGGAAATTAAATTGTTTCTATCAATGTATTGAGAAATGCTGCTCTTATCTTTTGTAGAATTCTTGGTTTATTTAGATGTAATTTAGACATAAATATGATAAATAATTAACCTCAAATTTTTAAATTGTATCATAGGTGTAAATAGACAATGCATATCTCTCTTATTACTTCTTCATAACTGGACTGGTAGGTTTGTACTTTTATGTTAAGCTTGTATTTTTAAGTAATTTTAAATATTCGTAAAAGTGACACTATTCATGAAAAGGTTATCATTGAATGAATGCTTTAATATGTGAGAACTTTGGGAAAATTTAAAGTAATGTTAAGTTTCACATGATCACATTTTCTATACTAGCACATTAATTGTTGATAAACAGAGCAAAACTCTCCATACAGTATTGCCACCTGTGCTAAACAGAGTAATCAATGGATGCCAGAAGGCTTGTGCATAAAATCCCTATCTAATGCCTACTCATCCAATATCCCCAGACTAGTTTCTGGCTTGTGGCCTTCGTCAGTGAGGAGCTTTGGATCTGAGAGCACTGCATCTAGATCTTAGGATCTAATGCAACACTCACTTTGATCTCTGCTTAACTACAAAACTATGAGAATGAAATTGAAAACACCAAAAATATTTTCAATCTAAGAGCTATTGAGCTTAGATTGAAAATATTTTTGGTGTTTTCAATTTCATTCTCATAGTTTTGTAGTTAAGTAGAGATAAAAGGTGTTTGCTAGAGGGTTGCATTAGATCCTAAGATAGATTGAAAATATTTTTGGTGTTTTCAATTTCATTCTCATAGTTTTGTAGTTAAGTAGAGATCAAAGGTGGTTGCTAGAAGTGCTCTCAGATGCAAAGCTCCTCACTGACGAAGGCCACAAGCCGAAACTAGTCTGGGGATATTGGATGAGTAGGCATTAGATAGGGATTTTATGCACAAGCCTTCTGGCATCCATTGATTACTCTGTTTAGCACAGGTGGCAATACTGTATGGAGAGTTTTGCTCTGTTTATCAACAATTAATGTGCTAGTATAGGAAATGGTTTAACACCAATCCTGCCTAATAGGATAGTGGTGGCTATAGTTGTAAAAGAGCCAAAGACACCAAAATGTATGGGTGCTGAACTGAGTTCAGACCCATATGACTATATAAGCTATTGAGCTTAGATTGAAAATATTTTTGGTGTTTTCAATTTCATTCTCATAGTTTTGTAGTTAAGTAGAGATAAAAGGTGTTTGCTAGAGGGTTGCATTAGATCCTAAGATCTAGATGCAGTGCTCTCAGATCCAAAGCTCCTCACTGACGAAGGCCACAAGCTAGAAACTAGTCTGGGGATATTGGATGAGTAGGCATTAGATAGGGATTTTATGCACTAGCCTTCTGGCATCCATTGATTACTCTGTTTAGCACAGGTGGCAATACTGTATGGAGAGTTTTGCTCTGTTTAATATAAAGTTTATTTTGTTCCCCTAGATAATTTTTACCTAGTCAAATTTATTTATTTTTCATAAATCCAGTTGTAATTTTAATCTTCTGATATATTTTAATCTTCTGATATATATGGAGAGATGCACATTGGGAGTAACAAGAAGATATCGAAAATGCAATATATGGATAAGATAACAAACAGGTGTTACTGACCATTAAAAAAATTAAAAGACTGAAGTGGAGTTGGGATGGACATATTGCTAGAAGAGATGATAATAGATGGACAATTGAAATCTTAAACTGGATTCCAAGAGATTGTAAAAGACACAGAAAGAGACCACATTAAGCATCACATGATCGCCATCTCTTATACTAGCACATAGTTTTTTATAAACAAAGCAAAACTCTCCATACAGGCACCGGGTGGCACTATTGTATGGAGAGTTTTGCTTTGTTTATAAAGAGACCACATGTGAGATGGATGGATAAAATAAGAAAGTGTGCAGGGATGATTTGGAGAAGAGAAGCTAAAGATCGGAGAAGATGGATTGAACTTGGAGAGATCTTCATCCTGCAGTGGATTGATAATGGTTGATGATGATAATATTTGCACATATACTTCAGTTGTTTGTTATATATATTCTTAGTTATATTGATTCATTTAATATATATATATATATATATATATATATATATATATATATATATATATATATATATATATATATATATATATATATATAGTTTCATTTACAAATAAGTTATTAATAATAATGCACCATCATTTCACTATCTAACACATATTCTTTTATCATAATTAGGTTCTCAAATAAATTTTAAATGCATTTTAATGCATGATTGTAAGAAAAATTATCAATTGTGTTCTATTTGTGTATATATGTGTGTATGTGTACATATAAAACCAATACATTTTTAGATTTTAAAGCTCCCCTTTCAGATGAAATTTTTCATCATCATCATTATCATTATCATCACCATGATCATCTATTTCTCAGTGTAAAAAATGACCAGCCATTAACACTTTTTATGCATTTCATCTGTGAACTTACTCTTGTCAGATAATTTACAAGCATCAAACTCATAAATTTTATATCACAAAAGTAGTTTCAACATTGTATTTATATGCCTTGGTGTTTATCTTAATAATGGAACATTAAACACCTTTTGCAATATATGTGCGTGCTATTTTTTCCCCTTGAATATTATTAGAAAATCGCAAACAGACAAAAATGCTTGATCTTTACCATTTCCTTATATATTACAGTACATACATCACAATTATAAATTTAAAAAAATTAATATATCACTTTATTTATTTAGATTATGTAGTAAATTAGTATGTTATTTCATATTTGTGATCAGTAAAGAGATAGAGAATATTATATATTCAGAAAGATCTACATGATAATGACATAATAAATATCACTTACTGTACACCTATATCTGCTCTTACAATAAAATGCACAAAATAATCTATCTACAAAAATACTAATCAGTAGTGTCTGATCCATAGGCGCTGCATTGCTGTAGCACCCCCAGAAAAAAAAAGAAAATAAATTATTAAATTTATGTTTGAAAATATCAATAATATAACAATCATTCAATATTTCACATAATTATTACATAAATACAAATAATTAAGCTGTTTTTAAAAAGAATTATTTTAAAGGATGCTTGCGATTTTATTCCAAGATGCTGATAATTATAGCAGTGCCAAAATCATCATATTGGATGATTTTTGGGAAGCTCTGCTGAGATTTGTTTATTGTAATCAATGCTTCACACTAATATCATTGGAACTTCTCACTGTGGCAGTGTCAGAAATTTATTGAGAGTGATGTGTTTATCTATTCTGGTTTCTATTCAGAGTGAATAAATTTTTATTGTTATTATCTAAGATGAGCCACAAACTTTTGTGTTTTTTTTCTTGAAATTAACACTTATAAATTAACATTCAAGTATTTATTACAGAAAAATATAACAAAGTAATAAAAGAAATATTATTTAAATTATTTATCATGATGATTTTTGGTGTTGAAGAGATAAAAAAATACACTTTCCCAATTGATATATGAAAAAAATTGATATAAAAATTTTAAAGGTCGATCTACACTAGTTATTATTATTTGTCAATCAGCAATTAGTAAAAACTAACTATGATTGATATGGAAAAATAAAATGGTTAGGTGGTTGTGAAATTGAAAATGCTCTCCCTTATTTTTCTTGCTTGCTTTTTGACAGCAATATTGTAATAAATCACCTCTGTTTAAGAATTTTACAAACAGTCACTGATACTAATATTTTATAATAACTGTTTTAGAGATTATAGAGTTTTTCTATCTTTTAGATATATGTGGGGTCAGGTATATTAGTGGTATAAGATAGCATGGAGAGTTGAAGGTTGAGTGAAAGTCTGAGTTCAAAGCCCCTTATATTTACATTTAAGATGCAGGTATGATAAAGCCTGTATGTCAAATATTAAATAATTGTTTATGTGTATTTCTAGAGATTATTCTACAAGAATAATAATATTATAGTAATACCTTCTCCATTTACAAGAATAATAATATTGTAATAATACTTCTCCACTTATATGTTAAATTTGTTAAGAGTGATTTATTAACATTTTAAATAAAAAGGGTGCACCATTAAAACCACGTGGAGTAAAAGAAGTTATTGCAGTCTATCTTTCATTGCAAAAGCCAATGATGAGATTTTACATCACTGTAGCCATATTTTCTAAATAGGTATAATAAACACTTCTATACTGCCCCATTCTTTTTAAATTCACTTAAATAAAGATATAATAAAAGACAATGACCCCCAAGATGTATTTCGTGCTGAACCAGCACTCATCAGTTGGCCCAGGTCACTATCTCTCATCTATATTTATTGTAAGGAAGCTTGACAATGGTAAATGAAAATGTAACAATTTTCTAAATATCCAAATTTGCACTCTGGGAATTGACAATGATTTAAAAATTATTACACATACGCACGCACACATACATAATATATAACTTTTTTATTTTCTTTCCATTAATACATATTTTATTAGCTTGTAAAAGTATTAACATTATGTTCACTAATTTAAGGCATTAAACTTATACTTTTACTTAGTCTATTAACATATTTTCTTTTGATTACGTGTTATTTTTATATGCAAATACATTGTTTTGTTTCGCAAATAAATTTTTCAATTTAAATTACAATATTTTATTCTAATTTGTTTTTGGTTTTCAAAAATTATGAAGCCATTTTTAGTAATGAATTTAGGAGAAAATCATTAATACATATATCTCCATAATTTAAATATTTATAAATGTTTTATATAGAGATATTTATCTATTTGTTTATTTATCCCTCATCAATATATGAATTTAGTCCTTTTTATACATAAGATCTTTTAAAAACTAAAGCTGTGAAATAATTTATTTTTTATTTCTTCATATATTTTTTGCATAATGTTAAAGATATGCGTTATTTTTTTTAAAACTTATATACTCTCTTTATGTATATGTATGGATGCGTATATATATAATTGACTGGAAGTAAGATTAAACAGCCTTTAAATATCCTCCTCAGAATAACGATCTCTCCAAAGCTCCCCTTCCCTTTAAAAAAGGAATAGTATAAGAAAACAAGATAATACTTACTACGCTTGCGAACAGCTGGTCAGCAGCGTTGGAATATTTTCTCTATACTCATTTTACTATTTAAAGATGAGAATATTTAGATTTTTATTTTCCAACATTTGTCAATCACGTGCCTTAACTTTAACTATGGACTAGCTACCTGAAAGAAACATTTTAACATTCATTAACATTTGAAAAATGTTTTTACTCAGTTGATTCTAATCCTAACGACAGTCTTCACATGCAAATTATTGTCATTAAGCCACAAAGCTCTTGACATTGAATACGGAATATTCTGTCCTGCACAGCCCTGCTTAGTTTGGCTCAATTGGTAAAGCGTCGGACTTGTGATCGGAAGGTACCAGGATGGATTTTAGCGCTCGAATTTCTTATGAACTCGCGATCAAAAAGTTATTAACAATTTTTTGCCCTGTATAGTGATAGAGTAATAACTCTAACGCAAAAGGTTCCTACTTAGAAACTATACTTGACACCTTTGACGTTTTAATGGCATATGACCTCTCGAGTGATTAATCATTTTATTTTTTTACCATATATTTTCATAAGTTATTTTGTCCTAAAATTCGAGTAAGATAATTAATTTATTTTTCATATTTATAATGTGTTTTTTTTTTACTTTCTGTCATTTTATCTGACAGGACTTAGTTGATTAATTAAATTGAAGTGCGTTTTTCTTCTTTTTCTTTTTTGGAAATAGTATGATTTCCTTTTATTGTAGTATGATAATTTTTTCTTATTATCATCAATTAGAAGTCTGCATTAATTTATTATATTGGTGATAAACATGTTATTAACAACAACAGCGTGAAGTTTCTTGACAGCTCAATGGAACATTCATAAATTTGGATCTGATTTCTAATCTACTGTCACCAATTAACCTTATGTTGGAAGGTTTCTCGCATTTAATTTTTAATTTTCTTTCTTTTTTTCTCTTTCTAAAAAGATCGCAAAAATTAATTACGGAAATGAAAACAGGTTATATCTGATGGCATTTGAAAAGTTAAGTTGGAAGATGTGATTTAGAATTGCAAATAGAAGTTGTCATAATTTTAACATTACTACGTTATTATATTTCACACTGAAACTAATTTTTTAAATATTAAAATATGTTTTGAAAACAGTTATATATATATAATTAATTGAACAGGAAATAACTGAATGTTCCAAAGAGTTGTAAACGTAAATAAACTCTTCCAAAGACAGATGATATCGTATATGTTTTTAGCATTCGTTCTTATATAAATGCTTAGTTTATTTAAATAGGAGAGTGGATCCGATCTATTGATTGTATATATTATAGACTAAACGATAAGAATCGGCACATTAATATTCAAAAAGCAAAGCGGAGCTTTAGTTTAAACAACCTCCAAGTACGAAATGAAAACTCAGTTTTAATATTTGTAAATAAATAACTCAGATTATACGTAACTGAACCGGAAGTAACTGCTGTACGTTATATACATTGTTTAAACCAAAGCTCTTCTGAATGAATATATCCAACGAATAAATTGAATTCACTCCCTTATTTAAAATTAGTAAGTAAACTAAGCACATATAAGAACAAATGCTAGTGTCCTCTGTCTTTGAAAGTTTATTTACGAAGCTTCAGTCAACAACGTATAATCTGAGGGTGTGAATAAGTGAAGATATATATAGTGAATATACATGAAAATATGCTCCCCCAATTTAGTATTATTAACTAAAATATTATTATGCTCTAATTTGTTTATATGATAATGTTAATTTATATATGAATACTATACATGTAGAAAGGGTCTGTATTATGTGTGTGTGTGTGTTGAAAAGTGTTGTACACTTGCATTAATAAACAATATGTGCTCTATTATATTCAAAGCTTATCAACAAGAGTGAGCTATTATATATAATGCAGGACTATGGGAAGGGGACTTAAAAATAATATTTAGTGAATATTGTGGCCCCACTATTGATATGATGGTGATTTGCTGCCTTTAGAAAATTTCATCTGTTTAACTTACTTAGATGGCCTACAAGTGAGGATGGAAAATGAATCCACTTTCTGTTAGTTCTGTCCTAATCTTTACTCAAACATATTATGAATAGTGAAAAAAAGTGTTAGAAAACTTACATAATCAGTCTTTTTAAGCTGTGAAAGATTATGTTTTGTACCAACTGCATCAAAATGGACACATTGATTTGAATAAAATAAGGGATTCAAACTCAGATTTTCACATGACCCTATTGCTGACCCACTTGATCATACACATGGTGAAAAGATAAGTAATCACCAACATATGTATTTCATGCTAAACCAGCAATCACAAGTTGGTCTAGATTACTATTTCCACACGTATATACAATCGGTGCTCAGCTTTATATTAAGATAGCCAATCTTCATACTTTAATGGACAGGCTTCAAATTACCCCAACCCACAACTCTTCAGCCATCTATTTCATTGAAAATCTGATGATGGAACATTCAAAGCCCACGTTAGTGCCAAGGTTGTCATCCTACCAATTAAAGTATGAAGATTGGCTATCTTAATATAAACATGAGCACTGATTATATATATGTGTGGAGATAATAATCTGGAACAACTGGTGCTTGCTGGTTTAGCATGAAATACATGTATTTGTGATTATTTATCTTTTCAATATGTGTACAAGCAGATAGGTCAGCAATATGAGATGGCATGGAGAGTTGAGGGTCATGTGAAAATCTGAGTTTGAATCCCTTATATTACATTATATATGTGCAAGTGTGTGTAAGCCTGTACAGTGTAATTTAATTTTTAATATTTATTACAAGTTTTATTCAGTCTTATAAAATTCTGCCCCAAAATAGTCACATTAAAATATTGTAAATTGGTTGAAATTTTAATTTGAACTCTATTTGTTGAATATTAGTATTTAATTTTGAATTTATCAGAATTTGAAAGTGAAACATTACTAGTGACTGAACTAACCAGAAACATTATGTGTTCAACCCATGAAATATTTTAGGATACTTAAAATTAAATTAATCTATATGGTAAATGGAGATGCCTTTTAATATTGGGAAAAAAATTGTAGTATAATTCTGATCTTTTTACCTTATTACCTATACCCAAAGTATCATTAAACCAAAAACTTAATAACCTAATAGTTTGCTAATATTAAAAAATGTAAAAACACAACAACTCTGAATCCTCATACAGTTTGGTCATAAATAAAAGAGAGACTTCAATGGAAATTTCCTTTTGTTTCTAAGTAAACTCAATACTAGAGCAAAGTAGGTTAAGTCTAGGACTGCCACATTTTTTCTAGCAACATTACCACTAAATATATCTCTAATTATTAAATGGAAATGGCTTCACATTTAAATTTGTTACATATATATATATAAATAAATAACTTTTTAAATATATGTAATTGTTTAAATATTTAAATATGTGGAAATGTCTGTTATATTTTCATATTAGAAAAATCACTATCAGATATTAATAGACAATAGTTAATAGGAATTCAGTTATTACTTTTATTGAATGTCTATTAATATCTGATAATGATTTTCTAATGTGAAAATATTACATACATTTCCACATATTTAAATATATAATGAATAAATGTAACATCATGTGAAATTTACCAAATCTATTTTAAATAATAATTGAAGAGACCTCTAGCTGCCAAGTTTGACAACTTTTTACAATAAGAGAGTGGGCCACCTCTTAATGTATTTTAGATCTTTTTATGTACCGTTATCTAGAACAATAACAGTCAGAGCACTAATTTAAATCAGCCTTTCTATTTTTTAATGTAAATTGAACTATATTATATAAATATAAATACTTAATATGATAAATTGTTATTTAATGGTAAAGTAAAATAAAATAATTTGTGATTAGAAAATGAAAAACATAATTTAAAAATCTAAATATACTAAATGTTTATTAGAAGTGATTTTTTAAAAGAATAAAATATATATTTTTACTATTTACTCTCAAACTAAATATTAATATCTGGGTCACATGAATGTGTCAGTGTAAGTCAAAACATCTTATGGAGATAAATTATATTTTTATGATGTCTTTAACTGTTTTATAATAGTAGAAATTAGATGAGGTCGAATTTGTGTTTAAATTATTATTGTTTAAATGATTATAGAAATGTAATATCTATAGTATATGATTTTTTTTTTCAAGTAAATCAAGTCATATATCACATGAGTTAATTTAATAAGCTTGTACTACAAATGATATATAATGAGCATGCCAATATCTCTTAACCTTTTCACTGATGAAAGTCAGATCTAGAAACCGGTCTGTCGATAGGAATATTATGAAAAGCTTGTTAAGAGTTATTAGCACACACATTTTATATAATATATGAAATTTTAAAAACAATATGTAACATTAGTTATGCAAAGAATTGAATCGTCATAATAAATAAATAATCATAACTGCTAAATATCTGTAAATGCAAAGCGGAAGTAACTATCTCCCACTGAGTTATGTAGTGGCAAAAGCCAATGAAAAGATAGAAGGATAACATGTGATACCATTCTATCATTGGACTCTGTCATTATATAAGATTAGTTTTTGACTTCTTTTTTAAACTATGTGTGAATTTTGTTTGGTGTTTTAATTTATGCACAGACTAAAGTTCTGCAACCACCATAAATATATTCAAAGGATGAAGATCGAGTCTTACTTTTAACAATCTTTGAACATTAAATGAAATATTAATTTTAATAATTGTAATAATAAATAAATAATTATAATTTCTAAATATCTGTTATTGCAAAGTGGATGTAACTATCTCCCACACTACATAACATTTGATGCTACATAATTCAGTGTGGGAGATAGATACTTCCACTATGCGATTAAAGAATTGAATTATGATTTTACATTTGTGTATATCTTGATTCTAACTATAAATCTTATTTCATTTAATTATGCAGATAATCTTTTAATCATTAAAGTAAAGAATTGATAATATAAATGTGTCTTAAAAACAGGAATATATTACCAGTTCAGTGTGCTTATTTTCATTTCACAAATTATTCAATGTTGAAAATCCCAAATAAACACAGATGTTCCGAAATGCAAGAATTTAATCTAATTTAAATGCCCACGACCGAAGTTCGAATTTGGATGAGATAATACTTGAAATTTTTCTAGGATTTTATCAGAATTAAATTTTTTTTAAATACCCGGTCGATTTCCAATTAATGCAACCATCTCAATGTAGTTAGTAAATAAGTATTTAGCTATAGTTAGCAAGAGTGTAAAACAAAATGGAAAACTGTTCAAACATTCATCATCCAGCAATTGACAGTCCTTATAAATCATATCATCTCCTAGCCTATTTTTTTTTATAGAAAAGGGTGACAATTGATTACACTTTTGTCCTACAGGAAAATATTAACGGACTGTTCTATAATATTAATTAATGTACTCCATCCCCAATCTTTTTAATTAAACATTGTATGAGATGTATCAACTTCTGCAGTATTTTTTTTTACAATTAATAAACCTAAATATGGTTATATTTTATCACAAATTCCAGAAATTTTTAGAATTCTTGAATATATCTTACATATTTAACATTGCAAGATAAGAGCTAAACGCGATAAACAACAACAACAAAAAAAAACGACTCTTGTATCGCTTTGTCCAGAAAGTGGAATATGTAAATTAACAAATTTGGATATTAACTACCTTTTGTTAAGCCATTGTATTCTCTCAATAATAATGTTGACTACTGAGTTTGACCGCTATGAATATGACCTTCTGGGTTAAAAGCACTACTCATCTACCTATTATTTAAAATCTAAATTAATATTTCTTTTGGAAGCGAATAAGCGCTTATCATAGAATTGATAAATAACAGTAATTCTACTAGGACAATATATATATTAAAATTTAGTTAAGTCATCTAAAGGTCGCATTAAACAAAATCCAGGGCTGGATCCAAAATAATAAATATAGTACAGTAAATTAAATAATTGGGAGTATTAAAGTTAGTTAGGTTTAGCAGCCATTTCAAAAATGTAAAAGAGAAAAGTTATTATGTTCATAAAAGATTTTACTGAAACAGTAAATGGTACAATAAATGTTTATATTGTCAAGCATTGGTGGTCGAGAGGTCAGCGACAGCTGCTTTACAAGCAGTTGTCCCGAGTTAGCGGGTTCGCCTCCCGGCTGATGCTATGACACATGGGAAAAAATGTTTATATTATAAATATCAGATAATAATATAGCATCAAGATTATCGATTAGTGATAGAATTAAAATATCTAATTAAGCTTTCGATTCAAATTGTTTCAAATAATAATATTAACACCAACATTATCGATTAGTGATAGAATTAGATTATCTAATAAACTTTCTATTCAAAATATTATATTTATTTTCTTTTTTGAATTCGTGATTATTTACATTTGTTGGTATCTGTTTTGCACACGCGTGTGTGTTTTTAAGAATATACTTATAATTAGCAAAATATAAAATATATATTGACAAATGAATTTGCTGTCAATATTCAGAAGAAAATTTTTATGATTAATATCTTTTAAATTGGAAGTTTATGTGTAAATATTGTGTTGTATGTGTTAGAATAATTTATTTGTTTGGCGTAGCGATTTAAAAAGGTTAACTATTAAAAGGGTATCATAACTGTAGAGATTTCATCCACGAGAGAAATTCACTATGATTTTATTAAGTCTTTCAATTATGCCACTGTTGTCCACATTTATAAAGATCAGTTAAAATTAAATTAAATGATTAATAAGAATAAGATGGAATTGATCTTAATTTTAATGGATTCTGGACTATTATATACAGTATATATATAACTAAATAATATGACTAAGATTGCGTATGTAGTTTATTATACTTATAATTGTTAATCTTATATGTTTTACACATCTGCTTATTAATGGGTCTTTTTATATTATTAGATGTCAAACTATTTATATTTCAGTAGTTGCTTTTTTATTTTTTGTTTGAACTGTTAATTTTATTATTTTATATTAATTTTTATGTAATAATTTTTTATTATATTTTAACTTCTCGCGTTATTTTTTTTTCACATGAAATTTATTCGTACATTGAAATAAATAAAGTAATTATAGAAGAGGGGAGGATATTGATGAGTTTAATAATCTAAACTTGAAGAGAAATAAGTAAACTTATTATCATGAATTTTTGTAATTATTTGTTATAAATCTTTTTTTAAAAATTCGTAACGAAAAATACATTCCCGAAGAGGGAGAGGGCAAATAAATAAAAATAAATTGGCATAGTTATAACAGAGAATTTTAAATAAGAACGAAAAATGCAACTATTTCTTAACTAACTTATCAATATTATTGATTAATCTGATAAGCGATGTGCACAGATTAGTTTTCTGTAATCTTCATTGATTTTTATTTTGTGAACTTATTGTCTGCCTTCCACAATCATCAAAATCAGATGTGCTTAATCTATTCTCTTTATATAAAAATTTAAAAACTTTAACTACTAATTTGCAAAAAATATTATTTTATTTAGTTTGATGTGCTTATACAAATTAGTCTATTTATTTATTATGTGTGCTTATCCAATAGTATATATGATATAAAAGATAACCCATATATGATACAAAAGAAACAGATATGATTTTACTACTCGGGAGTTCATAATAAATTCGAACCCCAGTCGCGCCGGATGCAATGCACTAGAATCGATCCTGGGTCTTCCCAATCTCAAATCGAACCCTCTTCCAACTAAGCCAAACTATGCAGTGCTATAAATAACATGGTTCTCTATTAAGACATCATAGGTGATTTCATTATTTTCTCTAATCCTTGTATATATATATATATATATATATATATAAATATATATATAAACTACTGCAATGTTTAGTTGCTCAGAAGGTCATGTGATATTAAACAGATAAATAGCAGATTGAGTATCTTAATTCAAAAACATAAGCTCAATAGGACAAATATTATTAAATGGCACCAAACGAATTTGATTTTTGACAATCATGTTAATAGCATTTATTCAGAATATTTAATCATCTGTTGATTTTGTCAAGCTGTCAAATGAGATATTCATTGCTTCTTCTTTTATTTTATTTTTTTAAATAAACAAAAACAAAAAGAGCTTATAATCACATTCTGCTTGATGGAATTTATTCATCTCGTGGCGAATCTTCTTGCATTTCCATCACAGTCAAAATTTTCAAAGGGGATTTGAACTCAGATTTTCAATAATAATATGATATGGCTGGCTGAACAGTTAATGCTTGGAGTGGATTGAAACCTGTCCATTAAAGTCAGAAGATTTGCTATCTTAATATAAAATGAGCACTGATTATATATATATAAAATACATATTTTGCGGGTTCATCCGTGTTAAAAACTTTTAATATCAATATACTGACGTTTCGACTTGGTCACACAAGCCATCCACAGAGTTATAAAAAGGTAGAAAGATGGTTGTAGAGGCGCTACAATCACTGGTTTGAATAAAACATTAAAAATCCCACCAATAGCAAAAATGTTAAATTTAAGAATGTTTTTTAAAGAAATCTTTCCAAATAGGAGGAAGTTTGCACGTATCATCTCGCTTATTGATACAATCTGGCCTTTTAAGTATCTCAATGCTTCTCTGATTTTGCATTGGTAGAGATTATCACATCTGATATGATCCTGGTACTAGAAAAATCTATTTTATGACCTGAATCTATAGTATGGAGTGAGATGCTGATGATGATGAGTGTTTTTAACTGCATTAGCATGCTCATCTCTCCTAACACTGATGCGACGATTACTCATACCTATGTAAGAAGCTTTACAATTTTTACATGAGATTTGATAGACACCATGAGATTCAAGAGGGATTGAATCCTTAGGCTTGGTTATTATATTGCTGATCTTTTGATGAGCAGAAAATGCTGTATCTATATTATAGCGTTTTAATATACGTCCGATACTGTCTGTAGTTCCTTTTACATATGGAACACAAATCCTAAGTTCTGACGTATCATCTTTTTGTTTCCTATTTTGTCTATTTTGGGCTTGAAATAAGGCTTTTTTTATAAATTTGTAATTATAACTATTTGCTAATAAAACACTATTAATATGATTTATTTCTTCTTTCAGATGTGTGTCATCTGAAAGGTTAATTGCTCTATTTAAAAGAATTTTGGCTACAGAAACTATCTGAGTTGGGTGATGATGAGAATGTAAATGTAAATATCTGTCTGTGTGTGTATCCTTTCTGTAAATAGAAAAGATAAACTATTTGGTGTTCTGGTGACTAGAACATCAAGAAAAGGGAGTTTTCCATCAGACTCTGTCTCCATTGTAAATTTAATATGAGGATGCATATTATTTAAATGTAAGAAAAAATCATCTAATTTATTTTTTCCATGTTGCCATATGACAAAGTGTCATCTATGTATCTGAGCCAAATGAGAGGTTTTAAAGATGATGATTCTAAAGCACGAGTTTCTATATATTCCATGAATAAATCAGCTATTACTCCTGAGATAGGTGAGCCCATAGGAGTACCAAAAACTTGTCTGTAATGCTGTCCATTGTATACAAAATATGTATTTAAGAGACAATGTTTAATCAAAGCAATAATATGGTTTGGTAAATTGCAACGTTGTGAGATTATATTTAAAGCTTCATCAATTGGAATGTTTGTAAACAAAGACACGACATCAAAACTGACCAGAATGTCACTAGCATTAATTTTTAAACTTTTTAAAACAGAAATAAAATGAAGAGAGTTTTTAATATATGATTTAATAGATGGGATTGTAGGTTTAATGAAATCCGATAAGTATCTAGCTAAAATATGAGTTGGAGAACCTATTGCACTTACTATTGGACGAAGAGGGGTATCTGGTTTGTGAATTTTTGGAAGTCCAAAATTTTATGGACAGACACAAGATTTTTCACGAGGGATTATTTTATTTTTTATCTCTGTTTCAATAGGTGATTTATTAATAATAGCTTTTGTTGTTTTTTCCAAATATGTAGTATGATCTCTTTTTGATAGTTTATAAGTTTTATCACTAAGCAGATCTAAAATTTTATTATGGTAAATGTCACGATCCATTACAACTGTGGCATTACCTTTATCAGCTGGAAGTACAACAATTGATTTGTCCGATTTTATATTATTTAATGCTTGTCTTTCTTTCTTTGAAAAATTATTTTTAGGAAGCTTAGCTTTTTTTAAAATATTACAAATCTCAGCTCTAGCTAAATCAGCCGATGTAGAATCAATTTTATCAAGAGCTGATTCAACATTACAGACAATTTTCTCAAAAGGTATCCGGGAAGGTGTTAAAGCAAAATTGAAACCTTTTTCTAAAACCGAAATTTCATCTGTAGAGAGCTGATTCAACATTACAGACAATTTTCTCAAAAGGTATCCGGGAAGGTGTTAAAGCAAAATTGAAACCTTTTTCTAAAACCGAAATTTCATCTGTAGAGACTTTTTCTAAAACCGAAATTTCATCTGTAGAGAGCCTCTCTACAGATGAAATTTCGGTTTTAGAAAAAGGTTTCAATTTTGCTTTAACACCTTCCCGGATACCTTTTGAGAAAATTGTCTGTAATGTTGAATCAGCTCTTGATAAAATTGATTCTACATCGGCTGATTTAGCTAGAGCTGAGATTTGTAATATTTTAAAAAAAGCTAAGCTTCCTAAAAATAATTTTTCAAAGAAAGAAAGACAAGCATTAAATAATATAAAATCGGACAAATCAATTGTTGTACTTCCAGCTGATAAAGGTAATGCCACAGTTATAATGGATCGTGACATTTACCATAATAAAATTTTAGATCTGCTTAGTGATAAAACTTATAAACTATCAAAAAGAGATCATATTACATATTTGGAAAAAACAACAAAAGCTATTATTAATAAATCACCTATTGAAACAGAGATAAAAAATAAAATAATCCCTCGTGAAAAATCTTGTGTCTGTCCAAAATTTTATGGACTTCCAAAAATTCACAAACCAGATACCCCTCTTCGTCCAATAGTAAGTGCAATAGGTTCTCCAACTCATATTTTAGCTAGATACTTATCGGATTTCATTAAACCTACAATCCCATCTATTAAATCATATATTAAAAACTCTCTTCATTTTATTTCTGTTTTAAAAAGTTTAAAAATTAATGCTAGTGACATTCTGGTCAGTTTTGATGTCGTGTCTTTGTTTACAAACATTCCAATTGATGAAGCTTTAAATATAATCTCACAACGTTGCAATTTACCAGACCATATTATTGCTTTGATTAAACATTGTCTCTTAAATACATATTTTGTATACAATGGACAGCATTACAGACAAGTTTTTGGTACTCCTATGGGCTCACCTATCTCAGGAGTAATAGCTGATTTATTCATGGAATATATAGAAACTCGTGCTTTAGAATCATCATCTTTAAAACCTCTCATTTGGCTCAGATACATAGATGACACTTTTGTCATATGGCAACATGGAAAAAATACATTAGATGATTTTTTTTACATTTAAATAATATGCATCCTCATATTAAATTTACAATGGAGACAGAGTCTGATGGAAAACTCCCTTTTCTTGATGTTCTAGTCACCAGAACACCAAATAGTTTATCTTTTTCTATTTACAGAAAGGATACACACACAGACAGATATTTACATTTCCATTCTCATCATCACCCAACTCAGATAGTTTCTGTAGCCAAAACTCTTTTAAATAGAGCAATTAACCTTTGAAGATTTCAGAGCGTCTGAAAGAAGAAATAAATCATATTAATAGTGTTTTATTAGCAAATAGTTATAATTACAAATTTATAAAAAAAGCCTTATTTCAAGCCCAAAATAGACAAAATAGGAAACAAAAAGATGATAAATCAGCTATTAGGATTTGTGTTCCATATGTAAAAGGAACTACAGACAGTATTGGACGTATATTAAAACGCTATAATATAGATACAGCATTTTCTGCTCATCAAAAGATCAGCAATATAATAACCAAGCCTAAGGATTCAATCCCTCTTGAATCTCATGGTGTCTATCAAATCTCATGTAAAAATTGTAAAGCTTCTTACATAGGTATGAGTAATCGTCGCATCAGTGTTAGGAGAGATGAGCATGCTAATGCAGTTAAACAACACTCATCATCATCAGAACTCTCACTCCATACTATAGATTCAGGTCATAAAATAGATTTTTCTAGTACCAGGATCATATCCAGATGTGATAATCTCTACCAATGCAAAATCAGAGAAGCCATTGAGATACTTAAAAGGCCAGATTGTATCAATAAGCGAGATGATACGTGCAAACTTCCTCCTATTTGGAAAGATTTCTTTAAAAAACATTCTTAAATTTAACATTTTTGCTATTGGTGGGATTTTTAATGTTTTATTCAAACCAGTGATTGTAGCGCCTCTACAACTGTCTTTCTACCTTTTTATAACTCTGTGGATGGCTTGTGTGACCAAGTCGAAACGTCAGTATATTGATATTAAAAGTTTTTAACACGGATGAACCCGCAAAATATGTATTTTATATATTTAACCCGTGCAAATCTTCGTTTTAACATATATATATATATATATGGAAGATGATAATCTAGACCCACTGATGAGTGCTGGTTTGGCGTGAAATACGTATATTGGTGATTATTTATCTTTTCTACATGTGTGTGGGCATGTGTATCAGTTATATGAGATAGTGTGGATAGTTGAAGGATGCTTGAAAATCTGAGCTCAAATCTCATATACTTACAATTGTGAAGAGTGCCTAATTTTCAAATATTTATTATTCTGATAAATTACATTTACTCAAATTTAATGGTATAATTTTTGTTTCAGATCTAATCTGATTGTTGCTCATTATTGAACTTTTCTGTCCATGATATCACCAAAATTTTCACCAGAAACACATTTTAAAAATGTATAAATATTCTTTCAGATTTTCAATCGGATGGGCAGTTGGAGTGTGGAGTGGATTGAAACTTCTCCATTAAAGTATGAAGATTGTCTATCTTAATATATATCTGAGCATTTATTGTATATATGTGTAGAGATGATAAACTGGACCAACTGATGATGATTCCTGGTTTAGTATGAAATATATATATTGGTGATTATTTATCTTTTCGACATATATGTGTTCAAGAGTATCAGTGTATGAGATAGAATAGAGGGTGGTGGGTCGTATGAAAGTCTGTGCTCGTATACCCTACATATTAAATATTCTTTCTATTGTTTTTCTTTAAGACCCAATCTTTATATCTATAAAGAATTATATACATTAGTAGTAGTTTGAGCTGTTCTGATCTTCATTTTTAAAAATATAACTTTAATGGGCTTTTCACTGCATTTCTGCTTAGTCACAATTAGTAACAAAATAATAAGATGACATGCACATAAAGATAGATGTGTAAAGAGAGAGAGATAGACTGAAATATTGAGACACATAAAAAAGGATTATGCCTTTAATTTATAAATTAAAAATAGAATAGAAGCGAACAGGTATGGTCCTGGGTAATGGTGCTCATTTCAATAACGTTAATCAAATATATAACTTCAAGTTCTTATTCCATATTGGAAAACATCATACTTTAAAAGTAAATAATAAATTATTGTCAGGTTCATTTTAAATTAAAGAAATGCAAGTTTAATTCTTGCCTTATACAGGTCTGTTAGATTTTAAAAAAAAATTAATCTTGATTCCTTCTTGCACTTTCTTCAAGTAGCATTTGAATCCAGTCAATAATACTTTCCATTGAGTTCATTCTTATTCTACAACCTTTTTTTATGTTTTATTTTACTCAATTGAGTATTAATCCAGAAATGTTTATATTTTTATTGGAAATGTTGTCACTCCATTAAACTACTTATACAATTAAATAATAATATATATTTATAGTTTATTTTTTCTATCTATTTAGAGATTATTTCTTTGTAAATATGTGTCTTTTTATCTTATAGTTATATCTTTGTGTGCTAGATTTCGATAATAATAATACTGTTAATAATTTTTATTAGTCATTCATTAGACATGTTTTTGGTCATAAGTTTATGATTAGATTCCTCCACGAGGTGTTAAAAGCAGATGGAACCCCATCCTACCTTGTGTGAGAGTGATGTAGTGAAAATTTCACTACAGTAATATTATTTGTTAAATGGATCATCTCTAGTCTAATGAATGACTAATAAAAATTATTAATATACTTCCATCAAGTGGTTTGTTTCAGAGTTGTGAGGGCAGTAAGGTTGACACTTAACAATTAAACTGTAGTAATTGACTATATATATATATATATATATACTGATCAGTAATTGACTATATATATATATATATATATACTGATCAGTAATAAAGATATATGTAAAAGATTTTGGTTTGGACGAACTGATGAGTGCTGGTTTAGCTTGAAATGTGCATCTTGGGGATCATCCATCTTTTCCTCATGTCTTTGATCATATGTTTATGATTACACTTCTCCACAATGTCTTAAAAGCAGATAGAAAACAGTCCCTATCTTGCAGGAGAATAGTGAAATAAAAATTACACTACAAAAATATTATTTATTAGTTGTTAATTCGTTAGTTGCTTGACAAATATTTAGTTTAATCATATTTTTCGTACTTGAAAATAAATAGTACACCATATATATATGATAAACAAAACAAGTTATAAATTTTGTAACTTGCTCTTAGCTTGCATTTTACAAAATTTATAACCTGTTTTGTTTATTCTAAATGTACACTTGAAGGTTTTTGCAATGATATATATTGCAGAGGTGTTTACTATATGGTGAAACAGAACTGATTTCAGACCCATATAGCTATCTAGTTTGTTTAGCTGGATTTGAAGATATTTACATAATATGAAAAATTCATGCTTTCAAACTGATAGAAACATGTTTCATAAATGCTGATTATAGAGTTAGTATTTAGATCTAGTTTCTAGTCTTCCTACCCTTTACTGAGGTGAGCCAACTAGCTTGAAACCATGGTCTAAAGGTTGGAGACAACAAAAGAGATATTGAATTTTATTTCTCTCAGCATTTATGTAAACAAAGCTTGTTAGGAGCTATTGGTAAAGCTCCACCTAATATATATATATATATATATATATATATGGCTAATGATAAATGAATGGAAAATTATATAGAATATATGTTTATACAGGATTTTTGTTTTAGTTTATATTGCTATAATTTCTATATATATATATAATTTTTTTTTCATATGGCTGATGCTATGACATATGAATATATATATATAAAGATAGATGTCGCTATGTATGCAATGTAAATTGGAGTTTTAAAATAATCCCATCACATTGAAAAAGGCAATAAATATATATATTAAAAAAAGCTTTCCTGTACTATTTCTATTATATATGTGTGTATAATTTTTGTTGTTATATAAAAATATTTTATTTGATATTATATCATATGATTTATTTAATTATTGCTATTATATAAAAGAATTTTATTTTATATTATATTGTTTGATTTGTTTAAATATATGTATATATAATTAAACTATTCATTCAGTATACTTAATGTTTCTGCCCGAAATACGTATATTGGGGATCAATTATCTTTTTCAAATGTGTGTGGTCATGGGTATTGGTTGTTTGAGATAAAGTGAAGGATGAATATAGACTGAAAATCCTAAGTTCAAATCTCTATTTAATATATATATATAAGTGTGTGTTACATTTGTTACTATAGTTTGCATAGTAATTGTTGGAATTCTATTGTGCGTAATGAGTTCACTATGACACCATAGCATAACAAAGTTTATATTGCAGATTTATAATTTGCTAACTAACATGTGATGTAGATTTTCATCATTGATTTTATAAAAATTAAATTTTCTTTTATATATTATTGTAATTATTTTTCTGTAATTTAAATGTGTATGTTTATATATGGGATAAATTTTTGAAGAAAAAAAATACATCCTTTCAATATTATTAGATTTTTTATAATATTAAATTTTTTTCTTAATAAATAGTATTATATGAGATTTCCTGTACATTTTTTTCTATATATTTATGATAAAAAATAAATTCTATGTGAAAAGAAAATGAAGGAATACATCCATTCATACTGAGTATATAGTTTAATTATGCATTAAAAAAGACAACTGTAACATAAAAAATATTAATAATTTATTTTTGAGTTATTAATTCTTTGCATGTCTTGGGTTAATGGATAAATTACATGTCGATTCTTTTTTCAAAGAAAAATCTAATTAAAAAAAAAGTTTATATATAAATGATCTATTAAAAATAAATAATAATATAGTAATTTAGAAAATTCATAGATTCCCACAAAAAGTTAGATTTATTTTTATATCTTCTATATTTATTAAATCATAAGTGTACATAATTCTGTTTCCTTGACAACAGCTTGCTAATATTCTATTGGTTGATTATAAGAACTGACTGTGGTAATGTGATATAAATAAATATAGTGAAAACTTGATTAATTGTTTTTCAGGGGAATGGAGAACAAAAGCAAAGTATATGAAAAAAAATGTAAACCCACCAAATAATTAAAATTTATTAACAATAATAATTAAATGTTCATTATTCATGGAAATGCATGAAACAAACAATAAAAATGATACTTTTGAGTACAACTTAATATTATAATTCAAAATATTCCATGTCTATAATGTCTAAAATATGAAACTTTTTATAATATAATATGTTTATGCTATCCTGGGAATAGAATATGCAAATTACCAATTTACATATTAAGTACTGAGAATTAATATCATGTTTTCTTTTCTTCTAACAATACCAGTTTAGGTGATAAGTTTAAGCATTATGATTATGATCTCCTAGGTTGAAAGCACTCCTTATCAAGTTATTAGTTAAATCATGAAATAAAGTTTAATTTTTTCTTGAGAAGTGAATTAATGCTACATATAGAATAAAAATGATTAAAAAATTGGTATTATTATAAAGTATAGAGAATAGATAAACATGGAAATTGTCAAATCTTTTGCAGTAAATTTGTTTGTAACTTTTATTAATTTATTTAATTTTAAAAATAATAAAACATAAGTAAAATGGTCTTTAAAAATATTAAGTTCTTTTTTAATTAATACTTGACCCTATCACATGACTAGCTTACATATCATCGTTTTAGCAGCATACATATGCTTTCATCACCTTCATGTGATATTTTATTGGTTTAAACCAAATCCTGATTACAGGATAGAAGTAACTGTACTGATTAAAAAACTAAGAACACCTTAATATATAGAAACTGGATTACTTTCAGATCTATAAGACTATAGAAACAAGTTGTTTAAGGTTGAAAACATTTACATATTTTTCACTTTGAACTTATAGATGAAAAGATTATTAGATCCTAACAGTTCAGATGCATTGTTTCAATATCAAAGTTCCTCACTGATAAAAGCCATAAGCTCGAAACCAGTCAGGGGATAGTGGATAGCACAGCACAAGATAGGAATTTAGTAAGCATGATCATCTGGCATCTATTACATACTAAAAATTATAGTAAGTGGCATAGAAGTGATGAAAAAAAAATGTATGCTGCTAAATTAGTATTTAATAGAAAAAAATATTGATAAATAGATGTTTGTGCTTACTTGAGACCTTAACAATTTTTTAAAGTCTAAAACACTTCCACATTAACTGCTATTTATAATGTAATGTGATTTGTACATAGAACTTGCGATGTGATACAATGTAGCTATTCTAAAAACTTTTACATTCGTCAGTTCATGGAAAAGAATGCATATCTTTAGATTCACCATAACCATGGTAATGATGAAACTATGAAACATATGAGTATTTCATAAAGTGATGCACTCGTAATTATTTATTATGAAATTTTTATTTAAGTCTAACTAAAAGACAAATATTTACTATATATCATTTCAAATACTATGAGAAAAAATGGATCTTGTGCTTTGGATTGAGAATATTTTATTTACTAAATAAACCAATTTTAGAGTATTAATCTTGATATATTATTTGAATCAGTATTAATAAGATGTAAATTGAAAATTTTCACAAATGTCAATTAGAATAATTGTTCAATCATTGACAAATCTCAATACTTAAGTAATTCAATTCCTTTACAAAGGCTTATTTTAAGCACTTTCGGAAGAACGCATGATTTAAAGTGGAAGTGAGTATTATTTAAAAGCAATATTTAACATTTTATGACCTCATTGAAAAAATTAAAAGATTTAAGTGGAGTTGGGCTGGACATATTGTTAGAAGAGATGATAATAGATGGACAATTGTAATCTTAAACTGGATTCAAAGAGATTGTAAAAGACCCAGAAAGAGACCACATGTGAGATGGATGGATGAAATAAGAAAATGTGCAGGGGTGATGAGGAGAAGAGAAGCTAAAGATCAGAGAAGATGGATTAAACTTGGAGAGACCTTCATCCTGCAGTGGATTGATAATGGTTGATGATGATGATGATGATACACACATCCATGTATATGCTCAAAATTTTGTTTGATGGTGGAATCCTATGACTAATAATAATTATTGATCATTATCTATGTTAGCTGATATTTATTTGCCAATCTCTTATCATAATTTTCAGAGATAAATCAGATAAATCATAAAGTTTTATAAGCCCTTCATAATATAATATATGAAAATATTAATTCAACATATACAACTCTCTAGAAAAGTTACGAATATTATTTGCAGAATTTCAGAAAAGATATTATTCTTTCATATTCTCACTCTTATAACCACAGCTTTCTGGGTTTAAATAAGTTTAAACACTTGGGTTTGAAGTAAAAGATTTTATTTTGTTCAACAAAAATCCCCAACAAAAGAACTATTATAGTTTATTGAACAAACTTGTTTAGCCTCAGAGAGATTGACATTTAGTAGTAATTGATAGTTTAATGGCAACATCAAAAGGCAAAAGTTATCTCTGTTTACATGGATATAATCTCCTTGTTTCTATTTTTAATTATAATAAAATCCATGAAAATATTGCATATAGTCTTAGGTATTTCTAACAATAGCATTATACAATCTTGTAATTAAATAAAATGTAGAACAATAAGTTATATAAGTGAATTAAGGAAGAAAAAACATGGAAATAAAAGCAATAAAAAAGAAAATTTTAAATTTTAAAAAAGTTAACAATTTAGTGTGTGATAACATTAGAAGCTATTGATGATTTTACATAATAATTCCAGACATGAAATTATTATTGTAAATTAAAAACAGTCTACTATTATTATAAAATGGGTAAGAGAATAAACAGATGTTACTGACATCATTGAAAGAATTAAAAGACTGAAGTGGAGTTGAGCTGGACATATTGCTAAAAGAGATGATAATAGATAGGCAATTGAAATCTTAAAGTGGATTCCAAGAGATTGTAAAAGACCCAGAAAGAGACCTTATGTGAGATGGATAGATTGAAGCCAAGAGTTGGCTGATCATATTGCTGGAAAAGATGATAATAGATGGGCAATTGAAATCTTAAAATGGATTCCAAGAGATTGGAAAAGACCACATGTGAGATGGATGGATGAAATAAGAAAATATGCAGGGATGATGTGGAGAAGAGAGTCTAGAGATTGGAGACAATGGATTGAATGTGAAGAGACCTTCAACCTGTAGTGGATTGATAATAGTTGACAGTGATGATGATGAATATAAATAAAATGTCCATTAAATATATATTGTAACTTCCATACAAAAAAAATAAAAATACTATTATCTTCTACCTCCAATAATAAATAAAAATAACAAACATCAAAAATAAAATCTTAAAACAAATTTGGCTCTAACATTAACATGATCAAATCCAAAGGAGTAAGATTCGGCTAGCATGAATCAATAAATCTAAGGAAGGACACAAACTACATGAAGATAATATCTCCAGTATTAAACATCAATTAAATTAACTTCAAGATCCAAAGCAAAAATATTTCAAGATAAATTTAGTTTGCAATACCGATAAATAGTTAACGATCAGGAAGGCATCCATCTATGAAATAAATATGGAGTTAGTATTATGAGTCGGATGATAAATGAATAAAGATGTAGATGATTGAATGGATCATGAAGAACAAATAATAATTAACTAATGAAAAAGAATGAACTTAAGAGTTAGGAGAAAAAAAAAGAAAATGTGTTAGAGTGATGAATAATTAAGATAGTGATAGAATAGGGATCAGTGAAGGATGAATCAATTGTGATAATGACTTAAGATGAAATGAGGATGAAAATAAAAGAAAGAAACATGTGGATGAGCTATGATAACAATGTTGATGATGAAGAATGAGATCCTGAACTATAAAACTAATATTGTGTCTAACAACAGCAAGACAATAATGATATAAAGGCAAGGGGTTCTAAGCTTGACTAAAAAAAATATTTAACCACTAAATTAAAATAGATTATAAATCTTAAACTAGAAAAAAAATTTACATTTTAAAATTTTACTAAATCAATCAAACAATAAGAATGAACATAAGAGATCAAGGAAAAGCATAATAAATAACTTAAGAAATGAAAAATTAAAATAGATTCAAAATTGAGACTATTAATTAACAATTTACTTTTCTCAGGGTTCAAATAACTTAAATGCTACTATTTTAAAAGATATATTTGAATCAGTGAGATGGATTTTGAGACTACCCAAATATAACAAGCAAAGACGACTCATAAAACAAAAATGGAATCAATAAAGAATATTTGACAATTCCAATACTAACAATAATATAAACTTTAAATTTTACGGAGTATTAATAAATTCTTAATAAAGTTAATATAATAATTTACAAACTATCTTTTATTTAATAAGCATGGGCAATATGATCAAGATCAGTGAATGATATATCTAATGATTTAGATAAACAAGTTATTCCAAAACTAAATATTTCATTTTTAAAACATTATTTAAAATAATACATGTGCTTAAGATCAACAGTGTTTTTTTTATCAATAAGCAATAACTTTATATACACTAAATCTTAATAATATTTATTTTATAAAGTGCAGACAGTTAGTTGAAATTAAATTGAAAGGCTGCAAACCTCTTGTGCTTATTATAATACTTATCTGACAGCCAATCAGATGTTATGATGGCTGTCTGAATAATGATCAAACTGTAAACACGACAGAGAATTTTACAAGAAAAAAGTGGTCCACCCTCTTCTTCACTTGTTTTTCTGTATATCTAAGTAAGTCTGAAGCATTTAGGTTTGAAAGTGTAAAATTCTTTGTCTTGTGTTTACGGTTTGATCGCTATTCAGACAGCCATCATAACATCTGATTGACTGTCAGATAAGTATTATAATAAGTGCGAGAGGTTTGGTTTGCAGCCTTTCAATTTAATTTCAACTAAATATAAGAGCTTAGCAAAACTTATTTAGATATGCTAATACACAATAAAATCTACTATATTGACTGATGATGATTTTTATGACAACAATAAAAACATGTTGATAGCAATAACAATACCAATATGGATAGTGATTAGCAATAATACTACAGATAACTAAATATATTTACAAACAAAATTTATTTACAAATTTGTGAAATATTAATAACAACAAAGAAAACATACATAATCTTGGACAATTGTAAGCAGAAATTTACACATAACAAGATTTAATTATATCATTTTATGACTAAGAGAAGATTTCTGAGGATCTATTTACATTTTAATAAATTATTGCCTTTTTATTTATTATTAAACAGGCAAAACTCTCCGTACAGTAGTGCCACCCTATGCCAACCAGAGTAATCAATGGATGTCAGAAGGCTTGTGCATAAAATCCCCATCTAGTGCCTGTTTAATAACAGTTATGTGCTAGCATAAGAGATGGTGATCATGTAATGTTTATTTATTATTACTTAAATTTATTACTTACATTGAGTTAATATTGACTTATTATACATTTTATATTTTACCTGGTTATTAATAGCATGATTTTAAGAACTTATTTCAAATAGACACAGGCAATATATTTCAAAATCTCTATTCAATAGTTAATATTTAAGATATAATAGTTTAAGCTACCATATGTTACTAGAAACTATTGACTTCTTATTTTAATCCATTTATTTAGACTATTAAACAGCCAACACTGCTTTAAGCATCAAGACTATTATTATTCTACCTTTTAAATATTAGTTTTACTTTATAGAAATCTTTAAAATTAAAGAAAAATATCAGAATTTTAAAACAACTTGAATATAAATGATATATAATATAAATAAATGGTATAGATGGAATCATCTTGAATGGATAGATATTAATTAACAATCTACTATAAAATCACTTTAAACTAATGTTATCTTTTATCATCATTTTGCTTGGTGCTCAGTACAATCTATGCTGATATCAATACTAAACCATTAGACACATAGGAATATGGAATATAATAAAACATATAATATATCCAAAGATATAATAGGATTGAGTTAAGGCAAAGAAAACAAACTAACAACCTAGACCACAATCATCTCATGACTGCATATGGTCTGTATTCCCAGTGTTGCTTTTGGATCACCTTTAGAGATATGAGAAAAAGGAAGGGATGATCAATCCCTTATTTAATAACTAGATCAATAGACCACAAAAGTATGGCTTTAATCTGCTTGAAGTTTGATAGGAAGTATTCATGATTCATGCACAATGGTCATTTATATCATCATTCAGGGTAAAGGAATAAGTACACCTGATGTAATGCAACATGGATTTACCACATATTCCAAATATTAAATATTTATCATTATAATTATTCAACATGATAACAGATACATCTAATACTAATATTACTTACCATGAATATATAAAGACACTAGGAAAATGGAATATATTACTGTTTGTCACATAAAATTTATAACTATTATTATCAATTCGAGAATGACCCATAACTATAGCTGTCATTAGCGATTAATTAGTTAAGATTACATAAAAAATATCATATTTAATGCATCTAAATTAACTAGAAAAATACTATCCACTTATTACAGTTTAGTACTTGTAGCCTTTATCCTAGAAAGAAAAATATTAAGAATAATTGTTATAAGCCAATAAACATCACATGATCACCATTTCTTATGCTTGCTTATAACTGTTATTAAAACAGGAAAAACTCACTATACATATTGCCACTTGCAAGCCTTTTGGCATCCATTGATTACTCTAGCTTGCAGTGAGTGGCAATACGTATAGTGAGTTTTGCCTGTTTTAATAATAATTGTTATAGTTTCTTATCTGTGTTCATATTTTGAATATGAACAAAATTTATAATAAATAAGATTACTTTTATTTTTATATTTGATCAAATTTATATTTATGATGAGGTTTTTTTTTTTACACAAACCAGTTTTTATATCTGTAATAATAATAATAATAATAATAATAATAATAATAATAATAATAATAATAATAATAATAATAATAATAATAATAATAATAATAATAATAATAATAATAATAATAATAATAATAATAATAATAATAATAATAATAATAATAATAATAATAATAATAATAATAATAATAATAATAATAATAATAATAATAATAATAATAATAATAATAATAATAATAATAATAATAATAATAATAATAATAATAATAATAATAATAATAATAATAATAATAATAATAATAATAATAATAATAATAATAATAATAAATGTGGTTTTAATTTCTCCTTATTTGTAATAATAAAAATACTTAATTGTAAATATTAGAGAAAAAAGAATATAGTTAATAATAAATTTGGCTGAACGTTTTCGAGGAACCGTGCCTCATACTCATAGCCTTAGTGAAAATGTACTTAATATATGTAAATGAGAATATTCAAATAAGTTACTGTTACGTAGCCCATTTTTTCGAGATGTCGAAGCACGTGTCTCTTCTGTTGATTGCATGGATGTCTCTGTTAATGTAGAATGCCTCCTTTATTTTTCTCCTGTAGTTGTTTGGTTCTGAGCATAAAATAACAGGGTTAGCGGGTATGAAATTGTGCCCTGATTGTTTAGTATGTTCAAAAAATGCAGAAGGTGTACTGCTGTTCGTTTGGGCTCTGTTGAAGGTGTACCGATGTTGAGCCAATCTGGTGTTCCGATCTGCTTTCGTTTCACCATAATATGTGGCGTGGCATCCGGCTTGGGGGCAGGAAATGGAGTACACCACATGTGGGGTGAGCGCTGGATCAATGTAGTCTTTGGAATTATTGATCAACCTATTAGTGTTGGGTGGAGTTCTGAATATTATGCTGAATTTGTTGCTCAAGGTTTTCGTTAGTTTGCTGGATATTTTAGGGATGTAGGGGACCGTCTAATTTATCGGAAGATAAGATATTTAGGGAATTTATCATCTATTGTGCTGTTGAATTTCATGACTTTCGTCCTAATGGTTTTGTATTTGAATCCTGCTGCCAATAGGTCTTTAATATAATTGTTTATATTTTCCTTCCTATGTGCTTCATATTTACACAAGTGATAGTTTCTAAACATAAATGCTTTGAGACCTGCGAATTTGTGCGATGCGGGTGATTTAGAATTAGGATGGATGCAGCTTCGGATTTCGAATGGTTTAACAATCATTTTGTAATCTATTGAGTGGCGGTCTCTTGACAAGGAAAGGTCGAGATATTTGAGTTCATTACTGTTTTCATATATAATAGAAAAAGATAGTTTAGTTGTGCTTTGTAATTCGCGTTGTATATTTAAAATATTATTTTTAGATGCTATAACAAAAATGTCATCTACATATCGTAAAGATATGAAGTCTGGGTTATTGTTGAAATATTTTGGAATGATGGATTGCTCATATTTATTTAAGTATATACTGGATAACACGCCACTGATAGGGAGGCCCATGGGCCAACCATCTTGCATTGTGTACCATTTATCTTCGAAAAGAGTGAAAATATGGGAGTCAAGCCATGTCAGGAAAGCCATAATGAATTTAATTCTCTCGTTAGGACAAGATATTCGCAACAACTCTTCGTGTATAATTTGGATGGATGCTTTTCTATTGATTGATCCATATAATTCCTTCACATCCATTGTGGCCATAACAGAGCTATGTGAGATTTGAGTGTTTTTAATTCTGGAGATGAATTGAAAAGATAATAATAATAATAATAATAATAATAATAATAATAATAATAATAATAATAATAATAATAATAATAATAATAATAATAATAATAATAATAATAATAATAATAATAATAATAATAATAATAATAATAATAATAATAATAATAATAATAATAATAATAATAATAATAATAATAATAATAATAATAATAATAATAATAATAATAATAATAATAATAATAATAATAATAATAATAATAATAATAATAATAATAATAATAATAATAATAATAATAATAATAATAATAATATAGCATTTGAAAAAATGTGTATAAAAAAGTCATATATATATATTAATATGTAAATAAATGTTTTATCACTAAATACTTACAAAAAAGATGGATCTTTTGAATAAATTCAAGGCTTTAAATAAATTTTTTAGTTATAAGTAAGTTTGAGTATAAAGATTATGAAAATATTACAAAGGAATAATTCAAGTTAATAATTATTATAATATAAATTTTTTTTTGAAAAACCATATTGATTTTTTTTTTATGTTGAACTAAAATTCTCAGTGGTAAAATAAAACTATTCTGTATAAAATTTACTTGGCTTTAAAAATAGTTTTATGCAATTAAATATTATTGGAGTCAATGTGTAGATTCAAGGATTGATAATATAAAATGAATCTTTGTTTGTAAAGTAAATAATTTATTTTTCTTAATAATTAATTTATGCATAGTGAGTGTAATATATTAAAACAGGCAAAAACTCTCCACACACTAGTGCCCTCAGTGCAAGCCAGAGTAATCAATGGATGCCAGAAGGCTTGTGCCTAAAATCTCTATCTAAACGCCTACCCATCCAATATCCCCAGACTAGTTTCTAGCTTGTGGCTTTTGTCAGTGAGGAGCCTTGAATCTGAGAGCACTGCACCTAGAACTTAGGATCTAATGCAACCCTCCAGCAGCCAGCTTTTATCTCAATTAACTACAAAACTATGAGTTTAAAATTGAAAACACAATAGTATTTTCAATCCAAGCTCAGTAGCTTATATAGTCATATAGGTCTGAACTCAGTTCAGTACCCATACTGTTTTAACAACAATTATGAGCAAGCATAAGAAATGGTGATCATGTGATGTTTAGCATAATATATGTAATAAATTCAACATTTGTAACACCAAAAATATAATAGTTTATATTAAGTATAAAAATTACTGTAATGATTATCAAAATGACATTAGCAGTCAGAAATTTAAACTCTGTTACACCATAACAAAAGCATTTTTAAAATATTTAATTTAAATTAATCCTTGAGTCTCCCTTTCTTTAAAGAAAATATACTTCTGCATAAATCATTATCTAGGACTAGTGTCATCTCAATGTACATTTGTTACCCAACACGTTTCCCAGAAGATTGCATGATTTTTCGATATTACTGGATCAATAATTGTATATGTTTGGAATGAGTTTTAGTAGCAAAATAACTATATTTGAAAACAACAACAACAAAAAAAAAAACAATTTATTTATGATAATCATAAAATGAATAAAGTAATTTTTGCTTATATGTTTGCAAACAGGCAAAACTCACTATACGTATTGCCACACACAGCAAGCTAGAGTAATCAATGGATGCCAGAAGGCTTGTGCATAAAATCCCCATCTAGTACCCACTTATCCAATATTTCCAGACTAGTTTGGGCTTGTGGCCTTCATCAGTGAGGAGCCTTGGATCTGAGAAGCCAGAAACTAGTCTGGGGATATTAGATGAGTAGGCACTAGATGAAGATTTTATGAACAAGCCTTCTGGCATCCATTGATTACTCTAGCTTGCTGTGTGTGGCAATACGTATAGTGAGTTTTGCATGTTTTAACAACAGTTATACACAAGCATAAGAAGTGGTGGTCATGTGATGTTTATTGGCTTATGTTTGCAAACATCTTAAATATCCATACATGTCTGATTATAATATAATATTAAATCATCTATGCACTTTATTACTGTTTCACCTGCTGGGGCAATCGAAACTATAAAGAGAAAGGTATAATTAAAGCATTGTAAAACAGTAAGAACGATTTAATATTATATTATATACATTTGGCAATGCAATAAGAAAGATTAGTTATTATGTCTGGTTATAGTAAATTGATATATACAAAAAAATATTTAAAACTAACAAATAATCATGAACAAACATTTTAAATGTAATTATTAATAATTATACTCATAATAATTCTAAGATTTTATATTAGAATACAAAACAATGTCTTGTAAATGTAATAAATGTTTTTATCATGGTTTTATTGATATTATATCTTATATGATTTTATTATATTTATATCTTAGATGATAATCAACAAATTCTCTCTTTTTCTGTTTATTTAATGTTTTGGGCATGTATTCTATGCATGATCAATGGTTATATCTGGATAAAACTGCATAGTGTCAGTGATTGACTGGTGCACCTCCAGTTCATTAGCTGCACATGGCAAATACATTAGCCTATAAATATTGTTATAATTACTGCATTATCTTTAGTATTAAAAAATATCTACAGTTAGACATTAATCACTGGTGTAAAGTTATTCTGCCTGCAGGAATCTGTAGGACAAGTATTTTAACTAGAAGACTTTAAAATTACAACAGCCCGTTACAATTCTTTGTCTTTTCTGTTAGTTTACTGGTAACAATTGCTTTCCTTTTTTTTGCCTGGAATTTTTTTCTCCTCTCTTTCTGGAATTAATCTGCTGATGTTGTCTTTTCTGAGTCAAGACTTCACATTACAAATATTCATCTGATCTATTTATACTTTTGCTTTATAGTAAAGTCATTATATGCCATTGTCCATTTAATGCAAATGAATTCTTTATTTATTTTACTGATAATATATTTCTGAAATTTCACGAATTAATTAACCCTGGATTAATTTATGTTGAAATGTTTTCCAAAATGACTTTAATCTCAAATTTGAATACAATATTTTTATTATATAAACACCTTTCTTGCAGATTAATATTTTTAGTAATATTTGTTTTCCATAATAATTATAACATATTTTTAATTTATTAAAAAAAATATGACCAATGTTTGAAACTGTATATAATTTTTGTTATGTAATATTTGGATTTACCTTTAAATTACTCGGAAGATAAAGGCAACTCTTCCTGAAGGCAAATCCAAAAGATCATAAAACGTCAAGCGTTGGTGGCCGAGTGGTTAGTACAACGCCTTACAAGCAGTTGTACCGGGGTTCGCTTCCAGGCGACGGTTTAACGTATAAAAAAAAAGTCACAAAACACGAAACAACTTTTTATTAAATTAGACATTAACCCTTTTCCCGCCTCTTATGAGGCTCCTCGTCGACATCTGACGTCACTCTAACTCTGCCAGTTCTTATGCTAAAATATTCGTTTGACAGGTATTGAATAGGTTTTTAAAAGTTCTGTAAGATGGTGCCCTCTTCTGAATTATTTTACAAGTAAAAAATAAAAAAAAACGCATTTAAACCTAAACAAAGAAAGAACATTAGTTGTGATTGGTTGTTAGCGTGCTCTCAGCTGAAAAAGACATTCTGATTGGCTGGAAAGAACAAAGAAACCGCCTGATCAAAGAAAATAAAGAAAAACGCTGAGATTTTCATTTTGAATATGATTTAAAGTATTATAAAAGTATATTTTGAGAAATTACAAATTATTTTCAGAGAGAATACTAAAAAAACAAAATTATTTTCGAAAAATATTGAAAATTTTAGTAAAAATATTTAAGATTTAGTAAAAAGAAATATTTACTTTTCTATAACATAAAAGTCGACCTTTTTGTTTATATTATAGCTTTTATGTTGCCAAAATTGAATATTTTAGAATAAATAAATAGCAATTTATTTTTTAAAGAACTTTCGTTCTCTTCATAACCTGAAAAATTAGTAATATACTTTTTATAAACGTATCTGAGTTGAATTTAATATTATAGGCGAATATGTTTTAACAATAGGCTTTGTCTTCAGTTTGTGAGTTGGCCAATTAAAAAATTTGATTTTTACCTCATACAACCAATAATATAATTAGCGGTTAAAAGGTGCAGTTGTACCGAGGTTCGCTTCCAGGCGACGGTTTAACGTATAAAAAAAAAGTCAAAAAAGACGAAACAACTTTTTATTAAATTAGACATTAATTTGCTTGTCAAATAATAAACCTAAATAAATGAACTACTTTCTCCTTCTTCAATTTTATTACAAAAGTCATATTTTCACCATTTTTAGTTTGAATAATTTATACATAGTCAAGCGTTGGTGGCCTAGTGGTTAGCATAGCTGTCTTCCAAGCAGCTGGCCGCTGGCCGGATTCGCTTCCTGGTCAACGCATTTGGCACATGAAATAATAATAATAATAATAATAATAATAATAATAATAATAATAATAATAATAATAATAATAATATATACATTAAAATTATACATACTTGCACATGCATAACAAAACAGAATATTCTAATTATTATTATACCCCATCAGTAGACAATGCAGTCTCCTACAATATCATATATATTAAAATATCAAAATTTTTTTGTAGATTTATTAAATCGATAAATAAATTTCTCCTTTAAATAGATATAACTAACTGCTCCACATATGTCTAAATACGCGTGTACGCTTACTGCGACTTATAAAATTTACAAATAATATTTATTGGTTCTAGTTTATATTACTTTATTAAGCTTTCTTTAACAATTTGGTGATAAGACACACATAGGGTGAAATGATACAGTTTGAACTATATTATTTTAAGATGATATCTCATAAATTGTTTGTATATAGTTACTAAAACAAATGATTTTCTGCATCATACGCGTATGGCTTTGAAGAAGTTAATTAAGGAGGAATTAAGCAAACTATTAAATCCAGTCAGAGATATGTCTGATACTCTATATAAAGATAATTTATATATTTATAACTATCCAAATAAGAGTGATTTAATACATTTGAAATTGGAATGCCGTCTGATTTCTTTGTCATTTTCATAATTTATTAAATTATTTAAAAATTGGATTGTCTTATTATGTCCATTTTTAAATTCAATTCTCAACTTCATATATATATATAATTATCAACCATCTAATGGTTAGAAAAGAAGTCAAAATATTTTCAAATTTTGCTAAATTATTAAAATAGAATATATATTTAAAGAGTAATAAGAACAGACAAATCAATTCTCTGAATGCAAAGGTGATGTCCAAGGTGTAGAGGTATTCTTACACCCAAGACAAAAAAAAGCAGATTTGTGCTAAACAATATTATTTGTCATGTCAGTCCAGATGAATATGTAATCAATTCTTCTCTATTATATCAGTGAGATCATACTTTCAATAAGAAAACTATGTAGACTGTTGGTTATGGGTGGTTTTTTAATGATCTACTTACTGAAAAACATTGTGGCTAATGAATGTAATTTTTATTACTAGTCTTAAATAAATAGATGCCAGCAGAATTTTTCATCAGTTTCTATCAGTTAAAAAATTGTACCTCAAAATATGGCCAAGTGTAATAAATAGCACTATTTGCATTTGCTGACTGTCACTGATAATATACCCTGTGCAGATTTGGGCAGTTGGTAAAGCATTTAACTTGGGATATGGAGATCCCAGGATTGATTCTGACATTTCCAATTCTGGTGCTCAAACATCATATGAACTCCTGAGCAATAAAGCCGTTAGCATTTTTAAATTAGTGTGTGGACATCTTATACAATATATATATATATATATATATATATATATATATATATATATATATATATATATATATATATAATCATTAGAAACCAGTCAATACTTAGACAATCCCAATATAGATAATAATCAGGAATTTTAAACTGTTGTCAAGGCAACCTCCTTATATATATATATATATATATATATATATATATATAATATATATACACTCGTTTCTACTCATCATTATAATAACAATCTATATAAACATTTAATTTAAAATATAAAATTCTCTGGAAAAACTAAAAATATTATTTGCAGAATGTCAAGAAAGATGCTATTCTTTCATATTCTCATACTTATAAAAATAGTTTTCTGAGTTTAAATGCATATAAGAAGGTGTGTTTGAAATAAAAGAGGATCCATTGGACCTCTTGTACTTCAAAGATGCCTTCAACAAAAAAAAAAGCTATTATAGGTTTAAGACAAAAACTTGCTTAACCTCAATTCATTAGAGGTTATTGATAATTTCTTAGTAATATCAAAAGATAAAGTTTATCTCTATTTAATGAATATTATCTCATTTCTATTCATTAGTATAATAACAATCTATATAAATATTTAATTATATATATATATTATAATGTTTTCCATCTTGCTAAGCCTCTATACGCATTATAAAATGTGCAAGTTAATCAAGTTATGTCAAAAAGAAGAAAGTTGTATTTCTATTTCTAAAAAAAACATAACTATATTTCCTGATCAACTCGGCCTAGTAATTGTTGCGAATTACGCCATCAATGAAATCAGCTTTTAATTTATTTGATCAGGGCACCGGGATTCCCATAAGAAACCACTGAAATCTGTCAAATAATGTATCACAAATTAAAAAGAAAAAAGTTTTTTTAAATGAATCGGTATTACATCATACCATGAATTAAAATTGTCTTTTAAATATTATTATTCCTGGAACTTATTCATAACATATTGGCAAAGGTAAATTACATTTTTAAATCTTACTAAACTAATAATAAATTTAATAATAAATACTAATAAATATTATTAATAATGTACAAATGAAAATTGATATTAGAAATATTTTTATTCTAACAGATTAAAAATCTGTTTAAGTTAAATTGCGAATTACTAATTAAATAAATTGGAGAGAACACACACTAATTCAAACATGAAGAAATTAATAAAATAAAGTAATTAAAACAATTAATTAAAGTTCTTGGGTACACAAATGTCTCTTGATCAAATAAATGAAAGTATATATCGGGGACCTACTATACATATATTTTTAAGATGGTTTGTCGACAATTTAGTCACAATCGGGAATAATAATGAGTCATAGCTTACGGTAAGTTTAGTGAAAAAGTTGTAGCTTACTATGCATAGGTTTTTGGGTTAAAATGAGCTCGGCCATTGGTTATTAGTTGATCTTGTATTCTATTCCGAAGGCTAGTCACAGAAGATTTTCTCGTGTCCATCTTCTTAACAATGTCAGCTAAAGCCCTGGTCTACTCCTGCATGAAGGATTATTTCATCGTGAAGTGGTCTTGGATTTAATAATCCAAAACCAGCCAAAGGAAAAAACAGACAACAAGATATTCATCAAACTGGTCTCTGCCTTTTATACTAGAGGCCCAGTTTTCAGACTTCTGCACATGGTATTATTATGGCTTTTAGTTTCATAATCTTGTAAGTCTTTACTCATTTTTCAATTACAAAGTTCTCTTTTTTTAGAAAATCTTTTGGCCATCTTTAATTAGCCAAAATATTTTTCTTTTAGCTTATCTCTTTACTTTTGGAATTCTTTTAATTTATCAGCATGTCTTTTGTTCTCTCCAATTTCAACTTTTTATTTTTAATTACATATAAAAAAAAGATGAAAGACAATTTTAGCTTTCACTGTACATTTTTTAAAAAAGATTATACCAATAAAAAATCTAAATGTACTTTTTTTTTTTTAGCTTTTACCAAATGCCAATATATTTGTACCATATAAATAAATGGTACATACCACTGGGGCCAGGAGATGAGAATAAAATAGGGGTTTACACTAATTTTATTCTTAAGTTTTTTAAATTCATATTCGTGTTTTTTTTTTTTTTTGTATTAGCATGCTGATATATTTCGTAGATTCAATCACAAGTGACGTTCGGCTTTAACACCACTTTTAGGTCTAACACAGTGGGAATGAGAAATATTTCCCCAATTCATCTGTGTCCTTTCTGCTTAAGTGTAATAGTAATGATAAGAAGCCCAGGTTATAAGCACAAACGAGCGTTGGTCATCATTTAGAGTCTTATAGGCTCACGGCAACTTGGTCCAACTTGATCCGCCCTCCCCTTTATTGGGATCCCTGCTAGAAATAGATGGATGGGCATATAAAGATGGTCTTATGTTATATACTGTGTACACGGACACAGGCTATGCTTTTTTTTCTCTTCAGTAACTGCCTACCTGGTCAAATACTTGTGACTTATATCTACATCAGCCACGGTTATGTTTTTTTTAGACATATCAAAAATATACATATATTTTTTCTTTCTGTAAGCCATATTAAAAAAAATATTTTTTTTTATATTTTAATAATCAGGGTTTAATTAGTTAGTTAGTTTTTATAATTTTTTTTTAAAAAAACTACTATTTATTTTCCGGCTATGAGTTTTTTGGGTCATCATTGTAACGTTCTTTATTATTACAACTTATCTCAGGTTGTGGTTTTTTTGTATCAAAGCCTGAGTTGGGTCGCCATTATAACATTTTCCATCTTGCTAGGCCTCTATATGCATTATAAAATGCACGAGTTGATCAAGTTATGTCAAAAAGAAGAAAGTTGTATTTCTATTTCTAAAAAAACTAACTATATTTCCTGATCAACTCGGCCTAGTAATTGTTGTGAATTATGCCATCAATGAAATCAGCTTTTACTTTATTTGATCATGGCACCAGGATTCATGTAAGAATCCGCTGAAATCTGTCAAATAACGTATCGCAAATTAAAAAGAAAAAAGTTTTTTTTAAACGAATCGGTATTACATCATACCGTGAACTAGAATTATCTTTTAAATATTATTATTCCTGGAACTTATTCATAACATATTGGCAAAGGTAAATTACATTTTTAAATCTTACTAAACTAATAATAAATTTAATAATAAACACTAATAAATATTATTAATAATGTACAAATGAAAATTGATATTAGAAATATTTTTATTCTAACAGATTAAAAATCTGTTTAAGTTAAATTGTGAATTACTAATTAAATAAATTGGAGAGAACACACACTAATTCAAACATGAAGAAATTAATAAAATAAAATAATTAAAACAATTAATTAAAGTTCTTGGGTACACAAATGTCTCTTGATCAAATAAATGAAAGTCTATATCGGGATCCTACTATACGTATATTTTTAAGATGGTTTGTCGACAATTTAGTCACAATCGGGAATAATAATGAGTCATAGCTTACCGGTAAGTTTAGTGAAAAAGTTGTAGCTTACTATGCATAGGTTTTTGGGTTAAAATGAGCTCGGCTATTGGTTATTAGTTGATCTTGTATTCTATTCTGAAGGCTAGTCGCAGAAGCTTTTCTAGTGTCCATCTTCTTAATAATGTCAGCTAAATCCCCAGTCTACTCCCACATGAAGGATTATTTCATCATGAAATGGTCTTGGATTTAATAATCCAAAACCAGCCAAAGGAAAAAACAGACAACAAGACATTCATCAAACTGGTCTCTGCCTTTTATACTAGAGGCCCAGTTTTCAGACTTCTGCATGTGTTCTTTCTTATCATAAGCTTTTAGTTTCATAATCTTGTACAGTCTTTATTCATTTTTCAATTACAAAGTTCTCTTTTTTTAGCAAATCTTTCGGCCATCTTTAATTAGCCAAAATATTTTTCTTTTAGCTTATCTTTTTACTTTTGGAATTCTTTTAATTTATCTGTGTGTCTTTTGTTCTCTCCAATTTCAACTTTTTATTTTTAATTACATATAAAAAAAAAGACGAAATACAATTTTGGCTTACACTGTACATTTTTTAAAAAAGATTATACCAAAAAAAAAATCTAAATTTACTTTTTTTTTAGCTTTTACCAAATGCCAATATATTTGTACCATATAAATAAACGGTACAATATATATATATTGTAACCAGTTGGATTACATAGCATACACTAATATAGTGTGTGTGTGCATAAATACATAAGTAAAATAAAAGAAAAGTAGAAATAAACATAGAATAAGTTTTTGTAGATATTTTTCTATATTTCCTAAAATAAAATAATGATAATTAAAGGGTTAAATAACTGGGTTTAAAATAATATTTTATTGTAAAATTAAATATTTTAAAAAGGTCTGATAAAAATTATTTATAAATCTGATTTTGAAATGTAAAAACACAATACTTGTTTTTAAAATTTTTTAAATTAATTAAAACATGTATGTTTTTAAAGGGATTAGTGAGATAAAAATACAAACTCTGTTTTTAATCAAGATGTTATCACCTTAGATGATTTTATAAAAGGGCTGATAACAAAATTAGCTCCAGTCTAGATAATGATTTTTGAAGAAAGCAGTTTGGATTGTAGTTTTGTAAGAGTTAGCAGAAGAGCTAGCTATAAAATTAGCCAAAATATTTTGTGAAGAGTTGGTAACTGTAGCAGAAAATGGCAACAATGAAGCTAGCTGCAAAGATGGCTAGTATAATTATAAGGAGAACTGCCATGGGGATGTAAGAATGCAAGGAAGTGACTGCTTCAGTTCACTGGTGGAATTTGAATTTACATGGAGGAAATGGGTCAAGATTCTTTGTAATTCATAGCCTTAAAAGTGTCTGGAAAACAGCTTGCTGAACGAAGCTTACAAAATCCAAGTATAAGTGGGACTGACTACAGAAGGGAAAAAGCCAACCATACCTGAATTATGTACTTTTACCTCATGATGACAATTGTTTGGATTGACCAAAAAAAAACAACTTGCCCAAGAGAAACACCAGCTGAATAAACAAGTAGTTATATGTATGCTGCTGTGTCTACATATTGGAAGAGAAGCACAGATAAACACGTATACAAAAGTGAGTTGTTTTTAAATAATTCATTTGGGAAGACATTTTAAATCTATATTTTTAAAATTAAAGATGTTTATAATTAGTTAAGAGATAACCTGATAAAAAGCTTTCTAATCTCTCAAAAATTGACTATACTTTTAAAAAAAAAAAGAATAAAAAAAGCTGTAATAGAATTTGATAAAGTGATTTTTTTTTCATATTGATTAAATATGTAAATTTTATGTAAAAATGTATTTATTGTTTGAAAAAATTACATTTGTTAATAATCTGTTCAATTCTATGTACATGTTTTAGTAAACCTAGGCTAAGGATCTGTATTATTTAAAATATAATTTAAAAGGTTTAATCACGTATTACTGTAGAACAAGTTTAATATGTTCAGAATTTTCACACACACGCATGTATGTGTGCATATATCTGTCAATTCTATTGCAAATACCAATGCTTGTCAACACATATGTAAAAGTTAATCTTTTTTTTTAATAATTATTTTATATTAATTGAAATGTATTCTTTGTATATTATAAATCGTGCATCTGTGCACATATATATGTAAACCATAGTAACAATTTGAAGTTTGAATAGTAATTATTTAAATTACAAATGTAATAATTATTTTATGTTTAATTAAAATGTCTTCATCATATATTATAAAATGCATGTCTGTGTATGGATATATATATATATATATGCATTATAGAAACCAATTAAGAAATAATGCAATTGATGTAATAACTTTAGTTGTGTATATAATTTTGTATACTTTTCAAAATCAGAGTCTTATCTTATAAGACCTTAAATATCTTTTTTTTATTGTTATTAATAAACTTATTTAATTGTTAAAAATGGTTTCCATCATCTCTTGGTCACATACAGTAATAGAGCTTATGTTCTCTGAGCTAGATTCGAGCACGGGATGAAAATATATAAATGGAGATGTGTATTTAGTGCTTTGGGGCATCCAGAGATGATCAATCATCATCCCGGTTGGTGCAAAAGAGGACACTCTTTAAAGCCCACACACTATATTTTATTTTGGTCTTGTTAAAAAAATTTAAGTTTATAGTTGGCCACTACAAATGGCCTTAGCATTGATGATGATCAGCATGTTTTAAATGTCCCAGCATTATTGTTTCAATTTCTGATTATTGGGTATTTTTAATGGTTGGGTACTAAGCTGGTGCATCCAAGTTATGTTTAAATAATTGCCCAAGCTGCCAAAGGCTCAATAGTTAGCCTGGTTTACAAAAGACCCATTTCCAATCCAGTCACAAGGTTGACTGTTGATTTATATGTTTTATTGTTCAAATCCAGTCACAAGATGGACTGTTGATTTTATTCTGATATGTATTGATTTGTTTATTCCCATTAATGATGATGAATGGTATTTTACTTATACTTACTTTTATCAATAATGCTGGTTGATATATAGTTATTTTAGTTGCTCTTCTGAGTTAGCTGGCTGATCTCTCAATGATCACAGAGATTCTCAAATCTCCTACTCTTATAAATTACTTATATACACTTTTGTAGATTATTGATATTTCATTTTATTGTATTTGACTGGAAGTGATGATGATTATTCCATCACCCCAGATTTCCTTCCACATTTTTGATACCCCCATCCCATTACAATATATATATATATATATATATATATATATATATATATATATATATATATATATATATATATATATATATATATATAAGTACTAAACTTGCATTTTATACACAATTAATGAAGCTATACATAACAATTGATAAGCTAAGCACTTTCAGGAATTCTATGTTCCCATATTCATAGCTCTTTTCACTAGTAATTAGTAAATGCCACAGTAATGTATAAAAATTTATTCAATAATGTTTAAACAACCCACTTTTTGGAGATAATAAAGCAGGTGTCTCTTCGGTTGATTGCTTTGGAATCATCTGTGATAAAACAAGCTTCCTTCACTTTGTGTTTTGCATCCTTGTGCTCTATGCACATTATCTCAGCTAAAGCCAGTTGGAAGGTGTGTCCAGTGACACTTATGTGCTCTATAAATATTTAGCTGCCTTTAACCTTAATTTGAATTCTGGACATATCTTGAAAAGTAAACAAACACATTAATTTGTGCTACTGAGATTTAAAAACTAAGATCTGTCTTACACCTAGAGAAAAATCTTATTTTTATCCAAAGTTATATGATTTGCCAAAAATCCACAAACCAGATATTCCATTGAGACTGATTGTAAGTGCAGTCAGTTCACCAACACAGACACTATCTTGTTTTCTATCTTTTTTTTCTATAGCCACATTTAACAGAAATGTTATCTTATGTTAGGGATGCAAATCATTCTTTTTATCTTATCTGAGATATTAAATTAACTAAAAATGATATTTTGGTAAGTTTTGATATTGTTTCACCTTTTACTAGTATGCCTGTAAAGGAAGGTATTGAAGTTTGGAGAACTATTCAATTGCATGATTTTGTTGTTAGTTTGAAGCTTATTAAATATATTTTTTGTTTTTGGTCAGGTGTATAAACAAACATCAGGTTTAGCTATGGGTTCATCAATTTCTCCAGAATTGGCTTCTATTTTTATGAAGAACTTGGGGAAAAGAATTTGATATCAGCAGTTAAAAAACCATCTGTATAGCTTCATGAAGTATGTTGATGACACATTTGTTATTTGGACTCATGGTAAGGCATGTTCTTGATGAATATTTAATTTTCTTAAATTCTTTTCACAACATTAAAGTTATTATGGAAGTAGAAAATAATAACCAACTTCCATTCTTAGATGTTTTAATTGAAAGAAAAGAAGGATGGTTCTTTATCCCATGGTATATATAGAAAGCAAACACACTGGGAGATGTGTACATTTTTCTTCTATTCATCATCCAGCACAGCTATTTTCAAGGCAAAGACATTGTTAGATAGAACTAAGAGACTTTCTGATGCTGTCCATCATTACTAAAATATCTATCCTACTAAAAAAGTGCTTTGTCATAATGGTTTTGATGACAGGATTATTAAGAGGGGGGCTTTTTATATATAATATGGAACAAGATTTTGATACTTCCAAAATTAAGACTGTTTTTTCATATATAAAGGGAGTAACTGATAAAATTGGTAATGTTTTTAAAGAAAAATAATATCCACACAATTTATACTACATTAAAAAAATTAATGAAGTATTTCCACACTCTAAAAATAAAATTCCTTTGGAGTCTCATGGTATATATAAAATTTCGTGAGGCGTTTGGTTACATTCACACATTGGGCAGATGAAACATAGAATGAACATAAGAAAGAAAGAACACATTTAGCAGTCAGGGAAAAATCTAATTCATCAGCCATCTATTCACACATTAATTTAACAAATCATGACATCAATTGTAATAAAACACATATTCTGGCAAAAAATGAACAATATGCCCAGAGACTATTAATGGAAGCTATAGAGATTTTTAAAAGACCTAAGATCATAAATGAAAAGTATGAATTAAAGAAAATTAATAATATTTGGAAAAACTAATGGAGGACAAAATATTTTTTGAAACTTCTCAACCTCTAGAATTTAACAATGAGGAGAAAATAACAAAAGAAAAGAAAATTAAATCTCATCACAACTTCTCAACCTATATAATTTAATAATGAGGAGAAAATAACAAAAGAAAAAAATTAAATCTCACCACACACATTCTTATGATTTGAGAAAGAAGAAACTCTAAGGAAAGTACTTGTTATTGTACTAAAATATCAGCTATTTAGCTATTATATTTTTATTACATCGAAGCTCCCAGAATAATTCTATGAATTCATTTATCTGTGATAATATCAATATATATATATAATAAATCACAATATGAATAAATATATAATGTTAAGTACAATTATTTTTGAATAGTATATGTGGTTATAGTGAATAATATACACTCCCACTTTAATATTTGACAAAATAATAACAAGAAAATGATTTAATTTCTTATTCTATTTGTATATAAAGAAGTTTTTCTTAAATACTTAAGGCACAGATTGTGAATATTAATTAATCAATCCAATTATTTTTTATAAGATATTTATTTAAATGGATTTATTAATTTACTTTATTACATATAAATGTTTATTACAAAATTTATTTACTTTATTAAAAAAAAATGAGTATTTAAATAAATATATTACAATAAATAATTGTATTGATTGATATTCAACTCTCAATGTCAAGTATTCAATCAACTTTCTTTACCTACAAAAAAAAAAAAAAAAAGCAACAAGAAAATGCTTCATTTTCTTGTTATCGAATTGTTGAATATTAAAGTGATAGTGTGTATTATTTAGTATAGTAGCTATTACTGTTTAAAAATGACGTCAATAAAATACACTATAGAATATTTGTAGTGCATCTCCCTAATATACTTAGGTTCAAATTCAGAATTGAATAAAAAAAAAGATTCCAATCTGGTTTAAAAGTTTTTAAAATATCCACTTGACTGCCAGTCAGTTTAATTCTGCAACATTGATCAATAAATGATTATTTTCTATTCTTATCTAAATCAGGAATTGAAAAATGTTTAAGCTATCAACAGGTGCAATTGACAACCCTAGTGGCCAATTATTTATCTTTTATTCCATCTCTCGTAAAGACCATTGAACAGTTTTGTCATATCATGATGTATACATAGACCTTTACCTATATATTTTTTTCTTTTCATTTGTCAAAGCGTTGACTGGGAAACGAATCCAGGCCAGTTGCTTGGAAGGCAGCTATGCTAACCACTAGGCCACCAACGCTTGGCACCTTTACCTATATTTGTAATATAATATGTGAGCACTTCAAAAAAGGAGTTTGTCTTGCATTGGTGGTCGAGAGGTCAGCGCGACTGCCTTGCACTAGCTGGCAGTTGCCCGGGTTGCGGGTTCGCGTCCCGGTCGATGCTATGACACTTAAAAAAAAAAAAAAGGAGTTTGATAGGATTTATGAAAATCTTATAACATGCTCCTATTTTAGTATAAAACTTCATTATAAAAAATGGCCATGAAATATAAAATGAGGTTCAGATTATTTTAAATATTGAAGCTTAATATAATAGCTGCATTAATTATAACAGTAACTCATGATCATATTCTCATCATCTTACATCAACCATTATCAATCCACTGCAGGATGAAGATCTCTTCAAGTTCAATCCATCTTCTTCGATATTTAGCTTCTCTTTTCCACGTCACCCCTGCACACGTTCTTATTTCATCCACCCATCTCACACATGGTCTCTTTCTGGGTCTTTTACAATCTCTTGGAATCCAGTTTACGATTTTAATTGTTCATCTATTATCATCTCTTCTAGCAATATACCCAGCCCAACTCCACTTTAGTCTTAATTTTTTCAATGAGGTCAGTAACATATTCTACCTATGTATATATTTAAAATAAAATAGAAAATTGGGCTATTAAAATTAAAATTTTAATTTTTTTGATAATCGATTAAAAGAATAGCAAGCAGTGATAAATTTAACATCAATATGGGTATAATTTGACATTGGTATATAGAATTGACTTAGTAATCAGTTTATTATTTTAAACGATCAAAATAAATTAAGGATGTAAATAATAATGAATATTATATTAATAACAAGTAAAATATTAGTGATTATTATAGTCAAAATGCTAAATAATCAACCAATCAATATATCTACGAATAAAAGGCTAAAAACAGTAAAAGAGAAAAAAAAGAGAACTTGTTCTTAATCAATTAAGGAAATAATTTAATAATCATTTGTTTAATCTGTCAATTTATAAGTGACACGTACAATAACATAATGACCGAGAAATGTGTGAATTATTGAGTAATTATTTAGTAATTACATTAAAATTTTCAATTTTAACTAAATTTAATTATAAACGATAATACTAAGCTTACATTTAAAAGTCATTCTTAGTTACACATGATTTATTTAATTTAATCTGTTAGTCTAATGAGTGGTTGAATTTTCTTAATTACGCATTAAGTATATTTATGGGTTTTCTTAGAATGTAAAGCAGAATAAAATATTCGTAAGTAGAAATGACAAAATAACAGGGCAGTCAATAATTAAGCTCCCGAAAACACTATCATTTATTTTGTTTGTAATAAAATTACCAAAATTTTGTTTTTAAATTTTTATCGTGAGATCTTGAAAATTAAAAAAAACACAATCTATTTTCTTTTTTTTTTCCATGTGTCATAGCATCCGCCGGCAAGCGAACCCGCTCCCCCCGGGGCAACTGCTTGTAAGGCAGCTGTGTGACCTCTCGACCACCAAAGCTTGACTAATCTGTTTTCTTTTTTAATTCGTTTACTCATTCAACTGAATATTTATTATATAAGCAAATAAAGAAATTTGAACAAAGGATTTTTCAGTCTATATTCGTCCTTCACTTTATCTCAAACAATCGACATACATGACCACATACGTGCAAAAAATATAGATGATGCCCGATACACATATTTTATGCAGACTCATCAGTTGGGCCAGATCATAACCTTCTTTACATATAATAAATTAGTGATCACCCTATATTAAAATAACAATTCTTTAAATTTTAATGCACAGGCTTCAATCTTCTCACTTTTATAACTATTCAACCATCCATTTCATTGGAAAACCAACTAAGAAAGATCAATCTCCTATTAATATATGAATACCTAATGATTTGATAATATGAGAGTTAGACTGACATAATGGGTACATAGGTATAACTACAATATCAAATTTACCAATGGCTTTGAGGGTTTTATTATTGGTTTTTCAATGAAATGAATGCCCCAGTTGGTTAGAGCATCACCTTAAAATTCAATTCTCAAAATCTAAGGGTCCAGGTTCGATTCCTATGATAGTAATGACACTGATCAGGCCAGCAACATCTGAAGAAGAGGGGAGAATAATGCCTGTTGAAACATTGGGCATACACTAAGCTGGTGAAATTACTAACAGTTGAATTTTTTTTAAAATATTCATTACTCATAATAGATGATGGAAATAGTCCAACATATAAATACAACTAAAACATCATTATCACAAACCTTCAGGAAACAAATTTAGATGTTTAATGCCTCAGCATATCTGATGATCAGAGGTTATTTGCAAAGTGCATGTATAGTGAGTGAGGTTGCACTGTTGGTTGATATTGTAGGTGTTGGAGGTTAGATAGAGGATGCACTGGTAAAAACAGAAAAATGATGAAATTCACAAAATAAAAAATGATCAAAAACCAGTCCATATCTTATAAGATATTAATGTAATGGAAAAAGTATTAAGCTTTCAGCTGTCAATATGGGTGTGGGAATTAGATGTTTAATCTCGATATCTCAACTGATATGTAAAATTGCTTGCACAGTGCATGCAAAATATGAAAAGCGGTTTGTAAAAGCCAAAAACCTAAATATATATATAAACTGTTAAAATTTTATATAGTTAATAATTCATATTTCTCCAAATAAATAAGTAAATGATTTTATTACTCAGGGGTCCGTAAAGATCCAGCTTTGTAAGTGCTGGAACTAGAATTAATCCAAGGATCTTGTACTCCATGGATGATATTCTAATCACTAAGCTAAATTGTGCAGCTTAAATTTGACAAAAATACAAATATCACAATACTTTGTTCTCTCATTTTGATCACACTGTGCCTTATTTTTAAATTTTATTATATCTATAAAGAAATTGTTCCATGATAACTAAGTAAATAAGTAATCATAGATGGTAATCTATAATTATATAAAATATATAATCCTATAAAATAAAGAAGTGTGCTGATGTGGAGAAGAGGCCAGGGATTGGAAAAAATGGATTGAACTTGGAGAGACTGTAACCCTGTAATAGATCAATTATAATTGAAAATGGTGATGATGATAATTATGTAATAAAAGTAACACTTATCTCTTAAATGAAAACTTTAAAGAATTTTAATTTCATTTAGACCAGTTTGTTTTGGGGCACATTATTTTGTAAGCTTTAAATTACTCAAAGAAAGGCACACTTTCTAAATTAATATACCCGGGTCTTTTTTTGTTCAGATTTTTTTAATATGATTTTGAAATTATGCGATTCATGTCATGTTTCTTCTTAATATCTTTTTATGTGGTTTTCTTTAATGTGATAAAGAAGTTCATATTTCACTTAAAATCAGGATTTTGTTTTATATACACACATTATATTTTACAGACTTTAAATGCCTGTTGGAAAAAGGTTTGACAATAAACTTAGATACTGTAGAAAAAGATAATGAAACAGAAGTGGAACCTGTTCATTTTACAGCAAAAATGATTCAAGAAAAAGATAATGAAACAGAAGTGGAACCTGTTCATTTTACAGCAAAAATGATTCAAGAAAGTCTTCAACTTTCTAATTATTTCAACCATCATTTTCTTGTTAATGACATAAATTATAAATGAGCTCTTAAATTCCAATGAAAGCTAAATAGTTGTATGTCTGGATATTGTGAGCTTCATAAACAATTAGTAAAATCATTGTCTCAAAATTTAATCACAGATTACATTATCAACAGCAAACCATTAATTAAACACAGCTTGAGACTGAAGTTGGCACTAATTGTATTTCCTCTTCTAATGAATCTAATGCCTTACCAGTTCACAAATGAACTGCATATTGTCAAATAGCAACAATGATTAAAATACGTATGAAAAAAAATGTAAAATAAATTACACATAAAAACATATTGTTTTGAATAAAATTAAAGAGTTAATAAAAAAAAGTAAAAAAAAGTTTGTCTTGTATCTTTTTTTTTTCAAATATTTGAAATTTTTTATTAGTCATACTTTATTTCCTTATTTTTTTAATGTTATGGGGTGTATCCCACATTTTTCAATGGAAGTTAAGTCTATTTTTGTGCGATTTCTTTTATTGGTTTTTTTGTGGAAACTATCTACCTCATAAAAAAGACCCAGGTGTAGTTACCTTGTCAAAGTCATTCAAAATATTTTCATAATGAGCTGAATAAATAAAGCAGCAATATATTAACTTATTTACAGATCATAGTATACACAATTCTCTACTTAACATCGTGCATTTAGTAGGAATCATTACCGTTTAAATACTTTTCAATTAGCCATAAATTATTAAAAAACTTAATTAAAGCTCTTCTTCCTAATTAATTTTGTTTCTTGTACATTGTGGAGCAATGAATGTATAGACTATTGCTGCCTATCTCTTCAGTCACAACATAATCTGGATTCAAGCACTACTTCAATACAGAAAGAATCTTTGTTTAATGAAGTGTTAACAGTTTATACTTCTCATATATTAAATGTAACATTTAATATATGGATAAGTATAAACTCATAACCCTTCATTACATATATAATTGATTACAAATCAATATTGTGTCTTGGTTTATGAATTAGTACAATGACCCAGCCTCTGGAATTTCTTCAGACATGTTCACACCTCAAGCTTATTCCCAATTGTTGTCAGATTAAAATGGTCTATATTCAAAAATGATAACGGGTTTCATAAAAATCTTCATGCAAAATAGTATTCCAGAATTTATTATCAAGAAATGCAACATCGTCTCTACAAAGCTAAAAAATAAATTCTCCCACAAGCTTAACTTTCGTGCTAAGAAATAGGGTGGTAATCTTCCTTGCAATGAGAATACAAACACCTTTGTTAATATCACTTCACAAAATGCCCCTGCCTCTTCTGCCAAAACTGTGTTTAAACTGGACCAAGATATGTAGGCAGCCACTGGAAGCAATCAATAATGGAGCTAATTGCAGATGTAGAAGTTGGCTTTATAAACAACCCCTATAAACACAATTTAATAGCTAATTAGTTAATAACTACCAGCATAAATCTCTCAGAGCTTAAAACACTAATTGGAGCAAACACATTAGCATCACTAACTACTTCCTATAAAATAACACCTTAATTTGCCTGAAGGAAGACAAAAGCAACAGATTTGTCATCATGATCAAAGCTGAATTCAATAACAAGATGCAGCTGTAAATAAATAACTTTAAAAATGTCCTCCAATACCTACTTATTATATAAAATGTAACAAAGACAAGTTTGTCACTGATATATTTCACAAACACTGTAATAAAACATTCACCAACAGGTGTTTGTTGTAAAATTTATACATCTGCTGCCATTCCACCTCAAATATTTGCCATTGCTAAACTGCATAAGCCTAAGACACCACTTAGACTCATGTTGGATTTCAGGGGGTGGTTATTATTTTAATACAGCTAAATTAAGCAATTATTGGTTGACTGATCACCTAGGATATGGGTATGCACTATCAAATCTTCATTTGATTTCATATCTCATATAAACATATTAAACTTATCTCAATATATAAAATAGCTTCACTGGACATCACAGAACTGTATGGATTGATCAATAGGAAACTATGAATAAACCTAAATAAACCTGAAGTAATTAAACAAAACTATTTTCAAGCATGCACAGATTTTATCATAGCATTTCCATCTTGGCTAGATGACAACATCACAGACATGTGGCCAACTGATGGCCCATGGATATTCTCCTCTGTGGTATCATTTCCATCCTATATCTAAACCACTTTGAAAATATAATCATTCTATCTTACCTGGAACATCTTCCAGATCTCATATACGCATGTTATGTCAATGACATTTGCATTGCTGAACCACGGCCTTTAATTAAGAATATCAAAGCAAATATACAAAGCCACACAGCTTTGCTGCTTACAATAGATTGGGAAGATTCATGCCAATCTCTTACATACTTAAATCTAGTAATACAAAAAAAAACATATCTTGATTAATCCATTCATGTTAAACCACTTAAAATTTGTGGGTTTATGCACCCTGAGTCAATTGTTCATCAATCTCACAAACTGGCAGGTCTATCCTCCTTCCTATTTCATAATCATGTTCTATGTAAACATGAATCATGTTGTTTAAAGGAAACATAGAATTATACCTCAAAGATTTAATATTCATTGGATTCAAACAAAGTCTTCTAAAATGAAAAATAAAACAATTTTACAACAAATTAAATTCTAACCCTTCTATTGATGAGAGACCATGGTGTTCATTTCCATACATTCCTACATTACCAAAAACTTTTAATAAAACATTCACTCCAACTTATTTCCTTTCTATCAGTATTCCTTCCCCATCTACCAATAGATTACTCAACAATTCCAAAGATAGGTTTGAACTTGAACTCACCTCCAGCACTGTTTATAAAATTAAATGCTCCCAGATTCAATGCCAATCAATCTATTATGGTGAAACTTGAACATCCTTATCTACATACCTTACATAGCATCAATATCTAAACAAAAGAATTTCAGATAAATCAAAACCCAGCTCTATTTCATGGAGCACCAAAAGGCAACAGGACAATTTATTCCCTCTTCTTCAACTATTCAACACAAAAGAAATGACTTAAAGAGGCAAATCAGAAAAGTATGCTATATATACAACAATAGTGCTATCAATCACAAAGATTCAGCCTTTTTCTTCTCCAAGAGATGGACATTCTAATCTGAATAATTAACATTGTAATTTAAATAAATTTGAATTCGTCAGCTGTATATACATACACACTCATCTTTCTATTATTTTTTAATGTTATCTTGCTATGAAAATAGAATGTTACAAGTTCTCAAAAGTGCTCGCCCATATAATTTTTATAGAAATTATAAACTTCTCTATTAATGTATATAAGCTCTCACATAATCTTTTTTTTTTGTATTTTTTTATCACTGCCACTCCCCCAATTTATAATAATTTTACTGATAATGGGAATACTAGTTCTCCAAGAACATAGTTTTAATTAATGTTAATCCAGCAAAAATGGTTTTACAAACATAATTAACCAAAAGAAAAACAAAAATGATAGTTTAAAAAAATATTAAATAAATAATTAGAAATTAATAACTTTTACAGGAGCAGTTATTTTGTCTTGTGCAGAAATGCCATTCTCTGCCATTTTTTTTTTCATGTGTCAAAGCATCGGTGGGAAGCGAACCCGGGACAACTGCTTGTAAGGCAGTTGTGCTGACCACTTGGCCACCAACGCTTGACCATTCTCTGCCATTGTTATATTGTTGCAGTTAATAAACAGAAAGGTAATGTTTCAATTAAAATGGCTTTATATAATTGGTTTAGTTTTAAAGGAAAAAAGTTGCACAGTTAAAGTTAATCAATGATTGCGAATTTGTGTTTCTGAAACTGCCAAAGTTATCTCAATAGCACACGGTATGTATTTAGTAGTAATGACAAAAAAAATATTGAGTATGTAGATAAAATATGTATATAAATTAATCATGTCAATGGTAATATTAAAAGGTAATAGATTACATCATAACCTTCAGTCTATGCAAAGATTTTAGTAAAACAAATGTTCTGGCAAATAATACATTAATAATAATATATTACATCATAAAAGAACATTGAATTATACGAAGATTTTAGTAAAAATAGGTTTGGTAAATATTCCTGTTAAATGAAAACAAAAAAATGTTAAATTTATACAAAATCATTAGCAGGAAAAAATATCCTAATAAACAATAATGTTAAAGGCACTATATTGCAGAAAAAAGACAGTATCAAAGAACATAATTAAAAATTAATGCCAAGCTATTTTTTTTTTTTTTTTTCATATGTCATGGCATCGGCCGGGACGCGAACCAACAACCGTCTGCAACCAACTACTTGCTTGCAAGGCGGCTGCGATAACATCTCGGCTAACAATGCTTGACGAAATGCCAAGCTATTTAGTATGAGTAAGAGATAATTATATTAATTTAGAAATTGTTTTGAATTTAAATCAATACATAGATATTACATTTTTTTGCATTTTGTCTTCTTCAAATTTTATTATAGAAAGAATAATAAGTAATACTTTTTGTTGTAAAAGAGAGAGAAAAAAACTGTCATTTAGTTTTGTTGCTGCTTAACATATATACATTTTAAAATAAACTATTATGAATATATACATCAATGTTTAAAAATGTTTGATCCCTCTCTTTCAATATTTTTCTCTCTCTCTCTATATATGAAATTATCCTAGACCATATTGCTAGCCAAAAATTCAAACACAAAATATTCAAATCTGCCTTCCAAATGTTATGTTTTTTAGCAACACCCCTCCAACACACTGTTTTTTCAGAACTTCTCTGTGAATAAATATAAAGCTCAAATTTTATATTTATTTATAGAGAATGTTCCTGAAAAAAACATGACATTTGGGAGGGTGTTTTGAGCATTATGTATATGTGTGTGTGTATGATTAAAATCTAAATTATATAAAGTACATTGTATATATATATGCGTATGTGTGTGCGTGATTAAAATCTATATTGCATAAAGTACATTATCTATATATAGTTTTTAGTATCACGTGAAAATTTGAAAACTAAAACCTAATTTGATCAATCTTCTAAATAAATAACTGATCAAAAATCTGGTTTTAATTTTTTTTTTTAATAAATCAATTTACATTTGGCATTTCTAATTTCTATTTTTTAATGCAAAAACAAACAAACAACAACTTCATGTTACTTAATATTTATATGACTACCCTTTATTTTCATCACGCACCTTTATGCATATATATAAAAATTTAAGCAGAGTTTACATATAATCTTAATCATATGACCAAAGACATGTGATAAAGATTTATGATCCCCAAGATGCATATTTCATGCTGAATCAGAACTTAACAGTTATTATTATTGATCAGTGTGTATGTAAAGACATCCTACAAAAGGTGTTAAAATGGATAGAAACCAGTTCTACCTTGCATGAGAGTGATGTAGTCAATTTACACTACAGAAATATTATCTATTATTGGATAATCTCTAGTCTAATAAATGACTAATAAAAAAATAATGGATATAATTTCATTAAGTGGTTTGTGTCAAAGTTATGAGAGCAGCACGCTTGACACATCAAATAAACTGTAGTAATTTGTCTACATGTACACTGAACAATGATAAAGATATGTGTAAGATATTGTGGTCTGGGTCAACTGATGAGTGCTGGCTGCATCTTGAGAATCATAAACCTTTTTCACGTCTTTAGTCTTATGTTTATAATTATTTCCCTTCACAGGTGTTAAAAGCGGATAGAAACCAGTCCCTAGTCAAGCGTTGTTAGCCGAGAGGTCAACGCAGCTGCATTGCAAGCAAGTAGTTGATTGCAGACGGTTGTGGGTTCGCCTCTCGGCCGATGCTATGACATATGAAAAAAAAATTTAACTCTTAGTCAAACGTTGTTAGCCGAGAGGTCATCGCAGCCGCATTACAAGCAAGTAGTTGATTGCAGACGGTTGTGGGCTCGCCTCTCGGCCGATGTTATGATATATGAAAACCAGTCCCTACCTTGTGTGAGAATGATATAGTACATTTTACAATACAGAAATATTATCCATTATTGAATTATCTCTAGTCTAAAAAATGGCTAATAAAAATAATTAACAGAGTTTTGCATAATCTTTGTATTTGTACTCAGTTTTTTGTACACGCACACATAATTTTATTGTTTATATTTTAAACAAATAATGTTTTTTTTTTTTTCATATGTCATAGCATCGGCCGGGACGCGAGGCCACAACCGTCTGTAACCAACTACTTGCTTGCAAGGCGGCTGCGATGATCTCTCGGCTAACAACGCTTGCCAAATAATGTATTTTAAACTATATTTTTATTTACATATAATAAATATTTTGTTTTGTATTTTTATTTCATTTTTAGATACAGTACTTATTGTCTCTACTTTAAATTTTTAATAAATAATATATATGACGTATGTTTTAAAAATATGTAATTGATAATAAATGATTGTATAACATGTCGGTTTCTACAGTTATTAGATCTAAATTGTTCTCTTTCTCTATTGATTTTTTTTAAAGAAAATAATAGGTTCATTTTGATATTTAGCACCAGAGTTTGCACATTTACAGTGCTTTTCACACATATTCTTTAGATAAATCAATTCTCTTAGAAGTTAGCTAATCACATGAAATTCTCCCTCAGGATTTCCAATCATCCTAACAATATAGAAAATAGGAAATTTTGATACTTTCAAATTTAGACCAATCACGTCATTGTTTAATTTTTTCCATCAATAATGAAAATGTACCCTATATCTTTAATCAGTATTAGATTAGTTTTACAAGACAAATATATATATATATATAGCAACTGTGTTAGTTATTTAATAATAGACAGGAAAAGATTACTTAGATATTATTAGTAAAAAGGTAAAGATTCCGGATGAATTTGCACAGATCTGCTAATTAATAATTTGCTCATTGTAAAAGTTGAAAAAATATAAGACTGTAATTTTACCAAAGTATCATATCATATGAATGATAATCGTATAGTTTTCTTTATCTCGTTTTAAGGCTAATTGGTTTAGTGAGTATATAGTCAAGTATGAACGTAATTAGATAAAAGTTTATTCTTGTACAAACTATACGGCTTTAAAATGTTTAATAACAAAAAATAATAATAACAAAAGGTAAAAGTAAGAACAAAAACAACCATAATTATTATTATTATTATTGGGGATTGAGTTGAAAATCTTAGCTTGGGTAACATAGTAATTATAAAAATTATTTAATATAGATATAATTCCTAACAATACCAGCGCTTTGGATTCTAAAATAGTAATCCAGTGGTGATGAATATCATTATCACAAACAAATGTGTATATGAAGACCTAATTAAACACATTTGTAATCATCCAAAAATTAATACATTGTACAGGCTTAAACCTGCATTTATATATATAATACATTCGGGATTCGAACTCAGACTTTCACATGACCCACTACTCTCACTGCCATCTCATATTGCTGACCCCCCCTGATCACACACATGTTGAAAAGATAAATAATCACCAATATACACATTTTTTTTAACATGTGTGTGATCAGGTAGATCAGCAATATAAGATAGCACTGAGAATAGTGGGTCATGTGAAAGTCTGAGTTCGAATCCCGAATCTTCTAAAAAAGAAATGAAATAATTTTATAAGTGAATATTAGATAATATTTTGATGAGGAGAAGGTTATTACTCAAAATGTTGTTCTTGCTGCTACTTTTATGACCAAACAATGGCAGTGTTTCACCCATTCATAATGGAATGTGGTTTGAGTTAAGAAATCATCCCACAGCAGTGATATTAAGAAAGAACATTTTGTAAATAAGCAGAATTGCACATTAAGAATATGTACATTTATTTTTTGGTTTGGTTACCATTAGCAATAAATTTAGCTTGAACCACTAAACATCACATGATCACCATTTCTTATGCTTGCTCATATCTGTTATTAAAACAGGCAAAAGTCTCCATACAGTAGTGCCACTCAGTGCAAGCCAGAGTAATCAATGGATGCCAGAAGGCTTTTGCCTAAAATCCCTATCTGGTGCCTACTCATCCAATATTCCCAGACTTGTTTCTAGTTTGTGGCTTTCATCAGTGAGGAGCCTACATATAATATTTTTTACTGTGTTTCTTTTATAATTTATTTTACTTTTGGAATATAACATAAAATCCATCTTTGACAATCCTGAGCTCTCTACAAGGCAAATAACGAACTCAGAAAATACTAATTCAGATAACATATACATTACCCAGTTATATAAAATGACATGTGCAAATCAATAAATTTTACTGATCTTTCATTATTCCTTTTTTTTCACAACAATAGTATATAATTAAAAGACATTTATTCACTGCAGATAGAATGAAAAATTGGTGTATCTTTTTCAAAAGCATACTGATCATTCTATACAAACTATCACTAATGCAGATTTTATATCTTAAGCTATTTTTCCAAAGACTTTCCAACTAAAGATTGATATAAGCCAAGAAACATCACATGATCACCATTCTTTATGCTTGCTTATAACTGTTATTAAAACAGGCAAAACTCACTATACATATTGCTCCTCACTGACAAAGGCCACAAGCCAGAAACTAGTCTGGGGATATTGGATGAGTAGGAACTAGATGGGGATTTTATGCACAAGCCTTCTGGCATCCATTGATTACTCTAGCTTGCTGCGAGTGGCAATACGTATAGTGAGTTTTGCTTGTCTTTATTAAAGATTGATATGTGTTGTAGGAGAGTGTTCTAGAGAAATATAAAAAAAAATAACAATCTCAGTTATTAATATTTAAAAACCAACCACATTGAATGGGTGTAACTTGCATTTGATTAAAGTGATGCAAAAGTTATAAGATCATATATAACTCTATCAACTCATTTTTCAATCACAATCTGAAAAAATTTTGCAACAATATTTTACAATATAAAACCTACCTTGTTAATAAATAAAAATACTACTTTATATAAACTCACCTACTAATTAGTTAAGAATATCATGTATCTGCAACAAATAACAGATTCAATCTAGTTTTCAAATCATCTCAAAAGATTTATTGCAAAAATTTCAAGTTTGTTCTTTAGAACTGAAATATTTTGATTTTTTTTTTATTAAGAAAAAAAGAATTTATTCATGAAATGTGTTCATGTTACATTGAATTTATACACACATTAGAAACATGAACTGGAGTAAGAAGTCTCTGAGTTTATTACTCATCGTCCAGGAGATTGTGTTGTGACCAGGTTTCTCCATGCAGTTTTTCTGGAGACAGAAGTCGGTCTCTACTCATGAGCTTCCTCATGATTCGCAGATAAACTGTCCAAGGGTTGAGATTAGTCAGTTTGAACACCATCATGCACCTTGATTTTCCATTGAAATTCAATCTAAATTTTTTGTATATTTTATGATTCTTAAAATACCAAAAAAGACTGACATGAATTGATCCAAAATGTGAGTGATGCCAAAAAAGAAAAAGAACATGCAGAGAATTTTCTGTATCACATGGAGAATTGTCTGTATAAAAATCATGGACTGCAACAGTTTCAATACACTATAAATGATATACTTAAAAAAAACCACTAACAAATTAGAGGATTTTAGCGTTTTGTCTTTATTTAATATGCCACTTATTAGAACACTAATATTCATATAACTTGTGTTTTGGTGTACAAAACACACTCTTCTAAAATATTTTTGCAGACCTAAAATCAATTTAAAATTTTTTAAAAATATTTATTTTATTATTAATATTTATACATCTTTTTTGGGTTCTTTCATGCATGAATTTTCAAAAGTTTATATATTAATATTCAGTCATTTTTAAATTAAAGGATTACATTAATAAAATAAAAATAGTATGAGAAACTACCTAGACTTATAATAGTATCAGAAAAAAATATTTCACATTAAAAAAATAGCATTCCATGTTAAAAAGTATCTAGTAAACTTATTTTTTATACTATTAATACACTTAGTTGAATAAGCCAAAGTTGAAATAAAATAAGTACAAAGTAAATTGCTGTAATTCTAGATTTAAAAAAGCAGTATGTTGTAGAAGGTTATTCATCATCATCATCATCAACCACTCTCAATCCACTGCAGGATGAAGGTCTCTCCAAGTTTAATCCAACTTTTCCGATCTTTAGCTTCTCTTCTACACATCACCCCTGCACACTTTCTTATTTCATCCATCCATCTCACATGTGGTCTCTTTCTGGGTCTTTTACAATCTCTTGGAATCCACTTTAAGATTTCAATTATCCATCTATTATCATCTCTTCTAGCAATATGTCCAGCCCAACTCCACTTCAATCTTTTAATTTTTTCAATGAGGTCAGTAACACCTGTTTGTTCTCTTACCTATACATTGCGTTTTCGATATCTTCTTGTTACTCCCAACATGTATCTCTCCATACTTCTTTGAGTGGTCTGGAGTCTCTATATTGCTCTTTTATTAAGTGTCCAAGTCTCATATCCATAAGTAAGAACTGGTAAAACACATTTAATTAAAAACCTTCCTTTTCAAACACATAGGCATATTTCCTTTTAGTATCAAGTTATTAACTGTATATATATATATACGAAAAATAATAATAACAAAACTAAATCATGTGATATATATAACTCAAATGGTCATATGATGCTTGCGCACTCTAGTGATAGGTTGAAAATTTAAATTTGTCATTTAATAGAAGTAGAGTTTTTAGTATTAATTATGATACTCAGCTGAGATTTTATCTTGAAACTTTCATTTCTAAGTCTAAGTAGTTAATTAGTGGCTTTTAATGTAATGTGAGCATATTTTCTGTTCAAATGAAGGTTAAGATTACTCAGAAACAGGCTTTTATCAGCATGATAGAAATTTACCATTGTTTACTATCTTTTAATAGATCTAATTCCAGAATTTCTCATACAATGCTACCTTATAAATTTTAATAAGCTCTCTGTATGATACGAAGCATAGTATGGAAATCACTAAGTAAAATGTTAAATATTTTAAATACAAGTATATTTTATTTACCTGTAGTCTAGATGTAATGTTAAATTTACGAGATTACTTCTCTGGTATTAAACTGAGTTAAGCATTTTATTATAGAAATATAAAAATCGACAGTGATTAATACTATGCAATAACATCAAAATTAAGTAAATAAAATATTCTCAATCCAAAACAAAGATAAAACTTTTTTAGAGAAAAGAATAAATGTCATCTTTCTTTACCTCAATTTCTTTGTAGAATATATCTATTCTTTCCTCTAAAACGTTTTATCTTGTGCTATAGATTGAGAGTATTTCATTTACTCAATAAACCAGTTATGGAATATTAATCTCGATATATTAAATATATAATGAACGTCACAATCATTAACATTAGTAGTTCCTCATAAACAAAAATGGCCATTTCAGATGTATTAAAAATAATGATAGAAAGATAAAAAATAATGTTAAAAAACAAAAAAAAAAAAGAAATAGAAACATTGAGTGAGAATCGTGATCATCTAATTAAATAATGAAAATGTTTTTGAACAAAAGACAATTTCATTATTGCAGTGAGACAGATAACTGATTATGTGCAAGATTATTCAACAATTGGGCCATATACTAATCTAAATTACCAAAGGCAAATGAAAAAAAAAGAGAAGCAAAATAATGATGATTAATTTAGATATAAAAACATTGGATAAAACTGTAGATAACAGTACTTATAAACAAAGGGGTACACAAAACAATTGGAACTGTTTTCTGGTAGGTAAGATTGTCATAATACATGCTTCCATTGCTAGATACTACTTGCAGGGACCCTTCTGCATCAATCTCTAAAATGGCATCATCATGTGAAATCATGGTCACAGATAGCATTTTGCTTTGTAAAGTGCATTTAGTATATTTGTCAATTTTTGTAGTGGCTGAAAAGTTGGAACAAAATGAAATTCTGTTTTTTTTTTTTTTAGGAAAAATGGTAGGAGAACCAGTTGCACTGCTTAAAACAGCTTGCAAACAAATTGGTCTGGAAAAACAGGATTTATGAATGGTTTAAGAAAAGTGTTACATCCACCACATCCCGAAAAAGCATGACAAGCGAAGTCAAATGTCAAGAAAAACTGACTTTTTTTGGCTGCAAGTGGCATTGTTCATTCAGAATTTCTTTATAATGATGAGGCATTTAAAATCTACAAGTTGTGAAACTTTTGGGTGATGGGGTAAAGTAAGCATCCTATTTTGTAGCAAAGTGAAGAGTGCATGTTTTTTCATCATGACAGCAATCTATCATCCAAAACTTGACTGTGAAACAATTTTTAATTAAATTTCGCAAGATCCAGCTCATCCATCCACAAAATTTGCTAGAGCTCATTCCGTGTGACTTCTTTTAAGCTCTTGAATGAAAAATTGTCTCATTTTTTTGTATTCTTAGATGTGGTAAAGAAAAAAACAATGGAAGTGCTAGACCAATAAATAAGGCAAAACTCTCCATATAGTAGTGCCATTCTGTGCCAACCAGAGTAATCAATGGATGCCAGAAGGCTTGTGCAAAGTTTTACCTTGTTCATTAACAATTATGTGCTGGTATAAGAGATAGTGATCATGTGATGCTTAGGGTTTGTAGACTACTTTGAAAAGTGAAAAACATGTTTAGATGGGTGAATTGCATGAAATAAACTATACTTTGAAAGCGATTCAATTTGCAATAACTAAAAATAAATATACAATTTTTTAACACAAAATTTCAGTCAGTTTTGGGTTTCCCTTTTATTTATATTAAATCACTGATATTTTTCATTATAAATCATTTCTCAAATTTGAGAATTCACAGGATAATCTTTAACAGTGTCATATTATACCCCAATTAGTTTCCGACCACTGGATTCATCAGTAAAAAGAAACATTTCAAATAAACATAAAAACTATATATTTTATCTGTAAATGAAAACTTTTGATAACTTAATAAACTGTAAGACAGTAAGATAAGCACTTAATCATTAATCAATCATTAATCTGAATTATTTATTTTAATATATAAACAATTAACTTTTAGATAAATGCTTTGCTTGAATTGGTTTTTTAAATCTAATGTCCCAACTCCTCACTGAAGAGACCCATAGGTCGAAACCGGTCTGGGGATGGGGACAATCCAAGATAAAAATGATTTGAATGCCTTCTCTTGTAGTAGCATTTATCATAAATAAAAAAAAAAAAGCTTGTTTAGAGCTATTAGCACGCTCTTAATTTTACATATTTGTAAGTGCAAGCTATATATAAGTCATGTGACATCTGACTTGTTATTATTACTATTATTTTAATATAAAAAAAATTAAATGATCAGAATCGATTTTATACTATCTTGCATCATGACTAATTGAATAAGGAAGTCAAAAAGGGTATGATTTTAAATTAATAATACCCACCAAAATGATTTATTTATTTACAAATGAATAAATAAATATATTGTGTATTAACACTTTTCATTAATAATAAATTATTTTCCTTTATAATTATTTGACTTGGCATTCAATTTTTAGAGTATTCTAAACTCTAGCATAAGGTTACATGCATTTTTTTCTCTTTTTTTGGAGTTTTTATTTATAAAGTATTACCTAAATCATATATTTCAATAATATTTCATATTCCAAAGTATAGTTGTAAAAACTATAATTTTCATTCATGTTTGCCAATCAAATATTTTATTCTTTGAATCACCCATCAATTCAAATATAATGAATAATCCGTATAATATTATAAATCATTTTGATTGTTTTTCTTTAATTTGAAATTATATTTTTTTAGAAATTTCTAAATAAGCTATCATCATCATCAACAACCATTATCAATCCACTGCAGGATGAAATTCTCTCCAAGTTCAATCCATCTTTTCCTATCTTTAGCTTCTCTTCTCCACATCACCCCTGCACACTTTCTTATTTCATCCATCCATTTCACATGTGGTCTCTTTCTGCGTCTTTTACAATCTCTTGGAATCCAGTTTAAAATTTCAATTGTCCACCTATTATCATCTCTTCTAACAATATGTCCAGCCCAACTCCATTTCAATCTTTTAATTTTTTCAATAAGGTCAATAACACTTATTTGTTCTCTTACCCATACATTGCGTTTTCCATCCTTTTTTGTTACTCCCAACATGCATCTCTACATACTTCTTTGAGTAGTCTGAAGTCTCTGTATTGCTCTTCTATTAAGTGTCCAAGTCTCAGATCCATAAGTAAGAACTGGCAAAACACATTTATTAAAAACCTTCCTTTTCAAACACCTAGGCATATTTTCTTTTAGTATCAAGTTATTTCTACCAAAAGCACTCCAACCAAGTTTTAATTCCATGATTAATTTCATCCATTATATTTCCATCTGTATTAATAATCTGACCAAGCTATATGATATATTTAATTTATATTATTTTAATGTAAATACATCGAATTAAAATAATATTTTATAAATATAAAATCAAGTATAGATGATAGATCATGTTCTAGTAAAGAATTATCATCATTTTCATGATTATTACAAAACAGAAATGTAGCATATACATTTTGTGCCATTTTTCAGCCATATTTGGGCAGTTTTCTTCATTAAATGCTCATTTTATCATAAATTATTTATTAGCTTTATAATAGACAGGGTATGAGCACAGACTTTCACATGACCCACCACTCTCCACACTATCTCATAACACTGATACACCTGAACACACATATGTTGAAAAGATAAATAATCACCAATATACGTATTTCATGCTAAACCAGCAATCATCAGTTGGTCCAGATTACCATCTCTACACATATATGCTACAAGTGTTCAGATATATATTAAGATAGCAAATTCTCCTACTTTAATGGACAGGCTTCAATCTACTCCACACTCCAAATCTTCAACCGTCCATCCAATTGAAAATCTGATGATGGAATGCTCAAAGGCCACCCTGAGGCCGAGATTATTGTCACACCCATGTTGACCTAAAGTCATTCTGACCCCTCATTAAACAATTCCAATATCAAAAACCATCAACAAACATATGTGTATTCAAGTGTATCAGTGTTATGAGAAAGTGTGGAGAGTGGTGGGTCGTGTGGAAGTCTGTGCACATATACCCTATATATTAGATAACTAATAAAAAAGGTGTTATTTTGAATTATAAATAAAATGATATAAAATTGCCAAGCAGTCGCATAAAAAATGGGATATGATTTGTAACAATATTATATACCTATTTTGTTATAGGTTTTGTTTTACGTGTTTGAATTAGAAAGTTTTTATTAAAATGTGTTTATTACTTGCATACTATTGTCATATACTATTTTAATTATCCCTGAACACTTCATTTCCTTCTACTCTTCATCCATTTCAATGCCTTTTATACAGAAATTCAAACTTATTGTTGTCGTTATGTACAGCACTTGCTAACAACATGGAGACAAATTAGAAAAATACCCCCAAAGAGCTTTTGTCTACACAAACAGGCATGTCACTATGCTAGCATGTTAATATCAAAACAAATATTTCCTCAAAATTAGATTTCTTGAATTCATTATAATCACTCATTCAACAATATGAATTTCTAAACCCCCACTAACCAAAACCGCTATCTTGCTAGGGGCTATTTTATTGTTTAAAAGTAGATATGTAGATAGATAGGCTGCCTATACACTGAGGTACAATTTTTAAAATGATATGTCATTTTGTCAGCAATTTATTATTATTATTTCAAAAATATACTCAATCTTAAATTCAGTTTATTATGTAAAAATTATATTTGTAGTTAATTCAAAATATTGCCCCTCCCCCTAACTATACGTACGTATATATGTTTGTCTAATAACACATTTTTAAACAAGCACACACTTCACCATAAGCAGATATAGACTCTGTGCATGCTAGCTGAAAATTCAGGTTTCTTTATTCACAAGACAGTGTTGCTGCGGGGATGCGGGAGTGATTGACGTTTTATAGACAAATATCAAAAATGGAAATTAATTAAATCCATTATCTTGTTCTTTTATATATATATAAATTATATAAAAGAGCTATATAATGTTGGCAATAATTTTGGCATCAGCATGGGATTTGGGTTTTCCATCATCAGGTTTTCAATGATATGGATCGCAGAAAAGTTGGAGGTTGGAGTAGATTGAAGCCTGTCTATTAAAGTGTGAAGATTTGCTATCTTAATATAAACTGAGCACTGATTATATATGTGTGTGGGAGATGATAATCTGAACCAACTGATGAATGCTGATTTAGCATGAAATGCATGTGGTTATGTATATCAGTTGTATCAGATAGTGTGGATAGTTGGTGGGTGTTTGAAAGTCTGAGTTCAAATCCCCTATATTTATAAAAGAGCTATATAATTATTTTCAATATATATTTATATAGCTGTTGTATATGATTTATTATTATTTATTATAATAGATATATATGTATGTTGCTATTCTTATGTTTTCTTACATCAAAAGAACTGTTTCATATTAAATGGGACATTATTGGACTTTGAGAAGTTAGAAAAAAAGGTGAAGAGACAATTGATTTAAAAAGAGAACATGTACTGTACTACAAAGGAACCAACACTGGGAGTACAAGTGGAGTATGATTCATTGTAAATAAAAACTAGGAAGGACAACATTATGAAAAATTGCTATATAGCACACAGTGGAAAGATTAGTTATTCATCTTAATATCAGATAACTAATTTAGGTCTATGTTCCAACAAGTTCTCATTGTGATGAAGAAGAAGAGGATTTTTATATGGATGTACAACAAGCTTATGATCAGACCAAACAACATTTTACAATTGTCAAATTAGACTTTAATGCTAGAATTAGTAAACAATTGAAGGATGAAAGTACTATAGATAAATTTGTTTACGGTGATAGAATTTGTAGAAAAAGAAAAACTTTATATTATGACTTTTTATTTTTTATTTTGAGAAAAATATTAAATGCAAATGAACATGGAAACATCCAAATGACACATTTTGATTAATAGAAACTATGTATTTCACGATTGTAAAGTTCTTAATAAATTCAACACAGTATGTGATCATCGATTAGTAAAATGTAAGCTACACGTTAAAAACTAGAAAGAAAAAAATTAAGAAAAACAATATTCACAGTCGATATTCCTAATCTTCAGAAACATTTCAATAAATTTAAATTAGAACCTGCAAATCGTTTTCAAATATTAACAGATTTTGAACGTGATTTATATTTGAATAAATTCAATAGAAAAATAATTGTTACACTTTTAAAACTAAAACAAAAATAGTTGGTACAAAATAACAGCAATTGGCCAGTAAAATTTCTTCTGAGACAGGACAATTTATGAAGAAAAGGTGGAATATGAAAATATATAAAAATAATACATTAAGAAGGATTGATTATCTTGAATTTTGTAAAGTGGTGTGAGAAAGAATTGATAATGATATAACAAAGAATAATTGTGAACTAGCAAAAAAAAACTATAGAAGAGAATAAAAGTCTCAAGAGTATAAAACAACTTCCTGGTATTGGTAGGAACCTTATTTCTGCAATAAGAAAAAAAGAGGAACTATTAATAAAAACAGAGATGATATCACTAAATGTGTAGAAATAATTCTATCAAAAATTATATAGCAATAAAGAACAAGGAAAAGTACCTCCTATGACTAGTACATCTGAATTGCCCAGAATATTTAATAAAGAAGTGAGACATGTAACTAAATTTATAAAGAAGAAAAAAGATCCAGGTAATGGTGGAATTATATTCAATATCTTAAAAAAAGCAGGTGAAGAAATAGAAATTTTTTTGGAAAAGTTATATACCAAATGTCTAAATGATAAAAATATACCAGATGATTGGAAAAATGCTGTATTAATATTAATATTTTAAAAGGTCATAAAATATTTTAATAATTACAGACCTATCAGTTTTTTATCAGTTAAATAAAACAAAGTAACTCCTTTTTAAAACTTGTTTTTTATATGACTATAATCATAAAAAAAAAAATCCAACGTTTCAACTATTTTATATAGTCTTTTTCAAGGCACAGTAATATATATATAACAAATAACACATATTCCAAAATAAATAAATAAAAAAATAAAATAAATAAAATATATTCATAACCAAAAATTCACCTTATCTCACTCCCCTTTCCTATTACCAACAATCACAACTTAAACACAAACAATTTCCTTTTTTTAAAAAATCTATATATATATATATCCTTTAAAACATTTAATTAAAAACCTATTATTTTCTTTTCTGTTTTTCTATTAACATCCTATTTAATTCCGGTTTTATTTCATTAATGTATACACTTTCTTTTATCATCCTTTCATTATATGACTTGATAAATTCCACGGGCTTTATATCAAAATCCCCATGCTTAAATTTATTCATGTGAATGTAAACAGCAGAATTTTTATCACCTAAATGCTGTTTTAATCTAGTTTTTAATTTATTCTTACTAGTCCCAACAGACGTCATTTCTACATTCTTTCTAAAACAATTCAAACATTTTATCAAATAAACTGAATTCATAATGTCTAACCTATTATAGTCCCCATTATTCTTAATTAAAAGATTTAAACTTGCTTTCTTTTTATAAACTGGACAAATTGAAACATTATATTTCCTATTAATCATTTTAACTAATTCCTTAACTTTAATAAATAAATATTTAGATATATTAAAACCAATATAAATAATCTTTTCTCTATTTCTACTCCTATCTAATCCCATTCTATTTCTTATTTTATTTATATTTTTATTAGAAAACAAATGTTCAACTACACCCCTAGGATAATCTTTCATAAAACATTCATTCCTAATAATATCAATCTCATAACTTAATTGCCCTAATAATTTTATTATTAACAATAATTTTAATAATAATTTTATTATTAACAAAAATAATTTTGTTATTAATTTAACTAATAATATTTTTAGTGGTGAAGAGATGAATGTTTTTAAAAGGGGTTTGAATTATGTACGATTAAATAATTGTAATATCAAATAGCAGATTACTGAAATTATGATAAAAATGCAAATAATTGAATATAAATGTAATAATATTAATGATAATAATGTGAAGAAGGATTTTTTATTTAATGAATTGAAATTTGGATTTAAAAATTTGGTATTTGAATTAAAAAATAAATATAATAGTAAAGAAAAGGAATAATTAACTGTTTCAAAATGGGTACTTATGTATTACCCTGTCTCCCAAGCTTGGCTAGTCAATTTTTAATTATACAGTTTCAAGGGCATGACAAATATTTTAAAAAATGGCTGACAAGAACCAGTCATATTTAATATTTACAGTTTTCTTTATTACTATTGTTGTTATATCCCTTTAACCGCTAATTATATTATTGGTTGTATGAGGTAAAAATCAAATCTTTTAATTGGCCAATTCACAAACTGAAGACAAAGCCTATTGTTAAAACATATTCGCCTATAATATTAAATTCAACTCAGATACGTTTATAAAAAGTATATTACTAATTTTTCAGGTTATGAAAGAGAATGAAAGTTCTTTCAAAAATAAATTGCTATTTATTTATTATAAAATATATTCAATTTCGGCAAATATAAAGCGAATGTCTAAACAAAAAAGTGCTGATGCAAACGCTTTTTTTCAATTTTATGTTATGGAAAAGTAAAGTTTTCTTTTTGCTAAATCTTAAATATTTTTACTAAAATCTTCAATATTTTTCGAAAATAATTTTGTTTTTTTAGTATATTTTTTTAAAAAACTATTTTAATTTCTCATTTTATATTTTTTTAATACTTAAATTACATTCGAAATGAAAATCTCAGCGTTTTTCTTTATTTTCTTTGATCAGGCGGTTTCTTTGTTCTTTCCAGCCAATCAGAATGTCTTTTTCGGCTGACAGCCAATCACCGACAAGGTTCTTCTTTGTTTAGTTTTAAATGCGGTTTTTTTGATTTTTTACTTGTAAAATAATTCGGAAGAGGGCACCATCTTACAGAACTTTTAAAAACCTAATCAATAACTGTCAAATGAATATTCTACCTTTAAAACTAGCAGAATTAGAGTGACGTCAGATGTCGACGAGATGCCTCGTAAGAGGCGGTTAAAGAAATATTAAAGAAATAAAAATGTCTGCAAAAATTAATTATAATATTTCCACTCTATTATTTCTTTTTTGTATTAAGCAACTTATTAATATAAAAGTAATAAAAATATAAGAAACATAGTGTCATATTGTGCCCATTAGCACAGACTTTCAGGAAGGCAGAATCCTATACCTTTAGAAAGTCTGCACTGCATGTTGTTCCTGTCAAAGGAATTCAATTTCCAAACTTTCATCACTTTGCCAAAATGGTAGTGACAAAAATATAAATAAAGTATAACAATGTTTGAATCATGTCATCATTTACACATTAGGATATAAATAAAAAAAATAAATTAAAATAAATCTTCTGAATGGAATTTATAATTGATTTATTATTATTTTTTAAACATTAACAACTAACACATATTTGATAAAATAAAATTGAAAAACCCATAAACAAATACATATGTCCTTGAAACAGTATAATTTAAAAAAAATGGCTAATACATAAGTACCAAATGAAATTATATATACTAATCTGTAGTACTGAACTATTTGTGGTAATACATATAGTGAGTTTTGCCTGTTTTTAAAGAATGATTTATTATTGATTGAAAATATTTATTTTAATTTATTAGTCTTTTTTTTTTTTATCTGAAAAGGCGATACTTAACATTTTTCACTCTTTAAAGTTATAATTTTCACGAATATTATAAGGAATATAAATATTTAGTGAAGGATAAAATTAAAGGTTGAAAATGTTTATCAATTGGTCTCATAAGGCTATTCAAAATAGACGTCACCCGAAAACAATTAGAGTAAAAAATAGTTCTTGCTTATAATAATAAAGCTTAAAATTTCTTCATTTCAGGAAGAAGAAAGAAAACAAATGATTAATATGTGCGTTTCTGACAAAGCCAAAGATTTTGAAATTGTGTGTTTTACTTTGCACTACGATTATATTTTATAAAATTAGCAGAAAATGCTTTTGTAATTTACTTTTAAAATTTTTAGGTAGAATTGAGTTCGCGTTTGGTGTACAGTATTTCTCTAACACTTTTAAATACATTTAAATAAAAGGTAACCCTGTGCATTGTTAAATAATATTTTATCACCTTTATTTTAACTGACAGTTATTTTTAATAAGGATAACTTTGCCAGTTATACCAGAAGAGAGATTAAACTGAGAGAGTGCAAACCTCTCAAGCGCTTGAGAGGTTTGCACTCTCTCAGTTTAATTTTAATACCAGAAGAGAGAGAACATCAAAGAGATCAAATCAAATCATGGGAGAAGTTAATACAAATAGGCAAGAGATGGAAAAAACTTAAGACAAAGAGCACATTTTAGTTCAATGTGGGGTCAATTCTCATCAAGATACCTTATATCATCAAACTTAAAGCCTCTCAATATAAAAAGCCTTCCCTACAATATGGAGGTCTCTAAGATTATCAATAAACAAAAAATAATTTTAGAAGATGCCACTGCCATAGAATAATCATAGAATGCCAGAAGTCTTAAAAAAAATGAAAGGGGAAAAATATTCCAAGATTAACTAGCAATCATTTACAATGAAGTTTTTTTAAAGAAAACAAAGTATTTGTTAATTAGTACTTATTATTATTACTAGTATTATATTCTCTTATAGAGAAGGTTTAAAAATAATGTTTGGATTGTACATGTGTTTAGAAATTAATTACCATATTACTTCAAATATAAGACACACTTTTCTTTTTACAAATTTTGAATCCGTAAAAGAGGGGTGCATCTTAAATTTGATATGAAGATTTTTAACATCTTATGTTTCTGGTAATGTAATAGTATTGTGCTCTGGTGACATTTTTCTGAATTAATCCAGTTGCTGTTTGATATAGTTGTGAAGAATTGTGTAGTATCTGGCTGTATTTTAATTTCAAGCTTTTTTTATTACCATATTATGGTAATTTTAAAGCAAATACCAAAATAATTAACATTTTATTTCTCTCGATGTTACATTTCACAATGATTACGTTTTTGCTTCATGCTTTACACATACACAAAGTAGTATTGTTACACTCATTGATATTCTCCGTGGAAGCACATATTTTAGCATTTTATGTTTCCTAATGTCATATTTCCCAATGATTATGTTTTTGCTTTTCACTTTGCACACTCATTGATATCTGCTGTGGAAATGAATAGGTAAAATTTCTTTATTCTGCATAGAATTTTGGTGTCATTTGGTTGTATTTTAATTGTGAGTTTTTTTATTATTTATACTCAATTTTAATGATGGAAAACAGTTTATTATATTGAATTTAAAAGAAGAGTTATATTGTGTGTGGAGGAAATTAAAAGTTGTGCAGCTGGTAGAATATTTACTATTAACAAAAGTAACATTCCTCATTGGAGAGCTTTAAGGAGATGTTATTTCAGCATAAAAATAACAGGAAATCATATCAGGGCATAAACAAAGGTATATTGTAATTGATGCAGGTGTTTGACATCTTATATAGAAGAATTACATGATAAGGATTTACTAGTGACAAGAGAGACAATTATGATTAAAGCCATTTGCTACAAATACTGGCATAATGTTTAAAACAAGTCATGGATGGTGTGAAAAGTTTCTGAAATGAGAAGGATTAGCATTACGAAGAAGGACCACAAGAGCTCAAAATATGCCTACAGATTATGAGGATAAGTTCAATTGTTTTCAGCAGGAAATAATCAACTTAAGGTGAATGTTTAGCTATTGATTGAGTCAAATCAGAAATTCTGGAAGAACAGCAATCTTTCTTGATATGTCAAGACATTATACAGTAAACAAGAAAGGAGCAAAATAATTAAGCTTTTAACTACTGGATATGAAAAATCACAGATTACTGTAATGCTGTCTATAACTGCAAATGAAAATAAATTACCATCTTTTATTAGTTTATAGGAAAAAAACTATATCCCAAAAAATTTTTCCTAAAAGGGTTATAATTCAAGCACAAAAAAAGGCATGGATGATAACAGGATTGATGAAAGATTGCTTACACAATATTTGGGAGAAGAGACGTGGTGATCTTTTAAAGAAATGAAGCATGCTAGTAACAAATGTTTTCTGGGGACATTTAACTGATGACACTAAGTGTAAAGTAAAATTAAAAAACTGTGGTCTGGTATTATTATCAGCAGGTATGACTTGTCAACTGCAACCATTTGATGTGTGTTAACAAACCCTTTAAGGATAGCATGAGAGATCATTATGAAACATGGTTACATCAAGAAGATCATCCTTTGATACTAACTGGTAAAGTAAAATGAGTTTCAGCTTCTACATTAGCTCAGTGGGTTTTGAAATCTTGGAAAGATATCCCTGAAGAAATTTATCAAAAAATATTTTTTTCAAATTTTGCATCACAAATGATCTAAATGGCACTGAAGGGATTCTTTGGTATAATAATGGTAGTGAAAATGAAAATTAGAGTTCTGAAAATGGAGATGAGAATTCAAATTCTGAAAGTTAAGATGTTGAAAGTGAAATAACTATATCTGAGGATGATACACAATAAATTAGGTTAGGTTACTGTAATTACATGATTTCTTATCTAATTAAACTAAGTAAATAAAAATGTTTGTTACAATAAAATTGTTTTTAAATTTGCCCCCCCCCCCAATTTTCCAGACTTAAAATCCTACTGTGTGTTAAATTTGGGGGCACCTTATATTCAAAGTAATATGGTAATATCAATTTGTTTTTTATCTGAAGTAGAACATTTTCTTAGACAAATGTAATTTGGCTGTCAAGTGCTTGCTGTGATAAGAAACCTATTTAATGGCAGTTGAGAGGAATGGAATTAACCAAAAGTACTTCTGAAGATTGAGACTGTATATAATAGTTAGTTATCATTATATTTATTATTTTTATTGTTATTACAATAGTTTTTAATTAATGGATATTTTATTTATAATATATTACTTCTAAAATTTAACTTGTTGTCAATCTTATTCTTTGCAAACCACAATTCATCTTTATATTTAAATTTTACATGATACAACATCAATTATGCAGATTTTTTATTCAACCTGAATTTTTTTTTAAATTTTACCTTTCCTAGAGATCTTAATCTCAAATTGTGAGGTATCAAAAAGATGCATTAAGCATTAAACCACCATTTCTTTCAGCATGAAATGCTTGTTCCTTTAAATAAATATATATGTAAATCAAAATTTCATTATAAAAGTAATGAGTTGATTAAAGGTTTTATTATACTTTTAGCTACCTGCATAGATAACTTTTCTCTACACACATACACACATGTATATTGAAAAAATTATATTTACTGTTTATTAATAAATATTTAATTTATTATTTTTGAAATCTATATAGTTTTATATGAGTTCTTTAAGTGTTAGCATGGTTGAATTATTGCAATTTAAGTAAACTCTATTTTCCCACCTGTGGTGTAATGTTGACCATGTTAGGTGAATAAAACAGCTGGTTATGTGAAATTTGAACAATACCTTGTTGATTTTTGAAAAGCTTAAAAAGCCACTGGTCAACCCTGACAGAATGCATTGTTTATTTTCTTGTGGTGCTAACATTCTTTGTTTTGCTTCCATCGGTTGTAAAACTGCCAGAACTTTTCTTTTAATGTATTACCTATTGAAATATTTAAACAAGTTTTATTAATAAACTGTCATTTAAAAAAAAAAGCAAAATGTAAGATCAGACAAAGAGTACTTGGTGTTGTTGATTTAGTGCTTTCTAAGTCTTTGTGTCCAAAATTTTGACTAAAAGAGTTGCTTCTATTTACAATTTCACACCAGTTTATGTCTTTAATTAAAAATTAGTTTCCACAATCATATTTTTTTTCCATCTTCAAATTTATCTATGGAAATTGGTAGATGTAGTCGATGGTTCATTGCTATCCCAATGTTGAAACACTTTTGAGGCAGTTTCTAATAGCGGAGACTAAATTTAGTTTTTTTTATTTTTAAAGTGGATTTCCAATACAAAGAGAAAGAATTTAAATTGTAACTTATTCTTTTCGTAATTACACTGACCACAACAGGCTGAATTTGTCTTTGGATTATAATAGCAGCGCTTTGTTAGAAAAAGAGAGTACACACTGAAAAATTAAAGGTGTATTTTCTTTGGTTCAAATGGCTTTTAAGATTCACACATGGCCTATGCATATGAACTTGGCATGTTTGCACAATTTAAAGATAACTAAGCATCTTATCTGTCAAGTCACAATTATTCATTAATTAAACTGGGGACCAGCACTTTCTGTATTTTACTGTTTGACAGGTCTGACAGTTTTCTATCATAATCATATTGTGCACATGGGTGAAAAAAGCAAAGACAGTTTTTCTTTCTGACTAGGAAGTGTACAAAACTGTCATTGTTATGTTGAAGTTGTTGAGAAGAATGTAAATAGATTGTAGTGAAAAGATGATTTATGGGTTGTGAAACAAAAAGTAAATAGAGAACAAATCAAACATACAACCATAAATCAAAGCAAATGATGTATTCTTAAAGGCTGTGGTTTATTTAACATTATATCTATGTAATGATATGAAATAAATTTGCAATAATAATAAAAAAACTCAATGTGCGAGGTCGTTAACATCATTTATGATAATTTACTCTAAAAATGTTAAATAGAAATAGAACTTTGTTTATTAATTTTATAACAAAAAAAGATCTTGATATTAGCTAAATTGCATATTTTATTTTATTGTTATTTATATATTTAATTATAGTTTTTTTTTTTTTAAAAAAAAGGCTACCACTATGGTGGTGTGCACTTTATATAACTTTTTTTATTTTTTTAAATTTATCTTTCCATCCACACCCATTCACACACACACACATGCATATATGTCCATATTTTTGTAATGCAATAGTAGCGTATTACATGACTTTAGTTAAATTTTGACTGAGGTATATAAAAAGGTGGTCTTAAATGGACTGCATTCCACTACTGGATCGAGCCAATATAAAATTATCTTCTTTTCATCATTAATTATTGTAGATAAACATTTAGTATAAATTTTTTTGACAGTTAGTACTTGGCAAAATTAGAATAAATATAATTGTACAGAATTCAAAGCTTGCATCACAAAACAACATAATATCGTAAACTTACTGGTATATATATACAAGTGTAAGTATAGGTGTGTGTGTGTGCATACTTTTATGTATTTGTCAAAATAAAATGCTGCATTTAAATAAATATATTTTAAATTATTTTTAAAAAATATTTATATTATGTATACAGTATTTAAAATAATTGCATGTATTTAATCTCTAATATCTATCCTCCCCTCTCCTTCTTTTAAACACTCATCGGTTGTATGGTGATTTTTTATTATTATAGTGAATTGATTATTAGAGTATAAGTAAATATGATTTAGATTTAAAATTCTAGAAAGTTGAAACTTTGAAGTCAGTAATGAATAATATTTATGTAGTGTAAATTTCACTACACCACTCTCAAGTACGATAGAGACTGGTTTCTATCGACTTTTAACACCTTGTGGAGGGATGTTAAAAGTGGATAGAAACTAATCCCTGTCTTGCATGAGAGTGGTGTAGTGAAAATTACACTATAGAAGTATTATTTATTAAATAGATAATTTCTAGTTTAATGAATGACCAATAAAAATTATTAGCATACTTTTAAGTCATTACCTTTAATAGTACAAAAAAGGAAAGAGGACATCTGGATATGTGTGTATAATCCAGTGCTTAACATCGCAAAAGAGCAATATCTAGATGAAGTCAGATAATTTTGTCATAACTATCATGTGGTATCCATTAAGTATTTATACTTACATAGGTGGTTTTAAAGTAATAAAGAAGATCCAATATTAATAATGATGTTACATGTAAATTGATTGCAGAAAACTGAGGTCACTAAAATGTATAAAGTTGTTTTGTTATTATCAGATCTATAAATCTATATAAGCAAGTTTAATTGAGTTAAAATTATATGATATTGAAATATTAAAACATGCCCTGATGTAATATCCTTCTTTTGAATGCAATTAGCCTGTCAATTTTACTTTCACTCTTGAAATGGTGCAGTTGGTTTTTATTAGCTAATGTTCTAAGTTAAGTGCTTTCTAATTAAGTAATTCTAAATGGATAACTCCACACATTAAATATTTATATTGAAATGTATTCATTTGGATAGTGTGAAAAATGTAAATAGATTTTCTGAATTGATATGTGTAATACAGAGCTTTATAGGAACGATGGTCAATGGCTACAAGAAAATTTAGAAATTTGGTTAGTACTGACTACTCATGCTTACTTAGATGTCTCTAAATTAGAGAGATAAGATGGTAAAATATATAAGAATATTTATACATGTGCATTGACAATTAAAAAAAAATTTCTTATTAATAATTACTCTCAGTGCCATCTCATATTGCTGACCCACCTGATCACACACATGTTGAAAAGATAATAATCACCAATATACATATTTCACACTAAACTAGCAATCATCAGTGACATATATTGGTGATTATTATCTTTTCAACAAGGTGTGTGATCATGTGGGTCAGCAATATGAGATGGCACTGAGAGTAGTAGGTCGTGTGAAAGTCTGAGTTCGAATCCTGCATATATTACATATATAAATGCAGGTTTAAGCCTGTACTATGTATTACTTATTAATAATTATAATTTCTTTTTTCTTTTTTATTCTCTTTAAATATGTAACAGTAGTTTAAAAATACAAATGATACTAATTTTGTTTTAGCATTTTTTAAAAAAAAATTACTTGAACTAAAATTAGATTGCTTAATTATTGTATTATTAATTTTTTCTATTTTTTTTTTGCAAATATAATAAAGAAATATTGATTTATTATACTTTTATTCTTTTCTCTTATAGAACAAGCAAAAGTTTCCTTTAAGTTTGATCTTGAAATATTTATAAATAGAATAAATCATACAGATTTTTTTAAAAGTCACTATTTAAGTGGCTGCATATTTTATATAAATGACTCTTTATTGCTAATTGCATAAACGTCAATTTTATGATTAATTACTCAAGAATTTTCGTGATCTTAGATTATTCAAGATGGAGATTGGAACAACATTCAGTTGACAAGAAAGTGTGAGGATATAAATGAGAAAAAAAAAATTTTTTTTCCCTCATGTGTCATAGCATCAGCCAGGAAGCGAACCCGCTAAACCGGGACAACTGCTTGTAAAGCAGCTGTCGCTGACCTCTCGAATATGCATTTAACATAGTAAAGTTGATTTGGTTGCAAAAAAAAAGTCACACTTTAAAATGAATAGATTTTTTTTTTCATGTGTCATAGCATCAGCAGAGAAGCTACCCGCTAACCACTCGACCACCAATGCTTGACTAAAATGAATACACTACAAAGCACCTAACAATAAACAATTTTTAGATTGTGTCGAAGTTTCCAGAATAACAAATAAAAATAAATTAAATCCGAAATATATATATATATATTGGTCTATTTTTACATTTACTTAGATATTTATTAGTATTTAAGTCTTGCGTACAAAAGAATCTTTGTATTGTGATTATTAATGACATATTTAAACATAGTTTATAGTTTCCAAAATATATGTTGTAAATGAAATAGAAATTGCCTCTATTCTGCATAACATGCATTTATTGTTGTGAATTTGGGTTTAAATATAATATTTAATTATATTATAATGTTAATAAATTTCACATGTTAAAAAAAGTGTTTGAGCAAATATATATTAGTATATAATTATATGATCGATATTTTAGCACAGTCGTGGATATTCAAGTTTTTGAGATTTCTATATGAGATATATTAAATCTTACAAAAAATTAGTCTTTTTTTTTTTTATTACAATGGATAGCATTCAAGTTATACCTGCAATGTAGTACCAAGAAAAACTCTGATAATTACATGCATACATACTTTAATCTAAAAGTTAAATATAGATGGAGAATGTCAAAGAGAGTTTAAATATAATTTTTACATGGCTAAATTTTTTCTGGTTATATTCTAATGTAAATTTATGAATTTGAAAAGAAAGATGAATTCTCTATAAACATTCAGTCAAGCAGATTGTGTGTATAACCATCAAGAGATAATTATAAATGTAAAAAAATGTAGGTTTTTACCACTCACTAAATATTTTTTTATATTTTTTGTTATGTAGGTTTTTACGTGTATGTTTCTTCCTCTTTTGTGTGGATATTTTAGTTCTTTTTTTTTTCATGTGTCAAAGCATCAGCCGGGAAGCGAACCCAGGACAACTGCTTGTAAGGCAGCTGCGCTAACCACTCGGCCACCAACGCTTGACATTCCAGTGCTTATTGACCACTTAATTTGAGTATTTTTTTTAATGTATATTGAAAAGAATCCACTGCTAAGTTTATCGCTGGTCAAAAAGTTTACTCCATAATTCTATAATATATAAATAGTAAAAATGTACATTTAATATGTTAAGGTAAAGATATCTAATTCATTCACTTCAGTTGACATCTAAAAATTTTAATAAATTGATATTTACAATTTAAATGTGTGTTTATTAATAGGTTGGTTTTAAATAAATGTACAAATATATTTCAATACTTTTGTCCACTGTATTAAATATTAATGGATTCATTAGTTACTACTAATTAATAGTTTAGAAAGGGCTTCATTACAATTGGATTACACAATTTCATCAGATTTTGAGTGGATGACTTCCTTATGACGCTTAGGTTATAAAAATTTGGAAACTTACCATTGACATATTTAATTTTTTAAGCAATTTTCTTTGCTCTGCATTACTCTTATCTATGTGAACTATATTTTTTTCATGTGTCAAAACATTGACCAAAAAGAGAACCCAAGCCAGCTGCTTGGAAGGCAGCTATGCTATCCACAAGGTCACCAGTGCTTGACTATGTGAACTATTTTATGGTTTGCTTTTTATTACATGTACATAGATATAAAGCAGTTAAATGCAAAAATTATGAGAGGGCATCTTGAATCTATTGATAAAACTTTAGTAATGTCTAGGAAAATCAATATATATATATATAAATTAAAGCTGTAAAATAATATAGGCGCTATTGCATCTGACCACAAAGCTACTTTTTACTTAAAAACAAAATAAATTATATTACTCTGCAAGCACTTTCAAGAGATGTGCTCTCATCTTCATAGCAGTAAGTGAAGTAATTATATGCAAATTATGCAAAGTTCAAAGGTTAATTGCTCCATTTCTTTGAGATCATGAAGCATGTGTCCTTGCGGTTGATGGCGTTGCAATCCATCGCAATGAAGCAGGCCTCCTTAACTTTTCTTTTTACATCGTTCCTTTCTTTGCAGACCAGCTTGACATCTTGAGGTTCACACTGGTGTCCTGTTAATTTGCATATAATTACTTCACTTAGAGCTATGAAGATGAGAGCATGTCTCTTGAAGGCGCTTGCAGAGTAATATATTTTATTTTGTTTTTAAGTAAGAAGTAGCTTGCGGTCAGGTGCAATAGCACCTATATTATTTTACAAATATATTTTCACATGCAAAGTTTTCGAGTTAGGTTTGAATTAAATTAAATCTATTATTACAAAGCACTTAAAATTTTGAAATTATTCAAGCAGAAGTTCACTTCCAATAATGCGCTATTTCTTAAATATTATAAATCTCTGCACACTCACCCACCAGTAAGAGTTTATAAAACTTTAGTGAATCACTTAAGCTTACAGCATATTTGTATATACACCGACTCTCACTGACCATGATTAAATCAGAGCTTAAGTCTATTGTGTACTTGATGTTATAATCAAATATTTAAATGTACAAATTTTCAGCACATTATAATAATAGATTTACATTTATAAGTCATATAAGTGTAATTGTAGGTGGTTAAAAATGAGACACTGTCTTTCTCCTGTGATAGGTTAACTAAATTTGTACAATTCAGTATTTGATTATAACATCAGACACACAATTGACTGAAGCCCTGATTTGAGCATGGTCAGTGAGAGTTGGTATATATACAAATATTATATATAAAGCTCGCAAAATACTCACCCAATATCCCCAGACTAGTTTCTGCTTGTGGCTTTCATCAGTGAGGAGCTTTGGATATGAGATCACAGCACTAATTTAGTTGCAGTGCCCTCATATTCAAAGCTCCTCACTGATGAAAGCCACAGGCTAGAAACTAGTCTGGGGATATTGAATGAGTAAACACTAGATAAAGATTTTATGCACAAACCTTCTTGTATCCACTTATTACTCTGGCTTGCACTGGGTTGCATTACTATATGGAAAGTTTGCCTAAATTTTAATTTATCCATAATTTTCCAGAATATTTACCAATTTACAATTTTATGTGGTAGCTGAAATAAGAACAAGTAAGATTCTACTGTTAAAGTTTATTTTTTTAAAAAAAAAAGATAAATTAACACATTTGTTGCTTTACTGTGTCATAATCACACTATATTCTTTATGAAGATTTTTAGTTGTATGAATATCTATTGATTCACAATTATATATAACACTTAAAAATGTTATAATAATAAATCAACTATCCACTTTAATACTGTTTCACACTGCTTTAATTATAATCCTCTTTGACAGTTTCAATTGCTCCAGCAATCTTCTTCAGAACTACAACATAATACAAATATATGAATATAAATAAATATACATGAACATATAATTTAGATTTAATATATATATATCTTATAATCATCATTTATTTATTACCTTTTAAATATTATTATATATTATATATTTTACCCTTTTTACATTCTATATTTATTAATTAAAACCTATAATCATATATGTTTTATTTTTATTTTTTTATTTTATTCTTATTACTCTTTAAATATTTAACTCTAACTTAATATCTTTAATACTTTACATTATTATTATTATTATTATTATTATTCATTTTATTAACAATCAATATTTATAATTTATTCATTCAATAATTTACAATTTATTTTTATCTATAATATTATTTTAAACACATTTTTACCCACCTTTTATTTATATCTCCAAATCTCAACTACTAATTTGAAATTTAAAAAATTTTCAATTACACTTTTAGTAGTTTCCTCTTTAATTAAATTTTACATTTATATAATTAGCAGCTTCCTCTTCTTATTTTTTATATAACTAAATCTTTTAATTTTTTATTGTTTACATTATATTAAATTTTTTTTCAGGTCCAAATCTGTATTCAAAACTGGCTTAATATTATTAGTATAAAATAGCCTCCTTTATTTTTCTATTTCTTTTATTATCTATAAATTGTATCATCCTTATATAATCCTTTGCAACCTCATGCCCTGTTTATAATTTATATAAATATATTGGTGAATTTTTATCATATTTATGTTGCACTAGTCTTTATATATTGATTTATTTTGTTTCTTGAACATAATTTACTTTTAGATTGATTTTACACTTTTTACAATTAATCTCTTATATTCCATTTATTTCATTATCTGAATTTTTATTATAAATACTAATATATTTATTTTCCCAAATACTAATCATATTTTTTCTTTTTTTATTAATTACTTTAACATTTAATACGTTACTATTTTTTTTATTAATTTTACATATAACTTTATTTAAATTTTTAACTACATAATTATTCCTTGTCCTTATATCTATATAATTAACTTTATTATTTTTTTATTATTATTTATATATTTCATTTTATTTTCTATTGATCTAATATTATCATTTATAAATTTATTTGGCTAATCATTATTTATAAATTCTTCTTTAATTAAATCTATTTGTTTAATAATCTTCTTTACTTGAACAATAATTTACTGTTCTATGAATTCTAGAATGTATTGTATTTACTTTATACTTTGTGCTTATATTTGAATGCCAATTAGTTATATTATTATCTATATTACTTTTCTTATGAATTGATGTTTCAATCCTACGTTTTCCTTCTTCATATGACTTCATCAATTTTATAACTAAATATGTCAGAATATTATTCTTTTCTTTCTGTGCAATAAATATAATATTCTTATCCATTTTATTAACATCTTCTATAAATAAATCTATCTGTTTTCGTGTTTTATTAAATATCAATAAATAATCATCTGCAAATCTCCTAGTAAAGATTGGGGCATTATTATTCACTAACATTAACTTCTCCAATTCTTCCATATAAACATTACTCAATACTCTGCCAGAAGTTCATTAATAAATTCACTTCAATAATGTTAATGTTGATGTAATGTTACAGCAGGCATTGGACGTAACATATTGTGACAAATGATATATCCTAAGCATAAACTTTTGTGAATAAGTTTAATTTATTAGTGAAATGTACCTATCAATTTTCAAATCTATATAACAACCAAAAAATGTGTTTCTATATTAAAAATTCATTTTAAAAATCAGTATATTGTGCAGATATTTTTATGCCCTTGCAATTTTGAATTAGATGATGTCTAATGGAATGATCCGGAGATTTACTTAATCGTATCTGCACTACAGGGCGCCATCTAGGCATTTGAACCTAGAAAAATTTATAGAGTAGGCAGATACATAAGTCCAAAAAAAAAATTTTTTTTTTCTTTTTCTTTATTCCGGTCATTAGCCCATGTCACTAGCTCAGTGGAATAGCAGAGATTTATATTTATGAATTCTTATCTAAGAATATTTTTTTAAAAAAAGAATAAAATAAGCCACTGCCAGTAATTCACACACAACATTTATTTATGCACATATATATAAGATTTAAAATTATTTTAGTATTAGTTTTACATTTTAAAATTTAACTTACATTTTTAACTTTGATTTTTGACTTTAATTTACATTTAGTTTTTATAAATTTACATTTTAATTTTTTTATAAGTTCGCACAGATGGGATTATAAAAGCTTGTTTTAATATGTTGAGTATAGATCGGTTACATAGATTACAACGGTAAAAAACATTTCAAAATAAACATAAACGATCAAAATATAAAATCATTGATACCGACAATTGCATAGGGAAATTTATAAGTAACCCAATAGTATTCACCATAAGATACTTGCATTATCACCAATAACTTCAGACATCCGAATAAATACATTTTAGATACTCACCGTGAGGTATCATTATTTATCGAATGTCTATATATTTTGATCAAATATGAAATCCAAAACATAATTAACCGATAACGAATCCATGCAAATGTTTATAAACAACTTAAATTTAATGCATTTTTATTTAGTGTCGAGTATGAATAGACTACATAGATTTGCATTTGAAAATAAACATTCTATCCCTATTTAACCTTAGGCTAAAATTCGTAGTCAAACTGGCATCAATTCATCTGATATATCGATGTATTCAATGTAATAAAATACAGTGGCACAAAAAGTTAAGAGAAGAAATTGCCTCTCATCAGATAGGAATATTACATCTATCTGCGAAGAAAAGCAATAAAACAAAAAACTCCATGGAAAGGAACTGCGGTATCTGACTTATAATTCCTTCCATAGGCAAATGGAAGTGTGCCGCATATGAAGCGATACTGCCCATAGCGAATCAATATTACATCTACTAATCACACCAATATATCCAATCCACTGACCCAATTCAACTATGACACAAATAACCTAAGATTACCCTCCTCTAATATAACTTTACAAATCTATACAGCCATTCACGCCCGACTTAAGTTTAACATTTATATAATTTAATTTATCGCACAGCAAAAATCATAATAAAACTTAAAGAACAAAAAAAATATATAAATGGAAATGATTTTACATAAATAAAAAAAAATACATCAAATAACATTATTAATAAAGAATTTAGTTTGGTCAGATAGGATTCTATTTGTATTATTTACTAAAAGGTTTAGAATTTAGAGTTCTATGTTTTCAAATGAAAATAAAGTTCTTACGATTTTAAAAGGTCCATAATTTGTAGTCGTTTGTAATTCTGAACGGGAATTCCCACGCCATACTGAAGATATTTGTTTTGTTAGCCGTTGTTTTTATCCATCCGGAGGTTTTTGCTTTAACTGGTCCTCAATGAAGAAAACGATGTTTCACTCCCTTTTCTTTAACAGCTGAAGGAATTGAAAGTGCGTCTTTCAATCCCTTCACCTCCAACTTTGTACTAATACATATAGTCACATCGTAATAATAATTCCTTAATAATTTTCAAACTTGTCCTTTTATATTAATTTGAAGGATCCAATGGACGTTACGTCATGATGATGATATGGTCCTTTCACTGAGGTCCGATTCCATTGTTTTTCATTCATTGGCTATTTGTTTCTATTGTTTTCCTATCTGACCGATGTTTTTACATTTAAATTCCCAAGGCTAGTTTACATTTAACTAATTAAAACAATCATTTCCATTTCTGATTAATTAATGTGTTTTCAAACTTAAAGATATATTTTTATCTTTAAATCTCTACTGAAAATTTAGTTTTAAAACACTTTTTCTTTAATAAAGTTTTCATTTAATAATTTTTTTTTTTTTTGTGCGATTTATATATATGAGTTTAAGATGATATTTAATTTCAAATTTTAATTCTTAAAGAAAATTTTTAAATGCGAACTTTTTATTTTAATTTCATGTTTAATAATAAAAACACAATGTAACGTCGTCTGTGCTCTTTACACTAATAACATTTAAAAATTATATTTTTCACATAAATATTTATTAAAATATTCACACTGTCACATGACAAGTTTATTGTCAACAAAATGTTGGCAAAACTGTGACGACAGTTTTAACACCTGTACAAAATGACATCATTCCCATTCGGTGTAGTAAAATGAATGCTAAATATATTACGAATCATACTGCTTTGCATTTATGTTATACCAAGAATCATAATCAAAAAGAAGAATATTTTTTGATTGCATTGGTAATGCTACTTTTATTTTCTCTATGACCTGGATCAGTTAACCTTGAATGACTTCTGTCCTAGAAAGACATTTCTAATTAAATACTTATAAATGGAAAGCTCCACTTAACCCTTAAACCACTAATTATATTATTGGTTGTATGAGGTAAAAATCAAATCTTTTAATTGGCCAACTCACAAACTGAAGACAAAGCCTATTGCTAAAACATATTCGCCTATAATATTAAATTCAACTCAGATACGTTTATAAAAATTATATTACTAATTTTTCAGGTTATGAAAGAGAACGAAAGTTCTTTCAAAAATAAATTGCTATTTATTTATTATAAAATATATTCAATTTCAGCAAATATAAAGCGAATGTCTAAACAAAAAAGTGCTGACGCAAACACTTTTTTTCAATTTTACGATATGGAAAAGTAAAGATTTCTTTTGGCTAAATCTTAAATATTTTTACTAAAATCTTCAATATTTTTCGAAAATAATTTTGTTTTTTTAGTATTCTCTCTGAAAATCATTTGTAATTACTCAATATATACTTAATATTCTTTAAAATTATATTCGAAATGAAAATCTCAGCGTTTTTCTTTATTTTCTTTGATCAGGCATTTTCTTTGTTCTTTACAGCCAATCAGAATGTCTTTTTCGGCTGAGAGCTGGCTGACAACCAATCACCGACAATGTTCTTTCTTTGTTTAGTTTTAAATGTGGTTTTTTTGATTTTTTACTTGTAAAATAATTCGGAAGAGGGTACCATCTTACAGAACTTTTAAAAACCTAATCAATAACTGTCAAACGAATATTCTAGCATAAGAACTAGCAGAGTTAGAGTGACATCAGATGTCGACGAGATGCCTCGTAAGAGGCGGTTGAAGAAATAATAAAATATTTCCATCTGAACATTTGTTAAATATTATCATACTTGACTTATTGGAGGTGCAGTTTATTACAAACATGAGAAATTGAAAAGTTTTAAAACAGACAAAACTCACTATACGTATTGCCACACACAGCAAGCTAGAGTAATCAATGGATGCCAGAAGGCTTGGGCATAAAATTCCCATCTAGTGCCTACTCATCCAACATCCCAAGACTAGTTTCTGGCTTGTGGCCTTCATCAGTGAGGAGCCCACTGCACCTAGATCTTAGGGTCTCTGGCATCCATTCGTTACTCTAGCTTGCTGTGTGTGGCAATATGTATAGTGAGTTTTGCCTGCTTTAAAACAATTATACACAAGCATAAGAGGTGGTGGTCATGTGATGTTTATTGGCTTAAAATCGAAAAGTTGTATGAAAATTTGATTTTTTACATTTATATATAACAATAAGGGATTTGAATACTGACTTTCAAGCTCTTTTCCTCTATCTGTTCTAACTCATACAATAGATACACATAACCACACATCTGTAAAAAAGATAAATGAATTCCAGTATACATATTTTGTGCTGAAACAGCACTCACCAGTTGGTCCAGATCATTATCTCCTACACACACATATATATATAATCAGTGCTTGGTTTATTAAGACAGCAAATCTTCATGTAAACTATAATATGTTGTCTTTACATTAGTTGAAGAACAGTGATCAAAAGTGAAGCACCAACAATTCATATTGCCTCGGGCAGTTAGCCTCGATTGAGGATCTTCCTAATTAAATAACTATAAGTCTAAACTCAACATACTAACCATATATTTTTATATATAATAAAATTTTATAAATGATTGAGGCTTCTTATTTACATATAAACGTAAAATTTTAATCTGGCTTCGTTAAAAACTTAGTAAGCTTATTAATTAGGTATATGTTTACATATTCGCCAATAGCCTAAAAACTAATTAGGGCATGCGTTGGTAATATTCAAGATTAAGTCCATATTGGTTGGTTGATTTTTCTTGATTTCTTTTTGATATTGGTAATCCATTCTTTAATAAGGAGGCTATATAGCTACAGATAATGACAAACAGTTCTTCAATAAGGTAAGCAAAAGCTACATCATTCCTAATTTCTCATTCATTACAGATGCTTTTTGCTTTTAGAAAAGGTACATAGTTTCAACTTCAGATAGTAGAAATCTATTGAATAGCACATTATTTTCATCATTTACAGAAATATACTATTATAACTATTTGAATTAGCACTAAAAATTATTTTAAGAGCAGATAGATATTCTATAAAGTCAATTAAATGATCATGAGCTGAGAAATGACTTCTAAAGCTGGTATCGTCCCATGTTGCATTGTACTTTTTTAACTTTTATAGCTACATGATAGTAAATATATAAGAAATAGGGTGTAATTTATAGCTTTCCCTTTTTAATAGTTATCCTCACTTCCATGTAACAAATCCTGAATTTACCAAAGAGGCTGTACTGACTGAGTGACATCTGGTATGAGATGTTTTTGTTTATCATGCCAATAGTCTTTTAGGAGGGCCATTGACCTAATAGAGGATTAGAGGATCCATTTATCCTTAGGAGAGGAGATTTTCATGAAAAATAGAAAACTTTAAGATGGTCAATGGCATGAGCATGTAGAAGACAATGGTAAACCATGAGCAATGTTATATTACTCATTATGGTTTTCATTTTCCTACATACAAGAGGAGTTGAAAAAGTGATGCTATTCAGATTATCAGCCTGCAAAATTCTCTAAAAGAAAAGAATACATCTTTGGTGAAAATACGGGGACATTATTGAGATATATTGGATTAGAAAAAGTTTAAAAAGTCAATAATAAAATATAAGGTGGTTGTTTTGGCTTCATTTGAGACTACATGGATGGATAATGGTGATTTTAAACCAAAAGTATTCAGAATAAATTTATAGCTGTGATTATAAGTTTAGAGGAAATGGTGTTACCCTTATATTAAAAGATAAATATGTAAATCCTGTATTGAATGCTTCAGGTGAGAATAATAATTTTAACGATTAAGAAGAAAGCAGATCCAGTGAATATTGTATTGATACAGGTATATTTTTCTCCTACTGATAATTCTAATGAAGTTGTTCAAAGGAAATATTAGAGAGATGATTAAAGCTTGTCAATGAAAAAGTAGTACTATTTTTATAGGTGATTTTACAATTTTTTGGTGTTAATAAGAATTCAAGATGTATTGGCAGATTTGGTTTGAGTGACATGAATTCAGAAAGATTGCTTGAATTTTGTGTGTAACATGGGCTGATAATGACATATATATTTTATATAATTTGGAAAATAAGGTGTTATTTGTGGAAAGCATCTGGAGATATTAGAAAATATCTGATTGATTAAATTTAGTTAAGAACACATATAGAAATCAGCTGCCATCTATCACAAACTGTTGTCAAGGCAACCTCCTTTTAACAATAAAGGTGGAATACCACCTTTATTTACACCATGTATTTATATAGACACTAAGGATTGCAACTTGACCACAGAGATTGAAATTTATAAATATAACCATTAGAAACTAGTCAACAATTAGATAATTCCAATGTAGATAACAATCAACAATCACAAACTGTTGTCTAGGCAACCTCCTTTTAACAATAACGGTGGAATCCCACCTTTATTTACACCCCATGTATTTATATAGACACTAAAGATTGCAACTTGACCACAGAGATTGAAATTATAAATATAACCTTTAGAAACTAGTCAACACTTGGACAATTCCAATGTAGATAACAATCAACAATCACAAACTGTTGTCAAGGCAACCTCCTTTTAACAATATATATATATATAAATCCTATTAAACTATTTATAAAGTAGGCATTATCATTACTTTATTCACATTGTTTGGCATATTAATATTTGTTATTTATTAAATTTTTTTAATGATGGTAAATTAATATCTCATATATTTATTTTAATATTAATTTTTACTATTTTACATGCACATATACATACATATATAAATTTATATGCCACTTTAAGTTTGAATCTAATTTACTGCTAAGATGTATTCTTCTAAAAACAGAACATTTAAGTTGGTTTGGATTTATTTATACATTAAGAAAAACATTTCTTCTTATATTTTAATTATTATAAAAATAAATGACTGATAATCTGTTATTTATTTATGAAACATTTGAAAACATCTGATAAAATGTTTTATCTTCAAATATTTTAAATTATTTCAAATAGACTTTATAATAATAATATTCACTTTGAAGTATTAAATTTTTTTCCACTTCTCCTTATTTGCATTGCTGAATGATATATAATATACCATATGTTCCTTAATTTACACTTCACAATGCACTTTTAACATATGATTTATTTTATCTCCTCTTGCTTACAGTTTCAACTATCCAGCAGTCATCATCAGAGCTCTCCTACACTGGTTATAAGTGTAGGAGAGCTCTGATGATGACTGCTGGACAGTTGAAACTGTAAGCAAGAGGACATAAAATAAATCATATGTTAAAAGTGCATTGTTAAGTGTAAATTAAGGAATATATGGTATATTATATTGTAATAATATTCTCTGTAATAATAAAATTATTTGAATCTTGAATTTTAATGATAGTTTGTTTCAATACATAATTTCACAGAGCAAAATAAAATACAAAATTAAATTTAGCCTTAAAATATGTTTACATGAAACTTTATGCATACTTTAATGCAATGCTATATAATAATTAAATTGCATAATCACATATTTTTAAAAACATAACTAAAATCATTTTATTTGTGTATAAACTTTTGTGATATACTATTCTGGAAACAAGTACTTAATATATGTTCATCCTTTGAGCATTAAATACTGTGGGTAGCTTATTTATTAAAATTTTTAGCATAATTTGAACTACACATTCATTTTTTTGTTAGGAATAAAAGAATATTTGTGATGGCTTATTTATCAGGATTAACAATTCTTGTGTATAATTTGAAAGCAGGAATCTTTAGGATTTAAATTGATTTCTCAATTTTTTTCTTATTTATTTTAAGATGTTTGCAATTTTACTTTTTTTGAAAATGACAAACATTTAATACATTTTATTTCATATGAGCAATAAATATTGTAGATGATTTATTTATAGAATAATAATTCGTGAGCACATTTTGAACTATGCATTATTTATTGGAATAACAAGTATTGTTTATATTTTGTTTTTTAAAAATAAACAATATTTATGAGGAGCAAAATTTGAAAGAGAATCCTTATCAGTTTAAATTCATTTTTCATTTCTCCCCCCAGATTTTTATATGATTTTTGTAAAAATAGTAATATTAAAACGAATTTGTCCTTAACATTTGAATTTGTTTCTACAAAACTTTTTTTACATTCATGGTAAGACTTTTTTTTTTTTTAATAAGAGCTAATATATTAAAATATTAGCAAAAAGAATCCGTCGAAATTCAACTTCTCTGATCCATAGAAGTGAATTGTAAGTAGGGGATGACAACATTTATTGTATATACTTTTCAAATTATTTTATCTGGCATGTAGTAGTTTTTTTTTTTCAGATGACAAAATTATAGAAAATGAAATTTTATATTGAATACGATTTTCTTTCGAAATGGAATTTTTATGTGAATTAAATCTTTTAACTTTTTAAATATTAAAAACAAAGTTTTAGTGCTTAGAAACGAATATACACCTTTTAAACTCAACTATGATTGAAATATATTTAGAATAGTATTTTTTTTTCCATGTGTCAAAGCATCGGCCGGGAAGCGAACCCGCAAACCCGGGACAACTACTTGTAAGGCGGCTGTGCCGACCGCTCGACCACTAACGCTTGTCATTTCAAGTAGAGATGTAAAGGTATTTTATATAATACTTTATCAGTATATTGTATATTTTCTCATGACACTCCTCTTTATTTAATTTTGATAAAAATTCTATGTTTGCTTTTTGTTTAATTAAAATTTCAAGACGGTTTATATATTTGTAAATTAATAATATCACTATGCTGAAATCTGCATTGAGAATTACATGAGAAATTTAAATAATGCATATCAAATGTTATATCTTCATTTTTAGTCTTAAAGGAGAAACTTTTGTTTTGGGTAATTCTAACAAAATAAAAGCTTTACAGCAAAAGAAGAATTTTAAAAAGTTTTAGTAGTTTCAAAACTAACTTACTTTTGAAAATTCGAAGTAAAAAAGTCTCTTAAGATTGAACTTTTTATCTTCCTTCTGACCTTTTAATGAAAAATAGATGAACGCAAGCAAGTCACACACTAAATTTTATTTATACCTAATTCTATCTAAAGGTCGATTGATTTGAATTAAATTGATATTTTAAAATTAACTCTGTCTAGAGCAAACTCTCCCATAATTCTTTACAACTATTTTTAAATAATTAATTATTTGTGTTTTAATTTTAAAAAATTATTTTATTCTATTAAATAATATATATTAATTAAAAGTGATTACGTACATGGAATTCATCCACAACACGCTTATATTTCACTAGTATTTCATGAAATAATGACGCAATCATTATATATTATTATTACATATAATTAATGAAGTATTACACAATATTATTATAAATAAATAAAAATATATCTATAAAATAATTACGTAATATTATAATTATTTAACAGCCAAAATAATTCTCACACTTTCAAATCTTGCTTAAAGTATTAAAATAATTTGCTTTTTTACTTTTACTTTGCAAATTTTTTCATTCTTTCTCTTGCTTTGACCAATTCTTTCGTTACGGTTTTAATTTACATGCTTGCTTTATTTAATAAAAATAATTATTAACTAATATATACCGTAATTGGTTTAGATTTCACACATTCGGTCTGACTAATACAATGGATATAAGAATTGATAGCTAGAATGCAAATTAATTAATTTTTCGTCTTTTTATCAATTTTCTCTTGTTTTTTTTTCCCTTTGGTAAAATTCCCGTCTAATATTTAATTTATACAAAATACTTTAATAATACAAGAAAGTTGAAAAAATAGCGCAATAAATTAAAAATAAATACAATTTATTAATTTTGTTGTGATTTTTTTTTATGACAGCATAATTATTAACAAAATATAAATAAATGTCAGAGATCGCCATCAGGAAATAGATTCATCAGTGCCATTATGAAGTCTTTCAATTTTGTCAATGTAGCCATTAACTATGTAGTTTATTAATTACTAAACATCACGTGACCAGCATTCTTTATGCTTCCACAAGCTGTTTAAAAGGTAGAAACTTGTCTGGGAATAGTAGGCAGTAGATAGTGATTTTATGCACAAACCTTTCTGCATCAATTGATTACTCCAGCTTGCACTGAGTGGCGCTACTTTATGGAGAGTTTTGCCTCTGTGTATATGGTTTATAGTTTGTGATTACTGACATTTATATAAATTAGTGGCCAATAAATTTAATTTTTGTTTTACATGGCACGTCAACCATGGTTTGTCCTAATTTTTTTGATGAGACTACAACTGGGTGCAAAAAGATTCAATTCAGATATTGGATCTCAAAAAATAAATTTCTTTGGAACATCACAAGGATTCAATTTTTATGCTATGATTCATTAATTGTAAATTTCTGTTTAACATCCAAAAAGAAAGATCTTATATTTGAGCTGATGGTAATAAACTATATATTGAGTTAATAGATACCTATATATTTTTGTGAAGCAACTTATTATCAGATATCTGGTAGAGTCATGCATAAAGGAATTGGAAGACATTGCAAAGGAGTAGATTTGAAATATATCAGTAATATTTCTCTGGTAATATTTAATTGAGTAACCAAAAGTTTAGTGTGGTGATTTTTTTTCTCCAAACAGTGTAACAGTATTTAACAGCAGAACACATTAATGGGAACTGACCTTAAAGAATTTACATCTTAATCTCAAATAGTAGCAGCTACATTTTAATTCCTAGAAATTAAATTCTGATCTAATATTATCTAAATGAAAAAAATTAGTTAGATTATGATTCAAAAGTTATTAGCATGAGTTAGATTTGTGTTTCAGACTACTATTACAAATGGTTGTTTATATTATGAAACAATTTCCTATTGTTTAGAATATAAAGGATTTGAACTCAGACTTTCAAGCACCCTTCAACTATCCACCCTATCTCCTACAACTGACACACATGACCACACACATGTAGAATAAATAAATAATCACCAATATACATATTACGTGCTAAACCAGCACTCATCAGTTGGTCCAAGACTATCATCTCTCACACTCATATATAATCACTGCTCAGTTTATATTAAGATAGCAAATCTTCACACTTTAATGGATAGGTCTCAATCTGCTCCAGCCTCCAATTCTTTAGCTACCCATATCATTGAAAATCTGATGATGGAAAGTCTAAATCCCATGCTGATGCCAACATTATTGCCATACCCATGTTGACCTCAAGTCACTCTGACCCCTCATGTATAGGACCTCATCCATTTAAATACCTAAAAGAGGGATGGGCAGGATACAAGCTTCATATGTAAATATTTGAAAACCAGGCACTCTTCATAAACCTGGAGCTTAATTGGAAATATAAGGGATTTGAACTCAGACTTTCAAGCACCCTTCAACTATCCACACTATCTCATACAACTGAGACACATGATAAAAATTTGAACATATTGTTTTCATTGGATTAAGAAATTGGGATAACTTTGTTTTTGAGAGACTTTTCTATTTCAGAAAAGGATCTCTTTTGAGATATCAAAACAGTGTTACCAGCAAAAATGAATTTTCTGTATACATTCTCTGGAAAATTAGTGATAAATACATTAAGTAAAATAAATGAAAGAACTAAACCTCATAGAAGTCTCCTGTAAAATTTTATATCTACTACTGTTATCACTGTCACTTAAGTTTTCGCTTCAGGGAGCATTTTGTTAAGTAAATTAATCATTTCCCCACATTATAAGAATCTTAAATTATTTTAGGAGACCATTTATTAAAATAGAATCATAAGGATATTTCCTACATTTAAGAATTTCAAAATTTGTAGAATGAGACTAATTTATTAAAATAGAATCGTAATAATAAAAAGTCAGATGTCACATGACTTATATATAGCTTGCAATTACCAATATGTAAACTTAAGAGCATGCTAACGCTCTAAATAAGCTTTTTTTTTTTATGATAAATGCTACTACAAGAGAAGGCATTCAAATCATCTTTATCTTAGATTGTCCCCATCCCCAGACCAGTTTCGACCTATGGGTCTCTTCAGTGAGGAGTTGGGACATTAAAAAAAAACCAACTCAAGCTAAGCATTTATTTAAAAGATAATTCTCAAGAAAAAGATCTAAACCTTTAGACATCTGCATGTCTTTAAAGTCAGCTCTCCAACTGAAAAAATTATATGGGCCTGAACTTAATTCAGATACTCCATATATTAATAGGCTTAGCCATTTAATTTAGCCAAAGCCCCAACAGCAAAATAATAATAGTAATAATAAAAAGTCAGATGTCACATGACTTATATATAGCTTGCAATTACCAATATGTTAGCTTAATAAAGATGTTAGCTTAATAAAGTTCTCAGAAGTTTTTAATTTATTTTGAAAGTTTTTTTCAACATAAGTTTTTAAAGGTAAAACTTATTCATATCAACTTTTGCCTAAGTCCACCTTGAGCAGCAGGAGGATGATTCTCAACTATTCACAAAATTATTGTTATTATGATTTTGAACACATTTTTTGGGGGGATTAGTGCTAGATTTATTTTAAGAGTGGTATAATTTTTATTTTATGTCAAACTTTTGGAAAACATTGTGGATGATTAATGTTACTGAGTAGTTTTGCTAACCATATGTTCACTTTTTGTCCTAAATTCCTGATCTAAGATGATCAAGGGCAAGTTCCAGTTTATGAACATCAGAGAACCATTGTGAAAGAGAGGCTTGCAATTCTCCTTTAATGATGTTTTTTCTCACTCTATAAATCTCGGATTTAGAAGACCAACATATAAGATTGGAAACAGCAACAGTGGGTATATTATTATATTGATACTTTTACATCCACCAAATTTTCATAAAAGAGGTCAGGTCTTATCACTAGATCTTGCAATTTATCACTTCTCCATGATCTCTCTTCTATAAATCTTGGATTTAGAAGACCAACATATAAGATTGGAAACAGCAACAGTAGGTATATAATTATATTGGTACTTTTACATCCTCCAAATTTTCATAAAAGTGGTCAGGTCTTATCATTAGATCTAGCAATTTATCACTTCTCCATGATCTCTCTTCAAATTTCTTTTCCAACATCATCCAATAATTTTATAAATTTGTCGGCAATTACCTGATCATTGGCAGACAAAAATTGATTATGAAAACAATTGCTATTTTTGAGACAATCTGCAATAAATTGGCTTTTGATATCTTTGAGGAATGGAGTCTCTGGTAGATGTTAACCCTATCATAACAAGAAGAAATTGCTAAGACTCCACTACTAGTATATTGACTCTAGTTAGCTTTTTCTTAAATTTTCATTTTTAAGCAGGATAACTTTCTATTATAGAAATATGTTATGAAAAAAATGATACACTATCAATAATTCAGCAGGTAAGTGTAAAACATTTTTTGTCAAAACCATAAATCCACAGTTAATCCTGTTTACTCTCTGCCTAAATGAAGCATTCCTTCTTGCTTGGTACCTTATAATAGGTGCATATTATTTAAATACCACATTCTAAAAATTGACAATCTGTTTGATTTTCATTTATATATTCCTAAAAATTATTATTAAAATATCTTATTAATATATAAGATGTATGAAGATCTGGAATAGGAAGTTAGCACCAGTTTGTATTGGGAAATATATAATCTTTGCATACATAATAATTATATATCTGAAACGTATTTGTGACATCATTTGAATTACTTCAATGATAGTTTGTTTGCTTTACAAGACAAAGCAGAATTAATTATATTATATTTACAATTCGTCCTATTAATAATCAATCTAAATCCAAAAATTTTAAATAGATATCATTATTTAAAAAAAAAAACATGTGTCTCATGAAGTAGCTTACATCAATGTTGTGCTGAATAATCAAATACAATTATTTTATAGTTAAAATATTATTGTTCATTTCTTTTGTTTGTTATTTAATTTTGCATTTGTGTTTTAATTTAGACCATTTTATTAAAACATCTTATATTTGTCATTGCACAGTTTGTTTTCTAGTTCTAACATATGTAAATATGTCACCATCATAATTTATCATTCTAATTACATATCTATAAGAGTATGCACATGCTTATTAGGTCTTTTTAAAAATTTGAGTCATTAGTTTAAATGTTCTGAAGATTTGATGCGGTGGTGTAATACAAAGCCTGTAGCTGGCCTATACACAGTGTTTCAGCTATGCCTGTTTAGTGCTTGAATTCCTTATGAATTTCTGAGCAATAAACTATTTGATTATTTTAAGCTGCATGGTATGATGCATTGGTAGAGTAGCATATTCTGGAGCTCAAGGTCCATGGATCACAGCCATGCAGTGGTCCAATATGGAGACTGTAGCTATGAATCACCTATCTCAGTTTAGTGCTTGTATTTCTTGTAAATTTATTGAGCAATAAAGTATTTGATTATTTTAGCCTGTATAGTTTGATATATTGGCAGAGTGGCAGATTTGGAAACTCAATGTCCATGGATCACAGCCATGCAGTGGTACAGTGCAGAGCCTGTAGCTCAAGGCCTATAGATCAGAGCTCAACTACGTGTGGTTTGATACATTGGTAGAGTGATAATTCTAAAGCTCAAGGTCCATGGATCACAGCCATGCAGTGGTACAGTGCAGAGCCTGTAGCTCTTGAACTACAAATTGTGACTCAATGATACATGTTTAAGTTTGAATTTCTTATGAATTTCTGGGCAATAAAATACTTGATTATTTTGCCTTGTGTGGTTTGAGGCATTGATATAGAGGAAAATTCTGGAACTTAAGGTTCATGGATTGCAGATTAGCACTACTACTTCAGTGCTTGAATTTCTTATGAAATCCTGAATAATAAACCCTTCAATTACTATATTTTATCCTGAATTGTCAGCATGCCTTGCTGCAGTGGAAGAGTGGCAGTCTCTTGAGCTCAAGGTTTATGGACTACACTCCAGTTCTTCAGTGAACTCCTGAATAATAAACCATTACTATCCTTTTTTAATTACCTTACATACTTTGCTTCAGTTGTAGGGTGGCAGATTCTGGAACTCATGGTCTATAAATCATGGCCTAGCTCTGTGATTCCTGATGGTTGAGTTTCTTATGAATTTTTGAATAATAAATTATTCAATTACTATATTTTTTGAGTTCCCAGCATGCTTTGCTGCAATGTAGAGTGGAAGATTCTGGAGATCAAAGTTGATGGACCACAGCCCAGCTCTGCCACTTCTGATGTTTGAACTTTTTTATGAACTTCCTCACTCAACCACTCAATTACTATATTCTGTTCCCAGAAGAGTGGCAAATTCTGGAGCCCAATGACCATGAATCATAGCCCAGCTCTGTCACTTCTGATGCTTAAACTTCTTATGAACTTCTGAATAATAAATGAGTTCTCAGCACGCTTTGCTGCAGACATCAAATGGCATACCCTGGAGTTTAAGGTCCATGGATTGCAGCCCAGCTCTGTCACTTCTCATGCTTAAACTTCTATGAACTCCTGAATAATAAACAAGTTCCCAGCATGCTTTGCCTGCAGTGATAGAGGGCCAGACTCTGGAGCTCAAGTTCCATGAATTGCAACCCTGCTCTGTCACCTCTGATGCTCAAACTTCTTATGAACTCCTGAATAATAAATGAGTTCCCAGCATGCTTTGCTACAGAGATAGAATGGCAGACTCTGGAGCTCAAGATCCATGGATCACAGCCCAGCTCTGTCACTTCTGATGCTTAAACTTCTTGTGAACTGAATAATAAATGACTTCCCAGCATACTTTGCTGCGGTGGTAGAATAGCTGACTCTGAAGTTCAAGTTACATGGATCATGGCACAGCCCTGTCATTTCTGATGCTTAAACTTTTTATGAACTCCTGAATAATAAATGAGTTCCCAGCATGCTTTGCTGCAGAGGTAGAATTGCAGACGCTGGATCTCATGTTCCATGGATCATATTCCAGCTCTGTGACTTCTGATGCTTGCACTTCTAATGTACTCCTGAATAATAAACCATTTGATTACTAACTTTTTTCTGAATTCCCAGAATGCTTTGCTGCTGTGATAGAGTGACAGGTTTTGAAGTATGAGATCCATTCTGTCACTTTTTGTACTTGGAATTGTTTTAGGAATTTCTGAATAATAAACCATTTAATTACTATATTCTTTCTGACTTCTCAGCATGCTTTACCGCAATGGTAGAATGGCAGACTCTGGCACTTAAGGTCTATGGGTCACCGCCCAGCTTTACAACTTCGGTGCTTAAACTTATTATGAACTCTCAAGCAATAAACCATTCAATATTATTTATTATTTAAAAAATATATTATATGGTACAATCTATATAATTAAACATTGTATTTATTATCTAATTGAAAACTTTGAGGAAATCAATTATGTACCCTTGTGGACAATAATTTTAAAACTTTAATCATTAATTCAAAGTTATTGTATTTTAAAAGTTGCATGGACTACAGTTTAAAGTTATTGCCAGTTTTTAAGAAGTATTTTTGTAAAATAAAATTATAAAATGTTACTACTAAATGTAGCAATTAAAATTGTCACAATGTCTTTTATTAGAAGATTATATTTATTTTTAGTACTTATGGATAATCTCTGAACCCAAGGTTGGCAGCCATGCTTTTCTTTTAATTATACATTTTCAGGGCATAGCTATCCAGCATATGTTTTATTTGTTAGTATTAAAAAATATCAATAAATCGATTATAAATTTTTGTTTTAAAAAATAGCAATAAATGTATTTTAAATTCCATTAACAGAAATAACACAAAACTACAACAATAAATTTTAAAGAAAATAAATTTAATAATTCAAACTCACTTTTGTCACTTTTTGATCTTAAAAAAAATCCCAGTAAAAATTATATTTTTTGTAATTTGAATTATTAAATTCATTTAATTAAAATTTATTGTCATAGTTTTGTGTTATTTCTGTGAATAAAATTTATAATACATTTGTTGCTAATTTTTAAAACTAACAAGAATTTATAATCGATTTATTCATATTTTTTAATATTAACAAGTAAAATATATTTAAACAAAGGCAAAACTCTCCATGATGGTGATCATGTGATGTTTAGTGGTTTAAAATATATTTGTTAGAGTTATGAAATAATTATGCCCCCGAAAATGTATAATTAAAAAAAAACATGACTGTAAACTTTGGGTTCAGAGATTGTCTGCAAGTACCTTATTTTTTCACAAATTTGTATAATTTTATCTATTTACAAAAAGAAAAATATCACAATATTTAAAAAAAAAAAGAAAATATATGAGGGAGGGAAAAGTGCATTGTAATGCAGTAAGTCAAATTTGGATAGATTATAGAGTGCTTATTATTTGAGAATCCAGTTTTGGAATATCAGTCTAAAAATATCAAAAACAAAAATGAAAATTCACTCTTTTCCCCCCAAGTATTATCATATGTCTATATCTTTTCTTATTATATTACTTTTTAAAATGAGTCATTTAATAAATGAGATTCATGTATATAAATAAGTAAAAGATTTGGTTTTTTTTTTGTTTAATAGAGCTAACTAATATGAACCAATCAACAAAAGATAATATGAATAATCATTAGTATTAAATTAGATTGATAATTTTTAAAGAAATGTAACCAAAGTAACTATTAAAATATAAAAGCAATAAAAAAGTTGCATGACTTTATTTCTCAGGAGTCCATAAGAGGTTTGAGCATCAGACTGATGAACGACCGGAATCAATTATGAGACTTCTCAATCCTAAATCAGATGCTCTACCATCTATGCCAAACCACACAAAGGTATAAAGTAATAAAAAATCAATACAAAACTTTAATCCTTGATTCTAATTTGGGACTATACCAAACTATACAGGATTGTTAGTGCACCGAAAAATCAATACTAATCTTTATTCCATTCCTATTTTCAGAAAGCAAATACCTTTTTTTATTTCTACTTTATGATGCAATGCAAGTGATGAAAACTGGTTGAGTTGCTACATTTGTTTAAATTCAACCTACTTCTCATGAACAAGGCAAAACTCTCCATACAGTAGTGCCACCCTGTGCCAACCAGAGTAATGACTTATGTACTAGTATAAGAGATGGTGATCATGTGATGCTACTTCTCATGGGTTACCCTGAGATTTTGTATCATGTGCTTTCTAGTGAAAATGTTTCACATATATGAGATTATGGAATCACATTATGCATAATGTTTTATATCCAGAAATATAAGACAAATAAATATCAAAGATAAAAAGGCAGATTTATTTTATTTAAACTTTTTACAAACATTATGTATTACTATTTTATTTTATTTATTTTACATAGTAAATAGGAGCAAATGATATTTTTATACATTTTATGGGGATATCTATATCAACAGTTAAAAATTACATTGTTCCACAGAGTCCTGGATCGCTGGTTACAAATCCAAATTAAAACTTATTGCCTAAATGAAAAATTTCTTCTTTACTATAGTAAACATATTTAGAGTATCAACATTTTTTAAAGAAAAACAAATTCATCTTTTTTCATTACTTATATCAATGTTTCAGATTGGCCCATACGTACAACTTGGGTAAAAAAGATAGAGTGGATTCATTCTATCTTTTAAAAATACTTTATCTTGTGTTTGGAAATGAGAGTATTCAGTTTAAATGGTGTTCAATCTGTAAAGCACATGTGCCGTGGTTTAAGCTACATTACTATTTATAATTTATATAAAAACATTGTGCTATATGAATAAAATATTTACATATGTTTAAGTTTCCATATAATACTGACATATCATAAATTGTTAAAATTTCACAAGCGTCATTAATAAAAATCATAAGATTAGTAATTTAAAGTGATTAATCAAAATCTTCATGCTCTCAGTTCCAAATGCTTCAGATTGGCCCATATATATATAGCTTGGGTGAAAAAGATAGAGTGGATCTATTTTTTAAAAAGACTTTAACTTGTGTTTGGAAATGAGAGTATTCAGTTTAAGTAGTGTTCCATCTTTAAAGTGCATGTGCCGTAGTTTAAGCTACGTTATTATTTATAATTTATATCAATGTACTAAAGATGGAAATGTAATGAATGAAATTAGTTATAGAATTAAACTTGGTTAGAGTGCTTTTGGTAGAAATGATTTGATATTAAAACAGATATGCCTCTCTATATGTTTGAAAAGGAAGGTTTTAATAAATGTGTTCTGTCAGTTCTTACTTATGAATCTGAGACTCGAATATTTAACAGAAGAGCAATACAGAAACTTCAGACCACCCAATGAAGTATGGAGAGTGCCTATCTATGTGTTTGAAAAGGAAGGTTTAGTAAATATGTTTTACTAGTTTTTACTTATGAATATGAGACTCGAACATTTAACAGAAGATCAACACTAAGATTTTAGACCACACAATGAAGTAAAAAGAGATGCATGTTAACATTAATAGTAAGAAGGTAAAAATAAAATACATGGATAAGAGAACAAATAGGTGTTACTGACATCAGTGAGAAAGTTAAGCGACTGAAATGGGGGTAAGGCTGGACATATTACCAGAAGAGATGATAATAAACAGACAGTTGGAAAGTTAAACTGGACTTCCAAAGATTGTAAAAGACATAAAAAGAGACTACATGTGAGATGGATGGATGAAATAAGAAAGTGTACTGGTGTGATGTGGAGAATAGATGCTAGAGATTGGAGAAGATGGGTTGAACTTGGGAAAAAACCTTCATATCTGCAGTGAATCGATAATGGTTGAAAGTGATGATGATGATGACCCAAACAAACATAGAAATGTGTGCTAATGCTTATTAATTTAGTTGATTTTTAAACAAAAACTTTCATAAGGGTTTTTCACTTGAATATCATCAATACGTAATACTCACAACCATATATAAATAATTTTCTGTATTTACTTAACATATATACAAGTGGGAAATCTTTAGTTCTCATTCTGTTCCTCATAACTTAGAAGATTAGTGGCAGTAGCTTTTCATAAAAGCATTTGATACATTGAGGTTAAAATCAACTTTGGCATCAGTTCTTTAACATTTGCTCCTTTGTTATCATTAATTTTGAAAGTGTGGAAAGGCGTTCTTTCTTCGTTACTGTTTTCCATCTGGAAAATGTTAGACTTGTAACCATCAAAAAAGACATAAGCTAAATATCAGAACAGCAATTAGAAAATTTATAAAACAAGTCTTGCGCGCGCATACACATCACAAACTTTTTTGTGCGTATAATATGATTAATATTTTAAATATTAAATTTTACATTATTTTAGTATATAAGTGAAATGTTTATTTTATATTATATATACATCGAAAGTTATTATTATAAGAAGTCTCTGATAAACTTAGATCTTTTACAATCACTGGGAATTTATACATTGTTCAGGCTTAAACATGCATTTATATATGTAATATATGCGGGATTCGAGGTCTGCCCATCCCTCGCATATGTATGTATAAATTGATTATTCTCCTATACATGAGGGATCAGATGACTAATATGTCAACATGTGTAGGATGGCAACCTTGAAACTAACATGGGCTTTGAACATTCCATCATCAGATTTTCAACCAAATGGAAGATTTTGTGGGTTGGAATAGTTTGAAGCCTGTCCATTAAAGTTATGAAGATTGGCTATCTTAATATAAAGCCTAGCACTGATTGTATATATGTGTGGAGATAGTAATCTAGATCAACTGATGATTGCTGGTTTAGCATAAAATACGTATATTGGTGAGTATTTATCTTTTCAACATGTGTGTGATCAGGTGGGTCAGCAATATGAGACGTCACTGAGAGTAGTGGGTCGTGTGAAAGTCTGAGTTCGAATCACTTGGAATCTAATTTAAAATTTCATCTGTGCATATATTATTATCTCTTGCAGAAATACATTCAGCCCAACTGCACCTCAGTAGTAGGTCGTATGAAAGTCTGAGTTCGAATCACTTGGAATCTAATTTAAAATTTCATCTGTACATATATTATTATCTCTTGCAGCAATACATTCAGCCCAACTGCACCTCAGTCTCTTAATTCCTTCAATAATAACAGTAGTATCTATTTGTTCTTTAATCTAAGTATTTTTTAAATATGTCAAAGCGTTGACGGGAAGTGAACCCGGGCCAACTGCTTGGAAGGCAGCTATGCTAACTGCTAGGCCCAATGCTTGACACGCGTATTTCGTTTTTGATTCCTTCTTATTTCTAATGTCATTACTCCAATGTTTCAATAAGTGATCTGAAGTCTCACTAATGCTCTTAATAGCTGTCCATGTCTCAGATCCATAGCTAAACATTAATGAATATACATAATAAAAATTTTCATTTTCAACACATAGAAATATTTTCTTTTAATATATCCAAATTTATTTTTTTATTTTTTGCATATGAACAGTTTGAATTGTGACAAGGCCAACTGGACCAGTATTTTTTAAACAATAGGTTATTAAATAAAAATAAACAACCAAATAACTTGGGAGTTCATAAGAAGTTTAAACAATAGAAATGACAAGTACTTCAATCATAATTTATGGACTTTGAGCCCCAGTGTCCACCATTGTACCATTGGACTAAATCCCATAGGGCAAATATTCATTATACTACATTATTTATAAAGTTATTACTATTAGCATCCATTTATAAACAAGGATAGACATTCTAATTTCAAAGGAAAATAAAAAAGCAATGATAATACTAAGAAAAGTAGGAATGTTAAAATAAATAGAATACTGCGAAAGAAGAATTAACATTTAATTGATTCTACAAAATGTAATGAGAGCAATTATTTGAATATTTCTAGGGGTGAAAAGATAAAATTATTGCTAATATTGTATAATATGATAAAAGATAATGATAAAAACATCAATTCACAAGTCAGTGAAATAAAAAAAAGTACACAAAAAGCTTGTCATGATCATCAATTTCAAAAGATTATCGATCCACTGTAGGATGAAGGTCTCTCCAAGTTTAATCCATCTTCTCTCTTCTTTAGCCTTTCTTCTACACATTGCAATAGCATATTTCCTTATTTCATCTATCCATCTCACATGTGGTCACTTTCTAGGTCCTTTACAATCTCATGGAATAAATTTAGAGATTTCAACTATCCAACTATTATCATCTTTTTTTTAGCAATATGTCCAACCCAATTCCAATCTCTTAATTCTTTCAATGATGTCAGAAATATGTCCAACCCAATTCCAATCTCTTAATTCTTTCAATGATGTCAGAAACACTTATTTGTCTTCTCTCTTCTTTAGCCTTTCTTCTACACATTGCAATAGCATATTTCCTTATTTCATCTATCCATCTCACATGTGATCACTTTCTAGGTCCTTTACAATCTCATGGAATAAATTTAGAGATTTCAACTGTCCAACTATTATCATCTTTTTTAAGCAATATGTCCAACCCAATTCCAATCTCTTAATTCTTTCAATGATGTCAGAAACACTTATTTGTTCTCTCACCATTTTATCTCACTTTCAATCTCCCCTTCTTAATCCTCTCATGCATTTCTCCATACTCCATACTTCAGTGAGTGGCCTGATGCTGCTGTATTGCAGAAGGCCTGTATATATGAAGAAAAGACTGGTTACAAAAATATCTTTATATATAACACATACTCATTACTTAACATAATATTTATTAAGGCTACAACCTTAAGACTATGCGCCTGAAAAAACGACAGTAGGGACCTCATTTTTTCAGGCACATAGTCTTAAGGTTTTAGCCTTAATAAAAATATATATTTAATATATATAATAAGTCTATGCTTTTTGTATGCAGTATTTATAAATTATATAGACACCCACTCAACATTGGTCAGCAAATGGATATCAAACTATTCTTAGTGAGAGAATAAAACAAGGTTCAAAACATACTTTCAAGCCTAGTACTCATCAAAGTCAGCAAATAATGCATTCTACTTTAATGCTTTCAGGGGAGTGGGGGTTGGGCAGAGGAGATTCTATAAATAAGCTTTGGTCCAGCAGCATACCTTTTATATGAAATACAAAAAATAATGTTTGTTTTAAAAATAAATTTACACAGCAGATGAAAATGGCAAATAATTATGTAATTTGGAGCAAATGCTTATTTATTTTTTTAATTTTGATTTTTTTAGAAAAATCCAATTTTGATGTATATATGATTTTGCTGTATACTATTGGAATAATAATTTCTATTTTGATATCATTAATATTTCTTTATTTATAAACATTTAAGCTTTAATCCTGTTTAAATGTTTTTATCGATTTGCATAGAAGTTATTTTGCAAGAAAACAGTTGAACAATATTATGTGCAGTTTAATACAGTGGTGAAGAGATGAATCCAATAATTTAAGATCTTTGGATCAAAGCTCATCTTTATCATTTCTAGTACTCAAACATAATACGGTTTAAATGATAAATGACATGATCATCTTATTAATGAGAAATGCAAATCCATGACATATAAAATGATGTAGTGAAAGTTATTAAAACTGTCAACATGGCAAAGAAATCAGATGTGGAGAACTTCTATAAGACAACACATTATTAATTAAATAAAAATTAAAGAGTATATTTGAGCTAGAGATAATCTCTAGTTTAATGAATAATTAGGAACAGTCATTAATATAATTCAGTAAAGTAGTTGATATCAAAGTTGTGAGTGCAAAAATTTTTAACTTTGTCAATTAAACTATAGTAATTTGCTTTCTATATATACACTGAACAAATGATGAAGATATATATATATATATATATATATATATATATATATATATATATATATATATATATATATATATATATATATATATATATATATATAGAGATTATGATCTAGGCCAGTGGATCAGTGCTGTTTCAGGATGAAATGCATATCTTGGGGATCATTTATTTTTTCCACATGTCTTTGGTCATATGGTCCAAGACATGAGATAAAATAGACATTTGAAATATATATATATATTGTAACGAGCATAGACGTTCATTACATTGTTTTTTTTTTTTAATTTATTAAACATGAAAGTAAATTAAAAAGTTAGCATTTAAAAATTTTCTTTAAGAATTAAAAATTGAAATTAAATATCATCTTAAACTCTTATATATTAAATCGCACAGATAATGAAAAATTATTAAAATAAAACTTTATTAAAGAAAAAGTATTTTAAAACTAAATTTTAAAAAGATTTGGAGATGAAATTATATCTTTAAATTTATCTTTAAATATATTTTTGATTTGGAAAACAGGTTAATTAATCAGAAATGGAAATGATTGTTAATTAGTTAAATGTAAACCAGCCTTCGGCATTTAAATGTAAAAACACCGGTCAGATAGGAAAACAATAGAAACTGTTAGCAAATAAGAAGAAATCCCTATGGAATCGGACCGCAGCGAAAGGACCATCGCATCGGTGACGTAATGTAAATTCAATCCTTCACATTAATATAAAAGGAAAATTTGGAAATTATTAATCAGTGACTGGAAATTGATTATTACGATGTGACTAAATGTAGTAGTACGGAGTTGGAGGAATTGACAGACGCACGGTCAATTCTCTCAGCTGTTAAAGAAAGGAGAAATGAACTATCGTTTCCTACATTGAGGACCAACTAAATTAAAAAAACCTCCGAATGAATAAATAAAACATCGGCTAAATGTATACCAATATCTTCAGGACGGTGTGGGAATTCCCGTTCAAACTTACAAACGACAGATAAAGATGAACTGTTTAAAACCGTAAGAACTTTACAATTAATGAACATTAAGTTAAAAACTTTTCGTATTTAAAATAATTGCATTAGTTTCCTATCTGACTAAAGTAGTTAAAATGTTATTTGATGTATTTTTTTATTTATTTGTAAAATCATTTCCATTTATTTAATTTTGTTCTTTAAGTTTATTTATGATTTCTGTTTTCCGATGAATTAAAATATAATATATCAATGTACAGAGAAAGCGACTTAACGTAAACTGCACTACGAGGCGCCATCTAGGCATTTGAACCTAGAAAAATTTATAAAGTAGGCAGATACGTAAGTCAAAAAAAAATTTATTTTTTTTTATTTTGGTTCCGGTCGTTAGCCCATGTCACTAGCTCAGGGAGTAGCAGAGATTTAATAATATCATATCTTATCTAATTAGATTTCAACATTAAAAAATAAATAAAATAAGCCACTGCCAGTAATTAGCATACAAACATTTATTTATGCACATATATATAAGATTTAAAATTATTTTAGTATTAGTTTTACATTTTAACATTTAACATTATTTTTAACTTTGATTTTTGACTTTAATTTACATTTAATTACTATTATATTCTAATTTTACATTTTAATTAAGTTCGCACAGATAAATTTATGAAAGCTTGTTTATAATGTTGAATATAGATCGGTTACATAGATTTCACGGTCAAAAACATTTCAAAGTAAACATAAACGATCAAAATACAAAATTATTGATTACTGACAATTGCGGAGGGAAATTTATACTTAACCCAATAGTATTCACCATAAGATACTTGCATTGTCACCAATAACTTAAAAGACATCCGAATAAATACCTTTTAGATACTCACCGTAAGGTATCATTATTTATCGAATGTCTATATATTTTGATCAAATATGAAAACCCAAAACATACTTAACCGATAACCAATCCATGCAAGCGTCTATAAACAACTTAAATTTAATGCATTTTTATTTAGGGTCAAGTATGAATAGACCATATAGATTTGCTTTTGAAAATAAACATTCTATCCCTATTTAACCCTAGGTTAAAATTCGTAGTCAAACTGGCATCAATCCATCTGATACATCGATGTATTCAATGTAATACAATACGGCAGCACAAAAAGTTAAGAGAAGAAATTGCTTCCCATGAGATAGGAATATTACATCTATCTGCAAAGAAGAGCAATAAAACAAAAAAACTCCATAGAAAGGAACTGCGGTATCCGACTTATAATTCCTTCCATAGGCAAACGGAAGTGTGCAGCGTAGGAAGCGATTCTGCCCGTAGCGAATCAATATTACATCTACTAATCACACCAATATATCCAATCCACCGACCCAATCCAACCACGAAACAAATAACCCAAGATTACCCTCCCCTAATATAACTTTACAAATCTATACAGCCATTCACGCCCGACTTAAGTTTAACATTGATATATTTTAATTCATCGGAAAACAGAAATCATAAATAAACTTAAAGAACAAAATTAAATAAATGGAAATGATTTTACAAATAAATAAAAAATACATCAAATAACATTTTAACTACTTTAGTCAGATAGGAAACTAATGCAATTATTTTAAATACGAAAAGTTTTTAACTTAATGTTCATTAATTGTAAAGTTCTTACGGTTTTAAACAGTTCATCTTTATCTGTCGTTTGTAAGTTTGAACGGGAATTCCCACGCCGTCCTGAAGATATTGGTATACATTTAGCCGATGTTTTATTTATTCATTCGGAGGTTTTTTTAATTTAGTTGGTCCTCAATGTAGGAAACGATAGTTCATTTCTCCTTTCTTTAACAGCTGAAAGAATTGACCGTGCATCTGTCAATTCCTCCAACTCCGTACTACTACATTTAGTCACATCGTAATAATCAATTTCCAGTCACTGATTAATAATTTCCAAATTTTCCTTTTATATTAATGTGAAGGATTGAATTTACATTACGTCACCGATGCGATGGTCCTTTCGCTGCGGTCCGATTCCATAGGGATTTCTTCTTATTTGCTAACAGTTTCTATTGTTTTCCTATCTGACCGGTGTTTTTACATTTAAATGCCGAAGGCTGGTTTACATTTAACTAATTAACAATCATTTCCATTTCTGATTAATTAACCTGTTTTCCAAATCAAAAATATATTTAAAGATAAATTTAAAGATATAATTTCATCTCCAAATCTTTTTAAAATTTAGTTTTAAAATACTTTTTCTTTAATAAAGTTTTATTTTAATAATTTTTCATTATCTGTGCGATTTAATATATAAGAGTTTAAGATGATATTTAATTTCAATTTTTAATTCTTAAAGAAAATTTTTAAATGCGAACTTTTTAATTTACTTTCATGTTTAATAAATTTAAAAAAAAAACAATGTAACGAACGTCTATGCTCGTTACATATCAGTAAAGTTGCTTAAAAAAAAATGATCAAAAAAAAAAAAACTTTTTACTTAGGGTTAGTAATTATGGTACACGATTGACGAAAACATTTACAAAACATCCGGTTAATAATTTTACAAAAAGACTATATACAAAAAGAAAAAGAAAATGTTGACTATCGCTTACCTAAGGACCATTTACGTTTACACCCCTCCCCACAAGAGTTCTATTTTATTTTATACATTTTATTTTTACACACGGCATGACAAGCAAGTTATTTTATAAATTATTTATTTAGGAGGTTGCATTGAGATAAATATGTTTTAAGAAATAATGGTCTTAAACGTGTATATTTGCAGCACAATTATAAATACCACCAACTTATTTATGACTGATTGAAATGCATACATAGGGTTACACTGAAGTAATTCCCAAAGGTACTCATCATAAGGCACCACATTTCGATCATAAACTTACGTGGCTGTGCGCTCCTATACACCTTAAAGCATAATTTATATTACAACAACAAAAACACATCAATCGCAACCTTTTGACTTTTTTTTTTTTTTAACAAAAATTAGTTTTAAAATTATTTATACTTTCTCGTGTTTAATATATATGCGCAATTTCTTTCTGGCAGTGCTTTTATAAGATTTCAAGTATACGACTTATGTAACCAGATAAAATATTTCATTTTGACAAAATTCTCAGGGCACTCGTGTTTATTAAAGATCGGCCCAAGTTGGGTAGCCAGAATGAAAGTGAAGATCGAATCTAACCGCAAAAACAATATCTGCACTACAAGGGCGCCATCTAGGCATTTGAGCCTAGAAAAATTTATAAAGTAGGCAGATACGCGCTGTTAAGATTCCACTTTCTTTAAATATTCCGACCGTTAGCCCAAGTCACTAGCTCAGCGGAGACGCAGAGATAAAAATCTATACAATTTCATATCTTAAATATAAAAGAATAAAAGCCACTGCCAGAAATTAACACATAAAAATATTTATTTACGCACATATAAAATAATATTTAAATTTTGAGGAATAAATTTAACGTTTATAATTTTATATTGATCTTTAATTCTAAATTTAAGTAGATTGCAAATAATGAGTTTACTATTTATTTAGAGGGTCGAGTATGAATGGACTACATAGGTCTGCATTTGAAAGGAAAATATTCTTCCCTGATTTAACCTTAGGCAACAAATTTCGCAATCAACTGGCGCCAATCCATCTGATACATTCATGTATTCAATGTAGCATGATACGACAACACAAAATACTATATTGTCAGGAATGTACATCTGAACAATAAGTAGAAATAGAGAAGACATTGACTCTCCACCAATAGGAATGTGACATCTGTTGGCAAGTAGATCAATAAACAAAAAACTCCATAGGAATGGACTGCGGTCTTCTGCCGACTTACAAACCCATCCATAGGCAAACAGAGGGTGTGTGGCGTATATCTATAATCCTGCCCGTAGCGGACCTCATACTACATCTACTAATTACACAAATATATCCAATCCATTGAACCAATTCAACTACGAAATGAATAACCTAAGATTACCCTCCCTTAATACAACTTTACAAAACTATATAGCCATTCACGCCCGACTTAATTTTATCATTTAAATACGTTCGCACAAGATCGGAAGAGCACACGTCTGATCTTAGATCGATTACATAGATTCCACGGTCAAAAACATTTCAAAATAAACATAACCGATCAAAATACAAAATTATTGATACCGACAATCGCAGAGGGAAACTTATAAGTAACCCAATAGTATTCACCATAAGATACTTGCGTTGTCACCAATAACTTAAAAGACATCCGAATAAATACATTTTAGATACTCATCTTAAGGTATCATTATTTATCGAATGTCTATATATTTTGATCAAATATGAAAACCAAAATATAATTAACCACAAACGAATCCATGCAAGCGTCTATAAACAACTTAAATTTCATACATTTAAATAATCTTTACAATAAGAAAAAAAAAATGGAAATGATGTTTATCAATCGGAAAACATATAAAATTAAACATTATTAATTTGATTTAGAAACTTACAAAAGTCAGATAAGAGTCCGTTTTAGCATTTCAGTTGGCTTGTTTATCAATTTGTAAAACTTGACGAAAGTTCTTAATTGATTTTAAGAGTCCAGGCCTCTGCTTTCAATTCCCGCGACGCCTCCGTTGGAAGGTAATGTTCTGGAGATGGCAATAGCTGGTTCAAGGTATCACAGTCTTTTCATTTTTTTTTTATAGAGAGTGTGGTATGTGCGTCATACCACATCTCTCAAACACACAACGCTGGAACTGCTCGAAAAACTGTATTTCCCTTTTTATATTATCCACAAGGATTCAATGAACAAAACGTCACTAGTCTATCACTTTCGTTAGGGTCCGAGCCAAGGCTTAGTGCTTCCATTGGTCAAGCTAAAATTTCTTTCTTCTCTTATCTAACTTTTCATCTGACTTTTTAATTACACAGCTTTTAGATAATTAATAAACAATCATTTCCATTTACAGATTACAGGAATTAATTAATACCTGTTTTTACTTTAACTTACGTTATTTTTTTATTAAAATATTTTTATATTTCAATCTGGTATTTTTTTATTAAAAAAAATACGTTCAGATACTTTTTTTTTTTTTTTGTTTATGAAAAAAAATATTTTTAAAGTTTAGCATCTGTGCGAATGTATATACGTATAACAAACATTTTTAATTTTAGCGTTTAGTTTTTTACTCTTATATGCGAACTTTAAAGTTTTTATTTCAATTTAATGTAACGACATATTTATATATCGTTACAATATATTATTTCTAATGTTTTCACGGATAAAAGATGTCATATTATTATTACTATTTGCGGGATATTCCGTGTAAATAGTAATAATAATATGACATATATATATATGAAGTTAAATATATCTAAAATAAAAATAGTCAATATGTACATAAAAAATTACAATATGAGCTATATCTGTTTTATTTTCTTTAAAAAAAGAAGGAAACTGGGCATTAAAAAATGCATCAAATGTGGGAAAGAGATTGGTTTGACTTGCAGGATGATGGATATTTGCAATAGGATTGAGCTATTGTGATAGTTGCACTGAGATGAGTTAAACACTCTTGCAAATATATAGTATTTGCTTATTTCTTATAGAACAGTATAAATGATTTGCAAAATTAAGTTGAAAACAGTCTTTAATTCACACAAAATTATTTATGAATATTTATTATTGTTTTAATTATAAAAATATAAGTGACTCTAAAAAATATTAAACCTGAAATTATCATCTATTTGATTACTATGTGCATAAAATTTTTCAACACTATTTTGTAATCAAAACTCAAGAGAGTTGTTATAAGCATGTTGCATTTAGTATAATTCATTAAGAATAATGTAATATTGTTATCAGCACTATTTTTACACATTATTAATTCACTACACGATGAAAATGTTATCAAGCATAATGCAGTTTCACCGATGCATAGCTTTTTTCCTTCCACATCAATTCGGCAAACTTGCAATGTGGTCAGTTTGTAGGACTTCTACAACTCTACCCATGTTCGATTTCATCTTTTAGCTATAGCTTTCTGACTGATCAAAATGATTATTGATCAGCATTGTGGCTTTTTGTTTAATAATCTTCTGTAAAAAATATCATTTTTAAACAAAATGTATATACATTCTGCAACAATTGTCCATGCAATTTTTTTATATTTAAATCTTATTAGGTTTTAAAAGGTTCGAGAGGTCAGAACAGCCGCCTTACAAGTAGTTGTCCCGGGTTAGCGGGTGCGCTTCCCGGCCGATGCTATGACACATGAGAAAAAAAAAGGTTATTTGAACAATCGTAGAGCTAAATCCACACAACTACTCAATTTCACTAGTAAATTTTGTATTAAGTAAAGGAATATATATATAAACTTCCAATTTGAAATGCTTCTGTATATATATATTTTACATTTATATATATACTCATGCGTATCCCATATTTTACATAAAAAAATATAATTTCTGTACTGGAAAAATATTTTAATAGACTGCTGAAATATTTTTTTTTAAAAAAAGATATTTTTTATAATAAAATACAAAAACCTAATCATTTTTGCTATTAAGCATTATACATATATATTATAACATTTAATTAAAAATATTTTATTGAGAAATAATGAAAAATTTTAAAATTAAAAAAGAAATAAAATGCAATTTGAAATATTTAGTTCTCATTAGTAACAAGAGTAAAGAGAGCAAAATATGAATATTTTAAAATATATTTAAAAGAATCCCAATATTTTTATAAATAAATGGAAAGATAATGTCTTATTTTTATTCTAAAAAATAATGAGTTAAAGCAAAAAAAAAATAAATAATAATTTTAACCTATTACTTAATATCAACCGAAAAGTGATGAAGCAAGGGAGAAATATCTGCTTCTCGCTATATTAATTGATAGTGAGAGAGGAAAAAAACTAAATATAATCTTACTTATGTTTTCAAAAGTTTTATTGATTTTCATCTAGTAAAATGCTATTTATTACTACGTGTGTATATGTCATTGTAGATAAAATTTGCAAAGAAAAAAGTCAGTGTATAAATGAATTGTATACAATCCGTTTACTTTTTATTTTAAATCTATTAAAATCATTTTATATTTTTCATCATCATAAGCACACTTTTTGCATATTATTAATCCATTACACGATGAAAATCTTTTCAAGCTTAATCCAATTTTTCCGATTCATGGCATTATATTGGGGTGGAACTGATATTGCTATTAATTAACTGATAGAACAAAACAGAAAAAAAGAATGAATTGGAATAATTACGCCCCTGAAAATGAATAATAAAAAAACATTACTACCAATTTTAGTGTCCAGACTTATCTGTAATTAATCTTGGTGTCTGGATTACTCCTTAAGTACTCATTTAGTATATATTTTTGCTTCCATTTTTATTTCCTCAACTGTTTCTTTTAAACTATCAATAATAATTTTATCATTTCCTGGAGTTCTACTCTTTTTCATAGATTTAATTTTATATCTCATCTTTTATTTCAAATGCTTTGTTTTGTTATTCTTTATTAATACATAATTTTGTGTAACTTTTCACATGTTTCAAATTATCTTCTCTTTTTTTAGTAATAGTTCCACCATTTTTTTCTTATTGCTGGAATAATTTTTCCTTCCATGACAAGATGTTATTTTATCCTTTTCGTCCTAAGGTTCCCTTGAAGTACTTTAGATATTCAAAATGTTTTTGTAATAACCAGAGTAAACCTTTCTAAATTTTGTTGTATATGAAATTAATATTATACAGTAATGATTTCTAATTATAGTTTTTGTAATGTTTCATTCTCTAATATAAGAACAATACATGTATGTGCAAAGAGAGATGATAGGAAAAGAAAATATAAAAAAGTTTGGGCAATTGCAGTATGATTCTGGAAACTATTTGTTGAAAGCTGGCTCAGTGCATTTAAGACTTGCTTATATTAGTTTGATTGATTAATTTTAATAAAATAGGCATCATAAAAAATAGACAAGGCAAAACTCTCCATGCAATAGTACCACCCTGTGCCAACCAGAGTAATTGTTTTTTTTTTAAATGTCATAGCATCGGCCGGGACGTGAACCCGCAAACCGGGCAACTGCCTGCAAGTGCAAGGCAGTCGCGCTGATCTCTCAACCACCAATGCAATTATGTGCTAGTATAAAAGATAGTGATCATGTGATGTTTAGCAGTTTAAAAAATAAACAAAATGGTTTTGTTTAAATTTTTATAATTTTACCAATGTGTAGAGAAGAATAAATTGATAATATTAATAATATTTGTGATTAGTTTTGTCAATTATATTGTGGCTTTAAGTACTAACTTTTTTGAGACTTGTCCTTTGTTTAAAGCATTCAAGGACATGTTCGCTAATATCTAATGTTTTTATTGATTTGATAATATAGAAACACGGTAAAAGAGAAGCTTGAAGTTCTCTTCTAATGATGATTTTCTTATTCTACCACAAAGACTGATATATAAATTGGCAATCTTATTAACTCTAGAAGTTCTTTTAGAATGCTTCTGAAACTACCAAACTTATGTAAAATGATTGAGTCATTTGACTAGATCTTGCAAAATTTAGTTGTTGTTTTTTTATAATTTCCCTCCACTGTTTTTTTTTCTAGCATTACCCACTCATTTTAAAAGTTTGTCAACAATTTCTGAATCTTGGATCAAACAATATTGGCTATAAAGAACTGTGATAGTTTTGTTTTAACACAAAATAAATTATTTTTCAATGTCTTTGAGGAATAGACTCCTTGCTAACTGTTACTTATCATAGTAAAAAGGATTTGCTGAGACTCTATTAAGATTTCATTCAATATGTTGAGCATATTGATTTGTTGTTGATGACAATTGACCCCCAAGATGCATTTCATGCTGGACCAGTACTCATCAGTTGGCCCAGGTCACCATATTCCATATGTATCTTTTATTACATGAAGTGCATTTATGCAAGACGATTTTTCACATTTTCTTTTTCAACCGTCAAACTTACTCAACTCACAACTTCGTTTTCATTCACTTTTGATAACCTTAACTGCGTTTATCATTAATCATTTATTAAACTAAAGTTTTTCTCTAGCACAGATATATACTTTAATCCAAGTTAAAGATTAATATATCTGATTTTCTATATTCACACACACACTGCTTTTTCACTTTTCTTTTTTCGTATGTGTATTATCGTTATCGATATATTAACAAACCCTACTTCTCTTTCTTTTCATTTTTCATATAAATAAAAATACAATAAAAAGACAAATGACTCCCAAGATGCATTTTATGCTGAACCAGCACTCATCAGTTGGCCCAAGTGACCATCTCCCATATATATCTTTATTATACGAAGTGTATTTATGTATGGCGATTTTTCATATTTTCTTTTTCAATCACCAAAATTTACTCCACTCACAACCTCGTTTTCATTCACTTTTGATAAACTTAACTGCCTTAGCTTTTCTTAAATTCCACGTTGGATTAAAATAGTTTTTGACTTTATGAATAGTAATTCCAATAATAATTAGAATTGGCTTATTTATATTGGCTACAAAAACGACCTGATGTTAATAGATCATCAGGTAATATAAGATATTTTTGTTAAAACAGCTTTTAATCATGGTTGTCTCTATCCCCCATTTGCATGGATGGAATGTTCCACCTTATTTAAAAATATAAGGGCATGTTAAAACAATAGCAACTCTCTACATATTGTAGTGCCACCCAGTGCAAGTAATAGAAATCAGTGGATGTGAGAAGATTTGTGCCTACTCATCTAGTATCCCCAGATTAGTTTCTAACTTGTGACCTTCATTAGTCAGGAGCCTCAGATCTGAAAGCATATCACCAAAATCTTTGGTGATCATGTGAGAAGGGAATGTTATTTAAGTCCATCTATTCTTAAAATTAATAGCATATTTGTTCTCTTTGCTTATCCCAAAAGCTACTATGAGAATTGAAATATTAAATAAATGCAGAATGTTTGAGACATCCTGTCTTAAGAGAACCAATTTGTTTAGAAAGTTTGTAAATACTTAAAATCATCTATCTGAATAGTGGTAGTTACATCATTTGAACTATATTTAATAAAAATTATTTGTTTTATAAGACGATTGAACAAGGTTAGTCATATAATATTTAAAATGCATTTGGTATAATTCATTAATAATTTTTTGTAAAGACCATTTGGTTCAATATCAGCGCACTTATTATTTTCTTCTATTCGTTTATCATTTCTTATTATATAAATGTAATTAATTTATAATTATGCAATAGGGTTATATTTTATTTCTTTAGGTTGCACTATTATCATACTAGTGATGAAACATTAATTTAATTAATTAATGAATTTATTTTAACTTTTATTTTTATTGTAAAAATTTAATCATGTTATGCAATGAATTTTCTCACCTGATACATTATTTACAGTAGTCAACATTATTACCTATTATTCTGAATTTATTTCGTTTCTTATAGGTAAGTGGATTTTTATTGTATTAAACTTGTATGAAAGAAGAAGCACTACTTTAACAGATCTTTTGAGGTAACGTTTTTAATAATCATTATTTTTATTTGTTTTCAATGTGTCACTTTTGGTAGTTTTTTATTATGAAAGTCTAGATACTCTATTGATTAAATTTATATTTGTCAATATACGCTCCTTTTTATTTAATGATATTATGCTTTATATCCATTTATTTGATTAACTGTAAAAATAACTTAATAAATATGATTATTATAAACATAATTATTTTTTTATAGAAAAAATGTTAAAAGTATAAACAATTTTCTGCACTAATTACTAACTAAGTATGTTATTCTAAGCAGAATGTAATTTATTTATACTGAATATTTCGTATATATGCAAATAGAGGGATTTGAACCAGGATTATTGAGTCTATTCATCGTCCACTCTATCTCAAGCAACCGATACACATGACCCCACATCCGAAAAAGATACATTATCTGGTCCAACTAACGAGTAGTGGTTGTGCATGAAATACCTATATTGGGGATCATGTATGTTTGTTCATATGTGTGTGGACATATGTATTGGTTGTTTGAGATAGAGTGGAGGATAAATAAACTGAAAAATCCTGAGTTTAAATCCATTTATTTAAATAGATTATTGATTAGAATTTTAGCAAAATATATATATATTAAACTTAAGTATGATTGTTATATTTTATTCTGTTATAAGTGTTTATATAGATGTGAATTATAAAAGGGTTTGATATTTTATTTTGAAACTTCGAATGTAATATTTAATTAAAAAAATAAAATATATGGAATTTTACAATAAAATACCAAAGGCTATATTTAATATATATATAAAATATCAGTTTTTTTTTTTCATATGTCATAGCATCTGCCGGGACGCGAACCCACACCCGTCTGCAACCAATTACTTGCTTGCAAGGCAGGTGCGATGACCTCTCGGTTAACAACGCTTGACGAAAAATATCAGTTTTTTGTTTAAATTGGTGATGTTTCATGAAATAACATCCATTCTTATCAAGGTTAAGATTGTACTAAGAAACTGTTTTGTCTCAAGATATAAAGAGATTGTGAGTGTGCAGGAATTAAAAAATGTTCATTCATATATCCATAAGATGGTTGTCTATTTTACCTCTTCTTCTAAAGTCAATTATAATAAATCAACTGATTGTAAAATAAAAAAAATTTAAACAATTTTTATTAATTCATATACTATTCTGAATAAAGAACCATCTAATATATATATAAATAAACATTCTTTAAGCTTTTTCACACATTTTTCGTTATATGCCATCCACATGATGTTAAAAGCAGATAAAAATCAGTCCCTACATTACGTGAGAGTGATGTAGTGAAAATTACACTACAGAAATATTATTCATTATTGACCAATCTCTATTCTAATGAATGATTAATAAAAATTATTAATATTCTTCCATTAAATGATCTATGTCAAAGTTGTTATGGTGGCAGACTTGATACTTATCAAATAAACTGTAGTAATTTCCTATCTATACATCAACTGAACAATAATAAAGATATGTGTGATTGTGATCTGAGATAGCTCATGAGTACTGTTTCAATACAAAATATGTATCTAGGGGATCACAACTCATGTTTACATGTCTTTGGCCATATGTTCATGATTACATCCCTCCACAAAGTGTTAAAAGTGAATAGAAACCCGTACCTACTTTATGTGAGAGTGGTGTAGGGAAAATTACAGTACAGAAATATTATTCATTATTGGATAATCTCTAATCTAATGGATGACCAATAAAAAGTATTAATATTCTTCAAATCATGAACAATCTCATTATTACTTGAAATAAAACAGTTCTTCATTACAGTCTTAGTCTTCACAACGATGAATGTGATTTCATTGAAATGTTGGCAATTTAAACAAAAAAGCAATGACCAAAAGATATTTTAATATATATATATATGGATGCAGAAAAGAATTTGATGATAGCTGAAAGGAGATTCTGTTATCTTCTTTTAAGGCCTTAAATAAGCGAGCAGGGAAAAATTGTAATGCGCATTCCCTACTTTCTTGTCATTATGGCTGTTTTTAATATATTAGATGTACTCTGCCTAAATAGGCATGGATTTTTCTAATTGGTTGCTTTAACAAATCTTTTTTATTATTTAACGCAAATTTGAAAGATTTTAATATTATATAAACAAATGTGAGAATTGTACACCAGCCTGAAAGCCGTCGTTTTGACTTCAACTAAATGTAAATATAGTACCACAGCATCTATTTATTTGCCTCACTAAATATCACACTTCAAGCAAGATTCCATGTACTCTATTCACACTTTCTTCATAATTTAAATATTATACCTCTGTAGTTAAAAGAACATATACCGATTTTTCGGTTCGGAGCATTTTTATTCATGGTAACTTCCTTCACATAAGTGCAATAATATACTAACCAAAACTAAATATAAATACATCACTAGAACATCTGTTTTTCCCCTCAATAAATATCACATTTCAAATATAAGTTTAGTTTCCAAAATAACTTATTAAAGATTATATTATTACCTTATAGGTTATTTGGTACATATTTTGTTCAAAGTGTTTTCTCATTCCTTCATTTGGTTTCCCCAAATTTGAGTCAATTACTCTTCTGTTTTCTCCTTTTCGGAGCATCCTGCTATTGGTTGGACCATGGAGAGGATAAATCCAGCATGTCCCAAGTCATGGTAAAAATAACCCCCGGAATTATCAGGCTATCTCTTGTACTTGTTTTCTTTAAAGATTGCTCTGCATAAAGTTAATAGGATTAAAATTTTGATGATTAAATACTAGCTTACATCTAGTAATCCATAATAGATGATCAAGAATTAATGAGAGTCTAATTTCTGGGTATGATCCTCTTCTGATACATTCTTTCAAATTAATTACTTTAGATTGATTTGCCTTGATCCGACTCATTAGGGTATTTTTAAGTTGCATTAGCTGATTACATCTGAATCTAAAACGATTGATGGTTTCATCTTCTTTTTTGCAAATCATGCAGGTTGAGTCAATTTTTGAGTACCCTCTTTTACTATAATTACATTTTCTTCATGATTTAAATACTATATCTCTGTAGCTAAAACACATGTACTGATTTTTTTCCCGAGCATTATTTATTAATGGTAAAAACATGTGATAGTGGGTGTGATCATCAATCAGACAACAGAGAAAATAGGTATTGTCTATATAAGATGCTTATTCATATAGTACACAAATATGGATGGGCTGCTCACTAACACATATCAGCTAATATGTGAGATGATTGATTTTTAACTTTTGAAATTAAGATCAAGAAACAGCATGGCCTCTCTTCTTAATTGCATGATGGGTCTTCATTGAATATCAATTTGGTTTTATTGAAAGTAGAATGAATGCGTGTGAATGAATCATTTTTTAAATAGACGTTGTGTGTGTGAATGAACTGTTTTTTAAATAAACATTGTGTGTGTAAATGAATCATTTTTTTAAACAGACATTCACATTCATGACAGACAAAACTAAATTATGGACATTATTCTCAGGAAGTAGTAAAGTCACTAGCTAAGGAAGCCATTGGTGATCAAAGGCAGAGGGTGCCAAGAATCCTCTAATTGTGAAGCCAAGATATTATTTGATAATTAAATTTTTATTTTGATAGGTACAACTGCAGATTGTATGAATTGGAATAGTTATTTGATATTAAATGAGACATTGAGAACTTTGTGAAGTTAGAAGAAAAGATGAAAATAAATTTGAATTAAAAAGTGAATTTTTATTATAGTCATAAATATTGAAAACACAAGCTGCACAGGATTCATTATAAATAAAAAGTAGAACAATATAGTAGAGGTTAATGGTATATCAGACAGAGTGGAAAGATTAGTTATTCAAAATTAGTGGAACATACCAAATGTGGATACTTCAAGATTATGTCCCAACAAGTTCTCATTGTGATGACAAAAGAGAGGAATTTTACATGGATGTACAAATAGGCTTTGGATCAGAACAAATTACATTTAAAATTATTTTTGGGAAATTTTAATACTAGAATTGGGAAATGAGTGGAAGATAGAACTGCTGGTAGTAAATTTGGTTATAGTGATAAAAATGAGAGGGGATACAAACTTGTGAAGTTTTCAGAAAAAGAAAAATGTAGTATGAATTTCTATCTTCGTGACAAATGCTAAATGGAAATGGACATAGAAGTATCCAAATGAAATCCAGAAGAATTGGATTATATTTTGACTAACAGAAAATATGTATTTCAAGAGTGTAATGTTCTTGATAGATTTAATGCAGGAAGTAATCATCTATTGAGGAGATGTATCAGTTAATACAAAACTAAAAAGAGGAGAACTATTTAAAAAATTTATTATTATAGTTAATAGTCCTAATCTTCAGAAATACTTTATTGAATTCAAATCTGAACTTGAAAATCCTTTTAAAATATTAACCATTTTTGAAAATGATATAGATTTTACTTAAATCAATAGGGGATAATTGTTACTTATAAAGAATAGCAAAAACCAATAGCTGGTATAAAAACCCAGCAATTTACCATTAGACTACTAAACATCACATGACAAACATTTCTTAGACTTGCTCATAACTGTTATTAAAACAGACAAAATTCTCCATACAGTAGTATCACTCAGTGCAAGCCAGAGTAATCAATGGATGCCAGAAGGCTTATGCATAAAATTCCTATCTAGTGCCTACTCATCCAATATCCCCAGACTAGTTTCTCACTTGTGGCCTGGGAATATTGGATGAGTAGGCACTAGATAGGGATTTTATGCATAAGCCTTCTAGCATCCCTTGATTACTCTGGCTTGCACTGAGTGGCACTACTGTATGGAGCATTTTGCCTGTTTTAATAATCAATTTACCATTACATTTTCTATCGAGATAGAATAAAAGAATGAATATGAAAATTTGTAAACATGATGTATTAAGAAAAATTGAATATATGATTAGTAAATAAACAGTTAATAATGATATAAGAAAATATTAATGTGAATTGTCTAGAAAAAATATAGAAGAAAATTATTTCTGCAATAAGGTGAAAAGAGAGAGATAACATCATAAAAGGTGTGGAAGAGTTCTATAAAAAATTATACAGTAATAAAGGCCAAAATAAACAAATTATATATCTCACTAACATCTGATTTGCCAAACTTTTTAAATAAAGAAGTGAGATATGGAATTATGCTTATGAAGAAGGAGAAAACACTAGGTAATAATTATTTTATTATTTATTTCATAAAAAAATCAGCAGAGGAAATAGAAAAACTGTTAGAAAAGTTATATAGAAAATGTTTAAATGATAAACATGCACTAAATGACTGGAAAAGTGCAATGATTATGGTGACCTTTAAAAAAGGTGATAAAGAAGGTATGAGAAATTACAGACAAGCTGGATTTAAAAGTGGTTTTAGCACAGTTGATAACATCCAAATATTGAGAGAAGTTATCGAAAAAACCAATTAATATGAGTTATTAAACAATCCAAAACAAAGCAAAACTCTCCATATAGTAGTGCCATCTTGTGCTAACAAAAGCAATCAATGGATGCCAGAAGGCTTGTGCATAAAATCCCTTCTGGCATCCATTGATTGCTTTTGTTAGCACAAGATGGCACTACTATATGGAGAGTTTTGCTTTGTTTTGGATTGTTTAATAACAATTATTGTGCTAGTATGAGATAGTGGTCATGTGATGTTTAGTGGTTTAATATGAGTTACCATTATGCTTTGGTTTTGTAGATTATTAAAAAAATATTTTATTCTATAAACATTTTTTCAATGATTGAAACATTGGATCATCAAGACATAGATTCAGTCTATTGTAATATGCTGAAAAATGTTTATCAAAATGCAACAGAAATGATTCGATTCTATAGTGCTACTAAAAGAAGATTAACGTTCAGAAGGATGTATTATAGAGTGACTTCATATCTCCAAAACTTTTTGCAGCAAATTGTCAAAAAATATTTTGTCAGTTAGAGATGGTAAGGGAGTTAACATAAATGAGAATTATTTAATTCATTTACATTTTGCAAATGTTGTAAATTATTTTTGAAAATAATACTTTAGAGCTTAAGGAAAGTTACAATAGATGTCAGATAACTGAAACACACAGGCTTATTATATACCTGTGTCTATATATGTAATATATAGGGTATATGAGCACAGACTTTCACACGACCCACCACTCTCCACACTATCTCATAACACTGATACACTTGAACACACATATGTTGAAAAGATAAATAATCACCAATATACGTATTTCATGCTAAAACAGCAATCATCAGTTGGTCCAGATTACCATCTCTACACATATATGCTATAAGTGCTCAGATATATATTAAGATAGCCAATCCTCATACTTTAATGGACAGGCTTCAATCTACTCCACACTCCAACTCTTCAACCATCCATCCAATTGAAAATCTGGGTGTGACAAGAATCTCGGCCTCAGGGTGGCCTTTGAGTATTCAATCATCAGATTTTCAATTCGATGGATGGTTGAAGAGTTGGAGTGTGGCGTAGATTGAAGCCTGTCCATTAAAGTATGAGGATTGGCTATCTTAATATATATCTGAGCACTTATAGCATATATGTGTAGAGATGGTAATCTGGACCAACTGATGATTGCTGGTTTAGCATGAAATACGTATATTGGTGATTATTTATCTTTTCAACATATATGTGTTCAAGTGTATCAGTGTTATGAGATAGTGTGGAGAGTGGTGGGTCATGTTAATAGATGTCAGATGTAAGTAAGGAAATATGAATAAAGATAAATGTTAAAAAGATTAAAGTAATGTTCTATGGATTTTTTCAAAAGAAGAAAAGAGATTGATAATGATGAATTAGAAAAAATTAATAATTGCAAATGTTATAAACTGTTTATTAATATAGATGGAAACATAATGGATGAAATTAATAATAGAATTAAACCTGAATAAAATATTTTTGGTAGAAATAACTTAATTTTTTAAAATATATACCTATGTGTTTAAAAGTAAGGTTTTTAATAAATGTGTTTTACCAGTTCTTTTTTTTTTTCATATGTCAAATGCATTGACTGGGAAGTGAACCCAGGCCAGGAAGCGAAGTCGGACTAGCTGCTGGGTTCTTATTTATGGATCTAATATTTGAAAACATAATAGAAGAACAATACAAGGACTTCACACTTCTCAATAAAGTATGGAGAGATATATATTAGGAGTAACAAGAAGCAATCAAAAATGAAAATGTAGATAAGAAAAAACTGATAGTACTGACATCATTAAAAGAAATAAAAACGTGAAATTGAGCTATGCTGGACATATTTATAGAAGAGATAATGGAACATTAAAATCATAAACTGGATTCCAAGAGACTATAAAAGACCTAGAAAGAGACTACAGTGAGATAAGATGAATGAAATATGGATGCGTGCTTTGTTAATGTGGGGAAGAGAGCCTGCAAATTAGAGAACTGGATTGGTCTTGAAAAGAATAGTGGATCGGTTGTGATTGATAATGATGATATATATAATAAAATGGTTATATGATATATCTAAAAACATAGTTATATCATCTCAAAACTCTCTTTACATATTGCCACTCAGTGCAAACCAGAGTAATCAATAGATGCTAGAAGGCTTGTGCATAAAATACCCATCTAGTGCCTACTCATCTAATATTCCCAGCCTAGTTTCTGGCTTATGGCCTTCATCAGTGAGAAACCTTGAATCTGAGAACATTCACCTAGATCTTAGGATCTAATGCAATCCTCCAGCAGACACCTTTTATCTCTACTTAAGTACAAAACGATGAGTCTTAAATTGAAAACACTACAATATTTTCAATTAAAGCTCGTTATCATTGGCTTGCATGGAGTGTCAATATTTATATAGAGTTTTGCTTGTTTTAATAACAGTTGTAAGCAAGTAAAAAAAATGGTGATCATGTGATGTTTATAGATATATCATATTGTTTCTGATAAATATTTAATTCTTTTTTAAATGAAACTTCATAGATACTACTTTGTATTGAAAAACTAAAATAAAAAGAAACTTAATTAAATTACATGTTATAGATTACTCCCATTTGAAACTAATCTTCACTGTTAAATATAACATCAAATGGAATTCGTGAAACTAAATGTTGTGTATATATTTTCTTTTTACACATTGTTTTAATTTATAAATAAGGTTAATCATAAACAACAATGCCATTTTCTGCTTCACTTTCCGTTGCAATGTGAATGTGCATTTACATTATTTTCTATTTTGTTTATTTTGCTTGTGTGTGCTTGGTTTTATACTCCGGTTTATTATCTTTGTTTTTTAAATAAACATTTGATTTATACTTAAGATACATTATTAATGATAATAACATTTTTTTTAGTTGCAGCTGTTAATAAATTAGCACAATGGATGATATACCATAAAAATCAAAATTATAATTTTTTCTAAATGGATATGCAATTAATTAAACAGTTACTTATTTATTATTAATAACATTTTCCACTCTTTTGTTTTATTGGCAAATTGTTTCAAAAATATTTTGTAATAAGCTTTTAAATTAAAAACAACATGAAATTTATTCGAGTTTTATTTAATGTACTTTTTAAAAAAAACTGTTTTGGTTTACCAAATGTTTATTAGCTTATTAGTTTATATGTTATTAGTTTATATGTTATATGTTAAAAGTAATAAAAATATAGCAAATAACTAAGACATATTGAAAAGGGCAAAAATTTAAAATTTGCCGAAAAGAGCTTTTATATGTTATTTTTATGATTATATGACTATATTACAAATATTGTCATACACATATATATATATTGTTGTTAGATAAAGATATTTTATTATATCTAAGACTTATTTTTAAAACAATCTATATATTTGTTTCTCTTTAGGTACAATAGACTACAAGCACTAATGGATACCTTTATTTGTTTTTCTGTAGTTCATTATAATGATAGTCTGAGTTTAAAGCCCCTACATATTACATATTGGAGTGCAGGTATGAAAAAGCCTGTACTGTAGAAAAAATTCATATATTAAAATATAGTGCTGTAAGGTCTTCCCATCCTTCGTATATGCATATAAATGGATTATGACCTGTACATGAGGGGTCAGAGTGACTTATGGTCAATGTGGGTAGGATGAGAAGGTTGGCACAAATGCGGGTTTTGAGCATTACATCATCAGATTTTCACTGAAATGGATGGCTGAAAAGTTGTGGGATGGAGTGTATTGAAGCCTGTCCATTAAAGTATGAATATTGGCTATCTTAATTTAAGTTGAGCATTGACTGTATATATGTGTGGAGATGATAATCTGCACCGGCTGACGAATGCTGGTTTAGCAAGAAATACATATTTGGTGATTATTTATCTTTTCAGGCATGTGTGTGTGATCAAGTGTGTCAGTAGTATAAGATAGCATGGATAGTTGAGGGTCATGTGAAAATCTGAGTTCAAACCCCTTACATATTACATATTTAAGTGCAGGTATGATAAAGCCTATATTGTAGAAAAAAATCATATATAATGATAGTTGTATATCAGTAACCACTTGCATAAGGAGACAAAAAAAAAAAGAAAAATCCAAAACACTGCTCTAGAGATAAGTTTTGTGATGGCTATACAAGCCAATTTTGTAAAACACAAATTTGCTCATATTTAAAACATGATAGTTTTTTAATTTTTTCAGAAAAGTTTCTGAAATACTTAACACCATGTTTACTTGTATTTGTCCAAAGTATTCTATTCACTACACTTCTTTGCAATAGAAACATTCAACAACAACATTCTTTTAAATATCTTTGAGATATTCTTGTAATGTACAATGACTCAAGTTCACTCTAAAACATCATTTTAAGATATCTTATTTTTTGAAATGTTCAATACAATGAGGATCTGGTTTTAACAGTAATAGACCCAATAATCTTACATTCAGCAAATTAAAAAATATGTTGATTTGTTTTACGATCTTGCCATTACATTTTTAAAATTTTCTGGAAGATCCTTAAATCAAATTTTCTTATGTTTTTATATTTGGGTTTAAACATATCCAAATCTCACTTCCGTATACTTAATTATAATAATTACATTTATAAAATGCATACTCGTTACGTAAAGTAATATTTATTGTGGCTATAACCTTAAGACTATGCACCTGAAAAAAATGACAATAGGTACCTCTACAAATCTTTAACACATAGTCGTTAGGTTATAGCCTTAATAAATATTACTTTACGTAAAGAGTATGTGCTTTATAAATATAATTATTACAACTTTATATTATCTTAAAAGATTTCTAAGCATAAAATCTCAACACTGACTCGTAAATCAAAAGATTTTGCGAATGTTAATGTGTTATAGAATTTGTGGACTTAATCATGAGGTGTTTAATAGTCTTATGCTTTAGATTCTCTTCTTTATTTAGAAAGTAGGTTGAAGATAAGAGTGGCCTCTTTGGCTACTCTTGTCTTTTAAATAAATCTTTAGTTAAAGATTTGTAGAGGTCCCTACTGTGGTTTTTTCCAGGTGCATAGTCTTAAGGTTATAACCTTAATAAATATTACTATACTTAATTATGTAAATAAGTTATTTATTTTTATATAGCGTGATGTTTATAAATTGTAATAAACTAATAATGAGCTTTTCAAGCTAATGGACATGCGCTTTATGAATCTTAATAATAAATGAATACTCTCACTTCCAACACAAGATAAAGTCTTTGTGAAAGAATAGAATGAATCACCTATTCTTTCAACCCAAATTTGTATGGGCAAATCTAAGCAGTGGGTGGAAATGAGAGCACTCTCATTTCCAGTACTTAAGATTTGCCCATACTTAAGCATTTGGGTTGAAAGAATAGGTGATTCATTCTATTCTTTCACAAAGACTTTATCTTGTGTTGGAAGTGAGAGTATTCATTTATTATTAAGATTCATAAAGCGCATGTCCATTAGCTTGAAAAGCTGATCATTAGTTTATACTTAATTATATAAAAAACAGTTTTATATGAGAGGTTATCTGAAAATAACCAGAATTTTATAATAATAAATTGTGTATTTATTTTTAGATGTTACAAATTAAATTCCATTCAAAGTACAGTTCACTAACAACAATGCATCATTCTAAAGATGATTTTTAGTTTTCAAAATAATCTGGAAGTCCTCACAAAATGATGTCTTACAATGCCTGAATCATTTTTTTCTTTATCACTACAAAGTCCACAAAAAAGTTTGAGGCATTTTTTCATCCAAGGGAATAAAAAAGTTGCACAGAGCATCATCAAGTGAATATGGCTGCTGAATAAGTTGGCTCAAGCCAAATTTAATTAAAAATTGTATCACCCTCAAGACTTTGACAGTGAGCATGTTGTCATGGTAAAGCTTACACACTCTGCTGGCCACAAACTGAGACATTTTCATTTTACCACATCATAAAACATTTCAGAAGTTGTTAAAATTTCTGAGTGTTACAAATCAATTCTGAAAAAAAAAAAGCCATTTGCATCTAAAAATAAATAAATAAAACAAACACACCAACATCATCCTGACATTGGATTTCACTAGACAAACTTTTTTGAAACATGGCGACTTTTCCATTTCAATTAAACTACTTGGAAACTTGTATTTTGACCAGAGAAGATTGCTTGTAAGCTGTTTCATGCATTGTAATTGTTTTTTGTTTTTTTGACATTTTTCTTAACAGAAAACAAAATTTCACATTCTTTCAATTTTTTTGCCGTTACATAAATGGACAAATAATTGAGACACACTTAACAAAAACAGTTACTACTCTATAACATGACCTCTATTAATGATAGCAAATTGGCAGATTCAAGAGACATATAGTGGCAAAAGCATGTACTACAATTCACTCATCCTTTACGGAACAATTCCGGTTATTTTTGGGTACCTTATCATATACTTTATTTTTTAATTTGTTAAAAGCAATATCATTTTGGAATTAAATCACTAAACCTCACAAGATCCTGCCTAATATGATAGTGGCAGCTATGGTTATTAAAGAACCGAAGACACCAAAATGTATGGGTACTGAACTGAGTTCAGACCTATATGACTATATAAGCTAATGAGCTTGGATTGAAAATATTATTATGTTTTCAATTTTATTCTCATAGTTTTGAAGTTAAGTAGAGATAAAAGGTGGTTGCTGGAGGGTTGCATTAGATCCTAAGATCTAGGTGCAATGCTCTCAGATCCAAAGCTCCTCACTAGATAGGGACTCTGGCTTGCACTGAGTGGCATTACTGTGTGGAGAGTTTTGCCTGTTTTAATCACGTTGGAATCTGTTACATCCATATTTCTATTTATAAACTACCAAGATATTTAAATTGGTTTACACTCTTAAGTTGATAACAATTCAAGCTAAATGTTGTTTCTATTATCAAATGATAAAGAATGTGAATTTTTTGAATATTAATTATTAAACCAAAGTCTTTATATAACTATATGTGCATACACACACAAATATAAACATCTAATGTATTTATTTTTACTGAATGTAAAATATACGATGGAGTATTATTTATTCAATAAATGTGCAAATTACCATACTTTGTATTTCTTTCTTTATAAACTTCATGAATTTTAAATAAATGCCAACAAACTATTTATATATATAAATTACAATACTTTTTTTTTTTTTAAAGAGAAGAGCCAGCTTAACCTTTTCAAAAAAAAAACATGGCATGAATGTTGTCTCCCTACAGCTACCCTCTACAGCGAGGATTTTTTTTAAAAAAAAGAGAGAGAGAAAGATTGTCAAGATTTACATACTGAGGATAATATTTTTAAAAAATTGTGCTTAAGGACAATATGATATAAAATCCATAGCCATTGGAATTGAGAAAATATTATTCTATGAATCATTTTTCTACTATTTTTTTTTTTTGTATTAAAACTGTTTATGAATACAACATATTGTATGAAATTTTTTAAAAGTTATTGTATACATTAGTTTCCGTGAATTGCGCATTTGTTTTTGAATTTATTAATATAGAATATAGCACTTTACTATACATATAGACACATTCTTTACATAGACACATAGGATATTACGTTACATACAGACACAAAGGATATTTAGGACATTTACTAATTTTATAAACTTATTTGATATATTTTGTAATAATATAATGAACTATCTTTATGCTATTTTACTTGCTTAGCTCAAAAATCATTTTAATGTGTTCATATAACTTTTTAATAGTCCAAAATAAATGAAATAATGCGGAAGCGCTTAAAACCTCCAGCGAGCTATATGTGCACTAACTATTAGTAAACGTAAATGTAGAGTAAGTTCGCATGGAATTTAGTTTGATTACATAAAAGAGTACCATTACTTAAAAGCAGAGCTGATTTATATATACAAATGTAATTTCAAGACAACTACAACGTATTCTGAAATCACTATAATTAATCAGAGAGAAAGGCAGAACCTCATATTTAACAACTTCTATAATCAAATTAATCTTTAATTAATAGATATAAATATAATCTTTTAATAGCCCCAAGTAGATGAAATACTGCAGTAGCGCTGAAAATTTCTAATTAATTATAGTGATTTTAGAAAAGCTTATAGGTGTTTTCAAATTACGGTAGCATATATAAAGCAGGCAAAATTCATAAGTATGTTTCAGTATTATTTAATTTGTTTAGTAAATTTTAAGATATCATTACTATTTGCATATAATATATCAAAATATCCTAAGACAACTAGTGAGAAAAAACTCCATTCTTTTTGATAGAAATATGAAAACTATTTAATCTTTACAGACGCAAATAAAATACTTCCATTGAGATATTTGAAATTTTACTTCATGTAAATTTTCACAGAGGCTAAACTCTCCATATGGTAGTGCCACTCAGTGCAAGCCAGAGTAATCAATGGATGCAAGAAGGTTTGAGCATAAAATCCCTATCTAGTGCCTACTCATCCACTATCCCCAGATTAGTATCTAACTTGTGGCTTTCTTGCATCCAATGATTACTCTGGCTTGCACTGAGTGGCACTATTGATTGGAGAGTTTAGCCCCTGGGTAGACAGCTCATGTGAGCATAAAGAATGGCAATCATGTGATGTTCATGTAAATTTAAATATAATTTTCAATAACACATCATATTGTTCACCTTCTAATCTTTAAAAGAAAATCAGTGATAAAAAATACATTGCTCATTTGATCAGTTAATTTCTGGATGTGAGAAGTATAACATTTTTTATTCTTTTTTGTCTTAGCTATGAAAAACTAATTATTCATTTATAAAATATTGAGTAAAAATAAAAGATTGAAGTGCTTACTGCTCAGGAGTCCATATGATGTTCAATCTTCAGAAGTTAGTAGGTATGGACATTGATCCATAAACCTCAGAACCAGAATCTGTCCCTCTATCACTGCATTTAAATCACTTAGGGCAAATGATAACTGGCTCTCTGAAAGAGAAATTATGCCAACTTATAATCTGAAAAAAAGTGATAAGTTTACCAGTCTGAAAACGAATACTTTGTCATTAGTATGGCAGCAAGTATGCTATTTCACTATATATCACATTTGTGTAAAGGACTTTAACTCATTTATTCATGTTATTTATGTTTTCTAGTTTTTAGCTAATATTGTCCTGATTACTGCTATAATCTACCTGTGAAAGACAAATAACACTTAAAAACATTTTTGAATTATCCATTAGAAGTTCTACATTTTCTTATGTTAAGTAGAACGTATTTTATTAATGTACTGCCATTGACATATGCATGTATATTCATAAAAAATCTGTCTGCAAATTTCAACCATAATAAAGTATCAAATGTTGCAAATTTTATATTAATTTATCAGTGACCAATGACCTTATTACAAATATTTCTCAATGCATTAACTTTCTTTTCATTAAAAATCTACAATATTAACTGTGTTACATTAAAAACTAACAAGAAAATATTAGGATTATATAGTTATTCATTTACTACTTATGTGCATATTACAATCAAAGGAATTAAAAGATTATATCCATGTAAACAGAGATAACTTCATGTAAACATAAGACAAAAGAGGTATTATATAGATTAATAAAGGAAACTTGTTAGTTCCAGAACTGGCAATTAGTAATCTATGGTTTACTGGAAACATCAAAGGAAAAAGTTATCTCTGTTTACATGTATATGATATCTTAATTTCATTATTATATAATGTTGAAATCCATATAAATATTTAATTTCACATACAGTATAGCTATAAACTATGCTAAATCAAACTGTAACTTTAATTATGCGCTATCCAAAAATGTGTAAATAAACAAATATGCAAATAAAAAAAGCACAAAACCCCCTTAGAATTAGCATATTTTACAATATTTTAGCAGCCATTTTTTCTTTGCTGAGCACCATACATGTTTATGGTTTAAAAAGAATTGTAAATAAATATTAAAATACAGTAGCAGCTGATTCTTATTTCTTAATGGCATATATTATATTTATTAATAAAATTTCTTTGGTTTACATTGTAAACCAATACATTTTATTCTTCATTTATTAACTTTCTGAATTTGATGTCCAGTATCTTGAGTAATAAAATATTTTCTGAGTACAATGCTAAAAGTATTACAAAATATTAGAACATATTAAAAGCTGATACTGACTTATAAACATCAAAACAAGACAAGAAAGTTATTGAAAAAAATACTACTGCCCAGAGCTTTATTCAATAGTGGAGAAAGTCATATATTTCACTATTTAGTTTCTTTTAAAAATAAAAATAAGGTATTTTATTATTATTATTGGTTTAGTAAATGCATGAGTGAACACACACTCCATAATATATATATATCCTTCAATTTGTTATTAATAACTATATTATTATAATGTTTTAAAAACTATTTATATTATAATTTATATATGCATACTATACATATAAAAAGTAAAAGTATATATATATATACACACACATGCTGAAAAGTATTGCATGTTTGCAATCCAAAAAACAATATATATTGCACTCCAATCAATGTTTATCAACAAACATGAACTTTTATATACATTTATTCACGAAAGGGTCTTGAAACAAAATATAGCATAGTTTACAGCTATACTTATATAACAGACTAGACATCCCCATTAATATATCTATTATAAAAAAAAAAACTATACCAGTCTATATAATGTAATATTTATTTTAGAACCCCTAGTATAATTTAAATATATTAATTTTGTATTCATGCTTGTCAAACTTATAATAATTTATCATTAAATAAATGTTTTCCAATTTTCTTTTTCTATCATTTCATGCTTTGCAAACCATTTCATCAAACGCACATTCATGTTATATTTCATGATTATAGAATACTGATACATTTGTAGATGTAATTTTTATCTTTAGTTAACAAGAATGCTTAAATATTCTCTCTACAAAATTCATTTTTATAAAAAGGTAGAGTAAATAAGATGAAATGATATAATGTTGTATATAATGCTATAGGATGTGGCCAATCATATTGTCCATAAATATATTATAGTTAAATAAATATAGTCATAAAAATGAAACTGGTGCAGTACGTGCTTACATATATAAAAGTAAAAACTAATTCTAAAAATGCTCGTATTTTATAATCTTGAAAACAAAATATGGATGTGGTTTTATTTATTTGTTGCTGATGAGGTTTGCAAAATAACGTAAAAAATATGATAGAAAGATAAAAATCAAAATAGCATGATTTATTGCACAAATGGAGCATTTTCTGAATTAAAGAGCCAGTAATATTTAATTAATGCGGACGCACTCCTTTAGCACTCTTTTTCAGAAGTTTAAATTTCAACTGAGTTTGCACGGAATCAGTAAATCATACATTTACAGGTCTCAAACCATTCATTCTGCCATTTTGTTACTTATTAAGTAATGCTTACAATGGAAAAAATCAAATTTAGGATTTTAAGAATATCATAAAATAACACTTTTCTCATAAGTAATATCAGATATCATTTGTAGTGGTTACTTTACAAAATGGCATTGTACAATTTTGGATTAACTCAGGGCTTTTCAAACACAGATAAACTATTCAAAATTTTGTGAAAAGTGTTTATTTTATTAAATGTATAAATACTATTATTTGTAGTAGTTAAAACTTCCAATGAAATATAGAATTGTAATCCAATATGGCAAATGCTTGACCTTACCCCCTGAACTAAACTGATAAAAAAAAAAATACAGTTTATTACAATAATATGATAAAATAAAACATTTAAATAATGCTAGCCTTTCTTAAATTTAGACTGAATACTTCATAATGAATATTTTATATTAGCTGATAGGCCATGATATAAATATTGCAATTACTAAGCATCTGCATTTGTGAAATAGTATTTGTCATCCTGCTTAATGAAACTATATTCTAAGGCTTAATTATGGTATGTTAGATTGCTTTGTCTTCAATCTACTTCTAATTTTTACAATATGTGAATTGGATGAGAAAGTTAGTTTTTTTTTTCATTAACTGTGTAACAAAATATTACATCACATGACCATACCTCTTATGCTTGTGTATAACTGTTGTTAAAACAGGCAAAACTCACTATATGTATTGCCACACACAGCAAGCTAGAGTAATCAATGGAATCCAGAAGGCTTGTGCATAAAATCCCCATCTAGTGCCTACTCATCCAATATCCCCAGACTAGTTGCTGGCTTGTGGCCTTCGTCAGTGAGGAGCCTTGGATCTGAGAGCACTGACGAAGGCCACAAGCCAGAAACTAGTCTGGGATATTGGATGAGTAGGCACTAAACAGAGGTTTTAATAAAATATTCCTAGCATTTAAACATATATGCTTTTTTAATAAATGTTAAAATAATATGTTTAAGATGAATATATTAATATAAATCCTTTTCTTGTTTTCAAACAAATCTCTCATTTTTAAAAATGTTTTTTGAATATTTAAATGTGTTTTATTTGTATTGGATAAAAGGACTTTCTGATGAAAAAGATTATTAATAAATAATTTTTTAATAATTTAACGAAAATTTTTGAGATATTATAATTAAAAATAAATAAAAAATACTAATATTAAAAAATGACTATTTCTGATGATGATCAATTAGGGTAACACTTATCTCTTGCATGAACACGTGATCTTTTTTTTTTAAGACTGAAAGTTTAATAAACTTGGTAGAATAATTTTTAAATATATATTTAACAAAACAATATTTTTTAACTTTATAAAACAGTTTAGTTTAAACAACAATTCAATCTTTTTTTTAAAAATAAAGTTTCTCGAAATTAGTTTTAATGCATATTTAATAATCTGATTACTAATAATCAGGGCTAATTATCTAGAAAGTAAAAATTGTAATTAAATTTCTTTCATTTTTAAAATTAAAATTACAATGTTTAATTTATATTTTCATTATTATTATTTTTTTCCAGTTTGATTTTGATTGAAGATTTACAATTATTATAAATTCAGATGAAGGATAAGATGTCAGCTTAATTTTAATCATTTACATACTCATACAATTTAAAAGCCTACTGTATATTTTCCAATTATGGCTTTCGTAAATTTTAACGAGGTCTGCAATGCGTTAAGAGAAATGACTTCTTTAATCTAGCCTTAGGAAATCATTTCACTTTCTAGGTCTCTGAGACAGATTGTTACATTCCATCATAGATAGATGGAAAATAAAATTATTAGACTGATTATGGCTTTCTTTCTAGTTACCCAACTAATAAATATACTGTATGGCGATGTAAAACAATATTATACATAATTAATGTTTGATATTATAAATTATTTTATCAGTTCTAATTTACATACTTGAACTTTTTCAGATTTTTTTTTTAATCATTGTTAATATTGATTTTTCTAAATACCTAATTCCATCTATCCATTTATTGATTTTCTTCTCATAATTAACTTATATATTTCTGTTAGTATTATTTTATAAAGATTTATTTTATTTAGTTCTCTTTTATATATAATAAATATAATATGAAGAATTTTATTTTAGCATTAAGCTAGTATATCACGGTGTATTTGTTTTTATTAAAAAAAAAAAACATTATTAAATATGTTACTTCATTACAAATATATATAAATTTTTAATTTTACAAAAAGTCATTTTGTAGCATTTTTTTTTTAAAAAAGAGAGATTAATAATATATAAACAACTAAAATATACTTTAAAACAATTATTTTACTTCACGTAAATTAAACAAATAAAAACACTGAAAAAAAAAAAAGACCAGTTGGCCTACATGATAAATCTGATCAACAATGGGGGATTTTTTCTCACAAACTTTTAACGATGTCCACCATTTTAAAATCATTTATTTAAAGTAAAATATTAACAATTATTAATAATCATTTATTAGGTTTGAGATTCCTGATGATGATTTAATTCATTTAATTGAAATGTGAAGTAAAACTGTTGTTTTAAAGACTTACCTGAATAAAGAAAGGGATGAAATGAAGTTACCATGGAGATATGTTTAATAGGATTAGATATAAATATTTAATTAAAATTTATATTTGTGTTGAAAATTAATTTTTAGTTTAATGAGTGATTATTAATATTTATTAATGTTAATGAATGTTTATTAAAACAATAATAAGTGTAAATTAAATAGAAAAATAATCTAAGTTAATTGTCTGTATTTGAAATATGATTTTTTTTTCTACAGTACAGGATTTTTTCACACCTGCACCTATATATGTAATATATAGGGAGTTGAACTCAGACTTTCACACGATCCTCAAACAACCAGGCTATCTCATACCACTGATACACATGATCACACACATATTGAAAAGATAAATAATTACCAATATACGTATTTCGGGCTAAACCAGCATTCGTCAGTTAGTCCAGATTATCATCTCCACACATATATGCAATCAAATCTCAGCTTATATTAAGATAGCCAATCTTCATACTTTAATGGACAGGCTTCAAACCACTCCACCCCACAACTCTTCTGTCTTCCATTTCATTGAAAATCTGAAGATGGAATGCTCAAAGCCTACCTGTATTTGCTAATCTAATTATTGTTAAATCAATATAGAAAATACAATATTTTATTGTCATTGTTGATTTTTTTAAAAAAAATGTTTTTAATGTTGTGGGGAAATTTTCACAATAATGTTATTCTCAAAAGCAATTCGGATTCTGCAGTTTCACATGTATTTTCAGACTATCTGTATTTTGTCTTTGCTTAATTTTAAATCATTTCTTTATTTATAAATGTTAATGCCTTGCTTATATTATTAATGCAAATGTAAGTAAGTAATGGCAAAGTATTTTTAAGAATGATAGTATTATCATATCTACTAGAGTTTCATTAATAATTTTAAATTAAAATTTATTTATTGTATTAGGATATTATCCAATGATTGGATCATATATTATTATCATTTATTAGGATCATATTCATTGTTTGAATCAAAACCTGAGATGAAGAATATGATTATATGTTGTGTTTATTTGAGAATTTTTTTGTAAGAACCCTGAGATTTGATAAAGAGAGATTTATTTTGATTAATAATCTTTTTTATAGTAACCTGACTGGAATCTATTTTATAAGATTAATGTAGAGTATTAGAACTCTTGATTAGATGAGTTGTTTTAGATCAGCATAAGATATATCTATCTTAAGGTTACATTCATTGATTTTGGTATAAATGATGTAGTGGCCATAATATTTTAGTGAGTTGATGATTGGTCATAGTTGATTGTGTGTGTGTATATATATATAACATTCTAGATTAAGACTCTTAACACTGTATAATAAGTATCTCAAAATATTCTCTAACCTACCATGAGACAATATATATATATAGATACATTGCACAGTTAATTTAAATATTCATACTCTCTAGCCAAAATGTTTTAGGCAAGCTTCTATATTAATAAATGAATCAAGAGAATAAACAGCTGCATTACTGTTTTTTTTAAATATATAATTTTTAATTTCAAGATTTAATCACAATCTGTATTCACACAATGATTTCTTTTGAATATGTTAACATATTTCTTGTTTTAAACTTCTCTCTTGACTTTGACGTTTTCCTGAATATTATTGAAATTAAGTTATTTTATTTGAGCTGCTCTATTAGTTTTAATTATTGCCTTACATTAGACAAAATAATATTTAAACATATTTATTGTACAGTGTTATAAGTTTTAGTCTCAAATGTTGTACATATATTAAAGCAATGGAGTTATTCTATTTAATATATATATAATTCAAAACTGCCTAACACTATACTAGTAATAAATACAATATAAAACCATAAAACAATACAATACTAGATAAAAATCCAAATTTTACCAAAATCCTTACATGATCATGGTTTCATCTACTAAACAAACAGATCTTCTTAAGGGAAAATCAAACTAAAGAAATAATATATATATACAAAACAAACAAAACTTCCCATAATTCCTTTCAAAAACCAACTTCCCTTTATATCAAAAGATGTTTTCATAAGATTGATAGTCTCAGATTCAAGAAGTGGTATCATTAAAGTGTTCTTTATTCTTCTCTTTAATTCATTCTTTTCATAAAAATAGTTGTTGCATTGTAATTTGTTCAGTTTATATTAATTATTTGAAAGAGGAAATTATTATTAAGAAGGATTATTTATATTTAAAGTTATTCTTTAAATATGTGGATAATTGTTTGTTTGTAGTTGAGAATGATAAATTGAAAGAGTTGGTAAATGATTTTTCCTTTTATAAAATGTTATAGAAAGAGGGGAGGTTAGATTTTGTTAAATTAAAATTTTTAGATGTATTGGTGAATAGAAATGTAAAGACTAACTGTTGGCATGTAGTCCTTATGTTAAGAATAAAGAGTTAAGGTCTATAATTAAACCTGATAGCTATCAATCTGTATATCATAAAGTATCTGCTTTAAGAAATTATTGTTATAGAAATAAGAGATTAAATAATTCTAATGGGGTAGCTTTGTTTGAAAAAGATCAATTTTATAAAGATTATTTGAGTGTTGGCTACTCTGATAAATTTTTTAAAAGTATTTTATTTAATAGTAGTAATATATGTAATGAAGTAAAGGATAAAAAAATATTATTTTACTTTTTGGCCATTTAAATTGTCTTATAGAATTAAATGTAAAAATAGTAATTTGTTTGGAAATAAGAAAATTCCTTGGAAAAGGGTATTACTTTGAATAATTTATTACATAATACAAATGAAATTTTTGATAGAAAGACTATTCATGGAGTAATGTATATTATCCCTTGTTTTTGTAAGAAGTATATAAGTCAGAGTAGTCTGAGCTTAAATGAAAGAATAAAAGTACATAAAAGTAGGGTTAGAAATAAATATCTTAGTTCTGCTTTATAAACCCATGAAAAAGATGCAGGCCATACAATTAATTTTGATGAAGCTAAGGTTGTCTTCTTTGAGAGAAATAAAATAAAAAGAAGAATTAAAAAATCTTTATTATTAAAAATGTATGATTTTGAAGCAATTAACTTATTTAAAAGTTCTTTTAATATTAAGGGTGTATGGGAGGTAAGTGAAATTGTGGGTAATGTTTAGTTTAACTATGTTAATTTGTAGTTCTTTACACTTGAGAAGTTTCCTTGTAGCAATGAAACCATTGGTTGTGTGTTATAATTTATTTCTTTTTTTGGCTAGTCTGCTTGAGTTGTGGATTTGGGATAATTTTGATTATATATATATATATATATATATATATATATATATATATATATATATATATATATATAAAAAATTGTTAAAAGGAGGTTGCCTTTACAACAGTTTAAAATTGTTGATAGTTAGTGATATTGTGATTGTCTAAGTGTAGATTGACTTTTAATGATATATATATATAGGTAAAATTAAAGCTCTATCTATAATAGCCCACTGCATGATAAATGAATCTCCAGCATTGCATCAGTAAAATATTGAAAGTGAAAATAATATTGAGAAGTACTTTTTTTATTATTTTACTCTCTAGCTATAAGTAATGATATATGTTATAACAGTTACTTATATTAGTGTATTGACATTCTAATTTCAAAAGAGAAAGAACAACAAAAATGGGCTTACAGATAAGTTTTAAACTGACTAAACAAATAAAATTGAACCACAAATACAGCGTATTGATCTATTAGTCTGTTTACTTGACACATTGCAATGTTGTTTACTTAACTCTTTATTTACAAATGAGTTTAAAACAGTGACTAAATATTGTTTCATTCTATACATTCTCAACCAAAACCTCCCAATGAAAACATAATATATCATTTTAAAGGGTTTAAGGATATTTATAAATAAATAGCTTCTGTCTCTTATATGAAAAATATGCTCAAGTTTGCCATAAAATGGTTTTTATGATGAATATTACTTTTCATCTACTTCATCTATTGTATATAAAAATGTGCATACGTACATATGTAAATATTCAAACCATTGTTTCATCCATTATGAAATTCCAGCAACGCCCTCTATGAACAAATACAGAGTCTGAACTTCAAACAGCCATTCACGGAAAACATTACTAAAATTTCATAATAATTGGGAGAGTTATATGAATATTTTCTATTTAATTTCAGCTAGCAATATGCATTAGAATATTCATACGTAAGTATGGTCTCGCTCAAGCGTAAACTGGAATAATTAGACAATAGACCAGGGGCTGCAATAGACTATTGTGGCCATGCGGTAAAACATAATTATCATTAGTGATAGTTTTTGTAATTACTTGCCACATTATATATATTTATATATGCATAAATAATAAAAAAAGAAGCTAGAATTATATGTTTTACCCATATATTTTTATATAAATATAGCCTTGGGAATGAATAATAATGTTAAGATATAAAAATATTGTTTTTCAAATATTGCAAAGTAATTTATCTTTTGAAAAATATTATCATATTCAAAATGAAATAATAAAATTTCATTAGTTTATTCATTTTATTTTTTCTTTCATTTTTTTAAAAAAAATTTATAATTCCATTGTTTATCAAAATATTAAACAGCAAAATTTATATAAATTATTTCCCTGATGATTGATAAAATGTTATATTAAATATTTAAGAAAATTCACAGTTTGAAAAAATAAATAAGTAAACATATATAATAGAAATCACGATATATATCTTTCTACATTCACATCTTTGATATCATTTATTCAAACGCTGATGCAGGAACTTTGACACTTTAGACATGGGTAAAAGATTGAGACTTAGGCCAACTGATGAGTATTGGTTGAGCTTGAAATGCATCTTGAATGCAATTTACATTTTTCAAAACAGTCTTTATTCATATACATATAAATGATTGTTTTGATGTATATTAATTATTTTTCAAGGTTTATTGCAGTTTTTTTTTAGTTTTTCACACCTCGTATTTGGGCTATGGACTTGGCAACAGTTTTATAGAGGTCACAAAGTAGAAAATAATTTATAAAAAGCTTCATAATGTAGAGTTAAGTGTATTCAATTTCTATAGCTTTGACCTAGTGTTAATCTAGATTGTTTGGGTGAGAAATAAAGTTTTTATTAATAACATTATAAATTGTTACATACTATACATATGGTAGAGATACATAAGAGAGATGGTGACTAGGCCAACTGATGATGAAATGCACTTTGGAGGTCATTTGAATTATATTATATCTTTATTCATGGACTTCAAAACAATGTGTGGAGATTATTTAATACATTTATGAAAAATATTACACACGGGAAAGAGAAATATGGATGACTCCTTGTGGGTGTGTTTAATTGAAAAATCAGATATATTCATCTTTAAAAGGTTTAAAACTTATATCTGGGCTAGAGACAATCTCTAATTTAATAAAAGATTAGTGATAATCATTACTATATTTGTCTGGAGTCCAAAGTTGTGGGTGGAATAAGTTTAACACATCTAAATCAAAATCTAACAATTGAATATTCATAAATATTGTACATATAATAAAGATATTCATGATGGATGGTGGGCCAACTGACAAGTGCCGGTTCAGCACAAAATGCACTTTGGAGGTCATTTGTCTTTGATTGTATCTTTATTTATATGATTTCTAAAGAATATGTGGATGTGTGGAGATTATTTAATACATGTAAAAAACATTATAAATATGAGTAATATACAATACACACTTTATTAGTGGAGAAAATGGCATATACTAAGCCAATACATTACTTTCAACTTTCTTTTAAATTTTTTACAGCATATTCTGCAATTTTTATTTTCTGTAAAACAATAAATTTGATGATACAAAAAAAAATAAAAAGTCCAGCGTTGGTCGTCGAGTGGTCAGCACAGGTACCTTACAAGCAGTTGTCCCGGATTAGCGAGTTCGCTTCCTGGCCGATGCTATGACACATGTAAAAATAAAATAAAAAGTCAAATGTTGGTGGCCTAGTGGTTAGCATAGCTGCCTTCCAAGCAGCTTGCCCCCTTTCCGCATTTGACTTATGAGAAAAAAACAATATTATTTTGCTCCATTAAGTGCTTTGAAAATGATAAATTATACAACAATAATGGCTTAACCAAAATTATTTATTTTAAGATTCATAAGTATACATTTTATTCATGTATTAAATATATTGAGAATACTTATTTTATTTCATCTTTGGATTATTAACCCGGTTTTTAATCATTACATTTTTTGAATTTCATTACAAAAAAAAAATACTCATAAGTTCATAGGAAGTTGATGAAGTAACGGAAAAGAGATAAGATCTGAGAATTTGAGCTTTAGAATTCAATATTAAACCATGAAGAGTTTTAAATTTCATAAAATTACTTTTTTATTTTATTTATCAAATTATTTTGTAATTAAATAAATAGCAAATAATAGAATGAGGATATACAAAAAATAATGTTTATTTGCCGGTGTTTGAAGAATAACTTTAAACACGGTTATTCCTTTTATTAATGTGCTTTATTTATTTTTTACATTTTATCTTAAAATAATTGATTAATTTAGTCCAAATATATTTTTTGGTATTTTCACACATAAGTAAAACGCCATGAATTCAAACTCCTGGTTCCAGAGTTTTTTATTTATTTATGAAATTTTCAATTTCAAGTATTGGCCATTCATTCATTAACAATCTTGCCCTGAAAAATAAAAACTAAAAATCAGGCAGTTTACTGTTAAGCTTTTTAATTTATTAGTTTACTGACTATTTATTATTCTTAAATTTGTTTGAAAATGTATGTAAAAACTAAGTTATTTATAGTAAAAGGTTAAAGGTCGCTTTTGAAATTATGTTTAACTATTACGAAATTTTGAATAATAAATATTAAAATTAAATGTATTGTAAATATTTAATAAAAAATATACATAATTTAATTTTGCAACTTATTTATTGAATAGGTGGATTTTTTCTTTCACTTTTATATTACGATTTTTTTTTTGACGTTGATTAAATGTAATAATAAATAATCGAATGGTTCATTTGAGAAGTGGTCTTATTCAAATACCAGATGTGACATGTTGAATTGTGATTCAGTCACACAGTAAATGAAATTCAAAATTAAGACAATAAATAGATTTGGGGTTAAAAATAGTTTATTGCTACGAGGATCATGTAATATTTGAGTACCAAAGTGAAGAGATAAACAACATTTTCACTTAAGTGACCCAATTTCCTTAACTTGGAATCAATCTACCATTCCATGATTGCAGTAAACAGTATATAGTAGTTTTAGGGTTAAGTTGTAGGAAAATAGTCATTTCTTTTTGAAAAATTCTTTTTATAAGCTACTTCTCAAAAGACAAAATTGCTACCATCAGTTTTGTGTGATTTTATTTACTTTAAATTAAATAGAAAAGGTAAAATTAGATTTTTCTGCAGCTTTCATTATCAATGGAATTATGCATAACAATGTTTTGCCTCTAAATTTAATTCAATTTGAGAAGGGAAAAGCATTTAAAAAATAATATAAATATATAATGAGCATATGTATATAATTTTATTCAAAAATAAAGTTGAGAAAACAGGATGTTTGTAACTCATGATGGCTTTTACATTGTAAACAATGATCATTACTAACCTTTAAACTCTTTATGTGCACTATTGTAATATTGTCCAGAGTAGTATTAATTTTGCTGCTTAAATGTTTTGAACTAAAATACTCTTAACTGAATATTATGAGCATCAATATATTTAGTTATTCGATCTTCTACAGCAGTGAGTCTCAACCTTCCTGATGCCATGACCCTTTAATACAGTTCCTTATATTGTGGTGACCCCCAACCTTAAAATTATTTTTGTATGTAATGGAATTGGTGTGATAATGATATCACACTGGATACTCCAATGGTCTTAGGTGACCCTTGCGAAAGAGTTGTTTGACTTTCAAAGGGGTCACAGCCCACAGATTGATAACCACTGTTCTATGGGATTAAAATCTTAAACCATTGTTCTTCAGTGAATTAGATAACCAAACTATCTTCTAAAAAATTAATGCATTTTAAGATGCAATTTATTCCTATTGTTATGACCATATCACTTTAATTAGTTTTATTGATCTCTGGATACTGTTATTTTTTCTTTTTAAAGTGTTATTTATTAGTTTATTTTATAATTCACTTGTGTTAATTCTGTGAGTATTGCTGTTATATTGCTTATTTCATCTATCATTTAATTAAAAAAATAATTATATGGTCATTCAGCTTATCAAGTAATGTGTGGTCAACTAAGAATTAAGATAATTACAAGAATTCCTTTCAGTTTGATGACTGAGATTACTTTGGTTAGCTGAGAGTTAATTAAAAATCATTTTGCTTTTGAGACCTCTGCACAAACATATAGTGCTATTGCTGTATGTTTTTATTTTACTGATTATTAATATAGTAATACTATTTCCTTCTTTAATATTTAGGATATTTGAAGTCATTAATTCATACTCCATACTACAAATAAATTACAATTAATCCAAAATTCATGATCCCAGGGTTTTTATTTTGTACTCATGATTTTTTTTGGTTTTAGTAGTAAACCTTCATCCAATCTATCATATAATGAAACTCTGCTAAAATTTTAAGTAAATATTAATTTTACTATCTATTGCAAGGATTCTCAACCTTTTTGGCCCTGGCATTTAGTAAATTATCTGGCATCTCATATGCAGTATGTCATGTACAAGCACAAGAGGTGCAGATGTCACTGAGATAAATCTTGAGGGGATACTGATCTAGCAATTTCACTAGCTATCTTGAATCTTAATCTGGAATTTTGAGTTATCAGACCCTGCAGTAAAAAAAGTCTATGCAACCTCCCTGTGTCCATGTCTAAAGAAGACCTGAAATGTTGCTGATGTAACTGGTAAACAGTGCTAATACGGATTAGCCCAAATGATAACTTAACTATTTTTGTAATATATTAATAGTTAATATACTTTTCACTGTATCCCCTGGACAAATTTTCCATATCACCTAGAGTTATTGATACCTCAGATTTGGAACCCCTGATATATTGTTTATATATACATATTGTATAAATTTATTATATTGCTATATCCTCTGGACAGGTACTAGGAGAACCCTGATTTATTGTTTGTATATAAATATTGTATAAATTTATTATATTGCTAAACAAAATGTATATTTCAATTTACAGAATATGCTTAAGATCAGGACAATGTTTTGAATAGTAATTAAAACAATAACTTTGTAATTTTTTTTTGAAATAGAATTTATTGGTCAATTAAAAATACAATATGAATACAATGTTTTTTTATGGATATAGGTAAATGGCTCAACACTATGTGGGACTATGTTAAAAAGGCTAAACAAATCTCTCCTATCCCATTTAAAGGGAAAATCACCTATTTGGGTGCTTACACCCTAGCTATAAACAATGACTCAAATCCCTCACCTGCCCTGGGAATTACAATGAAGAAGATCATAAAAAGTTTAGATATTGGCATATGGAGTCCAAACATTTGAACTTCATAATTAAATTAAATCTCACTGTGCTGCCAACAAATCATTTTCTGGTGCAAGGGGTTTAACCAAAATTGATTCGACATGTCAACTTTGCAAACAAGAAGAAGAAACCATTGAACATATCTTTTATACATGTCACTATTTGAACTCGATTAGAAAATTCATCACAGGTTGTATCAAAGTTAATCCTAAGGAATTTTTTTTTCAATTAAAGCCACTAAATAAAAGGACACTTCCCTGTAACCAGGATCACAATTTTTCTCACTTTTGGCATCTGGTTATTACGATATCAATTAATCTTCAAAAATAATAACTGTGATTTTATCTCTATATTTTGTAAGATCAAAGAGAAAATTAAGTCAAGAGACTGATTAGTAGCTCCCATGGGAATATTTAATGATACCTGGGCAATTTACCAGTTGCCTAAAATCTAAACATTCCACCCCCAAAAAATCCAAGAACTCTCAATTATGAACAATCCCTTGCAGACACAAGATTAACCATAGACAGAAATGCTGAATATCCATAAAAATTACTTTGTAATTTTTGATGGCTAATAGATGTTATTGAATTCATGGTGTTTGGATTCATGGTAGAGCTGCAACACACTTCTTTCATCAGATCTCTTTTATTATTGGTGCATCATATGTTTATGCAATTATTCAACATTAATTGTGTACTATTTTCATTAAGTAAGATAACAATTTTTCCATGATCTTTAAGGCTCTTAAAATATGTGTATTCTATTATTTTTTAAATAAAATAACATCTGACGTTTTAATAATGGAATAAACAAATCCAAACCATTTGTTAATTATATTTTTATTATTATTAAATAATATTGAAATACAAGTATAGTGTATATGCTTAACTAGATTTGAACCCAGGCTTTTAAGCTTCCTATAGTCATCCAAATCTATCCAATATCACAGACTCTGAGCATTCCATTATCAAATTTTTAGTGATATGGATGGCTGAAGAGTTGGAGAGTGGGGAGGATTGAAGTCTGTTCATTAAAATGTGTAGGTTTTCTATCTTAATATAAACTGAGCACTGATTATATATATATGTGTGTGTGTGCATTGAAAAAATTAAAAGATTGAAGTGGAGTTGGGCTGGACATATTGCTAGAAGAAATGATAATAGATGGACAATTGAAATTTTAAATTGGATTCCAAGAGATTGTAAAAGACCCAGAAAGAGACCACTTGTGAGATGGATGGATGAAATAAGAAAGTGTGGAGGGATGATGTGGAGAAGAGAAGCTAAAGATCGGAGAAGATGGACTAAACTTGGAAAGACCATCCTGCAGTGAATTGATAATGGTTGATGATGATGATGATGATATATGTGTCTGTGTGGAAGATGAGGATCTGGACCAACTGATGATTGCTGTTTCAGCATGAAATACTTTTATTGGAGATCATTTATCTTTTCCCCATACATGTGGTCATGTGTATGAGTTATATTGGATAGAATGAATGACTATAGGGAACTTGAAAGTCTGAGTTCAAATCCCCTTTTATTATTAAATAATTATTCTGAGAAGATATAAATGATGTGCAAGAGTGTTTATTTAATAAATTAATTGCATTCTTTCGCATTAAATAAAAATTATCAAATAATTATCAACACATTAGTATATACTCTAATTGAAAAATCCACTATTATTCCATAATTTAAACTAATTAAAATTGTTATTAATAAATTAAGTCATATTACTGGCAGAGTTTAACCTAATGTAGTATGATTGGATAATTTACTTTTAAATTAAAATATTTTACTTTGATTGAAAATCAATTTTTAAATAACAATTTGTGAAATTGTTTTATATATTAGCTTTTTTTGTGCATACTGGTATGGAATTATTTTAGAGAAACTATTAAAATTTAATATATATATATGTTTTATTTTTTGTTAAATTATTTTATAGTACCTGCACCATACATATTAATTATAAAATAATTAATAATAAACATCTTTTCCTAAAACACTGAACTATGAGTTATTTTTTAAGTTAATTAATTTATATATATAGTTACAATATTTTTTTTTCTCATGTGTCATAGCATCAGCCGGGAAGAGAACCCGCTAACCCGGGACAACTGCTTGTAAAGCAGCTGTGTCTGACCTCTCGACCATCAATGCTTGACAATATAGTTACAAGATTGTGTATATAATTTTGAAAAAATACAGATATCGAATAAGAATATCATTACTTATATATATTATTAGTAAGTTGATATGATTAAAAGACAATAAACTTACTTTTCTATCAGAAATTTAAATGAAAAGTAAGCAGAAAAGTGAATATTTCAAATAGCAGAGCAAACAAATGTTTAATTTTTTTTTATATATATTATTAAATAACAGCTATATATTCTGTTATAATTAACTTGGACAGTGATTAATTTATATACTTATTTGTAATTTCCAATCCTGACCCAAAATTAAACACTGTTTAATAAACTTTTTGGCATTTCTATGCTTACTTAATTTCTATACCAATGCAAAATATCCATTTGCATAAGCTGTCCCAGAGATATATGGGATTAGGAAATTTAGAAATTTTTAGTTAAAAAAGTAAAATTGATACATCCCAAATGCAAACAGAGCCTCATTTATTCATTGCATAAGTCTAATTTTTATGGAAGAGTTAATATTTTAATCCTTATACAAATAAAAAAATTTAAATCAAATATTTGTATTATAATTAAATAAACCTTTTGTCAACATAATATGTTCTTTATGGCCCGATTTAGTAAAAAAAATACAGAGTGTGAAAAGTTTATTAAACAGCATTTCTTTTGATTAATCTTGAAAAATGTGGATATTATTACTTATTTTTAAATGAATATTTTTTTGTTGCATATCAAACTTTATATAATTAGTCTTACTTCACACTGTTAAGATAAATAAACCATTTATTTGTTTATTTATATATGTCATTCATTAGTTTATTAATATATATTTTAATACAATTTATTCAAACCACTTCAAATACTTTTTAGCAAAATTCTTTATTTTTACATATATACATATACCTATGTTTTGACTATCCTGCAGTCTTCTTCAGTGCTAATTTACTTTAATCTTTTTAAAAATGTTTTTTTCTTTAAGTAAATTGGCTTTGAAGAAGACTACATGACAGTTGAAATGTAGGTGTATGTATATATGTAAAAATAAAGAGTTTTGCTAAAAATGTTCATAGTGGTTTGGATAAATTGCATTCGTGTAAGATATTACAGTAAAATAAAGAAAATGGTGATTTTCGTAATATTTTTTTTGTATATTTTATTAATTTGTTCTTTAAGTCATTTTTAGAGAAGTTTAGTGCATTAAATTGATTTCTATTTACATAAAGATTTATTCTTTTCTAGATATCAAATGGAGGGAGATCTGCTAGTTATGAAGGTTTATGGAATAAACAGATTCTAATATGAATAGTGAAGAAATGGTATAATTAACACTTTTTCTCACAAAATTAAGATTTATACAATGAATGAAAATAAATACATGTAATGAGCAGTAAATAGGGCATCTTTGTCATGTAAAAATTAAGTTAACAATTTAGTTCACTCATTGATTTATTTGTAGCTTTAGCAGTGAAAATATAATGTTCTATTATTTTTTAAATTATTCTATAGCCAACTATTTTGAATATTTTTTAAATGAAGAAGTTATAAAACTATCAAAGAAACAATCTTATGATAAAATCTGTTGAATGAAATAGAATGAGGATCTATAAGATGTTTCAGGTCTTTTATAAAAGCTTACATGAAAAGTTAATTAATGCTGTGGTTAAAAAAATATCCAAGGTAGGAAATTGAAAGTTAAATTTATTTTTAATATAGAAGTTTGTATTTGATTTCCCAAGATCATTTTACTTTACTATGAGATAGAAAACATAGAATATAGCATCAAAGAAAAAAAATCCAAACAAAATGGCTGTAAAACTATTAATGAGGAAAAAGGCTATAATAAATATCATTGGTTAATATTGGTCACATGTATACAATGTTTTAGAGCCTTTCTCTGCTGAATTTAAAATCTGATTAAATCTTTTTTAAAAAATATGTGAGAAAGTGGAAATAAAATGATTTATTTTTGTTAGCATAATTTTATTTTTATCTAAAATATCACGTCAAAAAAATAATTTTTTAGGTAGAAAATGAAAGTTCTACTAATGATATGGTCAAATCAATATTTTATAAAATTTTATTACTGCAAGTTTGTTTATGTTTTTATTATATGATTAATAAAAAATTTAATTTGTTTTCATAAAATTGAAGTCACTCAGTAGGTATATCTAATTTTATATGTGTTTTTACATTTATATTTTTTATTATACTTTTCATATTTAAGTGATTCTTTAAAATAGTAACCTTGCTGTAGGTCATGGGTTCTAATGCATATATTTATTTATTTTATTTAGCTAAAACCCCATTTATAGCAGTGCTCACCATCTGAACTCATGATAAATACTTATTTCTATATTTTTAAAAAAATGGTGGCCTAGTGGTTAGCATAGCTGCCTTCCAAGCAGCTGGCCCAGGTTCGCTTCCCAGTGAATGCTTGGATATATATATATAAAACTATGAGATAACTGTAAACATTTATGCTGATACATAAATCTCAAATATAATTTTGTAATTGTTACATTTTGATTTTCAGATGTCAAACTTACTCCACCTACAACTTTGACAACTATCCATTCTAGATAAATGTGGTAATGATTTTCACTAATCATTTATTAAATTAGAGATTGTCTCTAATCCAGATATATACTTTAAATCTCAGTTAAAGATAAATATATCGGATTTATTAATTAAACACACATACATGGAGTAATTCATATTTCCCCTGTGGAGGTTATTTAATATATTTATTTTAAAAAAATATGATTCTATATTAATTTATGTGAATAAAAATTATTTATAAATAAATTATAAATATAGGGGGTTTGAACTCAGACTTTCAAGCCACTTTAACCATCCATATGTTGTCATCAGCATGGGATTTGGTAATTCTATCATCAAATTTTCAATGGTATGGATGGCTGAAGAGTTGGAGGTGGGAACAGATTGAAGCCTGTCCCTTGAAGTATAAGGATTTGCTATATTAATATAAACTGAGCACTGATTATATATATATCTATGAAAGATGATAATCTGGACCAACTGATGAGTGCTGGTTCAGCACAAAATATGTATATTGGTGATTATTTATCTTTTCTGTTTGTATGTGGTCATGTGTATCAGTAGTATGAGATAGTGTGGATGGTTGAAGTGACTTGAAAGTCTGAGTTCAAGTCCCCTATATTTACAATTGAGCTCCAAGTATAAGAGTGCCTGATATTTCAAATCTTATAAATAAATAAATAAATAACATTTATAAATGAGGAAATAAAATGCAAAACAATTGCATAGTTTGCTTTTTAGAAATTCTCACAATATTTCAAATACCACAATAATCAGTTGAACTCAACTTTCTCTGAATTGACTAAGCTGATTAAAATAGACACATTTCAATGTAAACTATAAAAAATGGATAGTATATAATAAACAGTGTTCTGGAAGAAGCTCTGATTAACTCATAACTTTAATTTTGTGCATTTTAGAATAAATATATTTATGAATAAATAATTAAATATGTTAAATCTATTAATATTTAATGTTGTGCCTGATTTATTACAGTAGGAAAATGTCAAATTCTAAACCATGGGTCTTGATCTGGGGTACCGATATGCCCAGGAGGTATGGGAAGCTTCCTGAGGGGTACTGTGAATAGCAGGTAAATAAGAATATGCCATTAATATATTCCAAAATAGTTATGTTATCAATATTTCTGAGCTACTCCATGTTGGTACTGTCTGTCAGCCACACCAGCCACATTTCAGTTTTCTTTTTGGACTTGAAAACAGTGAGGCTGCATAGACTTATTTCTCATTACAAGATCCGATAAATCAAAATGCCCAGTTAAGAATTATTTACCAAAAATAGTGTTTATGAAAACTTAATTATTATAATGAATACAGGATACCAGATAGTTTATTAAAAGCCAAGGGAGTATCGGAACCAGAAAGGCCAAATAAAGTTTTACAAAAACTCAGTCACTGTTTATTTCTTATTATAGTAATTAGGGGGTACCACATAATTTATTAAAAGCCATGGGAATATGGGGATGAAAAAGGTTGGGAATCTCTCCTCTAGAGCTAATTGTTAATGAATGATTCTCAGTGGAAGAAAAAAAATCCATTTAGTGAATTGAGAGAAACTTGGGTTCAATCAATTATTTTGATATTTTTTATATTATGAGACTTTCTATAAAATAAAGTATGTAATTATATTATATTTTATTTTTTCATTTATAAATATTATTTATTTATTTATAATCTCACTTATAAATATGTTAAACCACTAAACATCACATGATCACTATCTCATACTAGCACATAACTGCTATTAAACAATTCAAAACAAAGCAAAACTCTCCATATAGTAGTGCCATCTTGTGCCAGAAACTAGTCTGGGGATATTGGATGAGTAGGCACTGGATAGGGATTTTATGCACATGCCTTCTGGCATCCATTGATTGCTCTTGTTAGCACAAGATGGCACTACTGTATGGAGAGTTTTGCTTTGTTTTGAAATGTTTTATAAATATGTTATTACAGAATTAGAAAATTATATTTCACATTTATGTGTATTAGATTTATCATAGTTTAATCTCCATGAATACTTTTCTTTTTTTAAGATTTAGATAGTAAATACTTGCTATAAACAGGGTTTTAATTTTTATAAAAATCATTAATTCAGACCTGAGAAGAGTTGCCTCATTTACTTGTTGTAAGACAATATGTTAAGTGTACTTTTTTCCAAAATTGAGACCTTCTCTTTTAATAATAAAATTGTTTTTTAATTTAAAACTGTTGATCTGAAGTTCTTCTTATTAAAAAAAATAACTGAATGTTTTATTATTCAAGAGTTCATTTAGTGCATTCGAAATTAGGAGCTGACCTGAGTCCATATGCACAGAGTTTTAGAGTTCCCACCCTACTTTTTTATATGTGCTTTTTATTATTATTTATTTCATTATTTATCGTTAACTTTTGTATTTTGATTAAATGATTACCTAGTACATTAAATGTATAGTCTTTATTTGCTAATCTAATTAATGTCATACATGCATAATTAGATCATTTTAAAACTCAAACAATTTAACACTGAAAATGAGATCTGCATTTCTAACAAGCTTTTATTTTGTTTTATAAAAAGGAAAAAAATCTATTTTTACTATAGTCATGCTGAATTAGAAACTAATTTACTATAAATATTTTAAAATTGTTTTAAATTATTCATGCTTCCAAAAAAAATTTAAAAAATATTGAAAATTAAGTAAACCGTTATCAAATATTTTACATATTAATCACTAGAGGGCGATCTTTTAAATGATTTGAAAATTTGTAAATCTCCTATGTTACATCTAAACTCCAAGTATATAAATTATATCTGTATCAAATATTAAATATATAAACTGTATAGATTTGCAGATATAAACTGTAGCACAATGATAATAATACAGTGCCCCATGAGGCTTTTAGCAGATTATTTCATGAGGAACGACTTTGGCCGATATATGTAAAATAAAATTCAGAAAATAATAAATTGTTACAACAGCTATATAAATATCAAATTTTTTTATATACATAAAAAGCCTTTTTCAGCACCTGATTTTAAAATAAAATATAATTTAGAAGTTTATAAAACATTTTAATTATAATAATAGCAGTATAACAATACATAATTTAATCTACTTTAAGTATATGCTTTGTGGGTAACCTATCATGGCATATAATATTTACAAATAGAAATATATGTGTAGATACATTAATTATTTTAATTAATTTATGTATTAAAATAAACAACCAAAACACAATGATTAAAAAAAAAAAGTTTAGTGCTTAGAGTTCGTAAGTTCGAACATCCGGGACAAATCTGGAACCGGGATTCATGAACCTTGAATTACAGAATCGACATTCTATAACTGACTAAACTGATTTAAAAGATGGAAACAAAATATTGCTAAACTGAAAAAGTAGAAGAAAAAAACTCTTTTCTAAAAAAGACAGAATAATATCACCATTAAACATAACATTTTATCATACTTAAAAAAGATATAACATTATAAGAAAGATGTTCTATCATTAATATCAGACTCACATTTTATCATAGTGGGTATAAGTTCCAGTTTGTAAATGTTAGTTTTATCTAAAAAAAAAATTCTGGCTCAATAAATGATAGATTGGGGAACTAAAGGTCCCTAAACTGAAACTCAACTTCCCATTTTTGGTGCTTAAGCACAATGGGAATTCTGATTAATTTTAAGCCTCTTCTATGGGGTAGATGGCTCTGGTAATCTATTTTATTTTTCTATTTACTTTTTGTAACAAGTTTCAAATAGAAGCAATTATATAAATTTATATAAAATTTAAACCGTTTGGTATCCATTCATGTTTAAAGGATTAAGAAGTCTTAGTTGTTCTTAAGTTATATTTTTTAATTTTCTCAAAAAAAAAAAAAAATCAATTCTGCCATTACTAAATTGTAGTCCAAACCTATTTAAGCTCTGAGACCTTAAATACCAGTAATAGTTATATCATGCATAATATTTCTGTAGTACAATTTTCACTATACCACCTTCCCCCCAAGGTAGGGATTGGTTTCTATCCACTTTTAATACCCCTGTGGATAAGTGTAATTATAAACATATAACCAAAGATATGTGGGGGAAAAAGATCTCTAAGATGCACATTTCATGCTGAGTCAGCGCTCATTAGTTGGTTCAAATCTCATCTCGTACATATAACTTTATCATTGTTCAGTATATATAGCGAGCCAATTACTACAGTTTAATTGTAAGTACAAAAGGAACATAGACTTCCCATTTAAACAAGTAGTATGTCTAAATGTGCTAAAACACAGGTAATGGTAAAGCTAGGTGCAAATTATAGTATTAATTGGCTGAGCACTTTCAAGAAATTTTATCTTCTCATAATCATAGCAAATGGATTGTAAGAGCATGGTGAAATACATATGCGACAAATGTTTAAATATATGCAAAATGGATTAGAAAGTCCATTTTTTTTGACAGATTTTTTTACTTGGCTTGATGATAATATTATTGCCACATTCAATGGACAGTATTTTTATATGAGAGATGGTTGGCCTATGGGAGTACCCTCTGGAATCCTCTCCAGCACAAACCACGTTGAAGATAAACTCCTTCTTAAATACTTCAATACCACTTTCAACTTTATTTATACCTGCTATGTTGACAATGTGTTTGTCATGGACCTGAGTCATTCATTAGTAATATTCAATTGGATCTCTAGGTGCATTCCTCTCTATCATTTACTATTGCGTGGGAAGACTCACACAATAAATTTAAATATTTGAACATCTGCACACCATGAGATGCAAGTCAACTAAACTACATTATATATAGTAAACCTTTGGAAGTCAGAGGCATTATGCACCTTAAATCAAACTCTCCATGCACACACAAATTTTCAGGTCTTTCATCATTTTTTTTTGTAATTATCACTTATGAAATTTGAAGCCTCTCGCAAAACTAACATCGAACAATATTGAAAAGATCTCAATAACATTGGATTCAAATACAGCCATCTTACAAGAAAAGTAAACAATTTTTTCAGAAGTTAAATACCAACTCTCCCAAAGATGATAGGCTATGGGTTCTCCTTCCACATATCCATTACCTTAATAAAAACTTTATTAAACCTCTCCTTTTTCAAGCTAGGTTTTTGTACCCACCCTTCAACCAATAGATTAATTAATATTTCAAAAGACTGCATATAGACTACTCAAACAGTGTACAAAATTCCATTCCCACAAATTAGTTACTGTGCCATATACTATGGTGAATCCCACACATTTTTCTCCATTTATGACTCTAAGCACTGTTACTTATAGTAAAAGAGCTCTTATTAAACCTGAATACAGTTGCATATTTTATATGACCAAAGATTCACTGCCCATATGTTTGAACCATCTGTTGCTCCCATTGCATGCATAGAACACCATGACTATAAACATAAAATCAAAGAAGCATGGCTTATAGCTAACAAAACCTATGCTATAAACTGAAAGGAAGCATGCTTTCTTTCTCCAAAAAATGGCCTTTTTTCATACACTTTGCATATATTTAAATATTTATCACATATATATTCCACCAAGCTTACCTAACCCATTTTCTATGATATAAGAAGACAAAACTTTTCGAAAGCGCTCAACCAATTAATACTACAATTTGTATGTAGCTTCACCATTTCCTGTTTTAGTGCATTTAGACATATTACAGTTTAACTGATAAGTGTCAAACCTATTGCCCTCACAACTGTATACACAAACCACTTAATTAAAGGATATTAATACTTTTTATAGTCATTCATTAGACTACAGATTGTTCACTTAGTAAATAATATTTCTGTAGTGTAATTTTCACTATACCACTCTAATTTCTATCCATGTAGTGAAAATTATACTACAGAAATATTATTCATTAAGTGGATAAGCTCTAGTCTAATGAATGACTTATACAAATTATTAGTTATAGCTATATGTTTTGAAAATGATTCATCTTTTTTTTCTTTCTATAGTAATGCTAATATAATAAGTTAGATATAAAGATAGAAGTGGATAATTAAACAAATTGATGTATTTAGTTGAATTAAAAAAGTTGTGGTATATTTATTTGATGCAACAATTGAGTATTATACGAATCATAGCTTTGCCAATGGATTTGTTTAGTACATCATTTAAAAAAAGGATTGTTAAAAAATATATTGATTAAGACTATTATTACAACTTAATTTGCAAGAGGTACATTTTTGCACTCATATATATGACTACATTCTATTCAGAAATGTATCTTAAGAAACATTTATTTTTTCATTTTTTTACTATTTAGCATATGGACTTTTTCTAGATAGCATAATTATTAACAAATTGTCATAAAAAATTGTCATAAAACAATCTGAAAAGATTCCAACCAGGTGATAAATTCTATGGTGCATTATCAAGTCTTTAAATTTCTTCCACTGTAGCTATAGACTTGATACTCACTAATTATCTGTTCATAGTTTGTAGACGCTCTTATTTATATAGATTAATGGCTAATTGATTCAATTTGTGATGCACCGGGTGAAATGAACCTGGATTGTCCTGAACTATTGATATAAAACAGGCAAAACTCTCCATACAGTAGTGCCACTCAGAGCAAGCCAGAGTAATCAATGGATGCCAGAAGGATTGTGCAAAAAATCCCTATCTAGTGCTTACTCATCTAATATTTCCAAACTAGTTCCTGGCTTGTGGCTTTCATCAGTGAGAAGCCTTGTATCTGACTGCTCTGCACTTAGATCTTAGGATCTAATGCAACCCTCCAGCAGCCTCCTTATATTTCTACTTAACTACAAAACTATGAGAATAAAATTGAAAACACAATAATATTTTCAATCTAAGCTCATTAGCTTATATAGTCATATAGGTTTGAATTCAGTTCAGTACCCATACATTTTGGTGTCTTTGGTTTTTAATAACCAAAGCCACCTCTATCCTATTAGGCAGGATTGGTGTTAAACCACTAAACATCACATGATCACCATTTCTTATGCTTGCTCATAACTGTTATTAAAACAAGAAAACTCTCCATGCAGTAGTGCCACTCAGTGCAAGCCAGAGTAATCAATAAATGAGTAGACACCACATAGGGATTTTATGCACAAGCCTTCTGGCATCCATTGATTACTCTGGCTTGCACTGAGTGGCACTACTGTATGGAGAGTTTTGCCTGTTTTAATAACAGTTATGAGAAAGCATAAGAAATGGTAATCATGTGATGTTTAGTGGTTTAACTGTTGATATACAAAGAACAAATCTAACTGGATTTACTGTTTTATATGGGGGAAGGGGTGTTTGGAACACTACAACATTTCATTTTTTGTGCTATAATTCTTTAATTGTAGGTTCTTGGTGAAACATCAAAAAGAGGATATTGATTTGAGATGAGTCTTAGATGATAAATTACAAGAAGGGATTCAAAAATAACTGGCATTTTGTAATAATAAAATGTGTATTTAGTTTTAGGTGTTATAAATTGAATCTCAAAGTATAGTTCACATAATGCAATGTACTGGTCTAAATGTATTTTTCACTTTTTTGAAGCAGTTCTAAACTCTTACAAGATGATATCTTTTAACACCTGCATCATTTTTTTATTCACCACTTATAAGTCAGCAACAAAAAAAAATTAGCCATTTTTTATTTGAGAGCATAAAAAGAGGTCCCAAGGAAGGAGATCAAGTGAATATGGCTGACAGAGAAGCTGAATCCTGCTGAATTTAATTAGAAGTTGTTTCACACTCAAGTCTTTGTGTGCTGGTCAATTGTCACTGTAAAACTTGCATTCTTTGTTAAGACAAAAATGGGACTTTTGTTTTATCGCATCAAGCAAACTTTTAGTGCCACTTGCATACAAAGAAAGCAAACTCTATTGTCTTAACATTTGACTTCATCACAATGCTTTTTTGAGATGTGGAGAATTTGACACTTCCATTATATTTCTTATATATTTGAAATTTTTTCTAAATCCACTTACTTGTAAGCTATTTTAAGCATTACAGCTGTTATCTTTGGCATTTGCCCTAAAAACAAACATAATTTCATGTTATTCAAACCAGTGCAATAATCGATAAATATGCCAAATACACTTTACAAAAAAATGTGCTTTATGGTATCATGATTGGACATGATGATGTCATTTGGTAGATTAATGCAAAAGAGTCTCTGCAAGAAGTATATCATGGTAGAAGCATGTACTACAAATGGCATGTCTGCCAGAAAAAAAATTCTGGTCATTTTTGGACTTCTCATAATATCTTGGAATCATCAGAAAATCTGATCATTTTAATAGCTTTTCGTATCTTGTCAGTGACAAACATCTCTTCAGATATTTGTCAAAGAAATATGTGAAAGAGCAGATAGGTAGACCTGAGTGTACTAGTATTATTTATCATGATGATATTTAATTGATTATGAAGAAATTTGTATAAACTTGATGTTAAAGAAGTTGTTTGTAAAATGACAACATCACAAATTTCTAATTAACTTCCATAGATGACTATTCATAGCAAATTAATTCTGATCCAATGTTAGTTAAATAATGACAATATATTGTTACAATCTAAGATTATTCCTAAGTAACATGGATTAGGATTATATTCCAGACCACCATTAAAAAGATTACAGTCAGATTATAAAATGATTCTATTATGTAGATGAAAAATGAGCGTATTGAGCGTATTATTATTAAATTAGAAATAAAACCTGTCTTCAAATTTATCTTTATTGAGATACTTTCTATTATAAGTAATTATGTTTTTTTTGAGAAGTTAAAATATTATCTTCAGCATATATGAGTATTATGAATTCTATTTAAGCCAGAGCACCGATGGATAATCCTTTTTGTCATTATCTCCACAACTCATAATGATCTAATACATAAGTAAAGATGTCTAAAAATAATTGATGGATTTAAACAATATAAACTTGTTTTATAATGATAAGGATGGAGAAATATTTCATTCAGGCAGATGAGTAACAGAAACAATTCCTGAATAAATTTCCAGTTTGACTAAAAATGGTATATAATTACTTGCAAATAATAGCTAAAAAATCCAAATCTAATCACTCAAGAAATCCACATTTTTATCCTGTTCTAAGACAAAAATTTTAAGAAAAATTAACTAATCAGTTAATCTTGTTATGATACATTTAACAAACCCATAGTAAATACTGTTAGAGAGTATAAACTTTTTGAATATCAAGAACAATGCATTCCAGGTTGGAACAAAACCAGAAGTCATCTTAATAGCTAATTGTTATCTATCAATGAATATAAAATTGCTATTATACTTTTTAAAAAAATCACTGGATATTGCCAGAAAAGAAAAGTGTAAAGAGACCATGAAGGGTGTAAAAATAACTCCAAAAAATCTGCTACTGTTACTGCTAATGAGGTTGCCAATTATATTTGTCTTAAATCACTGAACATCACAAGATCACTATTTCTTATACTACCACATAATTGTTATTAAATAAGGCAAAACTTTCCACACAGTAGTGCCACCCTGTGCCAAGCAGAGTAATCAATGAATGCCAGAAGGCTTGTGCATAAAATCCCTATCTAGTGCACTGCACAACCATTCATTAGTTAACCTAAACCACAATCTCTTACACATGTCTTTATCATTAATCACTTTATATAGATAGCCAATTACTCCACTTTAATTGATAAGTATCAAATTTACTGTCCTCCCGACGTTGACACAAAACTATTAAAGGTATATTAATAATTTTTATTAATATACTTTTACAATAAGTATTTTATAAATTAAAATGGTATAATAAAAAAAAATTAAAAATAAATGAAAATTATTTTAAGATATCTAGATTTTATAGCTGATGTGGATGTTTTTATAGTTAATGCATTAGTGTTTGTTATAAACGTTATCAAACAAATTAAAAAAGAATTAAATGCTAAAAACAGTAATGTTAAAAATGAAGAACTACAAATACCTTGAACATATTATTAATACAGAGAAAACATAAATTAATCCTTGAATTAACTTTAGATGTAGTGTCTTTGATAAAAGTAACTTTATATTGAAACTAAAATATATCTGTTGTATTTATATGTTGGCCTATTTCCATCATCTAATATGAGTATTGAATGTTTAGAAAAATATTCCAAATGCGTTCAACTGTTAGGAATATCACACACGTTAATTTATACACAATGTTTTAAGAAGTATAATTTCCCCCTGTGTTGCTGGCCTGACCAGTGAAAGTACTAGCATGGGAATCGAACCTGGACTCTTAGATATTGAGTATTGAATTTTAAGGTGACTCTCTAACCATCTGAGCCATCCTACCAAAGGCAACAGTCAGTGGAAATTTTATATACTTATCTATGAGGTTTCACTTGATTTCTCCACTTTTTTGTAAGAGCAAAGTTGATTAGTGGTATCCTTATATTATGTATAGCCACACTAGGTTGACTTATGGTATTGTATGCCATTGTCAGGTGAGCAGCTTCTTTAATTTTTTTTCTTTGTAACTGTTTTTCTCTATCCAATATTTTTGTATTTTCTTAAGTGGAGAAATCAGGAGGAATCTTATAGATAAGTATATGAAATTTCTAATGACTGCTGCCTTTGGCAGGATGGCCTAATTGGTTAGAGCATTACCTTAAAATTCAATACTCAAGAGTCTAAGGATTCAGGTTTGATTCCCATGCTAGTACTGTCACTGGTCAGGCCAACAACTCCTGAAGTAAAAAACTGAAGAAAAGGGGAGAATAATACCTTTTGAAATGTTGTGCATATACTAACCTGTGTGTTATTTCTAACAGTTGAATGTTTTTGGAATATTTAAATAAAGTTATTTTTTTTCTAAAGACATTCAATACTCATAATAGATGATAAAAATAGTCCAACATATAAATATAACTAAAATACCATCATGACAAATCTTTAGGAAAATATATATCTGTGTTTGAAAAGACTTTATATTACATAAATTGGGAGTAGTAAGAGGAGAGTTTACCAGTGAAATACATGAGTGAGAGAACAAATAAAAATCATTGATATGGCTGAACAAAATTAAGAATATGATGTGGAACTAGTATGAATAAACTTCTAGTAAGAGTTAAAAATAGATGACTGTTGAAGTCTCAAACTGAATCTCAAAATATTTTAAAGAAAGCCTAGAAAGAAACCACAAGTGAAATGGCTAGATGGGATAATAAAGTGTCTCAAACTGAATCTCAAAATATTTTAAAGAAAGCCTAGAAAGAAACCACAAGTGAAATGGCTAGATGGGATAATAAAGTGTGATGGAGGAATATGAAGATCTATGGATCAGTGAAACTGGATTACACTTGTAAAAATTTTAACATGCAAAAAATTAATAATGGTTGAATAAGATGATAATAAATTATATATATATACATGTAGCAGTTTTAAGTTATGATAATATGAAACTGTAATAATATAATAATTTGAGAAATACTTGTGATTTGATTGTAATCATTATCAATTGAATTTACATAGATAGAAAGTTATCTCATGATTTTTCAACTTCCATGTAGACAAATCTTAGTGGAATGCCTGTTTGTTATACACTCCTTAAATTGTTATATATAGAGCTCACAAATAAGCTCTTAACAAGCTTTGCAGAATATCACAATTCCAGACTGGTTTCTGCTACTGGCTTTCTCAATGAAGTGCTAAGATATTCAAGCATTATATCCAAGCACCTTATGAGGAAGCCAGTAGCAGAAAACAGTGTAGGGCTGGGAATATTCTGCAAAGCTTGTTAAATGCTTATTTGTGAGCTCTATATATAACATTTGTAATACAAGAGTCTTAAATTAGGTCATGTGATATATGACTTGGATTTCTTTGTGACTCCTTAAATTGGTTTATAAAAAAATATGTTTTTATAATTTTTTTCTTTTTATGATGCCTTCCTTCATGTAAAATACTTGGGTAATCAGAATTTAAAAGAGCAAGAATTTTCATTGTCAAACAAAACTGAAATCTCTAGATAATTTCTAAGTCAATTCCAAGATGTATAATATACTATTTTATTGTGCTAAAAATTTTTTTTATCTACATTTATGGAAAATTTGGTTTAAAATCAATTAGCAACATGGAATAGACTAATATAATGTTTATAGATTACAAAAATAATGCATTATTTGCATATATAAGATTGACAAAAAAAATAATAATAGTAAAAAAATTATAATGGTGTTGGGAGAGTAATCAGACTTCATGTAGCATTAATGTTAATAAACATGGCAAAACTCTCCATACAGTAGTGCCACCCTGTGCTAACCAGAGTAATCAATGGATGACAGAAGAGATAGTGATCATGTGATGTTTAGTGGTTTAGCATTAATGTTCTTTGGTAGGGCAAGTGTCTGATCTCTGTTTTTAATTTTTGAGATTTATTGGGCATTTTATGAACCAAAGGATATACATAAGGAAAATAGTGATTCTAATTAAAGGGGAAAAGCCTCTTTTTGTACTATCAATAAGAGTAACACTAGAAGAAATATGAAATTTAGTAATTGGCCCAATGATGTTTCTATATATTAGAAGAGAGGGACACTAGATTAGAAAATGGTATATTGCTTTTTCAGACTGATGACAAAAAGAGCAAGCTGGATCAATGTTATTAAAGCATCTTCTCTGTATAATTTATAATATAACTAAATAATAGTTATACAAAAGGCAGATCAGGATTTATTATTTATAGGATTTTTGACAGGGTTATGCTCTAGCTAGTATTCCCTTAATCTTTTTCCTGAAGCATATTTTCATTCACTGATGTAAAATTTATTTGCATACACACATAGTTTTAATAATCAATAAAGCAAGTCATATATAGCATTACATTGCTTTTATGAGCTTGTATTTACAAATAAGTAATATAGGGAGCGTACCAATAACTCAAACAAACTCTTAATTGATAAGTGCGGCAAAAGAAAAATATTTAAAATCTCTATCTAGAACATTCCCATCCTCAGACCAATTGGTTTCGAGCTTTTGTATCATCTCAGTGAGGAGTTAGAATATTCAGACACTAGATCTAAAATATCAACTCAAAACCCAGCACTTATTTAATACATAACATTTAAGTAGAAACTCTAAAATTTTCAGACATAAAAATGACTTTAACACCAGCTATCTAATTTAAATAGCTGCATGGGACTGAACTAAATTCAGATCTACCATGTATTAATAGCCTTAGCATTGCCAAGGTCTTAAAGGTAAAATTATAATAATCAATAAAGCAAGTCATATATATCTTGACATTGCTTTTATAACCTTGTATTTACAAATATGTAATATAGGGAGCATACACATAGTTTTGATGAATAATACTACTTTTTTGTTTTCTAGGAATAGAATTTTTAGAATTATCAATTAAGCTGTTTACATTTGGAGTAACAAAAATAAAACTAATTATTTTCCAATTTTAGAATGAATACTATTTTAAAATGATATCGACACTCTTTTTATATACTTATATTGATGTTATAAGACTTATTAAATCTATTTCATGTATGTGGAAATTCTCTTTTAGCATATCCAAAATAAGTTCTCACAAAACAGTTCAATATTTTGCATTTTTGTCACTTTTAAACTCCATAAATTTTTATTATGATATAAAAAAAATTTAAAGACTATAATAAATAGACATTCCATCAAGACTGATGTTGTAGAAAATTATGTCACATCTGCTTTTTGCAACATTTATTTAGTTGATAATGATTACTGTGCAATCAAAAGTTTTTTTTGCTTAAATGTCAATATTATTCTTATTAAAACAGGCAAAACTCTCCATACAGTAGTGCCACTCAGTGCAATCCAGAGTAATCAATGGATGCCAGAAGGTTTGTACATAAAACCCCATCTAGTGCCTACTCATCCAATATCCCCAGAATAGTTTCTGGTTTGTAGCCTTCGTCAGTGAGGAGTCGTAGATCTGAGAGCACTGCACCTAACTAGTCTGGGGATATTCGATGAGTAGGCACTAGATGGAGATTTTATGCACAAGCCTTCTGGCATCCAATGAATACTCTGGTTTGCAATAAGTGGCAATATGTATAGAGAGTTTTGCCTGTTTTAATAACAGTTAAGAGTAAGCATAAAAAATGGAGATCATGTGATGTTTCCTGGCTTAAAACCTCCTGCCTAATAGGATAGTGGTGGTTATGGTCATTAAAGAAACAAAGACACCAAAATGTATAGGTACTGAACTGAGTTCAGACCTATATGACTATATAAGCTACTGAGCTTGGATTGAAAATATTATAGTGTTTTCAGTTTGACTCATAGTTTTGTAGTTAAGTAGAGATAAAGGTGGCTGCTGGAGGGTTGCATTAGATTTTAAGATCTAGGTGCAGTGTTCTCAAATCCAAGTCTCCTCTCTGATGAAGGTTACAATCCAGAAACTAGTCTGGGGATATTGGATCAGTAGGCACTAGATGGGGATTTTATGCACAAGCTTTCTGGCATGCATTGATTACTCTGGCTTGCAATGAGTGGCAATATGTATAGAGAGTTTTGCCTGTTTTAATAACAGTTAAGAGCAAGCATAAAAATTGTGATCATGTGATGTTTATATGATTCTTTATTATTTACCATTATTATAATTTAAAACTTTATGTGTAGTATATTTTGGAAGGTTAACTTATTTTACATATATTGAACTTAGGATGTTGAGTTCATATTCATCCTCTACTCCATCTCTAACAACTGATACACAAGATGATACATATGTGAAAAAGGTAACTGATCCCCAATATATGTATTTCATGAAGAACCAGCACTCATCAGTTGAACCAAATCAAAATCTCCCATACATATTCCTTAAACTTTAATGGACAGACTCCAATCTTCTCACCTTTCCAATGCTCAACTGTCCATTTCATTCAAAAAATCAATGAAGGAATGCTCAAAATACCCTTAGTGGATTTGATATTGTAGTCATGCTCTTGTAGACATTACATCACTTTAACTCTGCATATTATTGGACCATTACATATCCATTTATATTAGTGAGATTATTGATATAATGTATACATGGATATGACTATAATATCAGCTCCACCAAGAACTTTGAGCATTTCATCATTAGTTTTTCAATGAAATGGATGGCTGAATTGTTGGAAGGATGAGAAGATTGGAGCCTATCCATTAAAGTTTAAGAAATTGCTATCTTAATATCTCAAACACTGATTGCATAAATGTGTGGGAAACTATGATCTGTCCCAACTGATGAGTCCTGGTTCTGTACAAAGTACATATATTGGGGGGCATTTATCTTTTTCACATATGTGTGATCATGTATATCAGTTATTAAGATGAAGTGGAGGATGATGATTATAGACTGAAAATCCTAAGTTCAAATTCCTCTCTTTACTATAGTAAACATTCAGTATAATGAATGAATAGATTATATATATATATATAATATTTAAGTTATAGGTCAATTATTATTATTTTTTATGTTTTCTCACCTTGCAATTAATCTTTGTTTCTTCTTAATTCAATGTATTTGTTATTCTTGTTACACTTTCTGCTTTGTTTTATTTTTATTTATATATTCACTGAAGTTCTTTCATCATAGTTTAGTGAAGACCAATATTTTGGACTTTTTTATACATAAAATATGAATCAATTACAATATTCAAATTCAAAATTTAATTTAATTTAGAATTTTTAAAAATATTTATGTAAAAAAAATATTTTGGTAGATATAAATTGATATAAATAAAACATAAATCAATTACAATATTTAATTTTAAGTAAATTCTAAAATATTTTTATAACAAAAACTAATGTGTAAAAAAAAATCGGAATATAAATTTATCTTTAAATTAAATTAAGTATATACCTGTGTAAATATTAATCTGAATTAATGATCAAATATTATTTATTTATTATTTTATTTCTTTATTTTTATTCGATTGAATACAATATATATATATATATATATATATATATATATATATATATATATATATATATAAACAAATTAAAAGTTTGGATGTGTATACATATACGTTTCACAGAGCGTAGCATTGAATTATTTAACATGGGGACTTTTTATTGGGGTATAGAAAGTTAAATGTGGTGAATAGGTAGAACTATTTGGTAATCATTTTAAATAATCAGAGAAATTGCTTGGATGAATGGAAGAAAAAGTTGATAGTGAAGCATAGAAATGAAAGGACTGATTAAGAAATTAACAGTTTTCATATAATAAATATGATGTAGCAAGAATTGTATGGAAGGGAGTGGCAATAGCAGGGTTAACATATATGGTAATGATGCATTATGTGTTAGTAAAGGGGTGTTAGATTACTTAGAAAAAGTACAAACAGAGATAGGAAGACATAACATGCATTAGATGCAGATGTGTAGATGACAAAGAAGGCAATAAGGAAAAATGGGATAATCAAGTTTTTATATGAGAGATGCAAAAAAACAAAATGAAAATGTTTGGTAGATAGCAATTTAGGGATAATAAGAGAATAGCCTAAATAGTATTTAATTGGGTTATGAGTAAAGGACAGGATGGGTCAGAAAGGTAAGTATGGTATGTAGAAGATTTGGAGAAGGAATTTATGTCAGTATACTTATACAAAAGGTGAGATGATTATGTTAGGAGAATTATTGCATGTTATAGTGGCAAGCAATGGAATAGAAGAATAGATGCATTAATAAAAAATAGAGTGTTGGAGAGATGAAGATACTAGTATGGAGAGTAAAAAGAATTTAAATATATAGTAAGCAGAATATTGGGTGTGTGTTAATTTATGATAATAGCAAGGAAAATAGTTTACTTTTTAAGGCTTGTACAGGATCTTTAGCAACAAGGGATTATACACATAAATGGAAAAATATGGCTGATAGGAAGGCATAGAAAATATTAGGTATCTGTTAATTGAATGTAAATCCCAGCAAACAGAAAGGATACAAATAATGGTGTTGTGGAAGAATAACTATAAACAAAGTGATTTTACAGAAAGTGGATTTCTAGTTTTTATTCTGGGTTTGAGAAAAGTTAAGGGGGATTTATATATATATATATATATATATATTTTTATATATAATATAAGGGGGATATATATATATATATATTAGATAAAAAAAGCAATTATGTAAGCTGAAAATATGAATATTGAAAAAGAAATTATTGTAGATTTAATAGTCAAGGTAGCTGACCAAAATCATCAGAAGAAGTCTGAATGAGAAAATAATCTGGTAATAATAAGAATATTCCATGCAAAAAATAAAATATACCAAAAAAAAAAACATTTATGATAAATTAAGTTATTTAGAGTAATAATGAAAATGGTAAAAGAAATGAAAAAGTGTGAAAATAAAAACAAGCCATGCTTAAAGTCTTGTCATTTAAGTTTTGTAATAATCAGGAAGAGATCTGAAAACAAATTAAAAGTGAGCAGCGTAGTTGAAGAAATGAAACAGGGGGTTCGTGAATACAAAGCTAACTTGGAATAAGTCTTATTTCAAGTAACAAAAATAACATTTTAAAATAAAAAATGCAGGAGAACCACAATTCTACAGTGAAAATGCAAGAGAATAAAGATGAAGTTATGGAAAATATAAACAAGTGATAATTGTATATGTATGCATGAACGAGAGAGAGAGAAGCGGTGCAAAAATAATGACAAATTATCAGTTTAGAAGTTAATTCTTTTATACTGATAAGCTAGAGATCGACTAAAAAGAGATAGAAAAGATCAAGACTTGTGCCTGGTCAGGAAGATAGCAAGCATCAAATAATATTCTCAGGAGTGCCAAACATGCTAAAAAGCATATAAGTCAAAGCATATATGATTGAGATAAACTTATTGTAAATCATAATATGTTGCCATATAAAATTTTTAAAAGTTAAGAATTTTTAGAATTCACTTTTATGAGATTTTACTCGTGCATCTAAACAATTTGAAAATGTATTTCAGATTAATTTGAATTTCAGAAAAATATTAAGCTGACAATTGCATATTGTTACCTTCAGAGTCTCTCATAAGTACTAAGAGATTCTTTGTTGAACAACCCTAATAAAGATCTTAACTTTGAGGAGATGAGTTTTATAAACTCGAGTAACCAATGTGACATTTTTGCAGGCACATAATAATTAAGCTAATAGTACTGACCTGTATAACTTCTCCAATAGAGTAGAACATGAGCTCATTGGTCCTAGTTGGTGGACTGTCAAACATGTATCTGAAATTTTAAAGAACCTGAACATGAGCAATCAGTTCATATGTGTTATACTTGACAAGCATTGATCTATATATGCACAAATACATGTATGCACATGTAATTTCTGAACATCTTTGAATTGTTATATAAAATACAAAAATGATTAAAATTTCCCTATATGTATTGTTTAATTCAATTTATTACATTGTGATTTTCACTACCTTTTCATGGGTTCATTTACAACATATATATAATATGTGAACATATGTGTGGTACAACAATTGATTAATTATATAAATAAATTACTTTTCTATCATATTTGATAATGGCAAAAATTCATTAATTTTTATAATAACTAATTCTGTTTTGAATATACATAAAATTCACATATATATGTGTGTATCAATAATAAAATAAAAAATCAGTTTATCAAATTCTATTTCAGCTTTCTTTCTTTTTTTTGGGGGGGGGGGTTATAAAAGTTCTTTTCTTATTGAAAATAAAATCAGGTTTCACTTAATTATAATGCCTTTAGATTTCTTCCTTTTTTCAAGCATAAAATCAACCTTTAACAGCCTATGTTTAGTAATTATTATATTTTTGTAATAATATAGTCATCTTAAAAATTAATACAGTAAGTATATATATATTTTCAATATAAAAAGACCCCTGAAGTTTTTTTCCTTTTTCTTTTAAATAAGATGGTCAAGGAATTAATCTTGACTCTTAATTTTAATTCACACACATTTATTTATGTTTGTTTCACATTTATAATGTAAAAATGAAAAATAAAATAGTTTTTAAAGTTAAAAATATAAATTTCAATAGTTTTTTGTTTTCTTACTAAATGATTTAAAATAATCATTATAGATTATATATCTTACTTTTAGAATGTCATTTTAAAATGAATTATTAAAAAAAAATTTATAATGCTACTATAGGTTGCCTTTAACTAATCACAATGTTTTTAATTTAAGTCTTAAAAATTTTAAAACAATTCACTTTTGTATATATGTTTATTTGTGCTTCTCTGCGTATAGATAAGCAGTAGCATACATATACCAATTCTTCAAGTGTTCTCTTGATAAGCTTGGTTTTTGTGATTGTTTGTCATTATCAGAAAAGTATAGTCCAGGCCATGGTCATCATCAGGAAGAAGTACAATTCAGGTGATTTGATGATATGCCATGAGCTTCCTTGTATCGAGGATTGGCAAGCTATATTCTAGAATATATTTAAGCAGTTAATTAATTCATTTGAAGTGACCATGGCTTCATGATTCAGAACTCTGCAGTAACTATAAGGCAGCTACTGGACTTGTATACCCTTAGATCTTCATAAGAGTTCATATAACTGATAGCTATTCAACTTCTCAACTATATTATTAGCCAAGCCTTCTGGCCAGCTCTTACAAAAACTGCAAGCCAAACTGAACTGATATTTTTTATCAGACCTTTTATAGAATCATTTGGAGGTCATAAAAACACCTTAATTGAAAACAGTTTTTTATCTCCCTAATCCCTTATCTTGATTAAAATCAATTTTAATCTTTTCAAATCACTACTTTGAAATTTTACCAATGGTGTGATCTACATGTTTTTACTCTCTTCAAATATTTAATTAAAAGCTACTTTTTGGAATTTTTAATCTACAAATATTTTTAAAAATAAATAAAGAAATGTATACAAGCATTAGTTAAAAGATTTCAAAAATACTATGCTTGTTTTTAAATTTCGAAATGAGAATAGTATTATTTATTTAGATTTTTTTAAAAAAATATTTATTTCATAATAAAATTCTGTTTTAATTCAGAATTATTTAACCCTTTACTATTCCAAGTGAAATGTAGAAAATATCTACAAAAATTTATGACTGTGTTTATTTCTACATTTCCTTTGAATTATATATATATTTGTGCACACACACTATATTATTGTGTGCCATATTACAGACTTGTTATAGTATATTTGATGTGTATTTTTATAATTTTAATTATTATTATTTTTGGCTAAATTTGAACTCAGATGTAATGAAAGTAGTAAATGTTTAATTAGATTATATATGGTTTGGATGTAATAAAATGAACCCTTTAAATCCATGTTACTACATTGATGTTTAAATCTGTACTTTGTAATCTTCATCCATATACAACCAATCATCATTATCATAAGTAGATATAGCATATGCTATGTTAGCAGTTACAGTAATAAAAATATTTTATAATAAATAATTTTATTTTTATTGTTCACTAAAAATCCAAAAATAATTGTTTTCTTCAATCACATTAGGTTTTTATATTCAATGTGAAATAAAAACAATAAGTATTCAAAAATTCAAAACAAAATTCAATCATTAATTTTTATAATAAGTGTTTGAATTAAATAATTTTTGGATACCCATATTTTTATTTCAAGTTAAATATAAATATGTTTCAAAGAAAAGAACTTTATTGATGACCATAGGGTTACATTTGCTATAAGACACTCAGTGTACATATATTTACATTGCTAGTGAGTAGACCAAGTTTAAGTTTGTATCTGTGATGAACAAAAAAAATTAAATTAGGAGGGAAAGATATTTAAACATTGTTAAGGGGGGGGGGTGCAAATACATATGTATACATTACATTTGTGAGCACTGTTTGCTGTAATCAGAGTTCTCAAAAGTCTTGGGGTATCATTGTTCAATTTGCAAACTTCAACTTGTATGTTTATTGCAGTGCTGGGTTTAGTTTGCTTTCCAGTGTTTGAGTTCTGATTTTGTTGTTACTGTCCTCTATATTAATAATATGCAATCAAAGACAACATTCTCTGTATTTTTATTTGTAGATACATGCCACATCTTTTTTTTTAAAAAATATTGGTTGTTGGCATAGATTGTTGGTTATTGGGAGCCACCTTAGAGGTTTGATTGTTGTGTTATCAGTGACCAGGTTGCTGCGTAGATGTCTGGATGTGCAATTTTATTGTCTCTGGCTTGTAGTTTTGCCAGTTTGATATTGAAAGTTGATGGATGTTACCTTGTGTTGTTACCTAAGACGAATGTGCATCTAGAGCACCAGTATGCATAAAGCACAAATGTGGCTGCACAGACTGATGGAATAGAGCCTTTGCACTATGAATTAAAGATTGTTTGAAGGGTTGTGTTAGATTGTCTATATGCTCCTATCATAATAAAGCGATTTCTGTCTAGTGCTGGTCAAAGATAGAATAGATGTTGCTGTGTTTCTTCAGCCCTGTGACACAGAGAACAAAAAGGATCTATATTAGTGTATAGTCTCCGGTATCTCAGAAATTATATCATGGGCAGTGCATGTAGGTTTAGTCTCAGCAAAAAATCAAAATACTTTGGCTCCAGGGACCATTTTTTAAACTTATGGAGTAATTATAGATTGTTGATTTTTAGCATTGTCAGATTGGTGTCATGGCTTGGATTTGGATGGATTAATGAATAAATTTGCCAGTATGAATGCTTCTATATTGTCTGAAGAGATATTGTAGTTGAAGAAAACAATTATTTTTGATTTTCAATGCAGAAAATAAAAGCATTTATTATAAAATATTTTTTAATATATATTATACTCTGAAAACTATTAATTTTTGAATCCGCTAGTTTTCTGCTTTTCAAGGCATTTAAAACAATAATAACAATTTTGATTTATGTTACCATTTTATTTATAGCAAGTAAAGTTTATATATTTTTAAAATTTTTTTGTCTGCTCGAGACTTGCTTCCCTGTCAAGATGGACCACATGGCAGATTTGCCTTCATTAATTCTCAGACCAGTTTCATACGCGAACTGTTCCGGGATTTCTTTGAGCCTCGTGAACTCATCCTGGCACGAGAGGAACACCACCACATCATCTACATACTTTCAGTAACAAAATTTTTGCGTTTTTATTTTTTAAAAAAAAAAAGTATTTATTTTCCTTTTTTTTCTTCCAGTTATTAGAGTATATAGTTGTAATTTAATTACAACCTAATTATGGTGCCAACCAATTGTAAATTTTTTTATTAAAATATTTAAGTTCATTACCATTGCTATTGCTATTATTTTAAATTCCCTTAAGCATTTAAAAAACAATAAATATAGTTTTTATAATTTTAATACTTAAAACAAAGTGTGATATTTAAATTGTTTTCTGTGTGTCAAATAATAAGGGCAGTACTTTAGCTGAAAAATAAAGTGGTATATTAATATTTTTTCACTTTAACAAAAACTTTTATTTGAATGCATTATTACATATGAATATAATTTTCACAAGAGTCTTTTTAAGGTGCTAAAAATCATTAAATACATAATTTTTTCCACTTCGTTTCTTTAACTGCAAATTTTTAAATAATAACATCTGATGAACTAATTGTTTTATTGATGGACTGTCTGTTAAAAAAAGAAAAATCTATTTTTTTTCTTTTTGCTAAAAAAAAAAATCACAAAGAAAGAAAATGTGCAACTTAAAATCATTACTTTAAGGATTTTTTATATATATATATAAAGATTTAAATTTTAAAAAAAAAAGACATCTCATTTATTTGAAAAAGAATATTTTATTCATTTTGAAATAAACACCTTTTTAAAAAAGTTTAAAATGCAATAATTTAAAAATAGTGTAACAACGGGAGATTATTTTTTCTACTATTTAAAAATGAAACAAATATTTCTGTCATTGCGCAAAAGTAAAATAATTGCTGTCAGTTCATAATATAGTTTTTATTTATATTCATTCTGCTAATATATTATTAAATGTGTGCTTATTTGGTTATTAAATGAATACGGTGTCTATACGACCCGGGCTTTTTTTTTTATTTGTGCCGCTTTGATCTCTCTTGTTCCGACATAATCTTTCGGGACAGTGAATTGTTCTACTTTTCTTAACCACTTATTTTTAATTTTAACTTTATATTTCATTTTTATTTTTTTTTATATTTAATTTATATGTTTATTTTAAATTAATAATTATTCATTTAATATTTTATAATTAATTTTTTTTCCATATGTCAAATGCGTTGACCTGGAAGCGAACCCGGGCCAGCTGCTTGGAAGGCAGCTATGCTAACCACTAGGCCGCCAACGCTTGACAATATAATTAATTTTTTGCTTGGTTAATCAGTAATTTTCCTAAAATGAAAGTGGTTCACCATTATTTTCGTAAGTTATAAATAAGTAATTTCAATTTGTGATTTTGTTTTGATAGATAATATAGATAATCCAAACACTTGTCTTTTGCTTTTGTTTATATTACGAGATGAGTATATTGTTAGTAATGTAAATGTAATTCTGTGTTTTCTGAATATTTTTTTTTTTTTTTGGTCATATGTCCCGGTTAGGCCCTATGATAATATGGAAACCCTATAAAATAAACATAGCTATTTTTTTTAACATAAGGTAAATAGATAACACAATCTTTAAATAATTGTCTACTAAACACAACATCTTTACATAGGACAGTGAATAAAACTCATTCACCATGTAGTGAGAATCTTAGAGTTATTCTTAGCTAGAAGATAAAGCATGAATAAAAAGTTCCCATTAACCAACAAATATCAGATGTTTAATTAAATTAGCTATGTATGGGCTATCTGGAAAAAAAATTCTAAGTTTGATTACAGTTAAAAAAAAAGGATGATTACCCAGTCTGGATTTAAATCCAAGTTGTAGGTATAGGATACAGATATTTTACCATTGCATTATGAGATCTTAAGAACTGTTTGTAAAATGGCTTCCTCAACTTGCATGTAATCAACATAGGTAACCATGATAAATAGTTTTTTGGCAAGCTGACATTATGGCTTGATTATATGATAAATATTTTTTCACAAAACAGGTTTTGAGACTCCAAATGGTTTTTTGATAAAAAGTATTGTATATCAACCATTCTCTTGTCATTGATACTTAGAAATTTTTACAAAACAATAGAATCCTGGATTAAGATTCAATTGATTTAAATGTGTTATGTTGGACTATTTCCATCATTTATGAGTGCAAGTTGAATGTATAGAAAATTTTAAACTTTATTTAAACTTTCCAAATACAAACAACTTGTTAGTAAGAACACACAAATATCCAACACAGATTAGTAATTACACAACATTTCAAGTAGTATTATTCTCCACTCTTCTTCAGATGTTGCTGGCCTATATGCACAGTGACAATATTTACTTAGAAGTTAAACTCACACCTTTAGATTCTTAAATATCAAATTTAAGGCAAACACTGTAACCAACTGAGCCATTCTGTCAAAGGCAACATATAGTAGAAATTTGATATAATTAAATATGAGGGTTAGTTCAAATTCTCCTGAGGCCTTCAATTTTTTGTATATGAGCAAGGCTAATCAGTTTTTAATATTATTATTGTTTAATATTTTCCTAACTGCAAGATTAATTAGAGGCTTCCATACACTGTGTATTGCCACACTGGGTTGACTTATAGGATTATTTACCATTGTCAAATGAACAGCTTTTTTGAATTTTCTTCTAAACATTTTTTCCTCTTTATCCAATATCTTTGTATTTTTCCAATTGAATATAAGCCAATAAACATCACATGATCACCATTTCGTAGGCTTGCTCTTAACTGTTATTAAAACAGGCAAAACTCTATATATGTATTGCCACTCAGTGCAAGCCAGAGTAACCAATGGATGCCAGAAGGCTTGTGCATAAAATCCTCATTTAGTGCCTACTCATCCAATATCCCCAGAGTAGTTTCTGGCTTGTAGCCTTCGTGAGTGAGGAGCCTTGGATCTGAGAGCAGTGCACTTAGATCTTAGGATCCCTTCTGGCATTCATTGATTACTTTGACTTGTATTGAATGGCAATATGCATAGAGAGTTCTGCCTGTTTTAATAACAGTTATGAGCAAGCATAAGAAATGGTGATCATGTGATGTTTATTGGCTTAAAACTATCATTTGCAAGTGTTCATCTGAAGATTTGTGACGATGTCACTTGATGTAAGCATTATTTATGTGTTGTTGGTCTATATCAATAGTATATCTTTTTAAAATAATTACAATCTTCTTACACCTTTAAAGCAAAAGTACTTATTATTATAATTATGGTTTTGACTGTTCCTCACAGTCTTCTCTAGATCTCATTCTGTTTCTCTACTTTCCCCTTTCCATTGTTTTATTTTACTTTATTTATTTATTTTACTATTTTAAGGTAGAGAAATAGAATGAGATCTGAAGAAGACTGGTGTGGAACAGTCAAAACTGTAAATATAATAATATATATTTTTGCTTAAAAGATGTAAGAATATTGTAATTATTGTAAAAAGATATATTGTTGTTTATGAAGAAGCAAAATGAAGAAAGAGAAAGAAGGAAGAAATGTTTAAGTATACCAATAGTCTGAGAAAATGATAGCATATTTGGGGATTGTAATTGATCAGTAATTAGAAAATGATTTTTTTGATGTTGAAATGACAATGAAAGTGAAAAGAAGCATCAAAATTTCACCATTTTCTGGATTTCTCAAAATTGTACAAAAAAAATTTGTCTTAAAAAAAGAAGAATGCTGAAGACAATTAGGATGACCATCTCAGATAAGATAAGATAATATTGGTACATTTGAATAGCTATGGCTAGAATTAACAATAAATAATTATTTTTTTAGTTATAAATGCTATGAAATTTTTTTGACTCGATTGTAAATCTAAAAAAAAAGAGGAAATAAAGATGTAGCATACATATTAGAAATAAGATATTTTATTTGTAATATAATAATATTTTGCATAACCTCATGTACATATAACATATTATTTCTTCTACTCAAACTTATTAGTTTCTAAACAATAAACAATTGTTATTTTTTTAATATAACTTAAATATCATCAAAAAATTAAAAGTCCATTGATGTAATGGTTAGGACATTTACTTCACCATATCCACAACCTAGATTTAGATCTAGATTAGGGAAGACAAGTTATTTTTTGATCAATAATAGGATTAAGTATTTTTATATAGACATCCCAAAACCAATTCAATAGTTGCTCATAAATGGGCATCTTTTATTCAGAGACTAAAATATGACATCACATGATCACCATTTTCTCTGCATACACAAGCAGGTAAAAGAAAGCAAACTCTCCACCTAGTAATGCCATCCACCACAGGGCAGAGTAATCCACGAATGTAAGATGGTTGGTGTATAAAATCTCTATCTAATACCTACTTATCTAATATTTCCAGACTAATTTCTAACTTGTGGCATTCATCAGTGAAGAGCCTTGTATTTGAGAGCATTGCTCCTAGATCTTAGGATCTAAGGCAACCCTCTAGCAGCAATCTTTTATTCTTTTTGTTAACTATAGAGCTTCAATTTCAAAATGAAAATTCTGACTTGCCCTGGGGGGCACTACTATATTGAGAATTTCTTGCTGTTTTAACAGCTTATATAAGTATAAAAATGGTGATCATGTAATGTTTAGTGATTTAATAACAATCCTGCCCATGGGTTGATGGTGACCATGACTACTGAAGAACAGAAAGCATCAAAATGTATAGTTACTGAACTGCATTCAGATCTGTGGAACTATACAAGTGAATAAGCTTGGATTGAAATTAATATTGTGTTTTCATTTTGAACCCACAGATTTATAGCTAACTAAAGACGTAAAAGACAGCTGCTAGAAAGTTGCATTGGATTCTAAGATCTAGATGTCATGCTCTTGATCCAAGGCCCCTCAGTAATGTTGCCTCAAGCTAGAAACTAGTCTGGGGATATTGAATGAGTAGGCACTAGATAATGTAAAAACTTTCTTTTGTTCATTAATTATTCTGCCTTTCACCAGGTGTCACTATTGTATGGAGAGTTTGCTACCATTTTAAGGCTAAAATATACAGGTTAATCTAAGTTGATCAGATAAGTATTAATTCTCAGAAAGTATAAGACAACAAATACAATAAATAAATAGATTAATGAACATTGAATTAGATGAAAATAAACTTAAAGAGATCACAGCTCCTATCATTTTTATTAATGCTGCCATATGATGCGAAAAAATTAAGAAATCAACTTGCCACATACATGTATAAAACTATATTATGCACAATGATTAGAACTGATATATTTTTAAATTTATTTTCATCTAATTCAAAATGGCTTACCATATTTATTACAAAGAAATCAAGTTGTATGTCACATGACATATTCTGAAAACTTGTTAAGAGCTTATTTGCGAGCTCTATACATAATATACCATATTTATTGTATATTTCCAGTAGAAAATAATCATAATCAAGTAGAACTATTTGCTTGGGTCATTTATAAAAAGTCTGAGCACAGGAAGGGACAAAACTGGGCATAACACTGACCTTTAACCACCAAAATCTACCACTGTGTCAAAAACGCAGACATATATATGAATATTAAACTTTTTAATTAAGGTTTTTAATAATATGACTTTTTTAATTTTGCCTTGATTAGCATTTAGTTGTGTTGGAATAGGCTAATTAATATTCAGCAATTGAAACACTAAATATTTGTGCTTTGACATCAAATCAGTTATCATTACATATTTATATAAATCTTGTGACAATTATGTTTGAAAGGACTGTTAATAACACTTCCAGGAAGTTGGTGAAGGAGACTGTTCCTGAAATGTAGAAGCCATAATAAAAAATGTATTACACAGGATTTGTAAACAAAAATACAACTATGATATGATATGATCATTAATACCTTTGGAGAACCACCAAACATCACATGATCACCAATTCTTATGCTTGCTCATAACTTATTAAAACAGGCAAAACAAAGGCTTCTGGCATCCATTGATTACTCTGGTTTGCACTGAGTGGCACTACTGTATGGAGAGTTTTGCCTGTTTACTTTTGCAGAAGATATCACTAACCCTTATATTTTCTGAGCTCCCAGGTAACTTTACATTACTTTTAAAAAGGCTAAAATTATTTCTTTAAAACTGAGTCATGTTTTTTTGAACTGGAAATATAACTTACAAAAAAGTATAATAATAATAATAATAAGTGATTAAAAAGTGAAAACAATACGATAGATGAATGCTATGAATCAGACCTGGGAAGCCAAACGTACGCTCAGCTCATGAGCACTATAAATCTGACATGGGCAGTTGAAAGCATGCTCAGCTCATGAATGCTATAAATTTGACCTGAGTGATTAAGAGCATGTTCAGTTCACAAGCACTATGAATTTGACCTGAGCAGTTTAAAAGCATGCTCACCTTGTAAAACTGTCTGATAGAAATTAAGCTTTTCTGGTCTAAGCATTCAAAACATTTATATATACATTACAGGTATTATAAAAAAGTGATAAACCATTGATAAAAAATAATAACATACAAATTGTGTATATAAAATATTTCACAGAGAAAAAATCCTTTATACACTAACTCTACCAAGTGAAAGCCAGAGTAATCAATGGATGCAAGAAGGTTTGCACATAAAATCCCTTTCTAGTGTCTACTCATTCAATATACTCAGACTAGTTTCTAGCTTATGGCTTTCATCAATGAGGAGCTTTGGACCTAAGAGCACTGCACCTAGATTTTAGGATCTAATGCATAAAGAATGGTAATCATGTGATCTTGGGTAGTTTAATAAATAAAATATTACAGCAAAATAAAAGGAATTGGAAGATATAATAACATTTATGAACATATAAATTGCCAGTATTTAGTTATCATACAGATTTTTTTAAAACAATTAATTATTTAGATATATTTTTTTAAAAATCTTTAGTCATTCCAAGGAGCAGTTGAATTATTAACATCTTTATCAAATCTTTAAATTGCATCATTATATGCATAGTTTGGACAGTTATTACAATTTAAAATTATAAAATCCAAATTTCAATTCCATTTCTATATTTAATCCAGCTTTTATAAATAATCAATACACTTTAAAACAATGCTTTATAAAACTTGGTTCAAACTCATAAAATTCGGACTCATAAATATTTTACCATTCTAATATATTTTGACAATTTACATATGGTAATTAATCTAAAATATCCTAAATTAAAAAAATAATGAAATTAATAAAAATACGATATAAATTTATATAAAAATTTAAAAAAAATCAAATAATTTTTATATAAAATATTGCCTAGACTCTTACTTATATATTTTCTAATCTTTTAACTTACATTCTTAAATATAAATTTTTATTTATAAGAAAAAAAAATAGGAGTTAAAAATTAAATGTATTTAAATTTAGGAATGTAAATTAAAAAAAAAACAGGAAATTACAATAAAAGTTTGTTTATACTTAAGATAAAAAATAAATATTTGATTGTTTTTATCTTTATATAAATTTATAATAAAGTAATATTCTCAAATGGATCTTTGAAATTTTCTACATTATTCAAACACTAAAAAATATTCATTTTTTTGAAGGTTTGTGATGATGATGTTGTAGTTATATTTTTATATTGGCAGGATGGCTCAGTTGGTTAGAGCGTTACCTTAAAATTCAATAATCAAGAATAAACCAGGTTCGAATCCCATGCTAGTACTGTCACTGGTCAGGCCAGCAACACCTGAAGAAGAGGGGAGAACAACACCTCTCAAAACGTTGTGCATATACTAACCTGTTGCTATGATATTACTAACAATTGGTGCATATACTAACCTGTTTGATGTGATATTACTAACAGTTGGTGCATATACTAACTTGTTTGCTGTGATATTATTAACAGTTGAATGTATTTGGAATATTTAAATAAAATTAAATTGTACTAAAGACATTCAACACATATATTAGATGATGGAAATACTCCAATATAAAAATACAACAAGATTTATCCAGTCTAAAAATAGATTTCATCTTTTTTCAATATCTTGATGGCAACACTTTAAAAGTGACCCAACATAAAATATCAAAATATAACACCATTTACAATATATATATATATATATATGTGTGTGTAATTATACAGGAAAGCCTTTTTTGGCATATCATTTTATGCCTTCTTCAAAGTAAAATGTTATCTCTTTAATCATTAATATATTATTGCATAAAAAATGGGAAACTAAAGGAGTGAAAGTAAATGGTGATTATTTAAGTCATTTAGATTTTGCAGATGATGTAGTTGTTTCTGCAGGAAATGTTGCAGGAATTATCAGATGAAAGTAGAAAAGTAGGACTAAAGATAAATGTTAAAAAGACTAAAGTAATATTTAATCGATTTGCTCAAAATATGAAAATAAAGATTGATTATGATGAATTAGAAGAAGTTAACAGTTACAAATACCTTGGTCAGATTATTAATACAGATGGAAACATAATGGAGGAAATTAATCATAGAATTAAACTTGGTTGGAGTGCTTTTGGTAGAAATAACTTGATACTAAAAGGAAATATGCCTATGTGTTTGAAAAGGAAGGTTTTTAACAAATGTGTTTTACCAGTTCTTACTTATGGATCTGAGACTTGGACACTTAATAGAAGAGCAACTCAGAGACTTCAGACCACTCAAAGAAGTATGGACAGATGTATGTTGGGAGTAACAAGAAGAGATCGTAAACGCAATGTATGGGTAAGAGAACAAACAGGTGTTACTGACCTCATTGAAAAAATTAAAAGATTGAAGTGGAGTTGGGCTGGACATATTGTTAGAAGAGATGATAATAGATGGACAATTGAAATTTTAAGCTGGATTCCAAGAGATTGTAAAAGACACAGAAAGAGACCACATGTGAGATGGATGGATGAAATAAGAAAGTGTGCAGGGGTGATGTGGAGAAGAGAAGCTAAAGATCGGAGAAGATGGATTAAACTTGGAGAGACCTTCATCCTGCAGTGGATTGATAATGGTTGATAATGATGATGATGACACAGCGGCATCTATTGTTTTATATAAATTTTGTGCATAGGTTGAAATATATATATAAAAAAAATATTTATTTATATAAATTAAATGAAAATCAAAATAATTTTAAAAAGAAAAAAGTGAATTAAAAAGTATTATAAACAGTTAAAAACTGTATGATTTGTTGCTTAGGTTTGCCAAGATTAGGTAGGTCAGAAGTTAACTTATAGCCTGAATAGATAAAACAGAAACTACAAGGGACCCTGAATGTTTTTGTAATAATATATTAAAGCTATGAGGTGAGCAAACAGTTTAAACTTCGTGACTAATTGTTCTAAAGTCCAAAATATAAAATGCGCTAACACGCACAAGCACACAAAGCTGAAGACAAAGAAATGTATATATATATTTATTTTAATACATATATTTAATTAAGTGGCTACATGCTTTCAAGGATCAGAGCTCTCATATTCATAGCCATTTTGTAAATAGATAAGAAATTGATTAGGTGCAATGTAAATTTATGTAAATGCGATAGTTACATATTCCATTTCCTGTATATTTTGTAGCAAGAGTCTTTGCTCTAAAATCAATAATCAGGCCCCTAACACAGACAAGCAAAGACTTATACTCCCTTATCTGCCTAATGTGCATAAACGTTTTTACAATATATTCAGTAATAAATATCATTTATGCTTCCACACACCTCCCAACTCCAACAAACTAATAAATAACACTAAAGACATCATACCACCCTCGCTGACACCTCAAGTGGTCTATAATATTGCTTGCCTTGAAAAATATTGTAAATCATCATATTATTGTGAGACCAGGGCCTTTATGTCCACTAGGCTATTCTAACACACATAATAAAGCACTGGTGGACACTTCTTACAGTTCAGTTTTTGCACAGCACCGCACATCAGTCGGTCATGATTGCCAACCTAGAGATCCAATAGTGGTTTGCAGAGAGTGATACAATCTCAAAAGGAAGATAAAAGAGACTTACATTATCACTAGAGATAGCAATATCATAAATAGAAAATACTCTTGCTACAAAATATCCAGGAAATGGAATATGTAACTATCACATTTGCATAAATTTACATCGCTCCTAATCAATTTCTTAATCTATTTACAAAATGGCTATGAATATGAGGGCTCTGACCCTTGAAAGTGCTTAGACACTTAATTAAATATATGTATTAAAATAATATATATATATACATTTTTTTATTTGTCTTCAGTTTTGTGTGCTTGTGCATGTTAGTGCATTTTATATTTTAAAACTATGAGGATAAAATGCATGTTATTGGATTTGTGGGATTTTACTTAAAGCCAACTATTTACACTATAATTTTTGAAATGTGTGAATTGTTGCTTGAACATCTAGAAAAGAAATTTGAGGTTTGTCATAGATGGTGAAATTATAATTTTAATTAGTGATAAATATGATTCATATAATTACTTGATTAGTAGCACAGTTTGTCCAACAGAAATAAAAAATTCTTGCTTACTAAAGATAACGTTTAAATACTATTACTTTCATGTAATATTGACCAGTACAATACATTAGTCAGTCACTTAAAAGGTTTAGATGGGTGTGAATAAAATAATTAATATTACTAATATAAATATTAAATAATTATTAGTGGATTGATAATGGTTGAAACCCACAATGATGATTGCATTACCAATGCATAGTAAAGTTTCATTGAAATATAATGGTTAATGCATCTTGATCCATAAAAGAGTTTTTTTTAAATTTATAATCTATCTTTAAATATTAAGCTGTTAGAATACGTTTTGTAAGGAAATGGCAAGCAATGTCAAAAGACCACAAATTGATAAATAATTTAAATAGATAATTTTAGCAATATTACTTTAATTAATTATTATCATCTGTTCTTCAGTGAAAAACTTAATTAATACATGACATACATGTTTGTTAAAAGTCAAGAGTTTTGTGAAATACTGTAATTTTTTATAACTACTCTTTATTTATATATAAAAACATATTTTCTAATACAATAATGTATGAGTAAATGCACCCACTTATCTGATCCATGTTCAAAAGATGAATACATTTTATTACATTAGCATACACATTGAAGCAGGCAAAATTCTCTATACAGTAGTGCCACCCAGTGCAAGCCAGAGAAATCAATTGATGCCAGAAGGCTTGTGCATAAAATTCCTATCTACACTAGGGATTTTATGCACAAGCCTTCTGGCATCCATTGATTACTCTGGCTTGCATTGAGTGGCACTACTGTATGGAGAGTTTTGCCCATTTTAATAACAGTTATGAGCAAGCATAAGAACTGGTGATCATGTGATGTTTAGCATACACATTGTTTTGCAAAAATCTAAAGTACTTTTATATCTTCACTTTTTCCCAAAAGTTCAACTCATGTTTGACATAATATAATAAAATTAAATGTTTATTTCAATTGGATATGTACATGGCCCATTGATAAGGGTATCAGTATTTATATTAAAATTTTAGTATATAATATTGTATTTTTGCACCTTTTTAAGGCACTGCTTTTATTATTGTTTCAATTGTTTAGCGCACTTCTTTACAGACAATTACCATTTTAAAAATCTGACTAATTTTAAATAGAATATTAAAGTCTGTTTTGATGTTTAAGAAAGTAGGCACTATGAATACTATAATAATATTAAAAAATACAATCATCAATATTATAAGACAATCATTCCATTGTAACCAAAAAATGATTTCTCTGTAATTTGAATGATAATCAAATGTCATGTTTAGTACCCCCTTCATAATGTCTTAAGTTAAATTGAGGACTGATTAAAGCATTGATGTCAGGATCTGGTATTAATATTTAAAAAAGGACCAAAGTACAACTCTACTTTCCCTGTCAGAGTTAATATAAATAAAGTCAGGGTTAATTGTTTCTAAGTTGGTTTCCAGCTGAAGAAAGTCAATAGGAACTGTTGCGTTCAATTTATCATATTGGTAATTGAATATCTCATGATATACTACTAAAATTGTGCAATCATTATTATTTTAATAATGTGAGAGTAATGAAAATCCCTAATGAGCTGTATGCAAACTAATCATCTATAATGCAAGTATAGACTGAGTCTACGTACATTTTAGTTTGAATCATAAGTATATCTGTCTATAAATGATATGCCTATATATGATCCAAGCTAAGACATAGGTGAAGTATATCTGTCTATAAACGATATGTCTATATATGATCCAAGTTAAGACATAGGTGGGTTCATTCTATACATGCATTTATAGATGATTAGTTTGCATATAACTTGTTGGGTTTTTTAGCACTTCTGCATTATTGCAACTATATTCGAACTATCAAAAAGTTATATTTTAGTACAAAATGACAATCATCATCATCATCAACAACTATTACCAATCCAATGGAGGATGAAGGTCTCTCCAAGTTCAATCCATTTCTTTGGTCTTTAGCTTCTTTTCTCCACATCACTCCTACACATTTTTTATTTCACCCATCTATCTCACATTTGGTCTGTTTCTGGGTCTTTTACAATCTCTTGGAATCCAGTTTAAGATTTCAATCGTCCATCTATTATCATCTTTTCTAGAAATATGTCCAGCCCAACTCCACTTCAATCTTTTAATTTTTTCAATGAGGTCAGTAACACCTGTTTGTTCTCTTACCCATATATTGCGTTTTCGATCTCCTCTTGTTACTCCCAACATGCATCTCTCCATACTTCTTTGAGTGGTCTGAAGTCTCTGTATTGCTCTTCTATTAAATGTCCAAGTCTCAGATCCATAAGTAAGAACTGGTAAAACACATTTATAAACACCAAAAAATGGGCTTTTGATGCTAATGTATATAAATAAATGAAATTATTTTGTTTGTGTTCTATATATATATAGTTATTTGAGATAGTTTAACGTGCGTATGTGTGTATATATTTGTGTGTGTGTAATATGTGTGTGCATATATCCTTTTTTTTTACTGAAATTATTTACACAATGCCATTCAAAATTTATTTTACGAAAGGAACATTTTTTGTATTATTTAATACATTATTTAAATAATTTATATATGGATGAATTCATTTTTTAGAAAAGAAAAAATATTGTCAAAATGCCATTAATAAAATTAAAAAAATAAAAAGGCGTCTAATGTACTTTATTTGTTTGGATGTCTTGAACAACGTTAGATTGTTAAAAGTGTAACATAGCATGAGATATTCAGAATGAATCAATGGTTTAGAAGTTATTCATATGCCAAAGCAACTTCCTATTGCAGTATTTGATTTTTTTTTTTTAGAGTTTTCTTTTTAAACAGTTTGACATGTCCTATCAATGCATTCATTATTTTTATCTTTTTTCTTTTTCAGCGTCACTAAATTTTTAAATATTAAATAAGACCTCACCTGTCGTTTATGTTATGTCCAGTTGGCAGAAAATTGACCCTTCTTGACTACTGCCTTTCTCTATTAATTAATATGAGAATGGACTATGGCAATCATATTTACCTTATATCTAAGGGGCAAACAGAGCGGAAAAAGTGTGGATAGAAAAATACAGGAAGAACACTGCTGTAAGCACATCACAGTTCGCATTAAAAATATTACAGCTACCTAGATAATGGGACAAGTGGAAATAGAGTCAACTTAATCAGCAGAAATTTTGACATTTCTGCCACTGTGATTCTGACAGATAGGTTGGAGACAATGTAAAGACCTCATTAAATGTATTATAGATTAGAAAAAAATAATTTACTTACACGTTGCAGCCTTGCTTTTAAGAAATATTTTCACGGGTTACTGCAAATGAAAATGTATACATTTATGCCGACACAGAATCGTATATATATATTCGCGAGCACATGCACGTACATAGTTGATGTTAGACATAACACTACTACTACTACTACTACTACTACTACTACTACTAATAATAATAATAATAATAATAATAATAATAATATGATGATGATGATGATGATGATGATAAATTATACTAAAAAGGAAGGAAATTTACCAAAAAAATATTAGAAACAAATAGGTATAACATAATTAACTAAGATTAAAAAACAGTTGAATATTTGAATAGCAGATATATATATATCATAAAAAGTGAAGCTTTAAAATAGTTAAATCACATTGAAAAGGGCAAAAATAAATATTTGTCAAATAAAGCGTTTCTGTAATATTATTTTTATTACATATATACAATTATTGATCTTATATAATGATATTTTATATTGTGTAATTTATTTAAATATATCATAAAGGTATATATATTAATGTTCCCTAAGATTTTAGCTTGAAGATAAGGTTCTAATATATATATAAATATTAGCAAAATAATCTATAAAAGAACACACAAAAAACAACGATTCTTATAATTTACACACATTTGCGTAATATATTTTTATATAGCACAAAATTAGTTGAATTAATAATCCACTTACATTTAATTATTTTTTAGAAATATGTTAACTGCCATAATTCTCAGCTGAATATTTTAAAGATGATTACGATCTCATTAATCTAAATGTAAAAATAGTATAATAAATAACATATCACAACATACAATTCTCAGATGCTACACGTAAGATTTTAGAAAAATACACTTGACTTCAAAATATGCTATTATTCAAAGTTGAATGAATTTAAAGCCGCCTTCTTTCCAATAACATTGCAAAAATATACACAAAGATTACATCTTTTGGAGTATATATATGTCATCAAAAATATTGAAGAGTTAACAATATTTAAAGTCAAAGAATGATTATTTATATTTGAAGTGAATACCTGTAATACATATTGATCACTAATTGGAAACAAGGTTATAAAAAAAAAAAGCAATTCTTTTCTAAAAAATATTTCCAAAACAAAAAAACATTAGAAAAAACATGGTGACTGATTAATAAGAGAATATTATTATATTAATCTATACAAAAGAAAGTAAATATATATATATATAACCAAGAAATATAATATTCACAAATCAATCTTTATTATATAGATGTATTATTTATTCATAATATGAATGAATACTTATAGAACCACAATCAATAGATTGATTTTTTAAAAATTAAACAACATATCAAAAGTTTTAATATCAGTATAAGGTTACACTAGTCATTTGGTGATTCATAAATTTGTTAACCAATTTCACATTCATAACAGATTTTTTTATGAAGAGGTTTAAGTTATTCATAAGATATATGAATACCTAGTTATTTTCAATTCTATATACTAGGTGATATTTAAAAAAATGTGATTCTATGTGAAAAGTTTTTGTTCAAAACAATTTGGTAAAATATAGTTGTTTTTTTTTCATATGTCAAAGCATTGCCCGGGAAGCAACCTGAGACAACCGTCTGCAAGAAACTGCTTGCTTGCAAGGTGGCTCTGCTAACCTCTCAGCTACTGACACTTTTTGTTTTAATATCTATGCAAGATTACAATCCTTAATTCAATATAGCAAAACAAGTGCGTGTAAGGACTCCTTTTTTATTTATAAAATTGAATTGCTAAAATTGGCATAAGTTTATTCATTATTTATCCCCAACAGTATAGAAAATATAAAAGCAAAACATGCATAATTATATGCTAAATGATTACTCTTAAAATGCTGACAGAAAATAATGTCCCTAAAATAATCAATATTATGCTATAATAATTTTTGGAACAGCTTATAAAGATGCTGAAATTTTATTGGTATTATTTTCTGCAAAATATAATTGCACATTAAAAACATATACATAGGAAATGCTCTTAATCTTATACTTTTTTACTTAATTACTACTTTTTTTTTTAAGTGTCATAGCATTGGCCGGGATGCAAACCCGTAACCCGAGCAACTGCTTATAAGGCAGTCACGCTGACCTCTCGACCACCAATGCAAGACTACTTAATTACTACTTTTAAAGCAATAAATTAAACTACAAATATAGAAATACATTTAAGCATTTTTTAAAGCAATCTTTTTAATCAAATACCGTGTTAAACACTGTATTGATTTTTTAATTCTTAGATAAGCCAAATTTCCTCATAATTAGATAAATATAAGAGAGGGCTTAAAAATGACTGAAATTTTGTAATAAGAATTATAGAGTACATTCTATTCATGTATTTACAATACAAAAAAAAAACTATTAATCTTTTATCACCCATGACAAGAATATATCCACATTTAGAAGTCACTCTTAAAATCACACCTGCAGACAAACCTTCTCCACACACAAAATATCTGCATACAACCTTAGAACATATTAAATCAATATTTAACCCTAACATAATTTTCTCACAATACAAATGGTGCTATGGGAATACATGCACTTCTTCTACACATGAACACAAATTATAATTTAGACTTGCCAATGCTAGGCATTAATAATAATCAGCTAATATGTAGATTTAAGCATTGGACATTCAAGCCCAAATTTTTTGGGTTTTCTACTCAAAATGAGCATGTTGTCATTATCAACATTATATTTTATGAGATATACAAGAAACATACCTAACATTGGCACCATATGTGAGTTGTGCCACAGATCAGAAGAAAACCAAAACATTCTTTGAGTGTAGTAGTCTACAACCCACTCGATCTTACATTACAAAAATTTTATCAGAAAAAGTATGTCATTATAAGATCAAATATAGAGTCTTTTCCAAATGCTTGCTTTACAGAAATAAGAAATACAACATTTACACTATATGAATTATGGTGCACTTATCTTTACAATAGTAATGCAAGAAATTTTAACATATTTGAAAACAAATTAGAGACAATAAAGCAAAGAGATAAAAAAAATCACCCCATCAGACATTTTTGCAGTCACTTGGTCATTTATCTATCAGTGCTCTAACCTTTAGTGATATATATATATATATATATATATATATATATATATATATATATATATTATTCAATGAGATATATATATATATATATATATATATATATATATATATATATATTATTCAATGAGATTGCCAATGTCTCTTAACAAGCTTTTTAGAATATCCTAATCCCAGACCATTTTCTGTTTCTGGCTTCCTCAGTGAGGTGCTAGGTCTGAGGTTAGGGATATTCTGAAAAGCTTTATAAGATGATAAGAGCTATTGGCAAGCTCATTAGATAACATTTATAATATAAAATTGTTAAATTAGGTCATGTGCTATATGACTTGATTTCTTTATATATATATATATATATTCCCTTTAAATTGAAATATCTGTAGATATGTATTTTTTTTAATAAAGTTTCTTCTAAAACTAAAAATTGTGGATTCATTTTTAGATGTTGCAAATTTAATTCCTTTCAAAGTATCGTCTATTTAATGCAATGCACTGATCTAAACTTTTTTTTCATTTTTCGAAGTAGTCTGGAAGCACTTGAAAAGTGGTGCATTTTAATGTCTCTGTCATTTTGTTTTCTTCACTACTTATAAGTTCTACATAAGAAGAATGAGACTTTGTTATTTGAGAAAATAAAGAGAAGTCACATAAATGATATTGAACAAATATGGCTAATGGATAAGTTGTGCCATGTGCAATTTAATTAAAAATTGTTTCATACTCAAAACTTTGTATACTAGTGCACAGCCATGATAAAGCATGCACTTCTCAGCCACAAAACAGGATGTTTAAGTTTTACCACATCATGCAAAAGTTTCAGAATGTACAATTTTTAAATGCCTGATTGTTAAGAACAAATTTTGAATGAACAATGTTGTTTGCATCTAAAAAAAATCAGCACCATCTTGACATCGGACTTCACCCAATCATGCTTTTCTGGGATGTGATGAATTTGACACTTTCATTAAATAACATGTAAACTTTTATTTTCCCCAAGCAACTTGAATGTAACATGTTTTATGCATTACAACTATTTCCCCTGCCATTTTCTCTAAAAGAAAACAGAACTTCACATAATTTCAACTTTTCAACCATTACCAAAATTGACAAATATGCTAAATGATCTACACACAAAAAAGGTCTTCTATGGCCCTATGATTTCATATGGTGATGTAATTTGAAAGATGGATGCAGAAGTATCCTAGAAAAAGGTATCTTGCTGCAGAACAATGTATTATAACAGGTATGTCTGTCAAATAACAATTCCAGTTAATTGTGGGTCCTGCTTCATGTAAGTACTAAATTTAGAAAGTTTAAGTAATGGAAAGGGTATTATGCTGCTAGAATCAATGCAACTTCTGTTCTGGAGTTTAAAACACTATTACAGCAATAACTTTGTGGAGTAAAAATGTACTGAAATGTTTTATTGTTGGATTTGTAAGAAGTGTAAATATTGGAAGTTGACTTCAAACTTCAATCAAGAGATCTAGATTTCCAAAATTCATTATTTTATCACTGCAATGTAAAAAAGATAATCAAATAGCTAATTATTTATAAGTTCATAAAAAGGTTGAGTACTGAAAGATTTAGAGCAGAAATATAATCAATAAACAATGAGCCTTGTCACTCTTTGTGATAAATGCTTAGCAAGAGAAAACATTTAAAATATCTGTCAGGACCCCCCCCCCAACTTCTGATCATGGTTTCATGCTTTAGCACTCCTCAGAAAGGCACTAGGATAGTTTCAGACCCTAGATCTAAAAATACTTACCCAAAGTCAGCATTTATCTAAAAGTTATCTATTGAATGAAAAATCTGAAAAGTTCAGAAACCTACATGTCTTCATACCCAGATATCCAACTCAAATAACTATATGAGGCTGAGAGATCTTCAGACAAGCCATATAGACTACTAATATATGTTTAGGCTGAAGATCTCACAGCCCCATATAGCTATTTGTGTTGGATATCTGGATTTGAAGACATGTAGGTGTCTGCAAATTTCAGATTTTCCATTCAATAGATAACTTTTAGATAAATGCTGTTTTTGGCTTGGTATTTTTAGATCTAGGGTTTGAAACTATCCTAGCACCTCTCTGAGGAGTGTCAAAGCATGAAATCATGGTCAGATGTTGGGGGGTTTCTGACAGAGATATTTTAAATGCTTTCTCTGGCTAAAAATTTATCACAAAGCTTTTTGAGCAATTGGCAATGCTTATTGTTTATATCTTACAAGCTTAAGAGAATGGGGTCATGTGATCTATGACTCTATTTTTTATTTGACTATTTATAGTCTCTGCTTTAAGTCTTATGCAATATTATATTGCTAAGACTATTAATATTTGACTGAATGCACACAAAAAAAGAGGAAAGCTTTATATTTGAACTCTCCTCTTGACTCCTGGTTTTCTAAGTTATTGTCTATTTTGACTAAGCATAAATATAGTTATGTGGAAACTAGCACAGATCCATATTATTTAATAAACAAACTCAATCACAAGTGTAGGAAATATTTTGATATATATATAATCATATTGTTACTTACTTAAAAAGTCATCTAAAGTTAAAGTACCCAAGTATTAGACAAACAGCATGCAATAATTTTATTTGATTAACCAAACAGACTTTTTTTTGGTCACTGGTAAAATTAATCTGTAAACGTTTTAATTTTTAGCATTATTTTTATACTTATTGTTTATTTTTTAATGTTTATTACCAAATTAATATTTATAATGTTATTATTTTGAAGCTAATAGCGCCTCTCTGAGGAGTGCCAGAGCACGAAACCATGGTCAGAGGTTTGGGGAGGGGTTCCTGACAGAGATATTTTAAATGCTTTCTCTGGCTAAGCATTTATCACAAAGCTTGTTGAGCAACTAGCAATGCTCATTGTTTATATCTTACAAGCTTAAGAGAATTGGCTCATGTGATCTATGACTATTTTTGACTATCAAAATGTAATATTTATAATTTTTATTGATCATATTTTTGTAGTTGAGTTATTACTAAAATAACTTTTTTAATAAACTTTTATGTTTGCTTTTGTATTTTTATTCCAATTTCATTACTTTTTAGCTTATTGCTTCTAACTCTCTCTTTTTTGCTAATCTTTTGGTAACCTTCTTATAATTTTGACTTAAGAGAGAGTTGGTTTTAAAGGAAGTCTTTTATCTTTCCTTTGACTAAATAGTTAATTCCTAAGATATTTGTCTTTGCTTGTTGAAAAATGGGGCAAGTCTATCATTGAATATCTTTCAACTTTGTTTTCAGGGTATTTTTTCCTTTCTCTTTTTTTTTGTTTTAGAACTCAAAATAATCTCTCATTTTATTTAAGTAAGTACGTAAAAAAAAAAAAACCTCAGGAAAAAGGAAATCACTTTTACATTATTTTCATAATATCCTGTTATTTTTAAATATCTTCACTAAGATAATTTTAATTCTATTTTTAAACATCTTACTAATTTACGTTTAAAATGATTAAAATTGTTTATATTTAATATAAACTTAAAAAATGTTATTTCGTTGAAAAATGTAAATATTTTCATTGTTAAGAGGTCAAAAATAACAATTTTTATATAAAATATATTTTATAATGATTATTTAGTTTTAGTTTTCTTATTTCCTTAGACATAACATCACATGATCACTATCTCTTATACTAACACATAATTGTTAATAAACAAGGCAAAACTCTCCACACAGTAGTGTCACCCTGTGCCAACCAGAGTAATCAATGGATGCCAGAAGGTTTGTGCATAAAATCCCTATCTAGTGCCTACTCATCCAATATCCCCAGACTAGTTTCTGGCTTGTGGCCTTCATCAGTGAGGAGCCTTGGATCTGAGAGCACTGCACCTAGACCTTAGGATCTAATGCAACCCTCCAGCAGCCACCTTTTAACTCAACTTAACTACAAAACTATGAGAATGAAATTGAAAACACAATATTTTCATTCTAAGCTCAATAACTTATATAGCCAGAAACTAGTCTGGGGATATTGAATGAGCAGGCACTAAATACGGATTTTATGCACAAGCCTTCTGGCATACATTGATTACTCTGGTTGGTGCAGGATGGCACTACTGTATGGAGAGTTTTGCCTTGTTCCTTACACATATGTGTAAAACACATATTTATCTAGCACTCTCTAGTACAGTCAGCTAATCAAAAATATATCAACTCTGGTCATTGCTTAGATAATCATGTCTCAAGCATGTTAATTTACAAGAGTGGCTCGTAACTAAAATTTGTGGGGCATTGATTCAGAAAAAGTTTACTTATGGTTTTAATATTATGTCAAATGAAACAAACATATAGAAAGAAAATGTATACATAAACCTGATAAAATCCTAAACAAGTATTAGATCTGCTGTGATTGAAACTCTACTTCAGAAACAAACCTGTAAATAAACACCTAATTAAACACATTTATGATCTTTTAAAAATATATGGGGTTTGAACTCAGACTTTCAAGCAAACTTCTACTATCCACACTATCTCATACTACTGATACACATGACCCACCCATGTAGAAAAGATAATCACCAATATACATATTACGTGCTGAACCAGCACTCATCAGTTAGTCCAGATTATTAGCTCCCACATATATATATATAATCAGTGCTCAGTTTATATTAAAAGTTATTTTTTACCTCAATATTACATAATCTTCCACTTATGATAACCTTATTACTAAAAATCTTGCTTCCACTAATAATTTAACATTTTAAACTCTTCAGTGATGTCATGTTGCTGTATAAAAAGACAAATGCTTTCATTTCTATTTTGGAGGATATCAAAAAGTTCAATCTGTCCCAATATTGCTCATTATTTTGATAAAAATAAATGTGCTCATTATTATACAGTAAATATGATGTTTGTTTCTTAAAACATGCAAAGCTCATTATATATATTGCCACATACAGCAAGCTAGAGTAATCAATGGATGCCAGAAGGCTTGTGCATAAAATCCCCACCTAGTGCCTACTCATCCAATATCTCCAGACTAGTTTCTGGCTTATGGCCTTCATCAGTGAGGAGCCTTGGATCTAAGAGCCATAAGCCAGAAAGTAATCTGGGGATATTGGATGAATAGGCACTAGATGGGGATTTTATGCACAAGCCTTCAGGCATCCATGGATTACTATATTTTGCTGTGTGTGGCAACATATATAGTGAGTTTTGCCTATTTTAACAACAGTTATACACAAGCATATGAGGAGGTGGTCATGTGATGTTATATATATATATATTTTAAAATACAATTTTAGATCACCCATTTGTCCAAAGATCCCATGCAGGCATAATTTTACAAAATCACCAAGTTAGAATAATTATTTCCTGATAAATATAACTGTAATATTTACCCTTTTTACTTGCTATAAGCCTAAATTGTTACAGTTCAAGCTTGATCTATTCACTTAAAAAATGAAATCCATTTTTTTTGTTTTACTTTGCAAGTAGTACTTAAGGATTATATAATTAAAGGAAAAATTAAAGAAAAAAACTCATTAAGTCATATTGAATGTTATCGAAAATGAGGTGAGGTTCACACTGTTTCAGCAACAGTGCTTTCTCTACCCAGCATGCAGCTTTTTATCATGGAGATCTGCACATGTGCAGAACAGCTAAACACTGTGTCATGGAACTGTGAAACATACAGTTCTATATAAGGATTTTTGTAATTTTTTTTTGAAATAGGGGATAGTTAATGAAATTAAGCTTCAGGATTACATAATGTACAAATATAAGTAAAGAGAAGAGTGGTATCATACTTTTCTTATCAAAATCTATGTCACATGTCAAGGTCTGATCACTCTTAAGACTGCTGTTTAACATCTGATTGGCTGTCTGAGAAACAACACTAGGCACATGTGAAAGACTAGCAACCTTTCAATTTATTACTAAATATAAAAAAAGAATTAGAGAAAAAAGATACTATGAATATTATAGGGTGAGCTGCAGTTCCCTAGTGTCTATACATGACCACCACTACCAATCTATTATTACACTAAACTATACAATGATCACAATCATCATCAATTATACAAGATAGTGCTGCCTGGCAAAAGTTTGTCTCGACTAAGTTATGTTTTTTTGGAAATTTTTTTTCATATTTAAACAATTTTGTTGTGTTCCATCATAGTTTTCATCTATTAAATCTCAACCATAATGCATCATGATGCCATACTAACATATAAATTTGATAGCTATTACTTTAAAGCATATGCATTGATAGGTTGTGTGCTCTTATCTAACTTTTTAATGTTGTTAGACACAGAATCAATTGACAGTGACACTCTGTATACTTTAGTTTTTAGTTTATTTATCGGAAAATATATTGAATACTCGCAGGTAGTATTCATTATATCAAATATAAACTTAAGTAATTTCACCATGAATAAATGATAGTTTGAAATTATTCTCTGTCATCCATGATTAAATAACACTCTCATAAATGAAGACAACAAATGTGCAGAAAATACAAATTAATTACATGAAATTCTCAGCATTTATTATATATAATAGTAGATGCATTAGTTTTTAAATAATATTATAAATTTACTTTATTTTTTTAGAGTTGTAATTATATTTTATTGAGTGCACAGAAAGTATATGTAAATTCTTAAACAGGCTTTAACTTGTAACGAATGTGTCTTAAAATTTTTAGTAATCAAGCAATCGCTCCCAAATCAGTATGCTTCAGATTGGCCTATATAAGTAGAAATTTAGGTTAAAGATAAGACAATTGCTCTTATCTTTATAAAACTTGTTATCTTATGTCGTGATTTGTGAAGTCTCTCTATCAGCAAAATAATATTGCTTGACTACTAAAAAATTTAAGGGGTATTTATTACAGGTTAAAGTTTGTTTAAGTATCTTTTTTTTATTTTTATAAAACATGGAAGCATTATATCATAAATGTATATCTATTTTAATTTTTTTTATGAAACAGAGAAATGTTAAATCATAAATGTTGATGTATTTTAATTCCTTTTTATGAATCATGTGTGTTCATTCATTTTATTTTAATATGTGTGTGTGCACAAATATATATATATATATATAGTTGAAAGGAAAACTAGAAATAAACACAGACAAAAATTGTAGTAAATATTTTCTACATTCATAGAAATAAAAATTAAGTAAATAATAACTCTGATTTAAAATATTGTTTTATAAATTAAACTTTTAAAAAGTCTGAATAAATATATATATTGTATTATTATTATTCTGATTGTGAAATGTAAAAGCACAATACTTGTTTTTGAAATTTTTTTTAATTAATTAAAACATATGTTAATGAGGCATTTATTTTATATAGCACTATGTTTATAAATTGTAATAAACTAAAGATCAGCCTTTCAAGCTAACGTACATGCACTTTTTATGAATATTAATACTAATAAATGAATACTTTCACTTCCAACACAAGATAAAGTCTTTTTGAAAGAATAGAATGAATCCATCTATTCTTTCAACCCAAATGCTTATATATGGGCAAATCTTAAGTACTGGAAATGAAAGCATGAGGATAAACCACTCACTTTAAATTACTTTTTACTATGTCTGAATGAATGATGCACACGAAATTATCTAGAATTAATTAAAACATGTTAATTAAAACATGTATGTTTCAAAGGGATTAGAGAGATAAAAATAAAAACTCTGTTTTCAATCGGGGTATTATTATCACCTTATATGATTCTATAAAAGGGCTGATAACAAAATTAGCCTAGTCTGGATAGTGGTTTTTGAAGAGAACAGTCTGAATTGTAGTTTTTTGTAAGAGCTGAACAGAATAGTTTGGCTACTAAAACTTTTTGAGCAAGTGGCAGAAATTAGCTGACCAAAATGGATAGCTGCAGCTTGTTGTTAGCTGTAGTAGAGACTTGGCAGAGTAACTACCATAAACTGATGTAGCTGAAAGCAAGATAGTAGACTGTTTTCCTTAGCAAGAATTTGAATTTACATGGAGAAAATGACCCACTTCTTTGTGCTGAAATTCATAGCCTTAAACGTGCAGAGGATGGTTGATTGCCTGAAATCTATCAAACCAAGACTGCTGCTTGCCTGCAACAGTCCTAGACTGAAAGGGAGGCCAACATTTTACATGGATTACATTTTTCCTGATTATGATAGTCACTAAAAACCAAACTCACCAAGAAAAATCTTCCAGCTTGCTGGAGAATTAATTACACTTATGCTGCATCAGATAAAGGCAGAGAAACACGGATAAACATATATACAGCTGGTGGTGAGTAGCGTTATATATGATAAAAAAGTTTTAAATAATTTCCTTAATAAAATGACATTTTTATAACTGATAGAAATATATAAAACGATATTAGTTTAAAATCATTTAGTAAAGAAGAAAAAACTGTTTAAAGTTATATTTATAATTTAGAAAAAAAAAAGTACAAGCAAAGTTATAATTAATAGTCAAGAAAAAGATTTCCAAAAATCTTTTAGACTAAGAAAAAGAAAGACATTTTAAATCAATTAATTGTCAAAAATTTGGTAGTTCTTGTTTTAAAGAAAAAGATTATACTCAGCAAAGAGAATTAAATTGCAAAAATAATCTTTAATAATTTTATTGTGATAAATACATTAATTGTATATTATAAATTGTGCATCTGTGCGCATATATATAAACCATAGTAATAACTTAAGCTGTAAATTGTATTTTTATAAATCAATGTAATAATCTGAATTTTAAATTGTAATTTTGTAAATCAATGTAATAATTTGAATTTTAAATTGTAATTTTGTAAATCAATGTAAAAATTTTAGTGTGTATATAATTTGTATATTATTCAAAATCAGACCTTAAAGCTAAATTCATTTTTTTGTTATTAATAAACTTGTATTTAATTGTTAACAATTGTTTCCATCATCTCTTGGTCATGTACAGTAATAGAGCTTATGTTCTTGGAGATAGATTCATGCACGGGATGACTAAATAAATGGGGATGTGTACTTAGTGCTTTGGGGCATCCAGAGATGATCAATCATCATCCTGGTTGGAGCAAAAGAGGATACTCTTTAAAGCCCATGCACTATTATCTTTTATTTTAGTTTAGTCTTATTAAAAATTTGAGTTTATAGTTGGCCACTACATTAATGGCCTGAGGGCCGCACATTGATGATGATCAGCATGTTTTAAATGTCCCAGCATTATTGTTTTGATTTCTGATTATTATGTATTTTAATGGATGGGCACTAAGCTGGTGCATCCAAGTTATGTTTAAATAATTGCCCAAGGTGGCAAAGGCTCAATAATTAGCCTGGTCTACAGAAGACCCATTTCCAATCCAGTCACAAGGTTGACTGTTGATTTATATTTTTTATTGTTCAAATCCAGCCACAAGATGGACTGTTGATTTATTATACTGATTTTATTATATTTTATTGTGGATCATTCATGATGATGAATGGTTTATTTACTGAGTATTACTTACTTTTATAATGCTGGTTGATATATAATTTGCTTTTTAGTTGCTCTTCTGAGTTAGCTGGCTGATCTCTCAATGCTCTCAGAGATCTCTTGATCTCATGCTCCCCTTAAATATTTTTTACTTAAATATACTTTTTATAAATATTTCATTTTAAATGGATTGGGAGTGATGATGGTTTTTCCATCACCCCAGGTTCACTCCTTTCTTTTGACACCCCACCCCATCCTGTTACAATATATATATATATATATATATATATATATATATATATATATATATATATATATATATATATATATATTGTACCATTTATTTATATATGGTACAAGTATATTGGCATTTGGTAAAAGCTAAGAAAAAGTAAATTTAGCGATCTTATTAAAAAGACGCAATTAAATTTTTTTAGTTTGTATAATTTATTTTTTTTAAACGTACAATGAAAGTTAAATTTTTCATCCATATTTTTTTTTATCTAATTAAAAATAAAAGTAAAATTTGGAAAGAACAAAAGATACACAAATTACTAATCCAGATAAGCTAAAAGAAAAATCTTTTTAGCTAATTAAATATGGCAGAATTATGCTAAAAAAATAAAGACTTTGTAACTGAAAAATATAAAAGAATACATGGGATTATCAATGTGTATTTTGACAAAAACACAAGGTATGCACAGAAGTCTGAAAACTGAACCTCGAGTATAAAAAGGAAGAGACGAGTTTGATCAGCATCTTGTCTTGTCTTTCCTTTGGTTGGTCCTGGATAACAAAAATATATCCAGGACCACTCTATGCTGAAATAATTCTGCATGTTGGAGTGGACCGAGGCTTTTGCTGACATCGTTCCTGAAGACAGACACCAGAAAAGCTTTCATGACTAACCATTAGGATAGACTGAGATCAACTTACAAACAATGGCTGAGCTCATTCTCCCACAAAAAAAAACTATGCATAGTAATCTACAATCTTCGTGAACTCACTATGCTTACCAGTAAGTTAAGATTAACTATTTCTGATTGTGACAAAATGAAGCATTTGCAAACCATTTTTTAATAATCTTATAATACGATCCTGATAGAGACATTAAATTTATTATTTAAGAAGAAATTTGTTTACCTAAGAACTTTAATTGTTTAACTGTTTAATTAATTGAATTATATCTGAATTAGTATGAGTGCTTTCCAATTAATTAGTAATTTCTTTTTAAACATTTTAATTTGTTAGAATAAAATATTTATTTCTAATCTCAACTTTTTCTTGTACACTATTAATGATTATTATTACATTTATTAATATTAGTTTATTAAGATTTGGAAGTATAATTTACCTTTGCCAATATTCGTTGACTAAGCTCCAGGAATAATAATATCTAGAAAATAACTATAGTTACAGTAAATTTTCTTTTTTATTTATGATGAGCAATGCAATAGATCTCAGCATATTCTTGTATGAATCCTGGTGCCCTTATTAAAATAAATAAAAAGCTGATTCCACCATTAGCATAAGTCAAAATAATTGGTAGGCCAGTTAATCAGGAAATATAGTTATGTTTTATAGAAATATGAACGAAATATTTATATTTTCTGTATTTATAGCTTTATTAACTTTCACTAAATTTAGAGTGAGTAAAAGAAGGCCTACCAGATCTATGAAAATGTGAAAAACATTACAATGGCTTTCCAACATGAGGCTTTGATGCAACAACCACAACCTGAGATACGTTGTAATGGTATAAAGAACACTACAATGATGATCCAAAAACTCATACCCAGAGAATGAATAGTAGTTTTTTAAAAAACTAACTAACTAATTAAACCCTGATTATACAAATATAAAAATATTTTGTTAATATGACTTACAGAAAGAAAAATATATATTTTTTTAATATGTCGAAAAAAACACGATCGTGGCTGATGTAGATGTTGTCACAAGTATTTGACTGGGTAGGTGGTTACTGGAGAGGGGGAAAAAGCATAGCCCTGAGTCTTTGTATGCAGTATATAACATAAGACCATCTTTAAATGCCCATCAGTCTATTTTTAGAAAGGAACCTGAGAAGGGGGATGGCAGACCAAGTTGCCACGAACCTATAAGACTCAAAATGATGATCAATGCTCATATGTTCTTATAACTTGGGCTTCTTATTGTTAGTATTACACTTGAGTGGAAAGGATACAAGTGAATGTGGAAATGTTTCTCATTCCTGCCGTGTTAGACTCAAAAATGGGCGTTAAATCTGCAGGTCACTTGTGAATGGGTCTATGAAATATATCAGCATGCTAATACAAAAAAAAACACACATGAAAACAGACTTAAAGCCTAAACATAAAATTAGTTTAAACTCCTATTTTATTCTCATCTCCTGGCCCCAGTGGATGTACCGTTTATTTATATATGGTACAAGTATATTGGCATTATAATTCATTTTTATAAAGATACAATTGTTTACTCATCACCTTCAAGAAGTTAACTTTATAAATTCTAACCCCCCCCTTCTTTCTTTTTCAATCTCCAAACTACTAATAATAATGTGTAAAATATTTTTAACAGATAAATTCTCAACTATGACTGTTCCTGATTTAAAATAACTTTACTAAATTGACAACAAAATAAAATAATCTTTGATTGTAAGGCTTTATGAATGAATTTTGTTTGTGTGCTAAGTAATTTATGTAAACCTATTCAAACTTTTATTTTGATTTGAACTTAGCACCCTATAAATAGCTTATATTACCATAAAATACATTTTATGAGGAAAATTTTAATAAACACTGTCACAAATAACTCAGCTTAAAATTAATGGAGCTTTAGTCAAAACCAGACTACAATATATATGTATTTTAAGGGGAAAAAATAATGTATTTACTATTCATAAACTTACACTTACACTTTTCAGTTCATGTGTTAATCTTTCACTTAAAATAAGTGAGATTAACAAGATTGTAAGTAACCCTTACAATTTTCCTCCCATATAGGGTTTAAATTTTTTATTATGATAAGAAAATGTTAACATTTTAGCTATATAATTGTGCTATAAAGTTATATATATATTTGTGTGTGGATTTATATATTTTATAACTAAAAATATATATTTAGTTGATTATGAAAAAAAATGATTTGGATTTGGTAGTTAGTGATAAGGTTTAAATTGTAAAGATATCCTTACAATATAAATGTTGCAACATTTATAAAAAAAAGGTAGACATGTTATTTTAAAAATTGGCTTTATTCAGTCTAAGCATGCTTTCAGTACAATGTGTGTCATAGCTATGATTATGGTACGCATTGTGCCAAAAGCATACTTAGTATGAATAAAGCCAATTTTTAAAATAACACTTTTCCCTTTTCTTTATAAAAGATAATACCAAACTAAAGTCAATCACTGATAATAGCATAAATAGCACATCTTCCAAACAATCTACTATCAGTTTGTTTTTCCAATGGTTCATTAATTATTATGAAGGAGTCAGTTTATTTTATAATTTATTATCTTTCACTTGTAATCTTTTTAAAATATCCTCATAGAAATGTTTTAGAAAAATGATGTTACTGATCTACATATTTAATCTCCTTAGCTGCCAACATCAACTTCCAAAACCTTTATCTAAATTTTGTGTTGGTCCATTACTTAAAAATCTGAGAATATTATTTATTAGTTTCATTTCTAGTCAGTTTTTTTTCATAAAATATTAATTGAAAATACACAGAACTGTTTCAATTCAGCTTTTAAAAATTGAATAATTTTAGATTTAGATAAATGTAATTAAAAATTAAAAATAATGTTAATAACTGAAGAAAAATATAAGAAAAATGTTTAAAAAATAGCCAGTGGTAAAACAAAAGAATTATATTTCAACCAATCATTATGTGACCGCCAGTGATTTATTTCATTTCTTATAAAATACAATGTCTCATTATTCAGTTCTGTGGTATTTTCTTGGTCTAAAATTAAATATTTTAAATAATAATATAAACTTAGACTCATTACTAGTCAATATTCTGTAAAAAGTAATTATAAATTCCATAAAAATTGATGAAATATAATTGTGTTTTGTTCTTATTAATGACAGTTTTTGATAAGCAAATTATGTCTGTAGCATTCAATGTTATTCACTTCTTCTTGAAGAGCAATGACTTTCCACACTTATTTTTCTTATAAAATTTAAAAAATTTTAAATCAAACTTTATATTTCGATAGAGAAATGTAAAATCTTAATTATGAATGTAAAAAATAATGATAAATATATTTATTTATGTTCAAAATCAATTACAAATGTGTAAAACATTTTGTTTTGATTACTGACTTTGTCATTTAGAAATGCGTCACATAGTTTCCAGATTTGGCAGACATCCAGAGAAAAGAGACTAGCCTGCACACCAATATGCAGCAATGGAAATTGATTTTTTTTTTTCAAAATATATTGCCATATGCGGACTTTTTTAGAACTAAAATTTTAAATTTTCTATAAAATAAGCCTAAAATGAAGAAAATGTGACCAAAATTGACCAAGAAATGGCACAAGCTATGGCCATGAACTACAAATAACATGAATGAGAAGGGTTAAAATGATGAAATCTATCACAATACATAAAAACAAACATTTCAAAACTTCAAAATCGGTATTTATTAAAAACAAATATATTGTACTTTCAATATGTTTATAATATTGCTTACAATCAGAACCTTCTTAATTTAAAAATTATTGGTATATACCAAATCCAGGTCACAGGATTTAAATGCTCATAGTGGTTAAAAAACTAAGGGCACCAGAGTATATAAAAACAGAATTGGTTTCAGATCTACATGACTATATATGTTAATTGACCTAGATTGGGGTCAGTGAACTGCAGCTTGTGATCCACATGCTGCTCTTTAATTCCACTGTCATGGCTCTTTTTATTATGATAAACATAAACACATTTTTTCTTTTCTTTTGTACTTTGTAAATAAATAGGTTGATATATTGAATTGTTTGTTACATATAGAAATATATTATATCAAAAGATATTAATTCATGGCACTGCACTAAGATTAGCAAACTATGGTCATGAGCATATGTCATTCCTTTATTCCAATCTCATGTTCTTTTTATCATGATAATCATAAACTCATTTTTTATTTCCTCTTATAATTTGTATATAGATGTTTTGCTAACTCTAGAAGAAGAAAAATATGCATTACAGCATTGCTTCTTGAATTCAGCTTTTTATGCAATAGTAATTATTAATTGATATACAGGCTTGTTATATACCTGTATCGATATATGTAATATACAGGGCATATAAGCACAAACATTCACATGACCCACCACTCTCCATTCTATTATGAGATAGAGTGGAATATTCGAATGTATCAGTGTTATGAGATAGAGTGGAGAGTGGTGGGTCATGGGAATGTCTGTGCTCATATACCCTATATATTACATATATTAATACAGGTATATAATAAGCCTGTATATCAGTTATTACATAGTAGAGATGTCGGCACATTCTTCATATATGTATTAAATAGATTATGTCCTGTACATGAGGGGTCAGATTGACTTTAGGTCAATATGGGTGTGACAAAATCTCAGCCTCAGGGTAGCCTTTGAGTATTTCATCATCAGATTTTCAATTGGATGGATGGTTGAAGAGTTGAAGTGTGTGGAGTGGATTGAAGCCTGTCCATTAAAGTATGATGATTGGCTATCTTAATATGTACCTGAGCACTTATTGCATATATGTGTAGAGATGATAGTCTGGACCAACTGATGATTGCTGGTTTAGTATGAAATACATATATTGGTGATTATTTATCTTTTCAACATATATGTGTTCGGGGTGTATCAGTGTTATGAGATAGAGTGGATTGTGGTGGGTCATGTAAATGTTTGTGTTCATATACCCAATAGTAATTATTGAATATGATGAATATTTAAATATTAGAAATTTGTGAATAATTCAAACTGTGAAAGTATTTTATTTTATTTACTTATTTATTTTTAAGAGAATTCGCATTTTCATTAGAATGTATACAGATTCTAATATATTTTATTATTAAAATAAATATTCAAATATATCCAGAGCTATTCAGAAATTCATATGTTTCACAAACATGAATTTCACCTATTTTCTTGTGTCTCTTTAATAGAGAGAGAGAGGATACCCTTTTCCTTGTCATCCTTCAAGGAGAGGAAAGGAGAAAAGAACTCTTCATGTTAATAAGTTTACTGATCCCTTTGCCTAGATTGAAAACATGTTTTTTCATTTTGGATTAGTGGCTTGATAGTACAAAATAAGTAAGTTATACCAACCAGAAAGAAAGTATATTAGATCATAAAACTCCAAGTAAACTGTTCCAAGGTTCAAAGCTCCTCACAGATGAAAGCCATAAACTTGAAACTAGTTTAGGCATTTAGGATAGGACAGCATAGGATAGAGATTTATTAAGCATTACTTTGTGGATTTTATTATTATTTGCTAAAGAATACAGTAAGTGGTGTAGAAATGGTAAAAAAGTATGCCTGCAATTTGATATACATTTACAACATATTCTGCATATTATTATTTATTAAATTGATATAACAAAAGCATTTATAATTATATATATTCTAACGTTTTCCGTTTTTCTAGGCCTCTACATGCTAATATAAACTGCGGGCGAGTTGATCAAGTTATGTCGAAAAGAAGAAAGTTGTATTTCTATTTCTAAAAACATAACTATATTTCCTGAACAAACTCGGCCTATTAATTGTTGAGAATTATGCTATTGACGAAATCAGCTTTTAATTTATTTAATATGTGTGCCAGGACAAATAACGTCTCACGAATAAAAAGAGAAAAATATCTTTAAACTAATCGGTATTGCATCATACCGTAACGAGAACTTATAACATATTAGCAAAGGTAAATTACGTTTTAAATCTTATTAAACTAATAATAAATTTAATAAAAAAAAATAACTATTATTAATAACGCACAAATGAAAAAGGTTGATAAAAGTAAAATCTCTTTTATTCCAACAAACTAAAAATATTTGTAAGTTAAATTATGAATTAACTAAACTGGAGAGAACATGAATCAATTTATAAAAAAACAGTTGGATAAAGTAATTTAATAATGTTCACTTATTACAATTCATTTCCAAGATCTTATATAAAATTATTTAAACGAAAGTCTCTTTAATAAGAAAATTAATGTTTATATCGGGAATATTTTAATACTTGTTTGCAAATACTTAATTTTGGTCACAATCAGAAATAAGTAGTCTTAACTTACCGGTAAGTTTTAGTGATTTCACGATGGTTGTAGATAACTATGCATAGTTTTTTGGGGTAAAAAGGAGCTCACGGCCATTGATTATAAATTGATCTTGGTTCTGGTTCCATAGGCTAGTCATGTAAGTTTCTCTGGTGTCCATCAGTAACGATGTCAGCTAAAGCTTCGGTCTACTCTCGTATGAAAAACTTTTTCATCATAGAGTTGTCTGGATTCTTTAATCCAAAACCAGCCAAAAGAATATCAGGCAAACCAAGATGTTCCTCCAACTGAATCCCTTCTTTTTATACTAGAGGTCCAGTTTTCAGACTTCTGCGCATATCTTTTGTTTGTCAAAATATATGTTGATAATCTTATATATTCTTTATAAAATTTATGTTACAAAGTCTTTATTTTTTTCAGCATAATTCTGCCATCCTTAATTAGTTGAAATATTTTTACTTTCTCTTATCTAGATTGGTAATTTGGGTCTTTTTTTCTCTCCAATTCTAACTTTTATTTTTAATTACATAAAAAAAAATAGGAAAGAATAATTTAACTTTCATTGTATTTTATTTTTTTTTTTAAAAAAAATTAGTCAAAAAAAAATCTAAATTTACTTTTATTTTTTTAGCTTTTACCAAATGCCAATATATTTGCAACGTATATAAATAAACGTTACAATATATAACTATTTTTATGTTAGTAGTTTTACAGTTAAAATATTGGTAAAAAAAAAATAGGCCTATCAAAAAATTATAGGTGCCAATGTGATAAGTCATAGACTGAAAAACTAGTTTCCTTGATGAAAGTTTCATCTATTGCTTATAAATAAATAATACTTCTGTATATAATATAAAAATAATATAAATAACAATTCGTGTCAATTGTTAATACAGAGTTTAATATAAATAAATAAAAACAAATAATATTTCCAAGCGCTTTCAACTCTTACGAGTTCTTATCAATGCAGTGTAAACAATTCTATTTTCTCCTAGGTGATGAATCTAACATTTCATTGTATTGGCCAGGAACAACTAATCGAAAAGCTGGTTACTTTTAAATTCATAGCACAAGATGAATTTTGTATAATATACGATTCTTTAATCTTGTGTTTTTTATCATGTGTTTCATTCATTAATATTGTAAAATCCTTTGGACTACATATATGGCCTGTATTATTTTGGTGAACATAAAAAACTGAATAAACTGTATCATCTTCTCTTGCTCTATTATAAGTATATTTATGTTGTTGAAGGCGATATTTAATATTTGTTTTGGTTTCTCCAACATATATTGCACTACAATTTATTTGTGGGCATCTAATAGAGTATACAACACTGCTTTTATCCTCCTTATTTATTATTTCCTTAGAATTATTTATTAACCTATTAAGGTTAGGTGGAGTTCTCCATGCTAATCGAAAATCTTGACTTAAAACTTTTATTATATTTTTATTAATATTGGGAATAAAAGCTAATGACATCCATGGTTTATTATTCATATTTATATGGTCACTATTATGATGTTGTTTATAATGCTTCAATATAGTAGATAATAGCATTTGTTTATTATAACCCACTTGTATTAAATCTTGCATATAACATTTTATATTATCTTTCATAAACATTTCATTTGAGCACAGTCGTTATCCATCAGCAACTTTTATTCTGCAAATGTTTGCGAATGTAAAAACACATAAGCTTAATGCTCCTTTAAGATTAATGATGGATTTTACAAGGGCATACTATCAAAAGCTAGCAAAAATTTTATTTAAGTGGATTTTAGATTTTGTTGGGTTTGGAAAATATACATTAAAATCGTCATTTGATTGTGTTACTATACTTAATAAAACAGCTATAATTAAGGAGTATGAGTTTGTTTCATTGGATGTGGTGGAATTATATGGATCAGTGGATCGATCTGCATCTATTACAATTTTGAGAGATAAATTGTGTGCTAAAAAAATGCCACAGGATAAAATATCTTTCATTATAGATGTTTTAATTTGGATAAGCAATGATATTGTTGCAGCACATGGTAGTAACTTATATAGAATGGAAAAAGGATGGCCAATGGGTTTGGCTGTAAGTGGATTATTAAGTAATTTGTTTGTAGATAATATAGAACAGCGAATTGTGCATCCCATATTAGTAAGAAATGAGAACACATTATATTGTAGATATGTGGATGATGTTTTGATATATAGGCTACCAGACATTATAAAGCAAATTTTTGATAGTTTGCAGAACCAAGATGGTTTAGTTTGGACAATAGAAAGAGAAGACAATTCTAGTATTAAATACCTAGATTTGCAAATATCAAGGGTGGATGATAAATTAGTATATAAAATGGTTGTAAAACATATAGAAAGAGAAGACAATTCTATTCATCCAACATCTAATGTTCCTTTAGTACACAAATTAGCTGGTTTTAGAGCTTTTTTAACACATAATCAATGGCTGTGTTCAAATGAAATGTTTATGAAAGATAATATAAAATGTTATATGCAAGATTTAATACAAGTGGGTTATAATAAACAAATGCTATTATCTACTGTATTGAAGCATTATAAACAATGTCATAATAGTGACCATATAAATATGAGTAATAAACCATGGATGTCATTAGCTTTTATTCCCAATATTAATAAAAATATAATAAAAGTTTTAAGTCAAGATTTTCGATTAGCATGGAGAACTTCACCTAACCTTAATAGGTTAATAAATAATTCTAAGGAAATAATAAATAAGGAGGATAAAAGCAGTGTTGTATACTCTATTAGATGCCCACAAATAAATTGTAGTGCAATATATGTTGGAGAAACCAAAACAAATATTAAATATCGCTTTCAACAACATAAATATACTTATAATAGAGCAAGAGAAGATGATACAGTTTATTCAGCTTTTTATGTTCACCAAAATAATACAGGCCATATATGTAGTCCAAAGGATTTTACAATATTAATGAATGAAACACATGATAAAAAATGCAAGATTAAAGAATCATATATTATACAAAATTCATCTTGTGCTATGAATTCAAAATTAACCAGCTTTCCGATTAGTTGTTCCTGGCCAATACAATGAAATGTTAGATTCATCACCTAGGAGAAAATAGAATTGTTTACACTGCCTTGATAAGGACTCGTAAGAGTTGAAAGCACTTGGAAATATTATTTGTTTTTATTTATTTATATTAAACTCTGTATTAACAATTGACACAAATTGTTATTTATATTATTTCTATCGCTTATAGTGTTCAAATATCTCATTTGATCATTATAACAAAATATAGATTACTAAAGAAGTATTTCATATTCTGTCATGATTTGATGAGTTATCAAATAATAGAAACTAGAATTTGAGATCCATGGATTATGGTCCAGCAAATATTTCTGTTACTTAAACTCTTGAATTCCCAAACAATAAACCATTCGATGGATTTTTATTATTATTTCATAATGATTTATCTTTATTTCAGGCAATAAATTTATATTTTAAAAATTACACATACACACTCACATATTATCATCATCAACCATTATCAATCCACTGTAGAATGAAGGTCTCTCCAAGTTCAATCCATCTTCTCTGATCTTTAGCTTCTCTTCTCCACATCACCCCTGCACACTTTCATTATTTCATCCATCCATCTCACATGTGGTCTCTTTCTGAGTCTTTTACAATCTCTTGGAACCCAGTTTAAGATTTCACATATACTCACATATATTCTTTATTATTATGCTGGAATCTATATTTAACACATTCAGATACCAGTTTTTTTTTTTTAGTATATATATATTTTTAAATTTTAAATCTACTGTTATAGTGAGTTTTAGTTTGTATGTTTTCAATTTCAGATATCGAAATATGATCTTATTATTATTTTGATTGTACTTTCACAGTGTTTCTCATTTCTTAATATTTTTTTTCTTTTTTTGTTGAACTCTTTTGTCTCTCCTGTGATTTTCCTTTCTATTAGAATTCATGGACAACTGACGTTTAATCCATTCATTTTGAAATGAGGTTGATCTTGAAGTAATTTTATTCCATTTCTAGTGCAGATAAAAATTATAATTGATGTTTCAGATTACAATTCTGTTGCTTCGAATATTTGCATCTAAAGGAATTTTTGCTAGCAAATTGCTTCTGATGAATTTGATTTCTCCCCTCCACCCGCTTCCCATCTTTTCTAACTGCAGCTGAAACAGATTATGAATTGAATAATTGAAATTGCAAAATATAAACCAGGTGATGAATATTTGAATTCTCTTATTGTAGTATTTTCATAGAGCTCCGTTTGTTTACTTTACATTTTATATTTTGCTTTCTTCAAATTCTAAAAAATAATAATAATAAAACCATTTATTTTTAAAAATAACACAAAAATATTATAATTTCAATTTATTTATTTAAACTAGAACATTTTTTATGATTAAATATAATTTTTATTAGATTCTTTCATGCTCTATGTGTAAATAGATATATACGTGTATGTAATATTTACATAATTTTAACAAATGTAGATTGCCAAAAAACCGGATATGGTATGTACAAGATTTTAGAGATGAAAACAATGTAGTTATGAATATTAAGACAGATTTATGTATAATGAGAATTATATTTAAAAATAAAATTATTCTTCATAGTTTAGAGAAGAGATCGAATGATGCCTTAGCAGTTGAAGATCTTTAGATCGAAGCTCGATTATTGGTGCCATAATTTGAAGATCTCATGACCGTCATGTAACAAAACATTCAATTGTTTTTAAAAATAAAATTAATTTTTGATATTAAGATTTATTTATTAGTAGTAAATAAATATGGGTAAAGATAAAATAAGAATGAAGGTTACATCTTATTATAGTCATTATTTTATGATCAGCACTTTACTAATTATATTTTTTTTTACTATTTACATCTAGATAAATAAACTATTTTTGCGATGGATAGATAAATAAACTATTAGCAACCATTATAACATATAGTAAGTGAAAAAAAATCTCATATTTAATTTTGATAAGATTTATAAATATGTGTGAATATTACACTACCAAATCCTTTATATATATATATATGTTATATTTTGTTGGTTCATCCATGTATGATTTTTTTTTTCAAAATATTTATTATGTGCCGGTCAAAATCGTGTATTCATTCAACAAGACCAATAATCCAAGCAAAAGTACCTTGAATCCAACCTTGCACAAGATACTTATGTCAGGTACAAGGATGAATCCTAACCTATTTGCCTAAACTATTGCCTCTCTGACTAATGGATAACGTTTGTGATGACACTAGCAGTGCTTGGTTTTATTCCGTCCCAGCTGGAGGTCATAGTTCACATAGAGACTCAAAATAATGATGGGTTTATATGAAAAATCAATGATTTAATGGATTCTGACAATTGCAGAACGGTACAGATATGATTTGATCGATTACTAATGGTTTGAACCGTAGTAATGATAATTCTTTATGGCAACATTACAAAGAATTGAATTTAGAACCAAGAAATATTTAAATAAATAGAGTAATTAACCTTAGAGATTGGGAGTGATGACAAACTAAACTTATTTAAATGACAATATTATAGGAATTTATTAAAGAATTTAGTACAAAATAAGTTAAGTCTTTGTTTATACAACTTTGTGATTTTATTTAATTCGTTTTGATGCGGCTTTGACAAACAATGTAAAAGTTTGTTAATTGGTCGGCCAAAAACCAATCAGCAATAAAATAAGATATTACAAATAAATGTTATATATATATTACAAAATATGAAAGATGGGCATTTAAAACACTATTACATTTAAAATCATTTGTATATAATGAGTGTGGGAAGCAAAATAGTTCTTAAATAAATAATTGACAATTATACAGTCAGATTTAATTAATTATGAAATTTGTTTGTAAAGGACGTGCCATCATGGCAGAGAGCACATCAGGTTTGCTAAATAAAGATATAAAATGATGAAGAAGACAGTATGCTATTATAGATTACAACAAAATAAATGAGGTGGCTTTGCTAAAAGAAATTCCTGCTATGTACAGGTAGATAAGAGAAATGTTGGCCCTCTAGCCAAAGCATGTCTCTGAATAATAATAAAATATTTTTGATGTGCTGGACTTCTTAATGGCAATGCTCGAAAAGATCCCTTGGTATGAACTATGTCTACTTTGAGGGAGTGTAAAAGGTTGGACTGGTCAGATTCCAAAGGTCCTAAGAGGTTGGTAGCAAAGCAAGAATAGCAATAATAAAGAAATGGTTGTAACTATAAATACACAATGCCTTAGACATATATAGATAGATAGATAGATAGATAGATAGTGTATCATTAACAAAATAATAAATCCTGATTAAAATCATTGGCTCCTGATATAATGTAAAGTCCCAGAAACGTTAGGTCATTAATGAATGAATAGTAAATTATATTACAAAAAGAAAGGCAAGAATTAAAACTAAAATATAAAATTGTTTTCCCCACTCATCACGGAAGATTACAAAATAGGACTTGTCTTTAATTAACATAGACGGGCATTAAATATCAAACTAATAAATTGTAAATCATAATTTTAATATTTTCTGACAAATAAAATATATGTATGAAATATATATATACTGATAAAATTCTATGATAAATTTTACTTAATTGATTCACTAAAATTATTTATTCTTTCAGAAATAATTACAGGGCTATTTTAAATTGGAGGTAATAGTAAGATACTTTTAAAATAATTTCAATCATTCAAATAAATATATATATGAGGTACAAAACTAAATGAGCTTTCTATTAATTAATTTACGGAAGGAAGTCTTCTTGTAATGATTTTTAAATTAAAAAAAAATAACGAATCTAACCAGTCCAACCTTTTACACTTATAATTAAATAAGTACAATGTTTACAGAGACAATTATGTCTACATGGTAAATTAAAAGGAAAGCTAGAATTACACACATAAAAGCGAATTACATGATTATAAATAAATAAAAGATAGTATTATTCTGGGAAAGAGGTAAACCCGAATACCTGGTCTACTGTTAACACACAAGTAGACCAATTAAGCTCACCAACTCACCTAGACAAATTGCCTCACACTACCAAGAGTCACATAGTCAATCTAGAGTTTGGTCAGATCACCATTGGAAAAATCACAACCACTATGAAGGCTTAGGTATTTATGCTAAATCTATATACTAACATTTCAACTTAATTAATTACAGGCTAAATAGAATACTATTCGTAGAACGTTAACATTGTTATAAATCATTGTTTACTGTGTATGTATCTATAGTTATCTTTACAATACTCTATTCATCACATGGTTTATGGTTTGTGTAACCAAGCCAAAATGTCAATATATTTGTAAAAAATCATAGATGGATAACCCCCCAAAAATATCATTTATACCAGTGACCTATGAAAATATTCACATCAACATATATGTAAGTCAATATATATATTTCATTAAAAACCAGTCAACACTTAGACCAGGGGTCCCCAATCCTATGGCCGCGGGCACCATGGCGCCCACAGACAACTTTATGTGTGCCTGCAGCCATCCAAACACGATAAAAAATTATTTAACTGAAATGAGACCCTTTGATTTCTCTTGGAGGCCTTAAAGGAACTGAGCAGGGCAAATTCCTAATGTCCACTCCATATGTTCTTGTCATTGCAGCTGTTATTACTATGTGATTATTCATATAGTATACGAACATGGATGGGCTGCTCACCAACACACATTAGCCAGCATGGTGAGTTTATTGGCTTTTTACCTCTGAGTTTAAGATCAAGAAACACCATGGTCTTTCTTCTCAGTGCCTGATAAGGCAGAATAAATGTTTGTGTAAATGATAAATATTTTTCCAATACATATATACAATTATGACAGACAAAAATAAAGCATGGCCCTTATTCCCAGGAGGCTGTAAAGTCACCAACCAAGGCAGCGGTTGGTGGCTGAAGGCGGAGGGTGCTAAGAACCCCCTGATTGCGGACCCAGGCTGCCATTTGATGACAACTTTTTATTTAGGTACTTACAACTGCAGATCACTTACAAGTGAAGGAAGATTGCAAGAATTAGAAGAAGAACTGTCTTATATTAAATGGGACATTATTGGACTTTGTGAAGTTAAAAGAAAAGGAGAAGAAACAATTGATTTAAAAAGTGGACATATACTCTATTATAAAGGCACACATATTGGAAATACAAGTGGAGTAGGATTCATTATAAATAAAAAGTGGAAGAACAATATTGTGGAGATTGATGGTGTATTGGACAGAGTGGCAAGATTAGTTATACAACTTAATAGCAGATACCAAATGCAGATAATTCAGGTTTATGCCCCAACAAGTTCTCATAGTGATGAAGTAGTAGAAGATTTTTATATGGATGTACAAAAGGCTTTTGATCAGAGTAAACAACATTTTAAAATTGTTATGGGAGACTTTAATGCTAGAATTGGTAGACAAATGAAAGATGAAATTGCTGTAGGTAATTTTGGTTATGGTAATAGAAATGAGAGAGGACATAGACTTGTGGAGTTTGCAGAAAAAGAAAAACTTTATATTATGAATTCATTTTTTGAGAAAAATGTTAAAAGGAAATGGACATGAAAGCATCCAAGTGAAGGTACAGCAGAATTGGATTATATTTTGACTAACAGAAAATACATATTTCAAGATTGTAATGTTCTTAATAAATTTAACACAGGAAGTGATCATCGATTAGTAAGGTGTAAGTTACATGTTAATGTAAAACTAGAGAGACAAAAATTATTAAGAAAAACAATATTTACAGTTGATGTTTCTAATCTTCAGAAACATTCTAATGAATTTAAATTAGAATTTACAAATAGGTTTCAAGTGTTAGGAGATTTTGAACATGATACAGATTTGAATGAAATTAATATGAAAATAACTGATACACTTTTAAAAACTGCAACAAACATAGCTGGTAGAAAAAAGCAGCAATTGACTTATAAAATTTCTACTGAGACTAGAGAATTTATGAAGAAAAGAAGAAATATGAAGATATACAAAAATGATGTATTAAAAAGAATTGAATATCTCGAATTTTGTACAATGGTACGGAAAAGAGTTGAAAATGATATAAGAAAGTATAACTGTGAAATAGCAAGGAAAGCTGTAGAAGAAAATAAAAGTCTCAAAAATGTTAAACAACATTTTGGTATTGGTAGGAAATTTATATCTGCAATAAGAAAAAAAGATGGAATTATTACTAAAAAGAGAGATGACATCATGAAATTGGTAGAAGATTTTTATCAAGAATTATATAGTAATAAAGAACAAGTACCTCCTATATCTATTACATCTTCCGAATTGCCCAGAATTTTAAATGAAGAAGTGAGACATGCAATTAAGTGTATGAAGATAGGAAAGGCTTCAGGAAATGATGGAATTATAATTGATATATTAAAAGAAGCAGGTGAAGAAATAGAAATAATTTTAGCAAAGTTATATACCAAATGTCTAAATGATAAAGAAGTACTGGAAGATTGGAAGAATGCAGTAATAATATTAATATTTAAAAAAGCTGATAAAGAAGATATTAGAAATTACAGACCTATCAGCCTTTTATCAGTTTTATATAAATTTTTTACTAAGATAATTACAACTCATCTACAGAGAACTTTGGATTTCCACCAACCAAGAGAACAGGCTGGATTTAAAAGTGGTTTTAGTACAATAGATCATATTCAGTTATTGAGAGAAGTCATAGAAAGGACAAACTAATATGAGTTGTCATTATGTTTTGGATTTGTAGATTATGAAAAGGCATTCGATTCTATACACATTTCTTCAGTGATTAAAGCATAGGATCATCAAGGTATAGATCCAGGATATTGTCATATTTTAAAGAATATTTATAAAAATGCAACAGCAACAATTAGATTACATAATGATACTGGAAAAATCAACATTGAGAAAGGTGTAAGACAAGGTGACTCCATATCTCCAAAACTTTTTACAGCAGTGCTGCAAGAAATATTTTGTGGATTAAAATGGGAAACTAAAGGAGTGAAAGTAAATGGAGAGTATTTAAGTCATTTAGATTTCACAGATGATGTAGTTGTTTTTGCAAATAATGCTTCAGAGCTGCAGGAAATGTTGCAGGAGTTAGCAGATGAAAGTAGAAAAGTAGGACTAAAGATAAATGTTAAAAAGACTAAAGTAATGTTTAATCGATTTGCTCAAAATATGAAAATAAAGATTGATTATGAAGAATTAGAAGAAGTTAACAGTTACAAATACCTTGGTCAGATTATTATTACAGATGGAAACATAATGGAGGAAATTAATCATAGAATTAAACTTGGTTGGAGTGCTTTTGGTAGAAATAACTTGATACTAAAAGGAAATATGCCTATGTGTTTGAAAAGGATGGTTTTTAACAAATGTGTTTTACCAGTTCTTACTTATGGATCTGAGACTTTGACACTTAATAGAAGAGCAATACAGAGACTTCAGACCACTCAAAGGAGTATGGAGAGATGTATGTTGGGAGTAACAAGAAGAGATCGAAAACGCAATGTATGGGTAAGACAACAAACAGGTGTTACTGACCTTATTGAAAAAAATTAAAAGATTGAAATGGAGTTGGGCTGGACATATTGCTAGAAGAGATGATAATAGATGGACAATTGAAATTTTAAACTGGATTCCAAGAGATTGTAAAAGACCCAGAAAGAGACCACATGTGAGATGGATGGATGAAATAAGAAAATGTGCAGGGGTGTTGTGGAGAAGAGAAGCTAAAGATCAGAAAAGATGGATTAAACTTGGAGAGACCTTCATCCTGCAGTGTATTGATAATGGTTAATGATGATGATGATGATTGTAATCAAATTGTAGGGCATACTATACTTTTACAGTGTAAAAATATAAACGTTAATTATATGTTAAAATTTTATTTTTGAAATAAAATTTTTTTGTACATTACGTGTATTATTAACAATATCCAACTATAAATTTACATTAAAAAAATAAATGGTGCTCACTACCTGGTTGAAAAAATAAATGGGGCCCGCCACCTGCCCGGTATTATAGAATGTGCTCTTAAGTGCAAAAAGGTTGGGGACCCCTGACTTAGACAATCCCAATATTAATAAAGATCAACAATCTCAAATTGTTGTCAAGGCAACCTCCTTTTAACAATAAATAAGCTAGAGAGAGAGAGAGAGAGAGAGAGAGAGCGAGAGAGAGAGAGAGAGAGAGAGAGAGCAAGAGGGAGAGGGAGAGAGAGAGAGAGAGAAAGAGAGAGAGAGATATTTCAAAAATAGCAAGAAGGTATTGAAGGTAAAATACATAATTGAAAAAATAAAGAGCTATTATTTATCTCATTGAAAGAATTAATGCACTGAAATAGACATATCTTTAAAAATATAGCAATAGGTGGATAGCTGAAGTTCTAAACAAAATCTTAAAATGTTTGCACAAAACTTAAAAAAGAAAATGTGTGAGGTAAATGGAAAAGATGAGCACAATTTTGGGAATAGTATGAAAAAAAAAAACCATGGGGCTGAAAAATTGGATTAAACTAAAAATGATATAATATATATATATATAGATAGATAGATAGATAGATAGATAGATAGATAGATAGATAGATAGATAGATAGATAGATAGATAGACAGACAGACAGACAGACAGACAGACAGACAGACAGACAGACAGATAGATAGATAGATAGATAGATAGATAGATAGATAGATAGATAGATAGATAGATAGTATAATCCAATGTTTAATAAAAGTTTTTTTAAGTTAGTTCCAATATTTTAAATTCATTATTCAGTAAATTTTATTAAATCAATCTTCCAATTCATATTTGTTTTGTTGTCAAGTCTTTTAAAATCTCTTGTGAGTGTTATATATTTTATTTTTAATTCATGCCCATACTAGCTATATTTCAGTTTTTAATTTTTTTTAAAAATAACAGTACTATTTTTTTAATTGTTTACAATATATTTTTTATTTAAAAATCTGATCAATTCTATATCTTTGCATATCTTGCTGTCTCTGTATATTTCTCTATACAAATAAAAACCAGTAAAACACATTTAAAAACAGTTTGCTTACAAAAACATAAACATATCTGATGATTTTAACAAGAGGAATGCTGTTAGAGATGAGAAAATAAAAAGCAACATGCTAAAAATATGACTAAAAAAACAAAACAAAGAAAGGTATATAAATAAAATATTTTATAAAAGAATTACTAAGATCATTTAGTAATTGAAATACAGGCTTATTATATACCTGTATCAATATATGTAATATATAGGATATATGAGCACAGACTTTCATACGACCCACCATTTACCACTTTATCTCATAACATTGATACACTTGAACACATATATGTCGAAAAGGTAAATAATCACCATATATGTATTTCATGCTAAACCAGCAATCATCAGTTGGTCCAGATTACCATCTCCATACATATATGCAACAAGTGCTCACATATATATATATATATATATTAAGATAGCCAATCTTCATACTTTAATGGACAGACTTCAATCCACTCTATACTCCAATTCTTCAACTGTCGATCTAATTGAAAATCTGAAGATTGAACAATCAAGGCCATATTGACGCTGAGATTCTCATCACACCCATATTTTCATATACCCTAAGATCATTTAAATAAAATAAAATGTAAAAAAAAAAAATAGTCTTAAGATAATTATCAAATATGCACCAAAAAATAAGTTCACAAAATTAATCTGTATCCTTCTTTAAGTCTTTGTAATATCTATTTGGTTGATATATATTTATAATTCATTTCTCTTCTAAAGTTTTTCATCAACTTTTACAGTCTTTAAATCTTAATTTTAGTCTAAGAATTGTTCATTCTATTTTTTAAAAATGTGTTCCAATTTTAATTATTTCAGTAAATCTTAAATTGGTGATTATACGTACATAAATAATCCATTATAGAATAAAAAAATCTTTTATATTTAAATAGCAATAGAAGGATAAATAAAATATGCTGAGCAAAAATTCACATATAAATTAGTAATAAGTAGTCATAACTTTAAATATATGTAATTGAAATGGAAGAAGTAATCACCTCCCATTGATTTATGTAACATCAACGACTATGAAAAGACAACCCTGTTTATCCATTATATCCCAAATTTCATGTTAAATTTATTGTATAATTAAAATGTCATAACATAAAAAATTAATTAATTCCAAGTGGTTAAAAATAAGATAAATTCTCCCTCCTATAATATTTGAATTACATTTGTATAATTTGAACATCTATTAAAAATATTAGACACTTAATAGATTCAAGCTGTGAATATGAACTGTAAAAAAAAGGATGGCTTATGTATAGATGAGCTTAAAGGACAAGTGAATTCACTTGTTCTTTTAAATCTTTGCTTATAGGAGAGTACATGTCAATTGGTTAAAACAGCACACGTGTGGAGAGCGATTTGTTCCAAGACTATTGCAATAAATACTGTGCTGTATAAAAATAAAAATTTTCATTAACATAGAAGTACATGTAATTCATTTTTCTTGCATTCTAAAATCATATATTTAATATTTTATAAAAATACAAAAACTTTTAATTGATTTGAGAAGTAATGAAATAAAAATCAAAAAAATAATTTTTAAATGTTGCACATTTTTATATCATGATAAATAGAAGAACCTAAATTGTTATTGAAAAGAAATTTAGGAGACGGGGTTTGAGTGTATTACTCCTCCCATTAAACAAAAGCATTTTATGAAATATTTTATATATATTACTTTTTTTTTACTTATCAGCCTTCTGATATTTTGAAACAGAATTTGTAACTATTCATATTCAAATTCAAAAACTGAGAATATAAAAAGTGCCACCATATTTCTAGTATTTGAAATGAAATTGGCATGCATTCAAAATCCCTTACAATATTTTTTGCTTATGAAGTTAATCTTTTTTAAAAAGCAAATTTTTGTTAAACTAGGAAATTAAAACTTCATTCCTCATTTTTTTTAAATTTTTACTCTAATTAACTGGAAATGTTTTTTAATGAATTAGTCATAAAATTCAACAGGAGCATATTTTTAAAAAAATACTACCATCTAGTGAACATCACTGAAAACTTAGTAAACTGATATCAATGCAGTTTGAAATTAGATATTCCAACATTATCAGACTAGAAAAACAGCTGAATTGACTATAAAACATTGCATTCCCATATCTAGTGAACATAATTGAAAACTCAGTGACCAGATATCAATGCAGTTTGAAATTAGATCTGCCAAGATTGTTAAACTGGAAAAACAGCTGGGCTATCCTGAAATATTTCATTCCCATATTATATTATCATCAGTACCTAATGGACAATACAGAGACTTCAGACTACTCAAAGAAGTATGGAGAGATGCATGTTGGGAGTAACAAGAAGAGATTGAAAACACAATGTATGGGTAAAAGAACAAATAGGTATTACTGACCTCATTGAAAAAATTAAAAGATTGAAGTGGAGTTGAGCTGAACATATTGCTAAAAGAGATGATAATAGATGGACAATTGAAATTTTAAACTGTATTCCAAGAGATTGTAAAAGACCCATAAAGAGATCACATGTGAGATGGATGGATGAAATAAGAAAGTGTACAGGGTTAATATGGAGAAGAAAAGCTAAAGATCAAGAAGATGGATTGAACTTGGAGACACCTTCATACTGCAGTGAACTGATAATAGTTGATGATGATGATGACCTAATGGGTGCTACAATTAAAGAAAATTCATTTGATATTACCATTATCAATAATATTCCATCCCATAGACAGATTGAGAGAGCAGTCATATCATCAATTCATCCATTTCTCCAATCCATTCTTTTCATTGCCTATCTCTTCAACTCCATATAACTCTTCCTATATCTTACATTATCCAGCAATGGCAATCTTTTGAATTCTTTCATCTTGTTTCCATCACCAGTCACACCAAAAACATCTTTTATTAAACTAAACTTTCTTCTTAATATATGCCCAATACAGTTTCTCTTTCTATCTCTAATTTCCTCAGTTATTCTTCTTTTTTCATTTATTTTTTTCAAAACATCTTCATACAAAAATGTTAAAAATCATTTACATGTTATGAACAAAATAAAAAAACTCATAGTATTTTTAAGTTAAATAAAATACTTTAAAAATGCTTTTTAAGCCTATTTGAATATATTTGATTTACTGAATTTTGTTTAGATTAAGTGATATGAACGATTTTGTGCAGTTTAACATCAGATTATGAAATTTTCTATTCTAATCCAATACTGCCTAAGTTCTTAAATAATAGGCCTTATTAAATTAAATTTCAATGATAATCTATCTTTATTCCCTTTGTCATTGAAGAGTTTATCTGGATTTAATGCATCTGAATTCATTGAACCATTTATCCAGCATCAATGTTATACTTTTCTTACTATCAACTTACTAGTCTGGGATTTAAAAAACATCTTAATGTTTGAATTCAATCCTATACTGTTTTCATAGTTATATAGTTTTGAAATCATTTCAGGATCTATATATTTAAAACAGGAAAAACTCACTATATATATTCCCCCACACAGCAAGCTAGAGTAATCAATGGATAACAACAGTTATACACAAGCATAAAAGAAGGTGGTCATGTGATGTTTATTGATCTATATATTTCAGTGACTTCAATTTTATAACAACTGTAAGTATCATATGGCAAGAATTGCTACAACAAACACCACAACACCAGGTTATATAATGCTTTTAAGAAAATATTTCTGTTTACAATGTTATTTGCATTCATTTGAGTTGTCTTTACAATTCTATAAAAACATTAATACTATTTAAGAACAATAGTTTTATTCATTTAATTCTAACTGCTCATATTAATTTTATTTAGTTAAAATTTATTATAATTCTGCAACTTTTCTGCTTTCTATTTATAAAGTTTAAAATTTTTAAAATTCAATCTAAAGTTGTGAAAACTTTCTGAAGCCACAATTATTATTCTATGTTCTCCAGATAAAAAATTTAAGGATTATTAATTATTATTTTTTAGGACAGAAATTATGATATCATTGATAATAAAGATATATTTTTTAAAATTTAATTAAAGATTACTAATATATATTGTAAGGTATACATATGCCATTACATTATTTTAAAATTAAAACAAAAAGATTGTAAATAAAAATTGATTTATTAAAAAGAAAAAACTTAACTTAAAAACTGAAAATTGAAAGTTATATTTAACGTATATATTGTCGTGCAGATGGAAAACTTAGTTTAAGAAAAAAATATTTGAAAGTATTTTTTTTTGTAAAAAAGTAAAAATATAAAGATTGATATTTTGAAAATAGAAATAATGTTGATTTCTATAATCTTAGAAAATGGAAATGATTGTTTTATTAATTAAATGATTGTTCTAAAAAACACTAGCCCTTGGACACTCGAATAATTAAATGGTCAGATAAGAGAATAAAAATAAATTAAATGACCAATAGAAGCATGAAACCACAGCATGGACCATAAATGGAACATGAGAGCCAGTGACATCATGTTCAATCGATCTGGAAAAATGCTGATAAGAGGCTAATAGAAATATAAAACCCCAAATATTGGAATTCAGTAGATTATTATTATTTTTGTCTTAGATGCTGACTATTAAGCTATATATGAACTATAGCTATATTGCAGACTTTACAATGTAAGAGTCTGCGATAGATTTAATTTCTTGACAACCAGTTGAGGCCTCCCTATGACAGTTATGGACCAAAAGGAATGGCAAGTAGTTGCTTCATTTTAAAAAAAAGGACAAACAATCTATGTATGTGATCATGAAGATGGACCTCTAAATCTGCAGAATCCGTAAAGTATAAACTTTTACCAATTGAACCTTTTTTTTAAATAAATATATCTTCAATATGTAATCAATCCATAAAAAAAAAGTAATAGAAATAAATGGACTCTTATCTGACCAAGAATAGAACTCTAAATCAATTATTAATATTTATTTTTATATAAGTTTTCTGTTTCAATCATTTCCATTTTGCTTTATTTATGTTTGTATTTAACCAAGGTTATTTATCTTTATCTGTTAACTAAAATGTATTAAATTTAAGTTGGATGTAGATAGCTGCATAGATTCATTAATGTTTAGTTGTTTTTTTTTTTTGATTTTCATATGATTAAAATATATAGATATCAGTAAATATGACACCTCATGCTGAGTGTCCAAACATATTTATTCATATATATTTTAAGTTATTGGGGTCAATGTAGCACCTTATGATGAGTGCCATTGGGTTTATTGTAAATTTCTCTCTGCAATTCCATCAATAACTTTATATTTTAATCATTTATGTTTATTTTAAAGGGCTTTAATTTCATGCTATTTGTTTCATAGTTAGGTTGATGCTGGTGGAGGGATATATGGGTGTTTATATCAATGTAATGTGAAGCATGTTTAGCATACAGAGCAAAGCCCAATTGAATGCATGACCCAAAGATGCAGTCATTGCATTGCAATGGACACAGACATATTTCCTGTGACATTGACCCCTTTTAGCTCTATGGATAGGGACTATAAGTCAGCAGATAGACCACTCTCCCCCATACGTAGCATTTCTCTTTTTAAATATTTTATATACATGATTCTTTCACCAGACAGACACACATTCCTGTATTGGACAAGGATCATGTCCTTCAAATAATATCACACTGTCAGGTGTACATTGGTTGCATCTATATATCTGGAAGCAGGTGTTGGGGTTGGCTACGAACTTTTAGTCTGAGATTGAATGATTGTTTTGTGAAAAGTTTTTAACTGAGTAATCTATGTAGCCTATTTAAACTCAACATTCTAAAGTAAAAATATTATTAAAATGTCCATCTGTGCAGACTGTTTAAAATAATAATTTAAATTTAAAAACGAATATTAAAATCTAAAATCAAGATAAATTTTTATTCCTCAATTTTAAATATTTATATATGTGTGTTAATAAATGTTTTTTTTGTGTGTGTTATTACTGGCAGTGGCTTATTTTATTTATTAAATATTGAATTTATACTATAATTATATTTGCTGCACATTGAGCTAGTGGCATGGGTTGATGGTTGGAATAAAACATATATTAAAAATTAGATCTTAACAGTATATATCTGCCTATTATATAAATTTTCCAGGTTCCAATAGCCTGGTGGCATGTACTGCAGATACGGTAAGATTCTGAACTTTCCTCGACTGTTATAATATATATATATCATTATTATTATTATTGACAACCATTAGCAATCCACTGCAGGATGAAGGTCTCTCCAATCTCTAGCCACTCTTCTCCACATCACCTCTGCACACTTTCTTATTCCATCCATCTGGCTCACATGTGGTCTTTTTTGGGACCTTTTACAATATCTTGGAATAGAATTTAAGATTTCAATTGTCCATCTATTATCATCTCTTCAAGCAATATGTCCAACCCAACTCCACTTCAGTCTTTTAATTCTTTCAATTATGTCAGTAACATCCATTTATTTTCTTACCCATATATTGTGTATTTGATCTCTTCTTATTACTCCTAATATGCATCTCTCCATACTTCTTCAAGTTGTTTGAAGTCTCTGTATTGCTCTTTTATTAAATGTCCAAGTCTCAGATCCATAAGTAGGAACTGGTAAAACACATTTCTTAAAAACCTTTCTTCTCAAACACATAGACATATTTCCTTTCAGTGTTAAGTTATTTCAAAAGCACTATATATATATATATATATATATATATATATATATATATATATATATATATATATATATATATATATATATATATATATATATATATATATATATATATATATATATAAAAAAATAAATTCAACAACACAGAATAAAAGAATCATTTATCTTTTGAAAATGACTTTATTCTTATGATTAAAGTTTGTGGTTAAAGTAGTATAGAATTAAATGGACACTTATAAGCATAGTAAACTAATTTGATTATTATAATAAAATTTAGTTAAATGAGAACTGTAATTGAAATCTCAAGGAAATCAGTATGTAAATAAAGTGAAAAAACAAAAAATAATTGACTAGTAAAATGTTATTATTTTTCATTAAATTTCATTACTAATGAATCTGAAAAACAAAAAGAAAGTTTTAAATCAGCATAAATATTCAAACAAAACCTATTTAGAAATCTATGAAAAAGACAATAGTAGTAGGATTCTATACTGTGATCTAAAGAAATCTACATAAAATACTGTAGCAGTAAAATTCTATATTAGATGTTCACCATTTCATAGGTTTACACATTCTGGTAATAAGAGTACCAAATTCCCCAAGCAGCAATGCCACCAAGTGCAAGCCTTTGTAATCAAGTGATGCAGAAAGTTTGTGCATAAAATCCCTGTCTAGTGTCTACTCAACAACATTCCACACTAATTTCTAGCTTGTCACTTTCATCAATGCGGAATCTTGGATTGGGAGCACAACTCCTAGATTTTCAGATCTAATGTGACCATCCAGTAGTGACCTTCTCCTTATTTGGTTAACTATAAAGCTAGGAGCTCAAAAACAAAAACAAAAACACCAAAATGTATAGATGATAAACTGGGTTTAGATCTATGTGACTGTACAAGTGAAAAAGTTTGGGTTGGACACATTATGGTGTTTTCATCTTAGGCTCCTAACTTTATAGTTAGCCAAATAGGTATAAGGTGGGTGATGAAGGGTTAGATCTAAGTGCAGTGCTCTCAAATCCAATATGCTTCACTGATAAAAGCCACAAGCTAGAAACTAATCTGGGGATGTTGAATAAGTAAGCACTAGATACAAATTTTATGCACATACCTTTCTGCATCCATTGATTATAAAGGCTTGCATTTAATGGTACTACTGTTTGGAGAGTTTGTTACTTTTATTTTTACAAATTCTATATTGTGATCTAAAAATAGACACTTTTTAAGTGCATTTCTGCCAGAGTCTTTTGTTTTAAATACAACTTGTAAAATAGAAAATAAACAACAACAACAACAAAAAATAATTATTTCTTACAAATCAAATATTAATGATCAGAAAATTATCTAAAACCAGATTTTTTTTTTTTAAATTAATACTATGAATATTAAAATACATTTTAAATGTCTTAAAACAGGGAGCACTTACATATCATTTCTTCACTTTCTTTGCCGGACATTTTTTGGTTAATTATCCATTTCCAGAGGCATCATGTTTTAAACAATATGGCTGCTTTTATTCATATTAAATATTTTGTAGAACTTTTTTTTAAAAAGATAATTATAAAAACACAATAAATTATACAAAACTCCAAATGATTGTAATTAAATAAAATTAATACAAATGTAATAAATAAAATAAAAAAATAAAATGAAAGAAAAGTTGCTTCAAACATGTTTTGAGATTGCACTACCATTGTTTCGTTCACACATAAAGTTTCATATGATGTCCATTAGTGTGCACTTTTCATGACGGTACTATTTCATAATTTTGAAAATACTTCACTGCATCTTCTTCTGTCACTAGTAGATTTCCCAATTTTAATCATTTCTGCAAAAGTTTGGGAAAAATAATTAACCAACAGCTTGAATGATACTAAGATAAACAAATAAATCACTGCAACATGTTAACAGTTTATACGTTGTAAAAAAAATAATTCATGAAATTGTGTGAATGGCATTTATAAAAACATATTTTTTAAAGTAAACATGAATTCATATCCAATTTTTTAATAGTTTTTTAAACTTAACATGTAACACACGTTCAATATAATAATTTTGAAGAATTAAAACAGGCAAAATTATCCCTACAGTAGTGCCACTCAGTGCAAGACAGAGTAATCAATGGATGCCAGAAGGCTTGTGCATAAAATCCCCATCTAGTGCTATTCATCCAATATCCCCAGACTGGTTTCTAACTTGTGGCTTTCATCAGTGAGGAGCTTTGGATCTGAAAGCACTGCACTTAGATTTTAGGATCTAATGCAACCCTCCAGCAGCCACCTTTTATCTCTACTTAACTACAAAACTTTGAGTCTAAAATTGAAAACATAATAATATTTCCAATCCAAGCTCATTAACTTATATAGTCATATAATCTCTCTCTCTATATATATATATATTCTAACCTGGTCTATTTGCATCCTCACTTCCGGGCAGTATATTATATTAAATAAAACGAGTTCTAGCTCAGTTAATAATTAATAAATAAAATATTCAGCATTAAAATTAAATATTTCACTAGTTCAAATTTAAAATACGAATAAGGTTCAGTTTATAAAAATAAATTGAATAAATATTTAATATTTTCATGAGAATTGGAAGTGAAAATACAGGTGACAAGATAGATTACATTGAGCCAATATCCTACAGGATAATACCTCAATGGCATAAGAACACTATCCCTCCTATTATCATTTCAAATAACAAACTTATAGTATTCTTACAACTTTAATAACTTTACTCACTAAGATTAAACTAATAATTGAATCGTAATCTTCTATTTATAATAATCTAGCTCTATAAAATCTCAGGTTCAATAAATTAATTAAAATTTACGTTAGCAAAATATGAGAAGGGTTTTTATGTCATAATCTACTACATTTAAACTAATAATAACAAATAATAATAATATTCTTCATTGTATGAACTAATTCTGTATATCATTTTTTTCACTATATTTTTATTACCATAATAAAATAACTTAATATTATCTTTTATCTTCATGTAATAATATAATAAATATGTGGTAGCATTCGATAATCTGACAAACAAAGGTGTGTGGCAACGGATAGCCTATAATTCGATATACTATTATGATAACTAATTTATGACCATAAGATAATGTAAAATTATGATTACTTAATTAAATATTCCAATTCTTAAAATAATTCTTTATTTATTTTTGTGCAAAAATATTGGGTTTAATTTTATTAACTCTATGTACAAATTCATGAAGATGGAAAAATAATAAACCAAACACACAAATTTTGAGAAAACAAATTTTAATAAAGTTCATTATAACATTAACAACATAACAATTTATTTACAATATGTACATTTAAAACATCTTAAAGATTGGTATCATTATACATTCTTTATATTCGAACCTCATTAAGTCTTTACTCTGACTTAAATAAAAAAAAATACAATATTATTTATCCCTGTTTCATTAATCTTATATAAAAAATTAAATTTATTTAATGCTTACTCAAAATATATTTTACATCCTTTAGCTATTATTCAAGTATGCTTCTTTTTTTTTATTATTGAACATCTATAGAAAACATAGTATGGATGAACATAAGATAATATTAATCGAAAACATGGATATCATTTTTACTAGACAATTTCACTTTAGCAATATCATCGATATCATGTAAAATATCTATTGATAATTTATTTCTAAATTATGGATACTATTGTTCACTATTTATTAACTATAATACATTCCATTATAACAATATTATAGTACTATATAATTATAATTACTGATACATTCTCTATTATTGAATAAATATAAATTGTACCTAAACTTATTGTGTAGATCGTTTTTACTTTATAGCATTATATTAAAAATATGCAGTACTCATTTTGTAAAAATTGAAATAAATATTTTAATATTATTTAATATTTCAAAATCAACTTTGCTTTACATATTTTATTCTTAAGATCTTATATTTTATTTCCAAAATAAAATAAATCTATAACATATTTTATGATTCTTTCATTTGAAGTCCATTGGATTTTCAATTCCAATTCATACAAATTCTATTTCTTCATACAAGTAAATGAACTCATCTCATTCCAAACAATTGCATATCTTTAACTGTAAATCATCTATTATTTTCTTTTAAATATACTATACTATACGATGTAGCTACTTAGCTACTTTTTGGAAAACTAGATAGCGAATAGATTTGTAGGATGGGAAGAAAAACTAGAGTATAGCACATAACTCATATCGAATAAACATATACCATGGCACAGTGTATTTATAAAACTAGAGGCAAGACCTTTTCCTGTCTAATATCCTCAAATACTATAAATGATGTCAAGCTAATCCTTTAGCTTTATTGAACATCAATACTCCAAGAAAATAAACACTGTCCAAAATAAGTATGCAATTACAGGGCTTTGTTAACTGCATGCACATCTATAAATATTATAAAATACTACTCATATTCCCTAAGTATCCTAACTTAATAATCTCCTGGATTTATACTTACCATATTATTAACACCAGGTCACTATCCTATTCTTATTTCCTAAAGATTTATCAAGTCTTACATCGACAAATTACTAGCTTGCATATTCAACTAATAAATAAAATTCAACTATAATTAGAGCAATCTTACTAATCTATAAGAAAAGTTTTCTTTATTTTGCATTCTAAACTAATCATATACAAACTAATCAGATGATACTTGAATATCCAATAATATGAAAGTTTTTTTTACAAAGAATCACACAAATATTTATTAGCACATTGGGTTATATTACTATTATAAAATCATAGTATGCATTTTCCAAATAAATTCTGATCTCACAATGTTTTAAAAGTGTTGTATAATGCATATATTTTAACATTCATACATTATTACATAGGCAATCTGTAAAAAAGAAAAACAAAAAAATACATCATAATAAATATCAATAATTCATTAGTTGTTACAAGTGACAATAGATCTTCATTATCACTTTTGCAGTCTTCTTTTCTCCAACTAGATATAACATCGCATACATAAAAAACACACATCCATGCTTCTATTTAAAAGGTTCTAATTTAAACTATTAAATATTATACTATAGGATTCTAATACCATAAATAATTAATATTCATGTTTCTATTCTTCTTAATCAAAAATTTACATTTAAACTAAGTTAATAAATAAAAAAATATCTTCAATTAACTCTTCAATTGACGAACGTTTTTGATAAAATTTAAAAAAAAAATGTTTATTATTTTCTCAAGAGTTTTTTTTAAAAATGTTCTCCTCCAAACGCTTTGTTTCTTCAAGAGCCTTCACCTTCCCCCATTGCTATAACGATGAACAAGACAATTTGTCGGACGGGCGGCAGTAAGCAATTTTAAAAAAAAATACATAGTAGTAAAAAATTATGACGTCTTTTTAAATCTTGAAAATTAAACAAAATAATCATCAATCTATTTTGGAATAGTTAATAAAATAATAGTTTATAACTTCTATAGTCCAGAATGATGATTATTGAAATTATAATACTAAAAAAAATAATCCTGTGAAGCTTCTTAAATTTCTCATATAAGCATAATGATGCATCCCATTTAGTTTAACTTAACTTAATCTATCCGATAAACTTTTGCGCAATATAAATATATTTCCATGGTTCCATCCTTTTATTTAATCATATATTACTTTCTTTATAGGTTTTTTCCTTAGTGAATTTATTTCCATTTAGTACTTATTTCCAGCGTTTCATAATTATCTTAATTTTCAGGTTTTCCAAAACAAACTATGCATATTAACCCTTAAAAAGACTAGGTTTTTTATAATATATACGCTTTAGTAAATATTCTTCGTGAGTTTTTGTCTTAAAATAATTTCTTGTAAAATTATTTAATGTTTCCTTCACAAAGGATATAACATTTGCTTTTATAACTTGATATTTCTATAAATTTATCATAAAGTATATTTGTCTTAATACTTCTTAATCTTAAACAAGCTTATCTTACTATATAAAAATAATGCATCTTTACTTTTAGATGGCAAACAGTTTTTTTTTTTAAGTTTCTTGTATAATGTCCATACTGCTATTTTATTAATTAGAACGGTTCTCTTGTTCAGCACCAATGAAACTGTATCAACAAATATTATATACATTTTTAAAATATTATAAATTAAATATATTTCACTTCTTGGTATATCCATTTTATTATCGCAAAGTTCTAAGTTAGACTTTGACAAAATATTCCCGGTAAGAAAACTTTTAATAAACTAGTAGCATATGTTAAATAAAGTTATTAAAATATTTTAATTTACACTCTCGTTTTGCAAAATACTTTTTTTAAAATAATAATAACCTATTAGCTTTTGCAAATAAAATTATATGAGAGCACTAAAAAAAATTGACTAAATAATAAAATTAAAATTATTATCACCTTTGAGATGATCTCTGCTACCTTTAATACATTATTAATCACACACTGGTAAATTAACTGCAATGGTATTTATACCCTGTAAGAATACCTTATCCTATTGGTTGATTCTTACTTTTAGTTTGATATCAAATTTGCATATGTTGCAAACTTACACAATTAAATTTCAAAAAATAAAAATGATGACATATTAAAACCTTAAATATTATTTAAAAATATTAATCTTAAATCAATTATTACTTTACTAAATTGATTAAATACCTTTAAAATAACTTTTAAAACAATATTTAACGAATCATCCCACTTTTACTATTTAATTTATCTATTTTTATTTTAATAAAATATTTAACTTTTTTATTAACTGTAATCGTTTTTATTACACTACTTAAAACATTTTATAATGACAGTTAACTTAATATTTAATATTTGCTTTATGCTAAGTAATCATTACATTCAATTCTATAATGCAATTCTAAAATACTTTGAACTTGACTAATCTAAATTCTAGCAAGCAAGTGTGTGCAACTCTAAATTACATAAGTCACATGATTAATAATCAAGACAGACTATTTCCGATTTCTGTCTAGGAATAATAAATTGCTACACTTATTGTATTACATAAAATAATACAATTATAAAAAATTTGGAAGAACATAATTAGGAAAATATAGAATTAAATATAACTTTCACTACCACAAAACTTACTTTTAAAATATACGATATTAATTATGATTGTTAAATACGATTTATAAATTTAAATATAACATTTATTTAATTATCAGTTTTAAAACTATTAAAATTTAATTTTTAAACATACTTTTAAATATTTATAGCGGAATTATTTATTATGGACAGTTTTTGCAACCATATGTACCAATATTTCTAGCTTTATTTAACAGTTTTAAAGTTATTCATCATAATTTTATGCATTGCGTATTTTCATTTAGCTTTAAATTGTACTTTAAGATATTATTAACAAAATATAATCAACACATCAAGAGAACATATTCTGAAATTTACAATTTTTAGTAATTTACTGCGATAAGCCATTTCTGGCCTATAGAAAAGGGCACAATATATATAGTCTGGGGATATTGGATGAGTAGACACTAGATGGGGATTTGATGCACAAGCTTTCTGGCATCCAGTGATTACTCTGGCCTGCACTGAGTGACACTACTGTAAAGAGAGTTTTGCCTGTTTTAATAAGTTATAAGCAAGCATAAGAAATAGTGATCATGTGATGTTTAGTAATTAAAAAAAACCAAATACTTTGATGTCCCTGAAAATGAATAATTAACCAAAAAATGCTGACAAAGTGTGTGAAGAAATAATACTTAAGTAGCAAATAGAGCTTATTGTGTATAGTGATTTCATAATTGATGAACTAAGAAAAATAATTACAGATGATAAAAACAAACATTTATTGATAAACATAAATGAGAACAAGAATATTTATTTAAAAGCATAGATAAATAGATAAATATACTATTATTATTTTCTTGATGATTTTTTAAATTTGTTTAAATCAATATATATATATATTTGTTTATTTTTAAATTGAAAATGTTTTGGGATATTTTAAATAACTGTTTAATCTGAATTTTTATAGGACTTTCTTTTTTACATAAACAAGTTTTACTTTACATATATATGGATATTAATGTAAGCAAGTCATATATCACATGACCTATTTAGCTTGTATTTACAAATGTAAATGTGCTAATAGCTGTAAACAAGTTTATTTATTTTTTTTACCAATAAATGAGCAAAGAATGTATTCAAAATCTCTATTTAGACTTAGCTTCACCCCCAAACTGGTTTCAGGCTGATAGCTCTCATCAGACAGGAGCTAGGACATCCAGACACTAGATTCAAAATATAAACTCAAGCCCAGCATTTATCTAATATTTAACTATTACATAGAAAATCTGAAATTTTCAGACATATGTCTTCAAATCCAGTTATCCAACTCAAATATCCATGTGGAATGGAACTAAATTCAGATACATCATATATTAATAGCCTTAGCAATCTAATATGGTCAAAGCCTTAACAGCCAAACTATAATATTAATGAAATCAAGTCATACAACACATGACTTATTTAGATTATATTTACAAATATAATTTAAAGAGCATGCTAACTAAATAAATTTATTTTATTTTATTTTTACTGATAAATGCAGAAAAAGAACCCATTCAAAATCCCCATTCCCAAACTGGTTTCGAGCTGATGGCTCTCATCAGTGAGGAGCTAGGACATCCAAACACCAGATTCAAAATACAAACTCAAGCCCAGCATTTATCATATATTTAACTATTAAGGAGAAAATCTGAAATTTTGAATGCATTCTCTTGCTGCATTTATCAGTAAAAGAAAATAAATAAATAAAATAAGCTTGTTCATAGCTATTATTTGCTCTTGACGTTATTTATATGAATATATAACACCGACAACTAAACAAATTAAAAATAGACATGTGATATATATACGATCCACTGATTGGTTTGTATAGTCTTTATGGAATTCATTTTTAATTTTATATAGGTTTTTTTCTCTTTTTCTGAAATTAAAATGGTTCTACTCATTTATGAATGGCTACTAACGACGATAAAATAATGAGATATACATACAATAGATTGAAATGTAAAATTATTTATAGTTTTATGAATATTTTTTCCTTGTGTGCAAAAGCAATTATTAGCGAATGTTTTGGTTTTTTTTTTACTTTAATGTTATTTATTAAGAATTAGACTAAAATATACTTTTTGTAGCAAATAATAAAGCAATTAATTTTAAAAAAGGAATTAATTATTGTTTTTTTTCTTCAGCGGGAAAAAAAGCTCTATTATTCTCTTTAAAGACTATTTTTCTTTGTTCTTTATTATTTTGTTATTGAATCCATTAAATCATAAACTGAGTGGGCCTTTTAAAATTTAAAATCATAATTATGACGAATGTCATTGTATTTATTGCATTTAAAAGAAATTTGGTAAATTTTAGCAATATATTTTACTTTATTATTAAAAAACAAATCAATAGTTTAATAAAAACTAATATGTATTTCATTTGATTTAATGAATAAATTTGGTTGAATTTGAATAATAGTTTTAAACATGTATTTTTTTTTTTGTATTACCATATTTGAAACTATTTCTAAACTCATCAATTCAAAGTGCAGTATTTTAATTTTTACCAATTAATTGACTATGTAAATAATCACGTATTAATCAAAATATTCTTGGACTACCATGTTACAAAAATTTCAATAACTGTATTATCATAGTATTAGAATTAAACATCACATGATCACTATCTCATACTAGCACATAATTGTTATTAAACAAGGTAAAACTCTCTCCATACAGTAGTGCCACTCTGTGCCAATCAGAAACTAGTCTGGGGATATTGAATGAGTAGGCATTAGATAGGGATTTTATGCACAAGCCTTCTGGTATCCATTGATTACTCTGATTGGCACAGGGTGGCACTACTGTATGGAGAGAGTTTTGCCTTATTTAGTATTAGAATTTATGGAATATAATAACCAAAAGATTTCCAGTTCAATTAGACACTACCCTATATAAATAACTTTTATTAATCATTCATTAGACTAGAGATTATCTACTTACTGAATAATATTTTTGTAGTGTAATTTTCACGACTCTCATGCATGGGCATAATCATAAATATATGACCAAAGACGTGAATACACTAAAGAAATATTGTTGATTAGGTGAATAATCTCTAATCTAATGAACGATTAATAAAAATTATTAACATACTTCCATCAAATAGTTTGGGTCAAAGTTGTGAAGGCAGTAAGTATAACACATCAATTAAACTGTAGTAAATTGGATATGAATATATACGAATAATGATAAAGATTTGTTACATGATCACCATTTTTTCTGCTTGCTTATAACCGTTATTAAAACAGGCAAAACTCTCTGCCTAATAGGATAGTGGTAGCTATGGATATTAAAGAACCAACAATACCAAAATGTACAGGTACTGAACTGAGTTCAGCCCTATATGACTATATAAGCTAATGAGCTTTGATTGAAAATATTATAGTATTTTCAATTTTAAGACTCATAGTTTTGTAGTTAAGTAGAGATATAAGGTGGCTGCTGGAGGGTTGCATTAAATCCTAAGATCTAAGTGCAGTGCTCTCAGATCCAAGGCTCCTCACTGATGAAGGCCACAGGCCAGAAACTAGTCTGGGGATATTGCATGAGTAGGCACTAGATGGGGATTTTATGCACAAGCCTTCGGCATCCATTGATGATTCTGGCTTGCACTGAGTGGCAATATGTATAGAGCGTTTTACCTGTTTTGATAAAGATATGTGTAAAAGATTGCAATTTGAACCAATTGGTGAATGCTGATTTAGTATGAAATATGCACTTTGGGTATCATACATCTATTACCCATGTCTTTAGTAATATGCTTATGTGTTAAAAGTGGATAGAAACCTTCCCCTACCATGCACAAGAATGTGAAAATTACACTACATAAATATTATTTACTACCTTATATAGGATTGACATTTAATTTTTCTTTGTGCATTAGAGTTGTTTTTTTAAGAATGATGCTTTTGGCAAGGAAACTCAATTTTTATTTTTTATATATTGGATTTAAATTAAATGATTATAGATTTTAATATTTTATTATAGTTTATGTAGCAATTGAAGTCTAGAGTTCTTTTTAAATATATACTGTTAAAATTATAGAAATAGGTATTCATGACATCATTAGATAATACTTTATAGAAATCATATTTAATATCCTAACAGCTTTTTTTTTAATCTATTTTTATGACTTACAAAATAAACAGACTTTTTTTTATATCTACTCACTTTTACCATATTAGTTTTTTATTGGTTTTATAATTCCCTTTATTGCTTTATCATTTATTATTTTATTTTGTCCTCTCACAAGTTCTTTGAGCTCTCAAAGAAAGACAAAATCCTTTTGAAAGATTATCATCTTTTTACACACACATTAAACCACAGTCACCATCATCACCATCATCAACCATTATCAATCCACTGCAGGATGAAGGTCTCTCCAAGTTCAATCCATTTTTTCCTATCTTTAGCTTCTCTTCTCCACATCACCCCTGCACACTTTCTTATTTCATTCATCCATCTCACACATGGTCTCTTTCTGGGTCTTTTACAATCTCTTGGAATCCATTTTAAAACTTCAATTGTTTATCCATTTTCAATTGTCTATCTATCATCTCTTCTAGCAATATGTCCAGCCCAACTGCACTTCAGTCTTTTAATTTTTTCAATGAGGTCAGTAACACCTGTTCTTTTACCGATACATTGTGTTTTCAATCTCTTCTTGTTACTCCCAACATGCATCTCTCCATACTTTTTTGAGTGGTCTGAAGTCTCTGTATTGCTCTTCTATTAAGTGTCCAAGACTCAGATAATTAAGTAAGAACTGGCAAAACACATTTATTAAAAACCTTTCTTTTCAAACACATAGGCATATTTCCTTTTAGTATCAAGTTATTTCTGCCAAAAGCATTCTAACCAAGTTTGATTCTAAAAACCACAGTATTATTTGTTTAATATCAATCATATTTTCTGGCATATAAGCCATACATTCCGCCCTTAAATTACACCTAAAATATGGGGTGTGTCTTATCCAGTGGTAATCAAAATTATGAGTTGAAATTTCAGCCAGTCTAAAACTGCTGGTTTACATAAATATACACATATAAGTATGATATTGCATTTTATTCTTATGCAAAACAAAAAATATATACAAATACACATGGATATAAGCATGCATGCATATTGTCCTTTTGCAAAAGAAAAAAATATTGATATTTACAAATAGACATGTATATAAGCATGCATACAACCAATATATAGCCACACAACATAGTCATACTAATATATATGTACTCTCACAATCATATCGATATCAGCGCAAAACATTCAAAATAATTTAATATTCTCATCATTATAAAAAATTTATTTTAAAATTAAATGGGTAAAATATATAACAAACTTTTTCTCAAAAATGTAAATCTATCTACAAGATATATACAGTTAAGAAGAGAGACAATCTTCAAAATGTTTAACTCTGAAAATGAATTTCTGGGTTTTGAGGATGAAGATTAAAAGGTACCTAACTACAGTGTTCCCTAATTACATTTTTGTGGACATAAATCATTATGGACATTCATAAAAAAATATAATAAATTGTTTTTTTTTTTAAAAAATGTATATAAAAAGGGAATGTGTCATATGTGCTGTGTGTCCTATATCCCAGCAACTATAGTATATTAGGAGTAGTAATCTATTACAAAACCACTTATTATAAGTTTAGTAAATGCACACTAAATAGTAATGCCAATAAAGTTCTCAAATTATATTATTAACTATATGTTAGTAGTTGCTGGTCTAGTGCTAAGCAAATTGTCATCACATCAAACAGCAGAATATTTGTATTTCAGATAGTTAAATAGCATAAAATGGTAAAGTCACCCAATAAAAAGCATTAATCAGAAATTACTCCAAGACTGTTATTGGTTCTGCTTTTTAATATTCAATTAATATGCTAGCTTTACAACAGATTCTCTGAATTAGAGGAATAGACAAAGATTAAAATCAACAGGACATCACATGATTCCAATTTATACAATATTATTCAGTTGCAAATTTTAATTTTTCTAGACTAGTGTTACAAACTATTAAATAGATATCTCTCCAGGGTTATATAGCACTAGATAGGGATTTATTAAATACTATTATATTAAATCCACAGATTACTCAAGATTACACTAGGTTCCTAATGCAAAGATATCTCAAATTTTAAACCAGTATACTTTATTTAATAATGCTATATACAATTTATAATCAAAGAATCTGTGTAAATTTCTGTGCAGAAATGACATCTCAGAGTAACAATTTAACCTCTCAATTTAAACTCGTGGCTTTACAGAAAAAAAATCAATCCTGGCAATGGGTCAGACCATTTTTGATTCCTAGCTGCTCTTCTTATCAATAGATATTCTTTTCACTAAGAGTGTCTCAAATGAGAAAATCAATCTTCTTTTATGAGAAGACTGCAAAACAAATACCTTTCAAAATAAATAAAGGTCAAAATTCAGATAATCCAGACATTTTCCTAGAATCATTGAACTTATTTACACTGAAAAATTCAATTAACAGTAAACTGTCTTTAGCTTATAAATATCTAATGAATAATCAACCACTGCCTAATCTATAGGATAAGTATAACCCCAGATCACATTTATAATCTAATTATTAAAAAAAATAAAGTAGTAATATATTAAAAAGCTAGATTAAACAATTCTCAAAAATAATATAATTAAAGGGGTTTGAACTCAGATTTTAAGTTCCCTACAGGCATCCACTCTATCCAATATAATCAATACATATGACCACATACATGTGAAAAAGATAAGTAATCTGAAATATATGTATTTCATGCTAAATCAGCATACATCAGTTGGTGCAGATCATCATCTCCCACACACATATATAATTAGGGCTCAGTTTATAATAAGATAACAAATAATATAAATAATTTATATTCATGGCTATATATCAGACACAAATCAATATCATATTTAATAAATTATTGACTAGGGATAAAAGTAATGGTACTATAAGATGGCATCCCATAATTATGATAAATCAGGCAAAACTCAGTATACATATTGCCACACCCAGCAAGCCAGAGTAATCAATGGATGCCAGAAGGCTTGTGCATAAAATCCCCATCTAGTGCCTACTCATCCAATATCCCCAGACTAGTTTCTGGCTTGTGTCCATAGTTGTGTAATTAAATGGAGATAAAAGGTGACTGCTGGAAGGTTGCATTAGATCCTAAGATCTAGGTGCAGTGCTCTCAGATCCTAGGCTCCTCACTGATGAAGACCACAAGCCAAAAACTAATCTGGGGATATTGGATGAAGGATTTTATGCACAAGCCTTCTGGCATCCATTGATTACTCTAGCTTGCTGTGTGTGGCAATACGTATAGTGAGTTTTGCCTGTTCTAAAACAGTTGTATACAAGCATAAGAAGTAGTGGTCATATGATAATTATGATGAATATATGTTTTCGAGGGCCTATAATCTACTGAAGATGTGTTAATTGTTAAATTAAAACAAAATTAATAAATTGATTGTGAAATTTAAAAAGAGGAATAAATACCCATAAATTTCAAACAGAAGCTTTATTTCATTTTTTTTTACTATTATTATAACATTGGAAGTGATAATATACTCTTAACACTATTGTACTTTGGTTCAGAGGGCTTACAGTCTACTGAAGATATATTAGTTCTTAAATTAAAATAACTGATAAATTTATGAAAAAGGAATAAATTCCGATAAATTTCATTAAGAAGCTTTATTTCAATTTTTTTACTTCTATTATAACATGGAAAACAATGAGACCCTCTTAACATTGGTTAAATTCAACACATTTCTTTTTGTCAGCACTTTTTTTTTTTTTGGTAAATTGTCATAATAAATAAAAATTTGGGACCTGCATGTCACTGAATGTCATACATTCGACTATTTTCAAAGGTACAGGATCCTGTCCTCCCAAAGCATCTACATTAATGGCCATGATAAGATTGCATGCTGAATAAATATAAATATTTTTTAAATATTTTTTCCCAATTTTCTGTTAATAAGTTAATCCGTAAAAAAAAAAAAGAAAAAAGAAAGTAAACTGCAAATATTGTAATTGATTTTTTCACAATGGTTTTTTTTTTTTTTAAATAAAAGTAATAAAAAATAAAATGTAATTATTAAATATGACTTTCCTAGCAGGCACTTTTTTGGTAAATATTTTTGGGGATCCTTGAAACTATAGATTTAGCAAAAACGTGGCTGCCATTTTAGTTTAGTTGAAAATTCATAAATATCATAGTAACTTACTGGAGAGACAATTCAGTTTCTTAATGAAGTAAATAATGTTTAGGAATTTTGAATAAAACTGTTGTGTTAAAATAACTATAAGTATTATATAAGCATTTATTTTATATAGTGTGATGTTTTTAAATTGTAAATAGTAATAATCAGTCATTAAGCTAATGGCGCATGCGCTTTGTGAATTTTAACTATAAATGAATGGTCTCACATTCCAAACACAAGATAAAGTCTTTGTAAAAAGATAGAATGAAAATATCTATCCTTTCAAGCCAAATGTTTAAGTATGGGCAAATCTTAAGCATTTGGAAATGAGAGCAGGAAGATATTAAACAATCACTTTAAATTACCTTTACTATACCTGAATGAATGACACTTGCAAAATGTACTAGAATTTATATGTCATTCTTAGTTGAAATTAAACATATGTACATTAGCATTTATTTTATATAGCATGATGTTTTTAACCTGTAAATAGTAATAATTAGCCATTAAGCTAATGCACATGCACTTTGTGGATTTTAACTATAAATGAATACTCTCACTTTCCAAACACAAGATAATTTTTTTGTGAAAAGATAGAATAAATCCATCTACCCTTTCAACCCAAACATTTAAGTATGGACAAATCTTAAGCATTTGGAAATGAGAGTGTGAAGATATTAAACAATCACTTTATAAGTATTATACTATAAATAGTATAGAATCTAGCAGGGTCTTACACATTGATAGAACTTAAAACCATAAAAAAATATTTAACAAGTATAATATATTAAGAAATATAATTAAGAAATTAATGTAGTGGCAAAAAATGGAAATAAATAGAATGTCTTTAATAGCTACGTTACCACAACAAAGAAAGAAATAAGGAAATACTCTTACAATATTTTTCAGAATGTGGATTATAATGGTGGTTCTTTTCAAATCATCTTTAAGACTGAATTTTATTAATAATCATATATAACAGAATAGGGAATAGCTGAAGCTTTCGATGAGTTATACAATGTAAATGAACTCTCCAAGAGAGGGGCGTTACTACTGGTCTCTTAATATTTTCCGTATATATGCTTAGTTTATTTATGTAATTTTAAATAAAGGAGGAATTTTTATCTATTGATTATGTATATTTATAGAATAAATAATAAGAATCACCATTATAAAAAGAATTATAAGAAGAATTATTATAAACTGCTAAATTAGTGTTGTTTTAATAATGATGATGAAATTATTATTGGTACTAGAAAAATTCAGTGCTTGAATTTAGGTAAAGGTATAGAGTATGTTGTAGATACTGAAGATATGTTTAACAAATAGAATAATGAACTAAGTCTATCTTTAAGCAGTAAGTGTAGACAGAGATAATAAAATCTTAATACAATAGTTAGGCAGGAAGTATAATTATATAAATACTTCGATATTTGATACTGGAAAAAGCATAACTATAAAGGGTTATTTTACGATTTATTAAATTAAAAATATAAACAATATAAACAAAGTTTGTTAAATGTTTTGCTTAATTTATAACTTCATATGGAATGCAAATGAAAAGATAACAAAAAAAATGTTGAGATTTTTGAGATGTTGATTAGAGCAAAAATAGAATGTGAATGGAAAGAATTACCAGTATTAAAGATAGAAGAAAGGTAATGAAAATATATTATTTGCTTAAAAAATTAAGAAGCGGAAGAGGAAATGCATTGAACTGAACTTATAAATAAAAAAATTGCAAAGATTGTGCGAAGTTATGTGGGGAAGAGGGAAAAATATTGATTTATGATTTAATAAACGGAATTATAGTTATTGAAAAAATGGGAATAATAGCAGAAAGAGTGGGAAAAGCGGATTGTGTGGAATTTTACTTTTTAAAAAAAACTTGTAAAGAAGAAATTGTTAATATTTTATTAAAAAAGTTTAGTTAATAAAAAATCAGTTGTGACCTCTTTCGTTGAAAAATAGAACTATGCATACTGTCACAAATTGTATGAACATATTTTGCATATGTTACATATATATATAGAAAAAGTACCTGATTAGTTTTTGTTGTTCAAAATGACAGCTTAAACTATTTCTTTTACTTTATATGTATAATAAATGAATTCCATTTTTTTGAAAAATTATTTCACCCATAGAGTCACTTTCATTATAATCTGAACCTGATACCCTGCAGGAACTAAACAACACCAAACTATCCACTTTTCTTTTTCTACTTTTGTCTTATATACAAATATTAACAAATATAAAATCAAGCTGTTCCCATTAATAGCACTATTTGAATGAAACCCAAGATTCCTCACCGATGATGAAAACTTTAAATAGTGTAATAATTATTTTTTCACACTTATCCAAGTTGTCATGAGGAAAGCTATTTCTCAGACCCCATAAATTGATTTCTGGTACTCCAAACTGACCCCAGGAGGGAAAGAGCTCATAGTGTATCATAAAACATAAGTTATGACTAATTCAGTAGAGTGAACAACGCCGGTCTCTAGGAGTAACTCATGAATCATTCGGGGGGGGGGGGAGAGAATGCCTTTACAATTAAAATAATATCTTCCTTGATGCCACAGCGTTGTTTCTAAATTACTTTCACTATTCGAGATAAGAATAAGAGTAATAATTTAATGAACTATCCCGAGAATATCGTTAAAATGAAAAAAAAAAAAAAGCAAAACTTGGTTGATTTTAATAACATTTTCAGGTTGTCATTAATAAAAAATAAGTTTTTGCTATTTATGAATTTCCAATTTTGTTAAATTTAGATAATTAAAAACACGTATGCTTTTATTCATCTATTCATCGGTAGTTGGTGTGTGTCATTATTATAAAGTATTTTACTTTCTCTTTTAATTAAAAATAAATATGTTTGTGAGTTAAGAGGGACTTCAAAATAAAAGTGGATACTTTGATGAAAAGTATTATTTGAAAATAAAGTATAAAATCAATCAATAAAAATAATTTATTAAATTAGCTCTTACCTTTTTTATTCTAATGTAGCCTTTTTAATTATATATATAATAATATCTTTCACTTCGTTTAAAGTTTTAAAATTGTTATTTGAAACCGTAATTAAAGAGAAAAGCAATAATTATTCCGAATGATTCTCCGCCATTATTTATTTATTTTAAAATAAAATCTTCGTGTTTAATTTTTAGAAAACATTATTTTAAAAAGTCAGTTTTTTTTTGTGCTCTTTTTTTTTTTAAAGATACTATAATTTTTAGATGAAGTTTTTTTTTTTTTAACTATTTTATGGATGTAAAAATTAGACACTGGAAAAAAAACCACGGCTTTATTGCTCAGGGAATTCTTAAGAAGTTCGAACACCTGATATGCAAGCGGTACAAGCGATCTTGGGACCTACCGATTCCTAGTCGGACTTTCTACTAAGTGCGCCAAACCGTCCAGAGCAATGAAGATAAAATCTTAGGTAGACTTTAAGAAAAACAAGTCAAGATTTAATCATATTTGATTTTAATGTTTGCTTCAACCACCAATAATCTAGTTGAAATTGTTTTATTTTGGTTCTGTTCTGATACTATCTAATTTATTAGAAAAGTTTATAATAATCAAAAAAGTTGATGGTGAAAGAGTATTGGGGTGACCAGCAGTTAGATGTACAGATTGAATGAATCATCGCGATAATGATTGTTACTTTGAAAATCCTAAAACTTTATAAAAATGACGTTTCGATGCTTCACCAGTAGTTGATATTGGCTTAATTAGCACCTAATAATAATCATCATCATCAACAACAATAAGTTAATATATTTTCTGTCCACTTTTTGTTTATATATATTACTATACATTGTTGTGAATAAGACTCAAAGCTGCCTGCCATCCCACAATCTATCTTTGTATTCTGATTGGATAAAATTTGAATTTTTTTTTCAGAATTCAATGATGTTAAGATTTTTTTTTTTTCAAAGAGTGACACCATAACTAATCCAGATAAATACTCAAATCTGGTTATTAAAAGCTAATCTAGATATTTTTAGCTAAAGAGCAAAACATAAAAATCAAATTCTCATGGAGTACAGTAAGTCTGTTGAGTAATATCTTTTGTTTCTTCTTCTGGTGATGTCTTAGTTCTTCATATGCGTTAAACCACTAAACATCACCTGATCATTATTTCTTATGCTAGCACATTACTGTTATTAAAACAGGCAAAACTCTCCATACGCTCGTGCCACTCAGTCCCAACCAGAGTAATCAATGGATGCCAAAAGGCTTGTGCATAAAATCCCTATCTGGGGCCTACTCTTCCAATATCCCCAGACCAGTTTCTGGCTTGTGGCTTTATCAATTAATTAAAATATTACCAAAGTAATTTCTTATATATTTAATATTTTTCCAAAAAGTTGACCTTTTTTTCTTTATCACTTTGTCAGAGTACATATGTTAAAATTACTTAGTGATTGAAACAGTAGTTTAAGAAAAACTGACAAACATTGTTTAATATAATATGTTCAGTATAAACTTTTGATATATCCAATGTCATATTTTGCAGCAACTTTAAATATTTGAACAAAAATTAGATTAGACCACGAATCACCTCTACATTATTTTATATTCATATTTTTATTACAATCTTTACTAATGTATTTAATTTGTCATTATTGTAAACTGATTTACTAATATAGGAGTGAAATATATGTGAGGATATAGTTAGTGTATACATTTGAAAGGGATTTCATCATAGTATATATATATTTAAACATTGATGTTTTATGTTGCAATTACCAAAGGTAAAGTAATCTAGGAAACGTAATAATTTATCATTTCCATATTTATTTGCCGACAATTTTAACTATAGTCATTTAATGAATGTAATATGAAACATATATTAAGTATTAATATTCTGAACTTCTAACCTATAATATTAAAAATCTTGGATTGATTTTTCATTTGTAAGGTGAATTAGGTATATACTAGAAAGTTTTAAAAAAAAAACTTTAATGTTTCTATTCATTATATAATATTTAGTACTTTATTCACATGAATATAAATTAAGTCTGCCTTATAAATTTAAATTAAAAAGTGATTCAAATAAGGCTGCATGAATATCTCCATTGATTTGACATTCATACTAATAAATATATTTGTCTAATCTTCTATCCATATAAGATCTTGGGATGTAAACAAAGGTGGATTTATTTTTTGTTTGTCAGTAGATGATGTTGATATTAGAGATGTTGCATTAGTACATATCAAGATCTTTGAAATAAATTTGTAGCATCTATACATTACATAGAATTTTTAACATATGAAGATATGAACCTCCTAGTTAGAGATTGTTGAAACATAACCCATATTAACTCTTAATAGGAGTATCATTATGTTTGTGTGTTTTTGATGGATTTTCTTTGCTATTAGCAGAGATACAATGCAGTTCAACACCTTCATATTTGTTCACTGAAGATTTGCATCATAGTAATTTGATGTAGATGATAGAGATTGAATGTTTTCAAGTTTTTATATATTTATTTCAATTTTGTCTTATATTTATTTTCATCTTTGAGATGTTTGTCAGCATTTGTAAAATCATTATAAGAGAAGCTTAAGGCTCAAATGGTATTTTACATTATGGTGATCTTTTCCAATTAGGTGATTTACATTTTTGAATATATTGCAGCCCAGGTTTGGTACTTTAAGTACTCAAACTTTATGTAAAGTTTTACGTACACCCCCCCCCCCAAACAACATGCAATTTGATTATTTTTTTATTTTATTTAAATTTATTAATGTAATGTCATAGAATAAAAAATAACTTAAGTACCGAATGAGTTATATCTTACTATTTGCACCTTTTTATACACTTTATCAATACTTTTATTTGTATTAAACTAACAGTTTCGACAGAGCTCTTGTTTTGGTAATAGAATTATTACGAGCTCTGATGATGACTGCAGGACAGTCAAAACTGTTAGTTTAATACAAATAAAAGTGTGTAAAAGGTGTTAATGGTATATGTTATAATAGAAATCAATATATAGGCAAAGAAGAAGTAGAAAATTATATGAGTTATATCTTGTTTGCAATCATATCACAACCATCCACTCAGCCCAGAAGTCAGAGCAATCTCTCACAACATAAACATATTAGAAACATATACTTTGTCAAGCAATCCAAATAGCACATTTTACAATTCAACTTTATAATTCAATACTTATTTAATTTCTTTTCTTTCAGCACTTGCAGTGAGGGGTTTCTCTAGAAATAATGTATATATAATGTTAAATTGTTACATGTGCTATATGGATTGCTTGACAAAGGGTATATTTCTAATATATCTATATGTGAGGGGTTGGTCTAAATTCTGGGCCGATGGATGTTATGACATGATTGCAAATGTGATATAACTCATCGAAAGTTTCAGTTTTTTCCTGTTCAGTTACAAACAATCTGAGTTATTTACTTATTATATAATCTGATGTTAAAATTCATGCCAGGTTGGATGTGTATTTTAAAAATTATCATTGTAATATCTGTATATGCTGCTACAGTTATATAAAAAGATATAGATCTTGGATATTTTCTACTAGTTATTTAATTAACAGAATAACATGTATGACAAACAACATTACTTCCAGTTGGAGATATTACTTCTTAAATGTAAAGGTGTTTGATATTCTCATGTAGTTTTTATATATTAATTTCTTGTTCGTTAATTGAATATTGTTTATACTACAAATATATTATCTGATAAAATTTCTTTCAGTATAAGAAATAGTGTTTAGCCAAGTAATATAATCAAAAGGTGACTTAGAGTCCATCTGCATCCTATAATGAATTGATTTTAATTCCATTGTGATATTAATAGCTGGTAATAATTGATTATTCATGTTTACAATGAATGAATAAAATGATGGAATTGATTACTATTTTTAATGCAAATTGTAATACAATTTCATGGATTATCAGGGCTTATAGATGCTCTTCTGTTTACTTGTTATTGTATAAAGCCATTGGTAGTTTTGTTATTAATTTAAATCATATTTTGATTAAAACCTTTTTCCAGCAAATAACTATATGCCATTGCTTCCAGAATGATAGATTTTATATCTTTCAATGACTTATACTCTTGAACTCGGTATAATTATGCGATATATATATATTAATATTTTAAATACAAGTATAGTATGCATACTTAAGCCAGAAATAATTGGAGAGTATTTGAACCTAGATATTCAAGCCACCTTCAGTCATAAACTCTATTCTATACAACCAATACACATGACCACATACATATGGAAAAGATAGATGATCTCTAATATACATATTTCATACTGGACCAACTGATGAGTGCTGGTTCAGCATGAAATACATACATATGGAAAAGATAGATGATCTCTAATATACATATTTCATACTGGACCAACTGATGAGTGCTGGTTCAGCATGAAATACATATATTAGAGATCATTTAATTTTTCTGTGTGTAAGTGGTCATGAGTATCAGTTGTATAAGATAGAGTGGACAGGTGATGGTGGCTTGAAAGACTGGGTTCAAATCCCCTCTAATATATTTTAATATGTGGAAATATCTGTTGTATTTTTCAGATTATAAATATTAGGGTCAGATGTTATAGACAGTAATTAGTGAAAATACTAAACTGTAAATATTCTGCATTCAAAAGTTTACAATTTTAAATGTGATCTCTTAATGTTATAAAAAGACTAAAGCACTATAGTATTTATTTAGGTTTAAGCAAAGAAAGCTAACAATCTTTCATATTTCCTTATAAATAACAGAGTATTACACTGATTAGTCAGCTCATATAGACTAATAATTTTGAACAGATGTAATGTGTGTGTGTGTATATATATATTGTGCCCTTATCTATAGGTCATAATAAGGTAGAATGGTCAATTGCTAAAAAATTTTAAATTTTAAAATACGTTTGTGTAATATATTGATAATTGTATGATCAATTAGATTTTATAGTACAATTTAAGGCTGAAGAATACCTGGTATGTAAAAGTGTAATGGATTATTTAAAAAACAGTTAAATAAAGCTTAATTATATCCTTGCTTATGGTTGTAAAAGCTGGCCATGTAAAATAGTATAGCTATAAATAGTTAAAAGTATATTAACAATCCAATTGTAATGTTTTAAAACTAATAAATTAAATAAACGCTATATGTAATATTATAATTATAATTAATATTCAAATTTAATCTAATATATTTTAAAATAAACTTTAGGATGGTGAGAATTATATTTAGTTCTACATTTTTTAAATTATTTTCCAAAATTTTATAAAATATATCAGTTTTGGTAATTTAGACCGAGACGTAAATTAAAAAAAAATCATCTGATAAAGTTAGTAATCATGTGACTGTATATTATATACCTTCACACACACGCTTGTTAGAATATAATAATAAAGTTTGTGAATTATAAAACTAAATGTAATTGCTATCTATCGTTAAAGTAAAAGTTAAAATATTAAATGTTATTTTAATAATTGTTTTAAAGTTTAAATGATTTTGATAAAACTATAATTGAGTTTAAAAATACTATTCTAAGTAATATTTTAAAACATGACGTCATAAATTCTTTATTTTAAAAAGTTTAATCTATTATAAAACTAAAAATGTGTAAATTTATTCGCGCTAAAAAAGTCATTAACCAATCAACGGAGGTATTTTAGCAGACGAAAAATAGGAATTAGATGGAGCGGGAGAAGGAATGTGTAAGTAAAGGAAGGAGGAACATATTTTTTAGCTGTATAAGATCGTAAGCTAGAAAAGTGTTATAATTTAAAAATTTTTGTATTTATTTTAAAAGTTTTGTTTTAAAATATAATATTTTGAACTGCCTTTAAATGGAAGGCTAATTTAAAAGATTTCTTACCAGGATTTTTATTCAAGTTTAGCCGAAACCTTGCAGTAAAAATGGAAATACTACAGAAAAAAATACCTAAAAGTAATGATAAAGTAAAAATAATTGTAAAGTACCTTGAATACAGTTTATTTGTGATCAACCAGAAAATCATTAGAACTCAGATAAATATAATTTGGACATTATACAGAAAACTTAAAAGAAAAGTTATTTGCCGTCAGGAAAAATTATGATGCACAATTTTAAAAGGCTACTCCAAAGTTTTTTTTTTTATTCTTCTCTATGGAAAAATTAAGATGCGTATGTCATAAAGAAAAAATTATGTAAAAGTTATAATGGAGAAAGAATGTTTGTCTTTTTAAAGGAAACATTACAAAGTATATAGTACCAGAATTTTAAAAGAAGGAAAAAAGTTACATAATAATAATATGAAAGAGCTATTGTGTTTTATGAAAAGGGAACAGAAAAACTTTCTCTAAGAAGAATTAAAAATATTATAAAGTGTTCATTAGAGAAATGATTAATAAAGATAAAGATTTGGAAAATATAAATCTAATTTACTTAATGAAATGAATCCATGGAAGCAGAAAAGTTTTATTGAATATTTAAATCAAAGTACTGAGAAGATGCATCGTAAAAGTCACGCGGGAGAAAATATTAGCAGGAAATATTAGAAGAAAATATTTAGAAGTTTTCTTTACGGGATTAACTAATATCATAATTAATAATTGTATTAAATATTATAAAAACCAAGGATTATCATTCATGAATATTTATTGAACGAAGTAATATTTGTTTTACCTTAAAATTGAACAAGCAGGGAGAGGAACATTAAGTGAATGGAAAAGAAATGATAAACAATTTTTTTGGGCTTTAGTATAAACGGTTTTTCAGGAAAATTTGATGAAGGAGTACAGTAAATATAGTTTAAATATTTTTTACTAATTTATTTTAAAATATAAAATGTTATGTGAGATAAGGGAAAACATAAAACATAAATTTATTAATATTAAAATTTAAATATAATAACTTGATAAAATTGTAGAAATAGTGTTTAAAATAAAGTGTATGGATGTGAATCTTATATCTACAAGGATCAAATGGATGGTGAAGCCTACGGAACGCGATTGAGGAGATAAAGGTCGTTTGGTAATTTTAATTGTTATTTATAATGCATAATGTATTTTTTTTAAGATCATCTATTGACCTAAGAATGAAGTGTGAAAGTCTTAATTATATGTACACATTTATGCAACATTTTAACATATAATGAGATAGGAGTAATTCGGAATATGCATGCAACAATTTATTTAAAGTATATTAATAATATAATTTAACAGAACAATTGTGTGATTCTTTTGAACTTTCATGTGATAAAGTATTCAGATATTTAAATAGTTTGTATATGATTAAATATACGGAGGAAAGTAGTAAAAAGATTTTCTTATAGAACAGTGGAATAGTTTTAAAATATCAATGAATTTTATTATTGTTAGTAATGCAGATATGTATTTGTCGATGTACAGTATAGAAAAAATCTTGAGAAATAAGATCGGATAGTGACTTGGAAGAACTAGTGGAGAGGAAACCAAGATGATGTGTTTTTTTTAAGAAATAGGAAAATATAAGGGATTTGGATCATATTTAGTTTTGGGTGATTTAGTATAGTTAACTGGAGTCCTATGACTGAACACATATGGTTTGGACAGTGTTTTGCATATCTTTAAACTTTTGATGTTAGAATAAAGCTGAAGAAATAGCTTTAGCATCATTCCTATGATAGAGGTTGGTAGGTAAAGGTCACTCCTCTATAGTGTCTTTTAATTCACTGTGCCATGATTGACAAGGTATATGACGAGTAATATTCTAGTTGTATTTTGATCCTATGCATATATCTTCGCTATCCTTATTTCATGAATCTGCATCGGTCAGAAAGATATTTTCAAAGAAATAATGAATAAAATAGAACTGAAGATATGTTATCGTTTGTGTAAGAATAGTTTATTTGCTTGAATGTATAGAATTGTGTAACTTTAAAATTGAAAGTCCAAAATATCATAAAGAGAGAAAGAATCATATAATACATTGTAAAATTAATTCAGAAATGAATATAAGATTTTAAAAAGAAATCTAAACCAAGTATTTTAAAAGTGATAATAAAATTTGAATTTTTTTTAAATATTAATGTTGGAGGGAATGAGTATTGCATATTTATCAAGAGAAAATTCAATAAGGTATAATAAACATATACTTGTGCATGGTATATTAATAGTTGTAATTATATCATCTGAAGTAAGGCTTGAATGAGAATATTAGGATTAATAAACATCGGATAATGAATAATAAAAACCTAATACTGAATGTAGAATAGTGTTTTGACTTTGTAAGATTCCATACAACCAATATGAAACTAAATTTTATTATTTTGTAGAATTTTATTACGAATGTAAATTTTATAAAAAATGTAATTTTAATAATATTAGGGATGAAAAGTGTTTGTGATAATCATATAAGAAATGCATTTTGTAATAAGCTAACCATAATAATAAATCAAGTAATAATGCTGTATTTTCTTAAGTATTAAAAAAAAAAAAGATTTAACTAGGAAAAGTAAATAATATTTTGTTTTCATTTTATAAACTAATAAACTAAGTTGAGATATGAAAGTAAGGGATATCCAATGCATATAGTGTAAAAATATTGTTAATTTATTTATGTTGTTAATAAACTTTGTTTTAAATTTGTTTTAAAGTTTTTGTGTCCGAGTTGTTATTTCTCCACATGGATGCATGAAATCATGATACATTTATAATTGAAACAGACATATAAATTTTGCACAAAAGGTAAACATAAAAGTGTTATAAGAATTTTGAGAATTTATTGGTATGTTAAAATTAAAAGATCATAATTTTATATTATTTATTGGTCATAAGTCGGTTGCCACAATATTACATTAAATTATATGCTAATGTTGCCACACGTATTCTGTTGTCAGATTATTAAAATACTACCGCGTACGTATTTATTTATTTCATTTCAGGAAGAAATAAGATTATATTATATTATTATTGTTAGTATTATTTTTATTATTATTAGTTGTTGTGTAGTAGATTATGACATAAAATTCCCTTTTCATATTTTACTACCGTAATTTTAAATCAGTTAGAATACAATTTATGAACCTGAGATTTTATTTTATTTTACTTCATTTTATTTAATTGAGCTAGATTCTTGTTATAAAGAAGATTAAGATATGATTATTATTTTAATCGTAGTGAATAGAGCTCAGAAAGTCGTAAGAATACTATGAGTTAGTTATTTGGTATAGTAAAAAGGGGGGATAGTGTTCTTATGCCATTGAGGTAGTATCGTGTGGATAATGGCTCAATGTAGTCTATCTCGTTCCCTGTATTGTCACTCCATGTCTCATGAAAATAGTAAATATTTGTTAATTCATTTTAAAATTGAACCGTATTTGTATTTTAAAATTAGAGCTAGTAATCATTTTAATTAATGCTGAATATTTCATTTATTTATTTGTTAACTGAGCTAGAACCCGTAATATTCGTAATAAACAATATATTTTGGGGTGAGAATGCACGGGGGGAGGTTAGAATATATATATATTATATTTTAAATTATCTGAGCCATTTGATCTAATCACAGCACATTTGAATACAAACTCATTCTTGAGAGAAACAAAATTAGGTTTATACAGTGAGGATCATATCATAAGTCCATCTTTTAAAAAAGTTATTTATAGTAGTATATTTATAAAATGCATTATATGTCATTAAAAATGTAAATACTTTATTTTAATATAGATGGAAACCTAATGCAAACAAATTAATCACAGAATTAATTGCTTTTTGAAGAAATAATCTAATAGTAAAAGAAAATATTGTTATGTGCTTTAAATGAAAGTGATTTTGACTAAATAAAATTTAACCACTATTTGCTTACTAATTATACAAGCACGTTGGCTAAGATTGAAAATATTTGCACATTTTTCAGTTTAGCCTTGATAGTATATCAGAGTGGTATATGATTATTGAAAAAAAAAAGGTGCATTGGATCCTAAATATTCAGGTACATTGTTCCAAGATCCAAAGTTTTTAACTGAGGAATGTCAAAGTTTGAAACTAGTTTGGGAATATTGGATTATAGCATAAGGCAGTGCCCAACCTTTAACTTGACGCGAGCCAGTTGAGAATTTAAAAAAATTTGGGGAGCCACAATTATATATTACATTTTTCATATTACATTTATAAACATGGTACTTGGGTACTAAACCTGCAATGTAGGGAGATAGGTGGGGGGGGGATGGCCTATTCACATTGGTATCAATCCGCCGTTTCTAATGTGGCCAAAATAACGTGTACACGGATCTTTCTCGATGAAAACATCAATATATACAGCAAAATATATATGTGTACACGAATCTATCTCGATAAAAACAACTATTTACAGCACTAAACATCAATATATATATACAGCAAAATATATACGTGTACACGGATAAAAACAACTGTTTACAGCACTAAACATCGATATATACAGCAAAATATATACGTGTACATGGATCTATCTCGATAAAAACTATTTCCAGCACTAAACACAATATATATACAGCACCAAACCAAACGTCTACAAGGTTTTTCGATAAAAACAACAATATATACAAGAGCACTAAACACAATATATATATATAGCACCAAACCAAACGTGTACAGTAAAAAAAAAAATGGTGTAATATGTTAAAAAGAAAAAAAAATGTAAATACATTTTATTTATTAAAAATTTGGTAACATACATATAAATTACAATTACAGGAAAAATATATTTTATTTAATGTGAAACCTGACACTGCATATCGTTATTGTTTGTATTGTAAAAATGTTTATTTTTTAGTGTGTGCATGTGCCATCAAGGAACATAAAATATTTTATCAATTTTTTTGAAGAGTGCAATTCGAGACACATTAAACAGTTACGCGAGCCACATGTGACTCGCGAGCTACGGGTTGGGCATCCCTGGCATAAGGTATGTTAGGCATTATTATCTGGCATCTATTAGGTATTAAAGTTAACAGTAAATAGCATAGAGATGCTGGGAAAAGTATGTTGCTAAAACAGCAATATGTAAGCTGGAATCATGTGATAGAGTCATGTGATATTTCATTGATATATGATTTTTATTGGTTTAATCTAAAATGTGTAACTAAGTTTAAAATATTTTATTTTAAATTCTATAATTACTGATCAAAATATTTTTTTAAAAAAGAAAATCAAACTATAGAGATGTAAAACATATATAGAAATAAATAAAATAAAATAAAATAAACATTATTGTCCTCCAGAGCAGCACAATAACTTTTTTATATAGGCAACTTCTTTTCTAATAGCCATAAGAGAAATATATGAAAAGGCAGAAAGTCACTATGAAGAAATAAACTTGAATGTGCCAATAATATTTCTTGTAGTAATATTTAACTGTATATCTAGGAGTTTCATGTGGAAGCTTTTCTCCAAACATGGTCACAATATTCACTTCAACAATATTCTAATGCTAAAAACTTCCTGTAAAGTACTTATATTATAACTCAAGTAGCGCCACCCAATTTTCCAAGATGTAAATTATTAAAAGGTTATTTTAATTCTAATGTTATATAAAAGAGGGAAATAAGTTAGACTATGGTCCAAAGTTAAATGTAAATAACATGAGATAGAATTGTGTTTTGATCTATTATTATAAAAGATTATATTCCGATTATGAAAGATTTTCCTCTTATTTAGGTGACAAATTAGACTTTCTGTCTTTCCTGGATTAGAAATAAGTCATCATTCCAATTTTTCACATTCTTATTGAAAAAGTTTCTCTCTCAGGAAAGAACCACTTTTGAGAAGTCAAAGTTATATCTTTAGCAAAGACAAATTTTCTTCATTCTGTTTCTGAAAGGTTATTGTTTCTGGAAAATCATTGATCCTCTTTTTGTATATTCAGTCAAAAATCTACAATTAAAAAATTATGACACAAAAATTAAATTCATATCAAGTTCCATTTTTCGCAGATTCAACAAAAACCAGCTGAATTTAATTTTTCTAGATGTAAGAGGAATCTCATTAACAGATTTGGAACAATACATGGGTATTGTACTTACAACAGCCACTGTTCTTTACATATATGGACAATCACATGCAATGAACCATATGGTTAATGACTGTTAAATCCATAACTGCATTTATAACTTATAAAGCTTTCACTGGATCTATTTTCTGGTAAAATCTTTATAGAAATCTTTGTTACTTTTGTTAATAATTAAGTTGTCTAAAATGCCATATGCTATATCAGGAGTAGGAAACCTTTGTAATTGCAAGGGTGACTTGGATATTTATAATATTATTGGTGGATCATACATAATTATCACCTTAAAAAATAGCCTGTTATATTTTACCAAACATTTAATTAATTAACCTTTAATCATTAGGGATGGGCAACTTTTTCAATTACCCATTTTAAATGAGGACCATAATTTATTTTGCGAATTATAAAGAAAGTTATACTATTTTTAATGACTGCTCCACATTTAATGACAATTTTTCCAATTTATCTTGTAACTATTCTTCATGACATATTTATATTTTCATCTTTGTTTTCATATTCTGGACAAATTAATATTATAGTAGCTATAATGCAGTCATTTATAAATTTTCCTTTGAAAAATGGTTTTAAAGTCTCTGCATTTTTCTTATATGGTGCTGATATAGTACGCACTCGGTGGCCATTTTGAATTTTAAAACATCCCAAAACACTGCTGGCATATGCCTTAAGCTAATTAATTTTTTGAAAACTGAGTGCTTCTAGTCAATGTCATTTATTGTTTGCATGTGCTAGCAGTGTTTTTGGGTGTTTTAAAATTCAAAATGACATGCCAGCCCTTGATGGAGCAGCATTTCAAGATTTTGTTTCAATCAGAATGTTTTGATAAATAGTGTTCTTTATTAACAGAAATATTTTCCAGATATATCAAGAACATTGATTGACTATTTCTTTTTATAAAAAAATTTGTGTTGATTCATTTCTATTGAAAGATGTGATTTTCTGTGTCAATTTTTTTTTTATCTTGCTCTGTGTAGCCATCTTAATAAAAATAAATAAATGCAAAATAATAATAACAAAATAAAGTTCTAATTTTACTTTTATGAGTACACATTTAGTCTGAGAATATCACTATAAAAACAAACAAAATATCTCAGCATAGAAGATTCAATCTGTAGTCATATAGACCTCACAATGTAGATAACGTTTTGGAATATTGCACCTCAAGCTTGGATGTAATTGAGAAATTTTTTAAAATTTTATTTAACACTTAATTCAATATTTGAATGGCATGTGTTTAAATAGAACTTTTATACGGGGGCCATTTTATATAAAATTTTGAAAATGTCCAGAGGTCATATTGAAAGCTTTCAATCCCAGGTCAAAGTTTCTCCACTCCTGTGTTATATAAATAAATAAATTGCCATCTTGAAAGAGTTAGAAAATTAAAATAAATAAGATGCATACATTTAGAAATATATTTAAAATAACAAGAAAAACTAAGAGATGAGGTACGATTGGTTTTAATTTGCACCAATGATAATGATTAGAAAAATAAAGTCATTTGATGCTGTTATAACTATCATGCTACTAAAGAGCATGGCAAAAGCAAGAGACCAACTAGAAGAAAAGAGAAGAGAAAGAGTAAGATTACCACACATATAAAAGATGGCCGCAAAGCCATGGTAAGCCTAGCAAAATCAAAAGGAATAAAATATAGACTTTGTAAATCAGGGCTTATTCTATTGGAATGACATTTTTTTATGATACAAGTGGCTGTTGTTGTGACCCATTTACCATATGGCATAGCAACCCTCTGATATCTAATAATAATGAAATATCTCTGGAAGATCTGACACTATAGAAGATACACTTTTTTTTGTTAGAAGTAGTATAAAGAATCCAATCAAAATAATAACAGATCTGGTGCATATATAAATAATTGGTAAATAAAAACTCTAATAGCTAACTTATTGAACAGATTTTAAACTAAGTATTTTGTCGCACTTTAAGATGTTAGACAAATTTACATCTTAGTTATTTTCATGTCATATGATTATTTTTTTAAAAAAATATTTTCTAGCTAAAAAGATCTATAATTTTTTTTATATTTATCAAAGAAAAATTATTATTTTTAATAAGTACATGCTAAAAAAGCAATTATAAAGTTAATTTGTGTGATATCTATCTATCTATCTATCTATCTATCTATCTATCTATCTATCTATCTATCTATCTATCTATCTATCTATCTATCTATCTATCTATCTATCTATCTATCTATCTATCTATCTATCTATCTATCTATCTATCTATCTATCTATCTCTCTATCTCTCTATCTATCTATCTATCTATCTATCTATCTATCTATCTATCTATCTATCTATCTATCTATCTATCTATCTATCTATCTATCTATCTATCTGTCTATCTGTCTGTCTACCTACCTACCTACCTACCTACCTACCTACCTACCTACATACCTACCTACCTACCTATCTATCTATCTATCTGTCTACTAATTTATTTAATAATGTAATCGTCTATTTATTTACATACTTACATATCTATCCATTTATCTAACCATCCATCTATTTACTATTTACATGTCTATCTATTATGCTAAAAATGTGTCGAATATGTATGTATGTGCCTATCTGGTTGTTTAGGTGCTTTCCTATTTATCTATCCACCCGTCTATCTATCTATCTATTTATCCATCTATCCATTTATATACTTAGTACCTATCTATTTGCCTATTTACTTATCTATTTTCTTATCTATCTATCTTACCTATTTATCTGTACAACTATTTATCTCCATGCCCGACTATCTCTATATTTAATTATTTATTTATTTAGCTGTTTATATATTTATTTAACTATATATCTAGTTATCTATCCATTTTTTATAATTCTATCCATCCATTTCTCTCAATATATTCAAACATTAATATTCTATCCACCCATTTTTATCACCACTTATTTAGTAATCGATTGATCTATCTGTCTATCCATCAATCAATCCCTCTATATACATAATAGGAATTTTTTGTGTATGGTATTCTGAAAAATCATTTATGCATAAATCAACTTTAAGCATTGTTATTTGGGAGTAACATTCACTCGTCATTAAATGGCATTTCTGGTCCTTCGCAGAACATATCATCAAATTTTTATGGCACCAGTATAGAAAGTGATACATATTGTAAATATCAAAGAGATGAAGATGAACTGAATCTTTTTAATATTAAAATCATTATCTGGATGGTACCTTATCAATTGGTAAATTCTCAGCTTAACCAATAATAAACAAATAATTCTTTTAGTGTAATCAAATATTTATGTTTACTGTAAATACTTAGAAACAATGTATATGTGTATTAGCAATATTTTAAGGTTATGAAAATAAATAGAACTGAAATATACAAAGAAAAATAAGCAAATCTAATAATATTTATTTGGCTAGAAAATTGTCTTAAATGTAAGTTGATCAAATTTAATATTATCTCGGGGTTTAAAATATTTAATCGTAATAAATAAGACTCTGAGAATTTTATTATATTAATTATAAAATTTATAATCGATACAACTGAATAACAAAATGAATTTTATTGTATTCAAACTATTAAGTATTAATGCTTAAATTATATACGCTAGTATTAATGTCTAATATCGAGAATGGAAGTTTTAGAAATCGGTGTGCCTGTAGGTAAACATGACATAATATAATAAATTATCAATTAGATAAAAAAAACAATTTAATAAATATAATTTAAATTTATTCACAAAATTGAAAATAAGTTTTTTAAACTCTTTGCGAGTGCGTGGAAATTTATAATATTTCAGAAATAGCGCATTATCGGAGATTGACTTTCGTTTGAATAATAACATATAAGAAAGTAAATTCTCATCAAAATATATCATAAAGAATTTTTATTTTATTTCAAATTTTAACCATGCTAATAGAATGAGTAAGTGTATCTTCATATGTTGTTAGATGGTCCATTCATTGTAGAAGGTTGTTTATGCAAGCATCAAATAAACTTTAAAATTGGAAAAATTATTAAATAGTTAGCATAAAATACTTTATATGATCTTTATTTAACTATTATAATGCCAGTCTCTCAAATATATATTTCTTTTATGTAAACTCTAGTCATTTATTGCAATGATAATAAAAACGAGTTACCCTATTTATGCAAACTTTACAAATACATGTGATATTATTTAATAACTTGCATACTACAGGGTCAGATGTGAGTTACCAGGAAGCTTCCTCTATTTAGGGTTTTTGCAATACTATCTTTAATATTTATGGCCATGGAGATTAAGGTATCCTCAACATATGTACATTGGCATTACAATATATACCTATTCAGGCTTAATGTGTAGTAAAATTACAATACAAATTGTTAGGAGCTTCTCTCTGTTAAACAATAATATAGCATTACATGAAAATTTATAGCCACAGAAATAATATAATTCTACAGATAATTCTTCATAAAACTCCTAGTGTACCCATAATTCTAAAACATAAGAGTGACATGCATTATTCCAATGCTTTTAAATAACAATGCAATAAATATAGCTATTTATACTGTGTCATTAAGACACTTCATAACATTTTAACATGATAAAGAGATTGAAATTTCATTTTAAAGATACATAAAACTTAAAAAAATATTGCTTTTAGTAAGATAATTTTACAAACAACTTCTCTCCAACATGTATCAATCTCAAATATAGTCATAAAATTTAAATATCAACTATCTGAATATCCATGTTGATTAATGTCTCATCACATGATGCATGTTGGGAGTAACAGGAAGAGATCAAAAACGCAATGTATGAAACAGGTGTTGCTGACCTCATTGAAAAAAAATAAAAGACTGAAGCAGAGTTGGGCTGGACATATTGCTAGAAGAGATGATAATAGATAGACAATTGAAATTTTAAACTGGATTCCAAGAGATTGTAAAAGACCCAGAAAGAGACCATGTGTGAGATGGATGAATGAAATAAGAAAGTATGCAGGGGTGATGTGGAGAAGAGAAGCTAAAGATAGGAAAAGATGGATTGAACTTGGAGAGACCTTCATCCTGCAGTGGATTGATAATGGTTGATGATGATGATGATGACATGATCAATACCTTCTTTTTGTGAGAACTTTATTTTATTGAAACAATGAAAGAATAACATTAATAAGAAACAAATAATATTTAAAAAATTTTATTATTAAAGTTCTTGTAAAGTCTCTAAAATTTTTATGTAGATAAATATTAGGTGCCTTTGTTTATTAAGATATTTTAAAATGATGTAGAAATTTATTTTAATTCTTCAATGCTTATACTTTTGTTGAAAATCATACAGAATGGTGTAATGCCTTAACCTTGAATAATTTAAAATAATATATTTTATTTCTTTAGAAATAATCCATTTGTGCTGTAATCAACATGATGTTTGACATTCAAATAAGTTGTTTTTTTATTCATTTAACAAGTATGTGTTACCATATGATTATCCTTTGTGGTATTTTTTTTTTTTTTTACAAAGATGAACGTCTTTTCCTTAGGAGAATATTTTTAGAAAAGTTCCATTAATTTGAAGAAATTTTGTCAAAACAAGATATCCAGTCCACAAGTATTTATACAATAAATCTTTCATAAGTACTTGTTTTATAATTTTAGCAGCCAATTTTTTCCCAATTTCAAGAAAAATATTTTATTCTGTTTATCTGTGCATTTTTAACTTATTAAGATATTCCAAGTGTGTTGTTATTCATTTTAACAAAGGGCAAATGATTTGTAAAATTTTAGCCATTCATGTTTAAAATAACAATGAACATATTTGAGTAATTTAAAAATCAGCACAGGTAAACTTTAAATAGCAAATGAATAACAAGGGAAAGAGAAGGATTTCTCTCATGCATGTCTATTTAGAAGGTTCTACCATGTGATTCATCATCACCATCACTCAAATTTATTATCTCTTTTATCTTTTTATGCCAAAATTTTCCATCGTTTCCATGGACACAAACATATTTCCAGATGATAATATGTAGTGTCCATCATAATAAAATTTTTTTTTTAAAATTACAAATAATATTTTAAAACCCATATTTTAAATAAAATTCGATATGTTTCACCAGCATTAGTGCAAACCAAAGTAATCAATGGATGCAAGAACATTTAGTGCATAAAATCCCTATCTAATGTTTACTCATACAATATCCATAGACTAGTTTCTAGCTTGTGGCTTTCATCAGTGAGGAACTTAGGATCTAATGCAACTCTCCAGCAGCCATCTTTTACCAATTTAGTTAGCTATAAAGCTAGAAATCCCAAGATGAAAACACAATAATGTTTTCAATCCACATTAAATATACAGATTATAATAAATATTAAGCATTAAATTACCCCACATGGTTAAGAAATCCAGTACCGCCCTCTGTGAACTAATATATAAATACATTAGAGTTCATATTTCAAAATAGCTAGCTCAAAATGATACCACTTTGAACTGTCTGCTATAAGATGATATATATATATATTGAAATATGAACAAACTCTAACAAAGAACTGGAAATCTTAGCAACCAACGATTTTGACTTCTTGCTACAAACAAACATATTTTACTATTATTATATAAAGACAAACTAAACATTAATAATTTTAATTTTTAAACCACCTAACACAAATGGATTTCTTAACCACGTGGGGTGATTTAATGCTTAATATTTGTATATTTATTTCAGTATAGCATTATGCACTGGGATTATTTTCTATACATTTGTGTTAGGTAGTTGAAAGATTAAAATTATTAATGTTTAGTTTGCCTTTATATAATAATAGTAAAATACGTTTGTTTGTAGCAAGAAGTTAAGATCGTTGCTTGCTAAGATTTCAAGTTCTTTGTTTGAGTTTGTCCGTATTTCAATATATATCATCTTATAGCAGACAGTTCAAACTGGTATCATTTTGAACTGGCTATTTTGAAATACGAACTCTAATGTATTTATATATTAGTTCACAGAGGGCGGTACTGGATTCTTAACCATGTGGGGTGATTTAATGCTTAATATTTGTATATTTATTTCAGTATAACGTTATGCACTGGGATTAGATTATAATAAATATTTGTTTCAAATTTTAAAATAAAACTTTGTTTACTGTTTCCACAAGCATTGATACTTCATTAATCTGCATATACATTTGCATATATTACCATTTAATAATATCACAACAACACCTCGAAAGCGCCTATCCTGGATTAACTCATTTTGATAGTTTGCTATTAACATCTTCAATCAGCGTTTTAAAGCGCTTGTATATACTATTCCGATTATTGGAGAAGTAAACTAAATTATTTTTAAAATTATAATAACTATATTAAACTCTTTTAAAATAGTACCCCTTTAAGTTTTAAAATAAATCAACGAAACATAAAATAAATATTCATGTACACACATTCAATTATTAAAAATTATATTACCATTGTAAATCATTTCTAACATTATATAGAATTCTTACTTTATTAATCTTATTTTAAATAACGTATTCACATGTTTACAATATTATGTGTTTTCACAGTGTATTATCCCTTTTAAAATTTAACTTTGTGCGCGTGCGTACATTATCATTCAGTAGGAATCCGAGCTTTTAAAAATTGATACAAAAATCCAAAAAGCGTCAAGCGTTGGTGGCCGAGTGGTCAGCACAATGCCTTACAAGCAGTTGTCCCGAGTTTGCGGTTCACTTCCTGGCCGATGCTTTGACACATGGGGAAAAAATCCAAAAAGCAAAAAAAAAAAATACGCAAGATTTTGGAATCGTAAAGATTATTTTACAAGATCCAAAACTTAAATAATACTATTATCTTTATAATAAGCCAATAAAAGTTTTCACACTTATTTATTATTATATTTAGAAAGATTACCATGCAATATATATATAGTTGAGAACACACAGGAACTTTTTGTGTGTGGTATTTTAATTAAATAAAAAAGAATAATTCTAAAATGTCATTTATGCATCAATCAACTAATAAACATAGTTATTTGCGAGAAACATTCACTCGCCATTAAATGACTATTTCTGATTCTTTTTCCCAACTTATCTTCTCTTTGATTATGCACATCATCAAATTCGAATGTCAACAGTCTTCGGTGACATTTGTTTTTTCCCCTATTTCTTTCATTCACAACTATAATTTAACATGAAAAATATAAAATCTTATTGGAAACATTGTTTTTAAAAGAATTTTTCATAAGTTATAATTAATAGTTCTGTCTAAGATCTTGTTTAAAATGTATGAAAAAATGCATTACTAAATATTTTTTAATAGGCGTCTCTTATTCATTGCCCTTTTAAAAAATATTTAAGCCATATTTCGAATTAATTTTTTTTTAAATATTTTAGCTAAAAATAATAAACATATAACAGTTGAAAATTTAATTTCCATTTAATTTTAATAGTTTTTTTCATAGTATTCATTGATCTTTACGAAGATAATCTTTATATAAGGTATTCGAACTCAGACTTTCACATGACCCTCAACTCTCCATGCCATCTCATATTGCTGATACACCTGATCACACACACTTTGAAAAGATAAGTAATCACCAATATACGTATTTCATGCTAAACCAGCAATCATCAGTTGGTCCAGATTACTACCTCCACACATATTTATAAAATTAGTGCTCAGCTTTCTATTAAAATAACCAATCTTCATGCTTTAATGGACAGGCTTCAAATTATTCCAACCCACAAATCTTCAGCCGTCCATTTTATAGTGAATCTGATGATGGAATGTTCAAAGCCCACATTAGTGCTAAGATTGTCATCCTAACCATGTTTTGAATGTTCCATCATCAGATTTTCGATAAAATGGATGGCTGAAGAGTTGTGGGTTGGAGTAGTTTGAAACCTGTCCATTAAAGTATGAAGATTGGCTATCTTAATATAAAGCAAGCACTGATTTTACATATATGTGTGGAGATGGTAATCAGGATCAACTGATGATTGCTGGGTTAGCATGAAATATGTATATTGGTGACTATTTATCTTTTCAATGTGTGTGTGATTAGGTGGATCAGCAATATGAGATTGCATGAAGAGTTCAGGTCATGTCAATTACATTTTAATTTTAATAGTTTTTTTTTTCATTTCATAGTATTCAATTGATCTTTACAAAGATAACGTTGGTGGCTAGTGGTTAACACAACCACCCTTCCAAGCAGCTAGCCCAGGTTCACTTCCTGGTCAATGCTTTGACATATGAGAAAAAAAAGATAATCTTTACAAAGGATTTACTTCATTCATATATGAAACTGTCCTGTGTAAACTAGCACATTGTTCGAATGATAGAAATTAGAGCTAAAGTTTCCTGGATCAAACTCAACTTATTATCTCTGGTGCTGGAACATTATACACTTCTTATCAATATACCATTTGATTGTTAGACATGAAATTTAATAAAAAAAATGAACAGTCAGAGAAAATCCTTTTTCAAGCACTTTTCTCAAATAATATATATGATGTCTATATATGATATTAGCTTTACATTGTAAACTGTTCACATGGTCATTTCTTTTCATATGTACATTATATGATACAAGAGCAGAAAATGCTTAATTATTGTGTGCAGTCTGTCCATTAAAGTTTGAAGATTTATTGTTTTAATATAAATTGAAGGCTGATTATATATATGGAAGATTATGATCTAGACCAACTAATGAGTACTGGTTCAACATAAAATACATATATTAGAGATCATTTATCCTTTTCACATGTATGCAGACATGTGTATTGGTTCTATAGGATGGAGTGGATAGCTGTAGGGAGCTTGAAATTCTGAGTTCAAATTCCTTCTAATTATATTATGTTTGCATAGATAATATACTTGTATTTAAATATTACATATATAAAATTAAAAAACAAATCCAGGTCAGAGTTCATCAGTAGCTTGGTTGTGGTCAACCTTTTTCAGCCCATGTAGTAATTTTATAACACTACTATTCAATTTTTGTCTAAATAATATATTAGCAATGTACTATTAGGAAAAAATTAAACATTTCCTTATTTGAGATTTACAAGTCTATTTTGATCTCTCCAGATTTTCAGCATTTGGAATTAAATTTGATAATGATAACAGTAAGGTATTTTTTAATTTGTAGAACTTCCTATTTTTAATCAATTTTACAGATGAAAATAATTTTTATAAAGAAGAAAAATGCAAGCCATACAATGGATGAACAATGCACAACCTACTATGCATGGATGTTAAGTATAACATAAATATTATAAACTATTATGGTCTCACTCAACACTCAATAATAGGCATCTCAAACTTAGATTAGTGTTAAGTAGGCATTTAAAGAAGAAATGAAGAAAATAATTTTGTTTTAAGATGACTCACTGAATGTGATTTTTTATTATATATATATATTGTACCAATCGGAATGGAAGTGACGATCGAATCTAACCGCAAACTATATCTGCACTACAAGGGCGCCATCTAGGCATTTGAGCCTAGAAAAATTTATAAAGTAGGCAGATACGCGCTGTTAAGATTCCACTTTCTTTAAATATTCCGACCGTTAGCCCAAGTCACTAGCTCAGCGGAGACGCAGAGATAAAAATCTATAAATTTTATATCTTAAATATAAAAGAATAAAAGCCACTGCCAGAAATTAACACATAAAAATATTTATTTACGCACATATAAAATAATATTTAAATTTTGAGGAATAAATTTAACGTTTATAATTTTATATTGATCTTTAATTCTAAATTTAAGTAGATTGCAAATAATGAGTTTACTATTTATTTAGAGGGTCGAGTATGAATGGACTACATAGGTCTGCATTTGAAAGGAAAATATTCTTCCCTGATTTAACCTTAGGCAACAAATTTCGCAATCAACTGGCACCAATCCATCTGATACATTCATGTATTCAATGTAGCATGATACGACAACACAAAATACTATATTGTCAGGAATGTACATCTGAACAATAAGTAGAAATAGAGAAGACATTGACTCTCCACCAACAGGAATGTGACATCTGTCGGCAAGTAGATCAATAAACAAAAAACTCCATAGGAATGGACTGCGGTCTTCTGCCAACTTACAAACCCATCCATAGGCAAACAGAGGGTGTGTGGCATATATCTATAATCCTGCCCATAGCGGACCTCATACTACATCTACTAATTACACAAATATATCCAATCCATTGAACCAATTCAACTACGAAATGAATAACCTAAGATTACCCTCCCTTAATACAACTTTACAAAACTATATAGCCATTCACGCCCGACTTAATTTTAACATTTAAATACGTTCGCACAGATTTGTTTAAAAATGTTGGGTATAGATCGATTACATAGATTCCATGGTCAAAAACATTTCAAAATAAACATAAACGATCAAAATACAAAATTATTGATACCGACAATCGCAGAGGGAAACTTATAAGTAACCCAATAGTATTCACCATAAGATACTTGCGTTGTCACCAATAACTTAAAAGACATCCGAATAAATACATTTTAGATACTCACCGTAAGGTATCATTATTTATCAAATGTCTATATATTTTGATCAAATATGAAAACCAAAATATAATTAACCGCAAATGAATCCATGCAAGCGTCTATAAACAACTTAAATTTCATACATTTAAATAATCTTTACAATAAGGAAAAAAAAAAAATGGAAATGATTTTTATCAATCGGAAAACATATAAAATTAAACATTATTAATTTGATCTTAACTTAAAAAAAAGTCAGACGGAAGTTCATAAGCTTGAACGAAAGTTCTTAAATATTTTTAAATTTAGAGTTCATGTCAATATAGCTTACAGTAGAAGAGTCCAGGTTTCTGCTTTTTTTAATTCCCGCGACGTCTCCATTGGAAGATAATGTTCTGGAGGTAGCATTAGCTGGTTCCATTCTTGTATCACAGTCTTTTCATTTTATATATATATTTTTTAAAACAAACAAAAAAATGAGAGAGAACGGCAAGTGCGTCTTACCGTTTTCATCAAATCCACAACGCTGGATCTGTCCGAAAAAACTGTATTTCCCTTTTTATATTATCCACAAGGATTCAATGAACAAAACGTCACTAATCTATCACTTTCGTTAGGGTCCGAGCCAAGGCTTAGTGCTTCCATTGGTCAAGCTAAAATCTCTTTCTTCTCTTATCTAACTTTTCATCTGACCCCTTAATTAAACAGCTTTTAGATAATTAACAAACAATCATTTCCATTTACAGATTACAGGAATTAATTAATACCTGTTTTTATTTTAACTTATATTTTTTATTAAAATATTTTTATATTTCAATCTTGTATTTTTTTATTTAAAAAAATACATTCAAATACTTTTTTTTTTTGTTTATGAAAAAAATATTTTTAAAGTTTAGCATCTGTGCGAATGTATATACGTATAACAAACATTTTAATTTTAGCGTTTAGTTTTTTACTTTTATTTGCGAACTTTTAAGTTTTTATTTTTATATATCGTTACAATATATATATATATTAAATTTTGATTATTATTAAAGTTTTTTTCCATTATGATCTTACAATAACTTTACTTTTATGAACAGATATCCAATACTGCCAATATTAGTCCCACAATGTACAATATTTAGCACATGCACCATAGGTTAAAATACATGTTTACCTGTATTAAAACTTATTGATTAAAAATAATGATACCTATGAACTCAAGTATTTATAAGAGTATATCTCTATAATTATCTCATTTATATTTATCTGACCAATTCAAATTAATCATGGATCATTTATTGTAGTTAATAATAACTAAATAGCAATTTAATTATAAGTAAATGGTTATCTGTGCTGTTTTGCTTATGGAACTGAAAGAAAAATTGGAACCTTTTTTTGATTTAAAAAATTTCAAGATTTACATGATCATAGGTAATAGTGATATAAGCGATTAAGCCAATACACATGTACTTTAAAGACAAATTATAAATGGATACTCTCACTTTTCCAGACACAAGATATAGTTTTTTTAGCAAAGATGGAATGAATCCACCCATTTTTTCAACGCAAACATTTATGTATGGGCAAATCTTAAGCGTATGGAAATGAGAGCGTGGAGATGTTAAGCAATCACTTTAAATTAATTATGTTTGAACAATGACGCCTGTGAAATCTTTACAATTTATGACATGTCATTCTTTAGTTAAAATTAAACATATATAATGAGATATTATTTTATATACTGCTATATATGTTTAATTTCAACTAAAGAATGACATGTTGTAAATTGTAAAGATTTTGCAAGCATCATTCGTTCAAGCATAATAAATGCAATTTAAAGTAATTGCTTAACACCTTCACACTCTCATTTTCATATGCTTAAGATTTGTCCATACATAAATGTTTGGGTCAAAAGGATGGGTGGATTCATTTATGTATTGGCAAATCTTAAGCATATGGAAATGAGAGCATGAAGATGTTAAGCAATCACTTTAAATTACATTTATTATGCCTGAACGAATGATGCTTGCGAAATCTTTACAATTTACGATACACCATTCTTTAGTTGAAATTAAACATATATAATGAGGTATTATTTTATATAGCACTATGTTTTTATACTGTAATAGTGCATTGGCTTAATCGCTAATATCACTACTACAGTATAAAAACATAGCACTATATAAAATAATATCTCATGATCATAGATAACAAAAAGGTATTTTTGTCTATGCTATGAGACTTCTATTCACTGAATATTATATTCATTGAATGCCACCATATTAAATAAAATTATATTCATTGAATACCACTATATGAAATAAAATTAGGTTATAACAATATTTTTCTCTTTTTTATTACAATTATTGGACATTTTATTTTTAAGATGATGTCGACATTAGTGATCATACATCACCAAATAGTATTTTCAACAAATTGGAATGAATTTTATAGTGTTAGTGTCCTATAGTGCCATGATATTAGAACAGTTGTAGTAAATATTTCTTTTGGTTCCAAGAAAAGAGCTATGGCTGATAAAACGAATTTCTTATACTGTATACACTTTAAATCTAATTTAATTTTTTCAAATCTATAGAAGAAATTTGAATACATGGTCAGTCCCTTTACTCTTATATGCGGAGTACTTTGTTTTATTAAAAAAAACTTTTTTTTTTTTTTTGTAAATAAAAAAACTCAATGAAAATTATGTTAAACAGAAGTGAAACCGATTGCCAGAATTTTTCTGGAGACTAAACATAATGCAATAAGTAAAAAAAAATATTAAAAAATTGACAAACATAAATTTTGTCTTAAGTAATAACTGAAACACAGGCTTGTTATATACCTGTGGCTATATATATGTATTATAGGGTATATGAGAACAGACTTTCACACCACCCACCTCTCTCCACTCTATCTAATAACACTGATACACCTAAACACATATATGCTGAAACACGTATATTGGTGATTATTTATCTTTTCAGCATATATGTGTTTAGGTGTATCAGTGTTATTAGATAGAGTGGAGAGAGGTGGGTGGTGTGAAAGTCTGTGCTTAAGTAATAATAATTTAAAGAGACATGGTATATAGCAAATAGTCCTAATGCCATGAATAGGAAAGAATCCTGCTTCCCTTATTGAAGAAATGAGCCATATAATTTACATATATTTAAATAAACTCATATATATATTGTAACCTAGTGTTATTGACACTTGGTTTACTTGGCATTATTTCTGCAGGAAATTAATGCTATTCTTTAAAGAAATAAAAAGATAAAATAACAATAGTAATAATTGATTAATAAAGTATGCTATTCACTCACTTTGGCATGTTTTGGGTGAATAACTAATAGATTTAATAACTCAATGTCATTTATAAAGAGAGAACATGAATAATTTAATTGAGATATTAATAATTAGAGCAAATTAATATGGTATAAAAGCTAAACAGTAATTGATATTGGATGGGTAGAGGGGAGAGTGGATGAATGTCTTATCATAAAGCACAATAACTTCTGGTAATTTCTTTTTGTAAAAAAAAAAAAAAAGAAATAATGTTTAAAGAATTATACATCACTGATTGTTAATTTAATGTATTTATTATTATTTTTTATATTGTCAAATTACTTTGTAATCCAGGTAAATAATACTAAAACTATATGATTGTAATAGGTTTTTCCTTTCTTTTGTTTATGTTATAATCAAATGATTATTTTTCTGTAAGAGGTCGCTAAAGTAAAAAAAAAAAAATAACAACAAAACAGGACAGCCAATTACATAATCGAGATTTTTTTTTTTTGAAAAAAGATATAGTCTGCTTTTAGTTTTCAAGGAAGGAACAGTGCTGAAATTTGGTAACTCAATTTTTTTCATTTTATTTTGCAGAAATAAATGTAATCAAAGTAAAATTTTAATAATATAATGTGTGGCTAAACTTTTTTGATAAGGCGTCCTGATTTTCTTTGCCATCTATCTATTTAAAAACCTTTTATACTTAAAATTTTATTGTCTCGCGCTAAAGTTCAAAAATGACAGATGTAACTAAAGGAGTCACGAAAAATTATATTATATCTAAATTAAGGAAAAGAAGTGATTTCCAAGAAAAAAAAATAATTATTTATTAACTTTATGTCATTTATTGATATTTTCTTGGTATAGAAAGAAAAAAAAATAATTGAAAGAAATATTTTGAAACCAAGGAAAATCAACTAGAAACATTTTCGCGCTCTTTCTAAATATTGTCTGCCTTTACAAGTAATGTAGTTACATACGTTAAAATATGTTTTATTCACCAAGAATTGTCTGGAAATAATAATAATGATAAATAAGATTAAATTATGCACCTGTATATTTTTTTTTGAAAAAAAAATATAAACTTTCTCAGAGTAAATATATGAAGAGTTATATAGGGGCATTCTTACGGAGAAGTTACCGTTAAAAAATTTATAATTCCTAAAGTATGAACAAAACCAAATATCTTAGTGACTTAATGATAAAAATAAATGATATATTATATTACACATCAGTTGGATTTATTAAAACTTCCTATACATGTAAATCAGCTGCAGTTATTATCAGAATAATCTCTCGGAAAAATTGCGCATTTTCGTCCATAAGTAAGCTAGCTAATATGAATTGTACGTATCGTCAATAATAAAAAAAAAGAATTGTGTATGTTTATCGTCTATCGTCAACGGTTCATTATGTTAGAATATGTATATTTTATTTTCTTTGGATCCCAAAATTGTAGCAGTTTAATTCAAGTAAGAATTAATCTTCAATTATGCTATATGTTTCTTTACCTAATTTTATAGAAGCACAAAATAAAAGAACACTTTTGTTTAAAGGAAGTAATAAAAATGCGTTTATTGTTTTTAAACTTGCTTTGTGAAATACGACTGGATAAAGCTCTTCACCTGGACCAATTGCTCAACAGAAAAACATTTTCTAATGAGAGAATATGCACGTGTTAATTAATGATTGTTTAAAACTAAGTTATAAATGATATGTATTTTTTTTGTTATATCACATAGGTTAAAGTCTGTATGGTCAAGGGATATTTAATAACCTTGTAATGACAAAGGTATGTTTTAATATAATTATTCTAGGTTAAGTTGATATTTAACACGAAAGAAAAAATCTATAAAATATGTTTTAATTATTACATACAATTGTAGGTAGAAATTTTGTATGTTAGATACATAAAAGAAAAATATTTAGATATTTAAGGGGTAAAATAAATATTGAAAATTATCAGAAGTAACTAAAGAAAAAAAAATGCTATAACAAAATATTTCTTGTTAAAGTTTTGAAACGAATTTATACTGTATTAATTGAGGAATTTATTCCTAATTATTCTTAAATAAAACATCCACTTTATTTAGTTTAAGATAGTATGCTACCAACTATTTTTGAATGTTCCTTTATTAAAATTAAAATTATTATACTTTTATTCTATGATGTCCATTGATTTCAGATGTTGATCAAAGTATACACGGTAACATAAGTTTATTATAATCAGTGTATTTACTTATCCTGCCCAGATATAGCATTGGTATATGCTTAATATTCGCATAGGTAATAATTATAATGTATTTAATTTGTGGGATGAAAAATGATCTCCCCAAAAGCTTTGTTTTCCATGAAAGGAAGATTTTAAATATAATGTTTGGGTATGTTTATAGCCTAAGTGATCCATTCTCATAGATAGGACGATCAAGAATTTATCTAGCATTTAGTATGCTTCATTCGTTTAAATCCCAGGAGAGGATTGTATTTGGTGTGTGTTCATTGTATGCCCAAGTAAGAGGCAAGAAACCACCAAAATATTTTAATGTAGTAGATTACTCTACAGACCTTCGTTGTTATTCCATGTTCCTCATGTGAAAATAAAGATAGCTCCACCATGGAAGGTGTTGATTATTGTGCTTAATTTTGAAAGTTCGGGCAAGATAAAGGTTATATTGGAGGTGTTAGTTCCTCAAGATCCACTTTAGTAAAAATAGTGCGTTAGTAACTAAGATCAATATCTGTATTGTGCTGCTAAATATTGCTAGTATTTGACAAGTAAATCAATGGAGAAAGTAATTAAAATTGCGTAATTTAAAACGCTTATAACATGAAGGAATATTCAAATGCAATATTTAATTCTGGTTAGTAATTAAATAATACTCATATTTAAAATTATACGTATGAATAAAATTTGTATCATAACTTAAGTTAGCATTAAGTTAAACGTAAGAAGGTAAATGTGACTTCTGATAACTGGCCTATAATTAGAATAGGTTATCCCATTAAAGACCATAAATAAAGTAAATGTATTAGAAATAAATTTAATATTTTGCGTATTGCAGATGATTGGATTAATCATTTAAAAAAAAAAAATAGTTAGTCAATAATTTTGAATAAAAGCTTCTACAAGGTTACCAAAATTTAATAATTAATGTATTGGTAATGAAATGTACTTGTAGTTAATCAATCCATATGATTGCATACAGGAGAAGTAGTAACCTCTAGTCCATAACCAAAAGAGTATACAGATTAATATCAGTTATATTTTATATTTTTGTATTACTATGGGATTATTGAATAAATGTTCATATATTTTTTTGTGATAATAATAAATTATAGTTTTGTTAAAATTTGTTGTAGATTCATTTTTTTTTGTTTTTATATGCTAAATATAAGTGTTTGCACAATATTTGCAAAACCTTTTCTTGAGTCCGAAATCATTTCAAACCCTTAAAAACTTAATAGACCAGAGAAATAAATTTAAGCAGATCAGAATATGTCATTATATTTTAGTTTAATGATAATTATTTATGGAGTTGAAAACTTAAGACTAAACATTCACCTTTGTGTAAAAAAAAAAAAAATGAATTTTTTTTTCAAACCATTAACTTTGGTTGCACATTATTCCATTCCCATTTAGTTAAATTGTCTAAGTAATAAATCTTAGTTATATGATTGTGTTGTCATGGATGATGGAAGGACACAAAAAGCACCCTTGTCTTTTTATTATTCTGACTGAGATTCTGGAAAAAAGGGCTGTGGTATTCAAAATTATACGTCATTATTGAATAGAATTATCATCTCTTTAAATAATATAGCAGTTGATATGAGAGATGAAGTCACATTGAATTTAAGTAAAATAAATGTTTCCTATAGCCGACCAGAATGCCAGTCATATGCGACAACACAATACCGCCGAGCATTTCCTTACATGAAACAAAGAACCCTGAGATTAATATTATTATAATTATTCTTTAAATTAATAAGTGATCAATTATTGTTGTTATTACAATCGTGGCATGGCTTAAGAGAATTGAATGTACAATTGTATTATATGAAAAGTATTTTAGATCATATTGGCAAATTAGTGGATATTTGTTTTATTTTGGTTGCCTTAATTTCCAACAACCTGAAAAATTGGTATCATTGGTGAAAAGTGAAAACAAAATAACCTAATACAGCTCAGAGTAAGATTAGTGTCATAAGTGTAAACAAATAAATAAATACTTACAGCTAAAAGAATATATTTAATAGGTTAGAAATGTCCGCCCAACTACAGGGGCCATCGATGGCTATAGCTGGCCACGATGAATTTGGTAAACTTTTCTTGAAGTCAATATTAATATTGTTTGCACTTGAATGGATTAGTTATTCATTGATTAAAAATATTTGCCAATAATGAATTGTTTAGCCATAAGATATTATGTGAATATCTATTATATGATCTAATCTTTTGCCACTGAAAAATAAATAATTATGTTGTTAGTTTATGATGTTGTAGTCTGTAGGCAATTCCATAAAACACTGTAATGATTTTATCATTTATGATGATCTGTTTGTCTGGTTTTGTGATTGGCACTTATGCTATATTACATAATATCTAACGAGATTTCTATGGACCAAGAAGCATATGAAAAAAAAAAAGAGCATATTTAGTAGTTAATGTTGGAGCTTTAGGGATATTAAATGTCAGAGCATAGTTTTTGGTGTAGATTGTTTTTGGTAGGAGAGGCATGGAGTCAGGATGTCTTGTCAATAATTTCTTATCGATAAATTTATTAATAGTTCATTGCTAATATTTCAGTACTGTTAAATACTAAAAGAGTTAGAATTTTAATATGAGTGAAAACAAAGATAATCATAGTATTTCTGAGGATTTGGGAGGATCCCCAGAGTTACAATCCCCTGATACACAGACTCCATATTTTAGTGTAGAATTAAAAGAGGAAGGGGAAGATTTGGATATAGATAATCCAAAAGAAGCCACAGTAATAAAGGGAAAACATGAAAATGAGCCAGATCAATTAATGAGAAATACATTGGAGGAATTCTTGAAAAAATTAGAAAAATCAAATAGTGAATTAAAAAGTGAATTAAAAAGTCAGATCCAAAACTCAAATAGTAAATTAGAACAATCAAATAGTGAATTAAAAAGTCAGATCCAAAACTCAAATAGTGAATTAAAAAGTCAGATACAAAATTTAGATATTAAATTAGACAATCAAGTACAGGAGATAAAGGACTTAAGGGAAGATTTGAGAAATCATGTAGAAGAATCAAAATTGGCCTCTGAAAAGCTGGAAATAAGAATAAGGAAAGAGATCGAAATAAATTCTGAAAGGGCAGAAAATATGATTGAGGCTATCCAGCAGGACTTTAAAAGTCAATATATTGTATTAAACAATGAAGTACAGGAAATAAGAAATTATCAAAAGGAAACAGCAGTATTTCAAAGAGAAATTCAGGATAGAGTTGAATCTATTAAGGGAGAATTAAACAGTGCTAGAAGTGAAGTTAGTAATTTGAAAGAGGAAGTTAAAAATATAACTCTAGAACCTGACAATGTAGTGAAAGGATGTCAGAGCCAGATTACCAGATTAATAGCTAAACTAGAAACTCAATAGTTAACCTAATGTGAGATTAATCAAAATCTAGAAAGTGAGCTAAGTCAAGTTATGGGAAGAGTAGAAAATTTTAATGATATAATAAAGAGTAATGCACAGCTATTACATAATAATATCCAAGATGAAATAGGGGAATTAATGACTCAGTGTGAGAGTAAAGTCTATCAAAGGTTAGAAGATAAATTCGGGATAGATAAAGATGAAACTATTAACCAATTGGAACAACAGATTAAACACTTAAATATAGGCCTACAAGATAGTTCAAAGAGAATGGACTGTGAATGGCAGAACTATAAGTTAGAATTAGAGAGTTGAATGCAAGCTATAGACTATAATAGGGATAATTTTACAAAAAGTAAAAAAAATTGTTCAAAGTAAAGGTTTATCTGAAACTCAAGTAAAGGAAACAAATAATGGTCATAATAACCAAGTAATCTCTGAGTTACATACGGTAATTAGTCCAGTAGAATCAATGTACGATCCATTAAATGAGGCTAGAAGTAAAGTCATGCTAGAGCCAGAAAGTAATAGCTCCATGGCCTTAAAATTCTTAAAAATAAAATTTTTTAGAGGTGAATATCTGGAGAATCCACACGAGTATCTCCAGAATCTGGAGGAGTTATTCACCTTATGTCATTTATCTGAGATAGAAAAGATTGCTATTGCCGCTAACCATTTGTGTGCAGCATCTAAAGACTGGTGGCAATCATTATTTATTAAACCAGAAACATATGGAGACTTCAAATATCTTATGTTAGCCAGTTTTTGGGGGGAGGACCGCCAAGATAACCTGAGATATCAGATATCTCAGGAAAGATATCATGCAAATAAGGGTAGTTATACTTAGTTTTTCAGGAGTCAGGCCATCAAATTGAAAACCTTGACAGCTTATCCTTTATCTGAGACACAAATTGTGTGAATAATTCGCCATAATCTGCCGAGGCATATAGAGCAGATCTTGATTGCTGCTGACAGACATACCATAGAAGAGGTAGTAGAAATTTTAGATTCGTTAGAGACCAGTGATAGGAATATTGATAATAGAATTAGGGTAAATAGAGACACCCATCCTATGGTGGGTAATATCAATTTCGCAGATAGGTCACATATGGGAAGGAGGAAGTTAGTGAGAGAAAAAGGATATTATAGGACGAATCCCTATGGTAGACAGAATAGCCACCTCAGTAGGCCAACAGTTAAGAGTAGAATTCTGAATGAGAATCAGCCTTCTACTAGTGGTATCCCAACAATACCAAAGAAAAATATAAAAGGTAGTAAAAGTAGCGGGGCATTAAATTAAAAAGGACCTCGCAGGAACGTTCCTCACTTCGGGGCCCTATTTTTAAACATATGGGGAACATCATGATGTGGATTATCAATAATAGAGACCTTTCAACCGTCAAAAATTTATTCTTGTGATGTATGACGTTTTTACCAAATATGTCTCTGCTTACCCAGTTCCAAAAACAGATGCTAAAAATGTTATTAAGTGCTTGGAAACTTATCAAATTCCATTAATAGGAAAACCAGCTTCAATACTTACCAACCACGCTACTGCATTAATTTCTGGTACATGGAAAAAGTGGGGTAAGAAGCAAAATATTCAACATATCATGTGCTCGATTAGAAATCCCCAATCCAATCCAAGTGAAAGAATCATGCGTGAGATAGGTAGGTTGTTCCGAGTATATATGGAACGGGATCACAAACAGTGGGTCAATAAGTTGCCACAGGTGATTAATTATATAAATATAACTATTAATGAGTCTACTAGGATGTCTCCAATTTGGCTGCACTTTGGTAGACCTGAACCTTTACTAATCAAAACACTGTTACCCGTAATAGTGGAAAATATTAATTTGGAACATGACCAAGCACTGGCCAGAATTAACCTTAAAAAGATGGGTGATAAATGCACTCGTTATTCCAAAACCAGTCCACATCCTTTTAAAGTCCATGATTTTGTTTTAATTAGAATTCCCCATGTGAGTAATCTCCGGAAACATATGTTTAGAAAATTCATGTATCTTTATGAAGGCCCATATGAAATTGTGAAACAAATGGGTGAGAATGCCTTTTTGGTCTCAACCCCTCATGGAACAAGAGGTGCCTATAATGCCCGAAGCTTACTACCATATCCCAAGCAAAATTAAATCCTTTAAACTGTATTTATTGACGTAAGAAAGAAGTAGGATATAGACTTAGTAATACCATAAGAAGTGTTAAAAATGCATATATTATTTTATTTTTTATTTATTATAACGGTGGGAGAATTGTAACCTAGTGTTATTGACACTTGGTTTACTTGGCATTATTTCTGCAGGAAATTAATGCTATTCTTTAAAGAAATAAAAAGATAAAATAACAATAGTAATAATTGATTAATAAAGTATGCTATTCACTCACTTTGGCATGTTTTGGGTGAATAACTAATAGATTTAATAACTCAATGTCATTTATAAAGAGAGAACATGAATAATTTAATTGAGATATTAATAATTAGAGCAAATTAATATGGTATAAAAAGCTAAACAGTAATTGATATTGGATGGGTAGAGGGGAGAGTGGATGAATGTCTTATCATAAAGCACAATAACTTCTGGTAATTTCTTTTTGTAAAAAAAAAAAAAAAAGAAATAATGTTTAAAGAATTATACATCACTGATTGTTAATTTAATGTATTTATTATTATTTTTTATATTGTCAAATTACTTTGTAATCCAGGTAAATAATACTAAAACTATATGATTGTAATAGGTTTTTCCTTTCTTTTGTTTATGTTATAATCAAATGATTATTTTTCTGTAAGAGGTCGCTAAAGTAAAAAAAAAACAAAACAACAAAACAGGACAGACAATTATATAATCGAGATTATTTTTTTTTTGAAAAAAGATATAGTCTGCTTTTAGTTTTCAAGGAAGGAACAGTGCTGAAATTTGGTAACTCAATTTTTTTCATTTTATTTTGCAGAAATAAATGTAATCAAAGTAAAATTTTAATAATATAATGTGTGGCTAAATTTTTTTGATAAGGAGTCCTGATTTTCTTTGCCATCTACCTATTTAAAAACCTTTTATACTTAAAATTTTATTGTCTCGCGCTAAAGTTCAAAAATGACAGATGTAACTAAAGGAGTCACGAAAAATTATATTATATCTAAATTAAGGAAAAGAAGTGATTTCCAAGAAAAAATTAATTATTTATTAACTTTATGTCATTTATTGATATTTTCTTGGTATAGAAAGAAAAAAAAATAATTGAAAGAAATATTTTGAAACCAAGGAAAATCAACTAGAAACATTTTCGCACTCTTTCTAAATATTGTCTGCCTTTACAAGTAATGTAGTTACATACGTTAAAATATGTTTTATTCACCAAGAATTGTCTGGAAATAATAATAATGATAAATAAGATTAAATTATGCACCTGTATATTTTTTTTTTTGAAAAAAAAATATAAACTTTCTCAGAGTAAATATAGGAAGAGTTATATAGGGGCATTCTTACGGAGAAGTTACCGTTAAAAAAATTATAATTCCTAAAGAATGAACAAAACCAAATATCTTAGTGACTTAATGATAAAAATAAATGATATATTATATTACACATCAGTTGGATTTATTAAAACTTCCTATACATGTAAATCAGCTGCAGTTATTATCAGAATAATCTCTCGGAAAAATTGCTCATTTTCGTCCATAAGTAAGCTAGCTAATATGAATTGTACGTATCGTCAATAATAAAAAAAAAAGAATTGTGTATGTTTATCATCTAAAGTCAACTGTTCATTATGTTAGAATATGTATATTTTATTTTCTTTGGATCCCAAAATTGTAGCAGTTTAATTCAAGTAAGAATTAATCTTCAATTATGCTATATGTTTCTTTACCTAATTTTATAGAAGCACAAAATAAAAGAACACTTTTATTTAAAGGAAGTGATAAAAATGTGTTTATTGTTTTTAAACTTGCTTTGTGAAATACGACTGGATAAAGCTCTTCACCTGGACCAATTGCTCAACAGAAAAACATTTTCTAATGAGAGAATATGCACGTGTTAATTAATGATTGTTTAAAACTAAGTTATAAATGATATGTATTTTTTTTGTTATATCACATAGGTTAAAGTCTGTATGGTCAAGGGATATTTAATAACCTTGTAATGACAAAGGTATGTTTTAATATAATTATTCTAGAGTTCAGACGTTGATATTTAACATGAAAGAAAAAAATCTATAAAATATGTTTTAATTATTACATACAATTGTAGGTAGAAATTTTGTATGTTAGATACGTAAAAGAAAATATTTAGATATTTAAGGGGTAAAATAAATATTGAAAATTATCAGAAGTAACTAAAAAAAAAAAATGCTATAACAAAATATTTCTTGTTAAAGTTTTGAAACGAATTTATACTGTATTAATTGAGGAATTTATTCCTAATTATTCTTAAATAACACATCCACTTTATTTAGTTTAAGATAGTATGCTACCAACTATTTTTGAATGTTCCTTTATTAAAATTAAAATTATTATACTTTTATTCTATGATGTCCATTGATTTCAGATGTTGATCAAAGTATACACGGTAACATAAGTTTATTATAATCAGTGTATTTACTTATCCTGCCCAGATATAGCATTGGTATATGCTTAATATTCGCATAGGTAATAATTATAATGTATTTAATTTGTGGGATGAAAAATGATCTCCCCAAAAGCTTTGTTTTCCATGAGAGGAAGATTTTAAATATAATGTTCGGGTATGTTTATAGCCCAAGTGATCGATTCTCATAGATAGGACGATCAAGAATTTATCTAGCATTTAGTATGCTTCATTCGTTTAAATCCCAGGAGAGGATTGTATTTGGTGTGTGTTCGTTGTATGCCCAAGTAAGAAGCAAGAAACCACCAAAATATTTTAATGTAGTAGATTACTTTACAATTCGAAAATACAGCAAAACTCTCCATATAGTAGTGAAACAATCATATGTCAAAAGGCTTGTGCAAAAATCCCTATCTAGTGGCTTCTGCACTATCCAATACCTCCAGACTAGTTGCTCTGGCTTCATCAGTGAGGGAGCCTTGGATCTGAGAGCACTGCACCTAGATCCAAGGCTCCTCACTGATAAAGGCCACAAGCCAGAAACTAGTCTGGGGATATTGGATGAGTAGGCACTAGATAGGGATTTTATGCACAAGCCTTCTGGCATCCATTGATTGCTCTTGTTAGCACAAGATGGCACTACTATATGGAGAGTTTTGCTGTATTTTGAATTGTTTAATAACAATTATTGTGCTAGTATGAGATAGTGATCATGTGATGTTTAGTAGATTACTCTACAGACCTTCGTTGTTATTCCATGTTCCTCATGTGAAAATAAAGATAGCTCCATCATGGAAGGTGTTGATTATTGTGCTTAATTTTGAAAGTTCGGGCAAGATAAAGGTTATATTGGAGGTGTTAGTTCCTCAAGATCCACTTTAGTATAAATAGTGCGTTAGTAACTAAGATCAATATCTGTATTGTGCTGCTAAATATTGCTAGTATTTGACAAGTAAATCAATGGAGAAAGTAATTAAAATTGCGTAATTTAAAACGCTTATAACATGAAGGAATATTCAAATGCAATATTTAATTCTGGTTAGTAATTAAATAATACTCATATTTAAAATTATACGTATGAATAAAATTTGTATCATAACTTAAGTTAGCATTAAGTTAAACGTAAGAAGGTAAATGTGACTTCTGATAACTGGCCTATAATTAGAATAGGTTATCCCATTAAAGACCATAAATAAAGTAAATGTATTAGAAATAAATTTAATATTTTGCGTATTGCAGATGATTGGATTAATCATTTAAAAAAAAAAAAATAGTTAGTCAATAATTTTGAATAAAAGCTTCTACAAGGTTACCAAAATTTAATAATTAATGTATTGGTAATGAAATGTACTTGTAGTTAATCAATCCATATGATTGCATACAGGAGAAGTAGTAACCTCTAGTCCATAACCAAAAGAGTATACAGATTAATATCAGTTATATTTTATATTTTTGTATTACTATGGGATTATTGAATAAATGTTCATATATTTTTTTGTGATAATAATAAATTATAGTCTTGTTAAAATTTGTTGTAGATTCATTTTTTTTTTGTTTTTATATGCTAAATATAAGTGTTTGCACAATATTTGCAAAACCTTTTCTTGAGTCCGAAATCATTTCAAACCCTTAAAAACTTAATAGACCAGAGAAATAAATTTAAGCAGATCGGAATATGTCATTATATTTTAGTTTAATGATAATTATTTATGGAGTTGAAAACTTAAGACTAAACATTCACCTTTGTGTAAAAAAAAAAAAAAATGAATTTTTTTCCAAACCATTAACTTTGGTTGCACATTATTCCATTCCCATTTAGTTAAATTGTCTAAGTAATAAATCTTAGTTATATGATTGTGTTGTCATGGATGATGGAAGGACACAAAAAGCACCCTTGTCTTTTTATTATTCTGACTGAGATTCTGGAAAAAAGGGCTGTGTTATTCAAAATTATACGTCATTATTGAATAGAATTATCATCTCTTTAAATAATATAGCAGTTGATATGAGAGATGAAGACACATTGAATTTAAGTAAAATAAATGTTTCCTATAGCCGACCAGAATGCCAGTCATATGCGACAACACAATACCGCCGAGCATTTCCTTACATGAAACAAAGAACCCTGAGATTAATATTATTATAATTATTCTTTAAATTAATAAGTGATCAATTATTGTTGCTATTACAATCGTGGCATGGCTTAAGAGAATTGAATGTACAATTGTATTATATGAAAAGTATTTTAGATCATATTGGCAAATTAGTGGATATTTGTTTTATTTTGGTTGCCTTAATTTCCAACAACCTGAAAAATTGGTATCATTGGTGAAAAGTGAAAACAAAATAACCTAATACAGCTCAGAGTATGATTAGTGTCATAAGTGTAAACAAATAAATAAATACTTACAGCTAAAAGAGAATATATTTATTAGGTTAG